>VMOF01000369.1:59613890-60213890 GCA_011764245.1 Trialeurodes vaporariorum
AGTTTAAGACAGATAAAAAAGGGTGATGTCACGTGATATCCCCTCTCCTCCCCCCATCCTTGCACGTCTGTTCACATGAGATGAGCAGACAGAGCGATTTACAAATTCCTAGATACGCCTTTGAGTAAAGGTCTGGGTTTTTTTTTTCTTTCCGTGGGACCGTTTCATCCGAGTGTCAACATTCTTACAGACCTCTTTCTTTTGAGAACGCACACTTTTAAATTCCATTATTGAACATCATGATATTAGAGCTTGCCTACAAAAAATGTCCACAGTTATTTTTGTCAAAAGTTTTTAGAGAATCTTGACCTCAAGGTCTCAATTTGGGTTCACCGCATGGGCGGATACAGGGAATTGTCTTTCTCTGTCTCCTCCCGTTTGAATGCATGTGTTAGAAAAGGACAGAAGAGGGGGCCAAAGTCACGTGATGGCCCCCTCTGCTATCCTTTTCCAACACATAAGTTCAAATGGAGGGAGAGAGAGAAAGACAATTCCCTGTATCCGCCCATGGTTCACCGGCCACAATTTGGATCAGTTATTTGCACAGGACACAATCAAATTGTGTCAACGGCAAACTCTGACTGTGTCCTATGCAAAAAATCGATCCAAATTGTGGCCGGTGAACCCAAATTCGTGCCTACGACACACAGTGTGTCCGCCTGTGGAAAAAACCCTCCAACTTGACATTCGCTCTTTTAAGGAAACAAATACATGAAAATACTCCTCAGAGTACGTGAAATGTCACTCTGAAACTGTTTTTTAAAAAAAAAAATATTTTAGGCCAAATAAGGGCTCTTAAAATTTCTCATTATGAAAGGTTTGAAAAAAGAGCGTTTTCAACTGTCAACTCTACGCAAAATTTGAAGTGTGTAGAAAGAATCTTTTTGAACAGAATTTTCAGTGACTAAACAACGTACTCTGAGCTATCTTTTGATGCCTATAGTTTTTTCAAAAATAACGAAGGACACATATTTTACATAACTTTAAAAGCGAAAGGTCTAAATGTCAAAATTTTGAGTTTCCCTGAGACTTTTGGAAGTTAGCTCCGCTTGCCTCCGGTTTGAAACTTCAATTAAATGGAAGCTCTCATACTATGTAGAACATCTCCTGAAAAAATCTCTTGCACATATTTGCACCTTTTTGAGATACACGCATTTTAAGTTGAAAAGTGAACGCATGAAAACACATGAAACTGACTCCGGCCGCGGCTGGGCCGAGCGGTATTTTACCCAAAAAGTTGGCAGAGACGGTTTGTACCGTCTGAATGACTTGAAATTTGGTACCCGGGGGTATTTTTTAACGTTGAATTCAAATTTTGCACCCGTTTTTCAAGATTCGGAAATCCAAGATGGCTGCAGACAATTTTTTCCACTACTTGGTCGGCGGCCATCTTGGATTTTAGAATTTTGAAAAACTGATGCAAAATTGGAATTCAACGTTAACAAATACCCCCAGACACCAAATTTCAAGTCTTTTGGACAGTGTTGCCATATAGAACTCGACTAAATGAAAATTGACCCCCCTCCCACCACCCTTGAAAGTGACTTACAACAATACCATTCACCTTATAGGTGTATTACTATGAGAAATACGATTCCTGAAAGTTTCAACGTTTAATTCGCTCTCCTGAAAAAGTTACGGGGTTTTTTCCAAAATGAGCGTAAATCGCAACACCGTGCGACACATTCTACTTTTTTCCATGCAGGGCTGCCGTTTTGCGTATAATCAATGCTATTTTTCAATTCACCGATGATTCCACCGGTTGAGAAAAGATT
Source organism: Trialeurodes vaporariorum (assembly GCA_011764245.1). NCBI lineage: Eukaryota > Metazoa > Arthropoda > Insecta > Hemiptera > Aleyrodidae > Trialeurodes > Trialeurodes vaporariorum. The sequence goes on from VMOF01000369.1 coordinate 59,615,666, forward strand.
ACACAGTTCAGTTTAGTGTCTGACTGTAATGCACGAAAATACTGTGATCTGTAATCTTTCCTTAATCGGTGGAAACTCCGTTGATTAATTAAAATATCCGCAAGTTTTTTAAAGTCATCGACGACTCCACCGGTTGAGAAAAGATTACAGATGCGAGTATTTTAGTTTATTACAGTCATACATTGAACTGAACTGTGTAATCTTTTCTCAACCGGTGGAATCATCGGTGAATTGAAAAATAGCATTGATTATACGCAAAACGGCAGCCCTGTTTCCATGTAGATTGACATTTTGAATGTCTAGTATGTTCAGTTTGACAACGCAGCATTGGGATTACACCGTGCAAACGCAGTCAGTCACCATCAATGCATGCGCTTGCAATTTGAATACTATTCGAATGAGTTTGTAAACGCCTTCAGTCACCGCACCGCTCGGCTCGGTCCGTCCGTCCGGGCCCGTGCCCATGCGTCGCCGTGCCAAGCCAAGCCTAATTGAATCGCCCGCGTTCATTTAATGGGTGCGCATCAATAAAGCACGATTGTAATGTCCTTAGTGGCGCGAGCGAAGAGAGACTATAAGCGCAGAGCAGCCAGCATACGACGAGTTTTATTGGTCGACAAATTGACTGGATCCGAACTTCACCGACGATATCGCCAATGGGAGTTTGCCAATAAAAACAATATGTTGAAGAAAAAAAAAGAAAAAAAAAAGGTGGAACAAAAAACGGAACTTACTTGTCAATAAGTCACTGAGCTTGCTGATTGGCGAGATTCGCCCCCGATTACTTACATTTCCCGTATGCGATTCTTTCCCTAATGAGCGGGAATAATGCGCGTCTCAATCGATGCGTTCTGCGGAGGAAGTGTTCGTAAAACACCAGGCGTGCTCGTCCGAAGGAATCCTAACGCGACTGCAATGCTAATTTCTTCGGAAGAGCATACCTCAGGTTTTGTGGGTCCTTCCTCTGGAGAACGCCTCAATTCAGCTCGTAGAGCGTAGGGTTAATCTTGTTGTTTTTTCTCTTTCTCTTTTTCTGATTTTATTTTTTTATTCTTCTTTTTTGAGGGCTCGCCAAGACAATTTTTGGTGTGGGCGGAATTTGCATCTGCAGACATCTGACTGGACGAGTGCGTGACTCATATAGTTGAGTTTCAATTAAGGCCACCTTCGGACGTACGGGAATGGCTGAACGGATTTGACGACTCCAATTTCAACAGGATGCATTTTGTTTTATTTTGTCGTGTTATTTATTTTATATTTACAGCTGTTCTTTTTTATTTCAATTCGTCCACCTTTAAAACCGGCTCACAACATAAAACTCAAAAGTTTACACAATGCATGTATAAGTAGTTGTTTGTTGCTTCTTGTATGATGAGTAAAAATGGGCCAGTTACAACAAGCCATATTCACAGCAAAGCGACGCCAAATTAAAGGTTTTATTGAAAAGGCCAAAAGGGTGCATCGCCGCCGGCTTTACGCGTTTAGTATTTTACATCTTCAATTTCAGTAGCGGATCCACGACATTGTCCTTCTCTCTCTCTTTTCCCACTAGAACGCATGTGTTAGAAAAGGAGAGAAGAGGGAGCGGAAATCAAGTTACTGCCCCTGATCTGTTCTTTTCTAACACACACGTTCGAATGGGGAAAGAGAGAGAAAGACGAATTCCTGGATCCGCCAGTGTTCAATTTTACTCTCAAATTTTCAATGGAGAGATCTTGCTAACTTTTGCTGCATGCGATTGAATAGCCGTTCCTTGGGTATTGGGTAAGAACCAAGGAAAATTATATTGCGCAAATTAAAAAAAAAACGAAATTCACTCTTAGACTCATAAAATTAATTTAAAGCTTAAGATAAAATGGCGGAGCTACGCAGGAACCATGAGAGATTCCTATCTGATGATCTGAGACTTTCCTCTGTGCACTGAAAAAAATAATTCTTGAATTCTAGTTATATTACCAGAAGCACAACGATATGTAAACGACAGAAAGTCTATTACTTTGACCGGAAAATTCTGGTGTTAATACCAGAATATGGTTATAGAACTAGAATTTCCTCAACATTTTCAAGCACTATGGCATAAACATTAGAATTCTGGTAATTGTACTATCATTTATAGTTTATACATTGGTTCACATATCGTCATGCTTCTGGTAATCTTTTTTTTTTTTTTTTCAGTGTGTGTTTCCATAAAGTGAGAGGTAGAGAAAAATTAGATAGGAATGCCTATAATGGATACCTGCATAGATCGCCACTTATTCTCTTGAAAGCCTTAAACTTTAAAGCCGCATTCTATTCGTCTGTTAGTGAACTTTATAATTTTTTAATGGGTTCATCGTAAATTTCACTGGTTTTCACGCAAGAATTACATATGCCATCATGTAGCAAAAGTTGGCAACAGCCCCATTTAAGGGTGAAATTATTAGGGTCAGCTATAAAATAAGCCTCAATTTTTTCACATACATTTGAGCTTAAAATTCAAGACAAGTAAAAACTGAGTGCGAGGTGAATGGCCATTAGAGATCTCCTCCGCATCAAAGCAGTCTCCATAATGTCTTCAAAACTACGTTCCAAAAAGGACCCTCTACGTATACATACATAGCTTGTTGCTCAGTTTTGAAAATGGACGCCTCTGATAAGCTTTTCATTTATAAACAAGCCTATGCTGTGAGGCTCTACTTTAACCGCACAGCGCGGCGATCCCAGCTTTCATAAACACATTTCGATTTACGAACGAGTGTATACAGCAAAAGAGAGGTTGTGTCAACAAAGAGTTAAGTCGGACTTAAGTTGCGAAACACATCCTCCTATGCTACATGCACTTAGTTTCGCTGACCTAAAAAGCACGAATTTCCTGCCTCTATCGTTAATTCAATGAAAATAAGCGATTGTTGGTTAGATTCGCGGGTTTAATGGACGAAGGATTTGGAAAGGAGAGTGAAACGAAACGGAATGAAACTAAATGAAATATAAATTTTGTCGCGGTAAAAGAGTATAAAACATCATCGCATCTTCATCGGTTTCCATCGATTGACGGTGGATAGCGTGGACGCGCCTTACATAGATATATATGTATACACTGTATACACATATATTTAAGTTATCACCGCGTTTGATTCACTCGAGGGGATATTTTACTTTATATAATTAAACCGTTGTCGTGTCAAATTAATCCGCTCAAATAATTTGACTTTGCCTCGGCCGGCGATCGCGATGAGGCGTCCGACGCACTGTGATCTGATAACGGCAAAAAGTGGCCAAAATCAGAACAGAGGCGTCGCGTTCAATTTGGCAACACTGCATTCTACCCACTTAAACTCATGTAAAAGGTCTAATTCGGATGGTGCACAGTGCACAAGGAAAATTCGATATGCTTCAGGAGTTTAAATGGAGGAGTCGCATTGTTGCCAGATGGCACGCGACGTCATTGAATTCCTCATCAATTTCTCATACTTACACAGAAAAAAATGGACGTGCTCCAGACACAAAATTTCCGTGTTCTAGACACGAACGTACACACCAGTACGGGAACGAGTTCTGCGCGCAATCTATGTAGGTTGAGTTTGCGTCTGACACGCATCCCATCGTGTCCAGAACCTGAAATGTTTGTGCTCTGAGCATGTTACGTACTGGTGTGTATATAGATCGTGTCTGGAGCACATCCTTTTTTTTCTGTGTAGAAAACTTTCATAAGGCCAATTTTAATCACAAAGAACACTTTAAACAAGCCAATCATACTTAGAAACGCCATTCAAAAGTTTTAAGGTAAGCTGATAACGGGTTGAAAACGTTGATTTTATCTGACTTTTTATCACTGATTTTGCCACTTTTTTTTTCGATACTATAGATCATTGTGCGTCACGTTCCGCTCCTCCGCGAATATGAGTACCGGTAGCCCACTCACTCACACTCAGACATAACAAACACACACAAACACAGCTAGAGCACTCTACCCATTTGGACGCTTCGACTCATCAATGAATGCCGCCGTGTGGCCACGAGGGAGGAGAAAAAGAAGATGCGTTGAAGGGGGAGAGGGGGGGGGGGGAGGGGGAGGGGGAGGGGGAAAACTGCGATAGGGACACGGAGCGAGGGAGGGAGAAAAAGAAATGAAGTAAATAAAACTTTCAGCGTCTTTTTGTAAGGTAGCGAATTTATTCACACCGCACACTGGGATGGCAATTGAGGCCGGCTCCGGAAGAAGACCTAACCTAACCCGCGAGAGCGAGTGAGATGGAGATTGATTTTGTTTGGATCCAATTTTTTTTCATGACGTCGCGTCGCTCAAGACCGAAGAGTAAATAAGAGTCGCAATGGAGCTGTTGCAAACTTTTTCTACAGGCTTATTAATAGTTGAATAATGGGTAATACCCTGTAAAAATATCGATTAGCGCACAAAAAAATCACGAAATTCATTCCTAAACTCACAAAATGCTTTTAAATGCGAGACCGTAATGGCGGCTGAGGCCGCGGTTTTCCTATGGCAATTGTATGCTTCTTCTTCTTCTTGTGTGGTGTTGCGAGACTACCTCGTGTAGATGGCGCTGATTGAAGATAGGGAACCCCAATGAAAACCGCGGCCCCGGCCGCCATTGCGGTCTCGCGTTTAAAAGCATTTTGTGAGTTTAGGAGTGGATTTTGTGATTTTTTAGTGCGCTAATCGTTATTTTTACAGGGTGTTATTCCATAATTAACAATTAATAAGCCTGTAGCAAAAGTTTGCAACAGCTCCATTGAATGGAAGGCCTGCGTGGTCAACGCAGATAAGGGATCGGAACGCGGGCTGGCCTCTGATTGGCTGTAAGCCTGGTGCAAAACTGTTTCATGCCACAGGGAAATTAACACGGGGTTTTCGTTCCGGGATGTTTATCTCGAAACCTGTGCACAATTGCTTGTACACAATTAGTACGAGTCGATTTAGCAGAATTTTCCAAACAAATTGATAGGTATCATTAGAGCCACTTTATTGCAATTTCGAAAAGACTGTTTCAGTTGAAAAGTACGCACAATAGTGAGTTACTCAAACACTGCTCAAACACACGCCAAGCATGTCACTATTGTGCGAACTTTTCAACTGAAACAGTATTTTCGAATTTGTTATAAAGTGGCACACTTATGACCTATCAATTTGTTCGGAGAATTCTGCTAAATCGACTCGCACTAATTGTTTACAGGCAATTTTGCACAGGTTTCGAGATAAAAGTCCCGGAACGAAAACCCCGTGTTAATTTCCCTATGGCATGAAACAGTTTTGCACCAGGCCTACAACCAATCAGAGGCCAGCCCGCGTTCCGATCCCTTATCTGCGTTGACCACGCACCACGCAGGCCTTCCATTCAATTGCGACTCTTATTTACTCTTTGCACAAGACACTGAACAGGTCTATTTTGACGCTTTCAATAATAATTACAAAGAGATCAGTTTAAGAGCCACTGTGCGACACGACGCGATGGTAGCTGAGAAATGTTGGTGCGATACGCACGACTCACGTTAGTCACGTTGCCAAATTATTCACGGATCCCTCCCCGCATCCCCCGCGGAGTCTCGCCCGGCGCCCTAGTGCCCCCAAGTCCCTTCGAAGATGATCTGGACTCTACACTCGCGCAACACGGGATTAACGTGTTCGTGAATTTATTTTTTTTAAATTTAAACGTCGTTGTCGCTTTACGTCTCCGAACAGCTTAGCAAATAATCTCTCGTCCCCCCCCTTTTACCTCCCCCTCCCATCCCCTCGAAACCCCTTACACTCCCCCCCTCCACACACCTCACTCGCCACCGCGCGTCAATGGATTCGCGGAGTGTGAGAGGGTGAGTCTGTCAGTTTGTGTGAGTATGAGTGCGTGTTCGCTGTTCGTTCAGGTGCTGGTGCGTCCCAGCGTTCGTGTGGGTTGATTAGTTGATTAGCTCCTCGCGCTCGCTCCAAGACGCGCGAAGAGAATCTCTTCTGTTGCCAAATTTGGGGGGGGGGGTCCAAAATTTTACATTGAATTAAATGGGGAAGTGCGTTTATAGTGCCACGCAAAACTACAAACGGGGCTCTTGCAAACTTTTGCTACAGTACAGGGGATTGAAGAGTTGATTCTTGCAAAAAAAAAACCTGTAAAAAATGACGATGAGGACACTAAAAAGTAACAGAATTCAAACTCAAAATTGGGTTTAATGACGGTGAGATGCAGGTATCATGGGAGATTCCTATCTGAGACATATCTCTGTGTTTCCGTAGAGAAAGTGACAAATTAGACAGGAATCTCCCGCATGATACCAGCGTTGAACCGCCATTACGAGCTTGTCGTTAAAGCGGTTATGTGAGTTTCTACTGAAATTTTGAACTGTCTTACGGTGCTTTTCGTGATTTTCGCTGGTTTTTACATCATATTGGACTATCTATTCATTTGCTCACAGCTAAACAGTAGCGGCTCGTGCAATTTGGCAACCATGTAAATTTTCCATTCAATCCTATGCGAAAGTATCGATATCTTGGGGGTGCAATTGCACCTCCTTAAGATCGATTGTTTTACATAGGTTTAAATGGAGAGAAGACGTTGTTGCCAGATTGCACGCGCCGCCACTGCAGCTAAAGTTTGCAAGAGCCTCAATTGAAAGAGGTCTCGTGCAGCGCTGTCGTTTAGTGAACACTCAATAGTATTTCTACGATGTGACAGTTGGAGGGGTCTGACATTTGTGTTTTTTTATAAAGAAAATGATAGTACGTGATGAGCTGAGAACAATATTGCCTTTGGTTTTTTTTCTAAGTGTCCCAGTTTTGGAGATACACACACACACTTGTCAAGTTGTAAAAAATTGTGTGCGTAGTGACGTCACTATGCAAAACTCCCATTTAAAACAAAGTATTTTGGGTCAAAATCTCATCTCCGGAACCATGGGACACAATTAGAAACCAAAGGCATCTTTGTTCTCACGAGGGGAGGCTCAGAAGTCGCCGCCTCCGATTTTGAAAACAATTGCACGAAAATGTAGCTAAAGTAAAACTATTAGACCCGTGTTTCTCACTTTTTGCCAATGGGTCTTCCTAAAGCGTCAGGATTTTTTTTAAAAGTTGCCGAAATTCACGTAAAAACCCGAGCGGAGAGCGTTCCGAATATTTACGTGAATTTCGGCAACTTTCAAAAAATTCCTGACGCTTTAGGAAGGCCCATTGGCAAAAAGTGAGAAACACGGGTCTAATAGTTTTACTTTAGCTACATTTTCGTGCAATTGTTTTCAAAATCGGAGGCGGTGACTTCTGAGCCTCCCCTTGTCAGCTCATCATGTAGGTACTTTCATTTTCTTTATAAAAAACACAACATTTCAGACCCTTGCAACTGCCCCCAATCATCGCATCGGTGATTCAACCGGTTGAAGTAAAGATTACTTAAATCAAGTATAACAAGGGTTTATAGAAACACTCAAATCGCGGTAACCTTTGCTCCTACTGGTTCACTGTATTGTACGAGATCGACAAATAGTATCCAAAAACCAGAAAGCAAATTTCTTTCAATTTATCTATTCTAAACTTTCAAGACAACTTTTGTCTACAGAGAACACTTTCAACAAGTGGAGGCCGACTCCTATCGATGTTAGGGTTCATTAGATGAGAAATTCCCGTTGGAACGTCTCAAAGAGATGGTATGGTGATTGGTCGGGGGGGGGGGGGGCGGCTCTCAATCGCATACGCGCTAAATACCCGAGGGAAAATCCAAACGACGACATGAGTTATTAGTTCAATTTGATCGATGCATACTCACGACAACTTTAACTCATGAGTGGGTTCCATGGGCCAACGACTGCACAGAGGCGGATCCATAGGCATTTTTTGTTCACATCTCTCTTCTCTATCTCCTACCCCCCTCTCTCTCCTCTCTCCTCCTTATCCTCTCTCTCCTCTCTCTTCCTCTGCTCTGCTCATTTGAACGCATGTGTTCCAAAAGTATAAATAAAGACCGTCCATCACGTGACTCCAGCTCATATCTCCGTCTTTTTTCAACACACGCCCTCAAATGGGCAAAGAGAGAAAGAGAGAGGAACACAAATCCATGGACCCGCCTCTACGACTGCGCTTGCGCACGAGACTGACATGACATGACGAGACGTCAATTATACTTTATGTGGGATTCTACTCCGCTCCGCTGTGCTGGTGGCATTGACCGACCTTGACAGTCACAGGCAGAGGCAGAGGCGATGCAAGTCAAAATCTTGTCGTGACTAATGGGGCTATTGCACACTTTTGCTATAAGCGATTTAATAGTCGATTATGGCGTAAAAACCTCAAAAAATAACGATGGCGGCACTAAAAACTTCCAAAATCCACTCCTAAACTCAATAAACGCAGTTATTTGCGCGAGCGTAATGGTGGCCGAGGGCACTAACAATGGGAGATTCCTATCTTAATTTCGTCACTCTTTCTATGCTGACAAGGATGATCCACAGAGTAATTAGTCATCAGAGTGATGATCCACATCCGATGAATGGTACCGCAACACCAAGTGACATCGGTGTCAAATGAAAGTAGTCTCTTATTGGTCACTTCTTGATGGAGTTTCAGAATTGTTAGATGGGAATCTCCCATTGTTAGTTCGGCCACCATTACGCTCGCGCAAATAACTGCGTTTATTGAGTTTAGGAGTGGATTTTGGAAGTTTTTAATGCCGCCATCGTTATTTTTTGAGGTTTTTACGCCATAATCGACTATTAAATCGCTTATAGCAAAAGTGTGCAATATAGCCCCATTGAGGACTTTGCCGGAAGAAGGGGGGCGCATAAAACACCACGAGTATTCTCTTCTTAAAGTCAGCATATAAAGGGATTGGGGATTTTTAATAAAGAATACACCTGATTCTTACTGAGATCTTATGATCCCGTTGACTTCACATAGAAAGCAAAATAAAAGTTGGAACTAATTATTCCCCAAAAGATTTCATTCTTTTGCATATGTAATCTTCTTGTTAGATTTGTTGATTTGAGTTGAGTACTTGCTGAATTTTGAAAAATACCCCATAAAAATTGTAATTTTATTTACCCCTAAAGTCATCAGTGGGGTCTATCACAGGACCGTAACTACCATGGGGCAGTCGGGGAAATGCCCCGGGCCGCCGAGCCTTTGGGGGGCCCCCAACGATTTTTTCTTTGCCCAGTAAAAGGGGGTCCTCAGTCTCCATCATGCCTTTGCCCCGGGGCCGGCCCCCAGAGGTGTCTGGGCGCTGGTCTATCGGTCAATGTCTTCATATTACTTCATGAGAAAATTCGTCAGAGAGTTACCAGAGGTTCATAGTTTCATTCTGATAACTCGTGATGGAAGAGAAAAAAGTGTACAAGGGCACAGCTTATCAAGAAATTATACTTCAAAACTTTGAGACTTATTATGTCTCGATGGAAAGATTCATTACAGATCTCCCCATTTTTCACAATACAAGCTCTAAAAATTGTTCATTCTCTTCACAAATTCATCAAAGTTTTCACTGATTTAAAAGTGTACCAGCAAGGGATGCGAGAGAAATGCGTGATTTCTTCTGCTTCAACAACGAACACCTACCTGTCAACAGAAAACAAAATCAACAAATTAATACAAAATAAATTAAAAACCTGAAACTGTGACTAAAATAATTGAGGCTTAACCCTTTCACTACCAAGTTACGAATGCTAATCAATGTTCGCTCGCTCAAAGTAAGTGGGTATACCACAGTACTATCGACGAATTAAAGATTGTCGCGAGATTTTCACACATTTTCAGAAATGGATGTGAGTGTGGGACTGATCTGCTAAAGCTATCCCGTCCCACCCGCACTGGCCTCTCGCCTGCAAGGTGCGTGAGGAGTATGAAGAGTGGTCGAACCGGAACCTTGAAGGCGAAGCTTAATTTGTGAAAATATCGCGACAATCTTTAATTCGTCGATAGTACATGTTCCTGCGCCGCACAATGGTCAGAGGCGAAGCGTGGAATTTGACCACAATGTATTTTTTCTTCATTTAAATTCACCAAAAAGTCGAACGCTTCAGTCATCGGCGATGACCAATCATTTCGACCTTTCTAATGTGTTTAAATTGGAAAAACGAACCTCGCCAAATCGCACGCCTCGCCCAGTGGGACCATTAGTCAGTGACTAATGGTCCCAAATCATATATCCTAGGCGATCAAAAATCGATCTGTTCAAAGTTGTTGGAAAAAACTATTCTAACTACTATGCATGATTTTAGAGGGTTTATTTAGCAAGGTAACTGCCTGGATTCATCCCTGGATTGGCATATATTCATCGCAGAAAAATATTAGACGGAAACCTTAATGGGTATGTTGCAAAATTTTGCTACAACGATTAAAAGTGTTTCATCTAAAGTAAAATCGCCTAAAAAGTCCATTGGTGGCATCAGAAAGTCATAAAATGCAATAATAAACTCATAAGAGGCGTTTAATGAAATCCAAGATGGCTGAGAAATATCAAGCAATTTGTATGCATGCATCACGAACATCCAAAGGATTGCCAACTTTGACAACCTCACTGGAGGTAGAGGTTATGTGTTTGTTTACGTTGTGATGGTTATTGTGTTCGATATTGTGAGGTTGGCTATCATTGGATGTTCGTGGTGCATGCATACAGATTGCTCAATATTTCTCCGCCATCTTGGATTTCATTAAACGCCTCTTGTGAGTTTGTTATTGCAGTTAATGACTTTCTGATGCCACCAATGGACTTTTCAAGCGATTTTACATTAGATTACTCTCTCTTAATCGTTGTAGCAAAAGTCTGCAACAGACCCATTCCCGTGGTATTTAATATCTGAGTATTTTTGACCGCTTAGTATTCGATTTGATCCATCGTGCGCCGCGGTGCTGAGTTTGCATACACAATTTATTATACGCGCTCGAAGAAACATTGTTTTTCAAATGTTAACCATTTGGAGTAGTAATTATTGCGAATAAAAAACTGATACTGTGTCAACGAATCTAGTCACAGACACGAGTTTTACTCGCTCGTGGTAGTGACAGGGTTAACCTTTGAGATAGATACCAGCCCCAACATATTCGTTTACTTTATTCAGTCTCACGTGGGGCAGGGTTCTATTACAGTATACTCATCAACACAGTAGCGAAACTCAAGGTTAGAAAAATGATAAATGCCCCCCTCAGTGTTGCCAAATTGGGATGAAAAAGCCGTACGTTTTACATTGATTTAAATGGGAACGATGCGGCTTTTTACCCTCCATCTGGCAACACTGGCCCCCCTGGTGGTCGGATGGTTGAACTAACATGTTCCATTTGATTTGCATTGGACACGTATGAATATTCAAGAAAAATCCCATCGAAAACGTCAGTGAAACCAAAATAAATTTATCATTTCCAGACGTGGAAATAATTTCATGGATTTTCAATTTGAAATTCACAAATTAATGCTTTCGTGATCGCACCCTCTTTCCTCCCCCTTCATGGAATCGGAGATATTTTGCATCCCTGGAAAAAAGATAACACGAGGAAAGTCAAGTCAGGGAAATTCGATAAAAGTCCTTGAATGTTTCAGAAGGAGGAAAAATAGCTTGGTTATGTAAACCTTTCCCATATCATCGAAGAATTTAATATTCGGATTCTCGTAATACTTAGCGCGAGCCCGAGGGATATTCAATATCCTTTTAATTTATTTTTCAGCCAAGAGTCGGGAATTTGATCGAGTCCACATTCATGGAAACATTGAACTTCTTCAGACTGTAAAGTATTTGAATTGAAACGTCCCGTAGGTTCAGAATGCTTAAAAATCGTATTCACGGCTATAATGAAATGAAGCTCCAGTCTTATTTTTTTTATTTATTTTTTTTTTTTTTTAAAAAAAGGGAGGGGGGGAGAGACAAAAGTTAAATATTTGGTGCGTCAACGACATATCTCTCGTTTCAAACACATTGGATAAGTGTCGTTATTGCATGTCGTAAATTTGGAAAAAACCATCGACGATGACGCAAACGTCACGTAGGTTCAAAATGCTTAAAAGTCGTATATTCATGGCTAAAATGAAGCTCCAGTCTTTTTTCAAAAAAATAAAAAAAAAAATTAAATATTTGGTGCATCAACGACACATCTCTCGTTTAAAAGACATGGGATAAGTGTCGAAATTACATTTCGTAAATTTGAAAGACCCATCGACGATGACGCATAAATAAAAGTTCGGAAGAACGCAGATTCTGATTGAATTACATCTGTGTCATGAGTGTTTCGCAATGCCGAAAATAAAAAAATGCGCTAATGCGTAGGTGGAACAAAAATAAACAATGAAGGAGCACTGGAAGCTACTCAAAGATGCGGCTGGATAGATAGCATAATACGAAAAGCTCGACCCATAGAAAGGAGGGAACAAAAACAAGGTTAATTCTAAAATTATAGTAAATGACAAAGGTGAATGTGAGCATGGGCGCCTGCAGCGAAGGGCAAGGAAGGGCACCCCCCCCCCAGAATTCACAACAGTCAACATGTCACGATAAAAAGTGAAAGGATCAAAGGAAAATGAAATGTTAATCAAGGAAGTAATAGTCCAGGCAACCGGGGATTTTAGCTTGCAAGTGTTGGAGAATTATGTCTGAGATTCGATTCTCATGTACATTGGATCGCTGAATCCGATTCTGAACTTTGCGTTCTGAGTTGCCAGTGAAGCGGCCCCAGTTTCAAAAGATATGAAAACCCTTGAGGGCGATCGACTCCATTTGACAAGCTGAATCTATAGAGGGGTCACAAGCTGGGTTTCGGCGACATCACCTTTTTGCCCATGTAGCATAGCCATGAGTTGCCAGTGAAGCGGCCACAGTTTCAAAAGATATGAAAACCCTTGAGGGCGATCGACTCCATTTGACAAGCTGAATCTATAGAGGGGTCACAAGCTGGGTTTCGGCGACATCACCTTTTTGCCCATGTAGCATAGCCATGAGTTGCCAGTGAAGCGGCCCCAGTTTCAAAAGATATGAAAACCCTTGAGGGCGATCGACTCCATTTGACAAGCTGAATCTATAGAGGGGTCACAAGCTGGGTTTCGGCGACATCACCTTTTTGCCCATGTAGCATAGCCATGAGTTGCCAGTGAAGCGGCCCCAATTTCAGAAGATATGAAAACCCTTGAGGGCGATCGACTCCATTTGACAAGCTGAATCTATAGAGGGGTCACAAGCTGGGTTTCGGCGACATCACCTTTTTGCCCATGTAGCATAGCCATGAGTTGCCAGTGAAGCGGCCCCAGTTTCAAAAGATATGAAAACCCTTGAGGGCGATCGACTCCATTTGACAAGCTGAACCTATAGAGGGGTCACAAGCTGGGTTTCGGCGACATCACCTTTTTGCCCATGTAGCATAGCCATGAGTTGCCAGTGAAGCGGCCCCAGTTTCAAAAGATATGAAAACCCTTGAGGGCGATCGACTCCATTTGACAAGCTGAATCTATAGAGGGGTCACAAGCTGGGTTTCGGCGACATCACCTTTTTGCCCATGTAGCATAGCCATGAGTTGCCAGTGAAGCGGCCCCAGTTTCAAAAGATATGAAAACCCTTGAGGGCGATCGACTCCATTTGACAAGCTGAATCTATAGAGGGTCACAAGCTGGGTTTCGGCGACATCACCTTTTTGCCCATGTAGCATAGCCATGAGTTGCCAGTGAAGCGGCCCCAGTTTCAAAAGATATGAAAACCCTTGAGGGCGATCGACTCCATTTGACAAGCTGAACCTATAGAGGGGTCACAAGCTGGGTTTCGGCGACATCACCTTTTTGCCCATGTAGCATAGCCATGAGTTGCCAGTGAAGCGGCCCCAGTTTCAAAAGATATGAAAACCCTTGAGGGCGATCGACTCCATTTGACAAGCTGAATCTATAGAGGGGTCACAAGCTGGGTTTCGGCGACATCACCTTTTTGCCCATGTAGCATAGCCATGAGTTGCCAGTGAAGCGGCCCCAGTTTCAAAAGATATGAAAACCCTTGAGGGCGATCGACTCCATTTGACAAGCTGAATCTATAGAGGGGTCACAAGCTGGGTTTCGGCGACATCACCTTTTTGCCCATGTAGCATAGCCATGAGTTGCCAGTGAAGCGGCCCCAGTTTCAAAAGATATGAAAACCCTTGAGGGCGATCGACTCCATTTGACAAGCTGAATCTATAGAGGGGTCACAAGCTGGGTTTCGGCGACATCACCTTTTTGCCCATGTAGCATAGCCATGAGTTGCCAGTGAAGCGGCCCCAGTTTCAAAAGATATGAAAACCCTTGAGGGCGATCGACTCCATTTGACAAGCTGAATCTATAGAGGGGTCACAAGCTGGGTTTCGGCGACATCACCTTTTTGCCCATGTAGCATAGCCATGAGTTGCCAGTGAAGCGGCCCCAGTTTCAAAAGATATGAAAACCCTTGAGGGCGATCGACTCCATTTGACAAGCTGAATCTATAGAGGGGTCACAAGCTGGGTTTCGGCGACATCACCTTTTTGCCCATGTAGCATAGCCATGAGTTGCCAGTGAAGCGGCCCCAGTTTCAAAAGATATGAAAACCCTTGAGGGCGATCGACTCCATTTGACAAGCTGAATCTATAGAGGGGTCACAAGCTGGGTTTCGGCGACATCACCTTTTTGCCCATGTAGCATTGCCATGAGTTGCCAGTGAAGCGGCCCCAGTTTCAAAAGATATGGAAACCCTTGAGGGCGATCGACTCCATTTGACAAGCTAAATCTATAGAGGGGTCACAAGCTGGGTTTCGGCGACATCACCTTTTTGCCCATGTAGCATAGCCATGAGTTGCCAGTGAAGCGGCCCCAGTTTCAAAAGATATGAAAACCCTTGAGGGCGATCGACTCCATTTGACAAGCTGAATCTATAGAGGGGTCACAAGCTGGGTTTCGGCGACATCACCTTTTTGCCCATGTAGCATAGCCATGAGTTGCCAGTGAAGCGGCCCCAGTTTCAAAAGATATAAAAACCCTTGAGGGCGATCGACTCCATTTGACAAGCTGAATCTATAGAGGGGTCACAAGCTGGGTTTCGGCGACATCACCTTTTTGCCCATGTAGCATAGCCATGAGTTGCCAGTGAAGCGGCCCCAGTTTCAAAAGATATGAAAACCCTTGAGGGCGATCGACTCCATTTGACAAGCTGAATCTATAGGGGGGTCACAAGCTGGGTTTCGGCGACATCACCTTTTTGCCCATGTAGCATAGCCATGAGTTGCCAGTGAAGCGGCCCCAGTTTCAAAAGATATGAAAACCCTTGAGGGCGATCGACTCCATTTGACAAGCTGAATCTATAGAGGGGTCACAAGCTGGGTTTCGGCGACATCACCTTTTTGCCCATGTAGCATAGCCATGAGTTGCCAGTGAAGCGGCCCCAGTTTCAAAAGATATGAAAACCCTTGAGGGCGATCGACTCCATTTGACAAGCTGAATCTATAGAGGGGTCACAAGCTGGGTTTCGGCGACATCACCTTTTTGCCCATGTAGCATAGCCATGAGTTGCCAGTGAAGCGGCCCCAGTTTCAAAAGATATGAAAACCCTTGAGGGCGATCGACTCCATTTGACAAGCTGAATCTATAGAGGGGTCACAAGCTGGGTTTCGGCGACATCACCTTTTTGCCCATGTAGCATAGCCATGAGTTGCCAGTGAAGCGGCCCAAGTTTCAAAAGATATAAAAACCCTTGAGGGCGATCGACTCCATTTGACAAGCTGAATCGAAAGAGGGGTCACAAGCCGGGTTTTGCGTCAGTGGGTCATGATGGTATTTTTTTTTTTCTTCTTCTTCAAATGGATATACACTAAGAGAAATTATTTCTTTAAAGACAAGGAAACACGTTTACTTGTGACAGTTTTCCTTGCGCAAAGTAAATTTCTGATTGCATGGTGGAGAAGAATCATGTCACAACAAGGATTATTTTACTTTTATAGCTGCAGACATCCTCCTTGGGTTAAAGGAATTCCACCTTATAGTCAATATTTCACAGTGCAGTTTTTTTAACACCGAACGAAATACACCTTGGGAAAAAAAAGAATTCTCTCACAAGCAGTGTAAAATCACGATCAGTTACCGGTTACACTATGAATTGATTCCGGTAGAATGAGTCTTTTGCAGACTTTTTGCAAAGCAATTTTGAAAAAAAAAACTCCCTTGGAATAGGGCAATTCTAGGTTAGCAATCCCACCCGTCACATTTTAAAACTACTTTTTTTTTTTTTTTTTTTTTTTTTTTTTTTTTTTTTATCATATAGCTTTAAATTTTCAACTTTTTGGCGATGAGAAGGGTGGTTGCATAATGTCTGAGCTCTTTCTCTTCCAATCTCTAAAAAAATAAAACTTTGATGTTTAAGAATAAACAAAAATAGATTTAAAAAGTGACGGGTGGGACATTCAATCTAGAATGCTCACATTATATAATCCAAAATAAACCGACACTTTAAGGATCTTTAATATCCATTGATAAGTCGGTAATGAAATTTTTAAAAAATTCGTTAAGTCATACAGCTCGCTCGCAAAAACGGAATTCGGTACGGTCGTTTACAAAAAGAATTTCAGACGACTCCTGTATATAGCCGACATACTCATCTCAAGGTAATTGAGGATTGCAGGTGGCCTACATTTAAGGAGTCGTCTGAAATTCTTTTTGTCCCCGACTGTACATAAACTCTCAAACTGGAGGTTAACGAAGAAATAAAAGCACCCGTAAATCGGAGAGGGGGAAGGGTTAGCTAAGAAATTAACATAATTCGAATTTTCAGAAATTTCAAGACGAACAAAAATTTTTAGACTTGAGTGATTGGTCTTTAGAACATCTGCAGAAGGAAGGGAAAAGGAAAAAGATTCAATAAAGAAAGGAAAAAGAAAAAACAAGGTAAAAACAGTTGGGAACAAATTCGGTGTTGAGCTTTTTTTTTTTCGTCTGACTAAGCGCAATCGTATTCGAGCAAAGTTTACTTTTCTATAAACTTCTATGTTCAGTCAGGAAAAAAAGGTGGGATTTCATAGTCTAATCGACTGATTGAATGGCGCGGTTTAAAGGATCGCTGAAAGCTGCCGACCCTTTCAAAGCGTTTGCTGGTGCAAACATTGATCCGATTTTCAGTTAAGTAAATACAGTCAACGCGCCTTCTTGATTCTACTGGCCAAAACCTCTAAACGGAAAAGACCCCATTAATATAGTGCAGTGTTGCCATATGGAGTGCAAGTAAAATCAATATTTTTATTTTATCAACGAATTTTAACCTCTTGATTGAGAAGTAAACTGACCAGATTTGGCAACATTGATGCTGGAATGCAGCAGCAATTGCTGGTTTCCAACAAAACTTTGATGGTCGAGCAGCAGAATTCTACTGGCGGACAACAAAAACATTGCGAAATGGAACTGGTGAGCCTACAAAAAATTTTTACTGGGAGAAAATCACATTGAGAGCAGCAAATAGTCTCAAAATCCACTCATGAATAACTCACAAAAGGCGTTTCAAGGAAGATCTAAGATGGCGGTTGAAAGGGCGAATCAACCCTGCATGCATGCACCAAAAGCACCAAAAGATGTCCGATGACGGCAATTTATAATGTTGGCTAGAATGTAAACCAACGTCTTACTTTCTCATAATACTTACATTTTGTGTCATTCTGTGTGTTCCCCCCCCCCCCCCGGGAAAATTTACTTACTCGCTATTGTTTGTGATTACTACGCACGGTGATTACATTACGTTCTGTGTCAATTTGCAAGGATTTTGGAAAGGAAACGCCGGGCAAGTACTTAATTTGCTGAATGCCGTCGTCAGCCATCTTTGCTATTCGTGGTGCATGCATGCAGGGCTGATTCGCCCTTTCAACCGCCATCTTATAGGCTTCCCTGAAAACGCTTTCTGAGGGTTTATGAGTGGATTTTCATAATATGTGAGGGTCTCAATGTGATTTTCACGGGATTTCACACCCGAATCAACCCCATAACGCTAAAGAAAAAATATGCAACGGACCCATTCGGAAACTTTTTGCCATGAATAGATGGTTTTAGTGATGACTTGGTGATAACGTCATACGGCGATGAACGTTCTTAACAAAGACAAACTGTCTCTCTTGCTCTCACGTAACCCCCACCAGCTCTAGTGATTTATAAAAGTATTTTAAATCTAGTTAAAGAGAGGCCGAAGATAGAGAACGAGAGAACTCGGTATGGATTCCTCAACAAAAAAAAGAGTAGTAACTTCTTTGTAATATTGCCGGACTCCCTGAAACGTGATGCAAAGATGGAGTCATTTCCACGAAAGCTTAAAAGATATTTAAGTGGTGCTTGCATTTACAATGTGAAAGAATTTTTAGAAGTACAAGTTTCAGTTTAATTTTGTTGTATTATTACAAACCACTTTAAGACAATCTAGATTATGTAAATTATTGACGCATTTGATAGGCCTTTGTGCACAATTTTCTCAAATAAAGAAATATTATTATTATTATTATTATTATTATCATGTATTACCATCTCTCTCTAATTTCAAAAATCGTATAAAGATACATCTATCGTGAATTTTTTTGGCAGAAATGAATTCATCGAAGCATTTTAATTCGATTTCGATGAAAGTATGCCGTAAAACAAGGCCCTGTATACGAATTTTGAAACTGGAAAGAGATGGTATACATGGGGGTCATGGGAGAGTGAGTGAGATAGTTTGGTACGATATGCAAGTGTTATCACAACCGATTGCGACCGATAAGTGCATTGTTGTGATTGTTGGCTAACCGTTGACTTCGCACTAAAACCGTCTTTTGCAACACTTTCAAAGAGTGCCATTTCAAATTGGCATCATGTGAACTTTTAAGACGAATATATGGCAACAACGAGAATGTCTGGAAGGTTACGAGGCGTCATCGATGTCTGTGTCCGTCGCCCACCAGTCACCACTCAGTCACCAATCACCAGTGACATGGTCACGGTCAGGAGGGTCTCGGTCGAGGAGCCAGAGAACCAAATGTATGATCAGCTCGTTCAATATTTGCAAATCGCAAATTCTCTTCATCTAGAGCCTCCAACAAGCAAGGCACAAACTACTTATAGTGTACATACTTATTACTATGTACAAATAAGAACGGGCCTTTTTAACTCATAGAATTGTCTCTGCCCGAATGCGGCAAAACTCGCAACAGTGCAATAACCGCGACCGCACATTATTATACGGCCGCGCTAGACTGTCAAAATCACCGTTCTTTAAACGTGAAGTGTATACAAGGTGGCCCAAAAGTAACTTTGAAATGGTCATAACTTTTTAAGGAATGAAGATTTCTGAGATAGGTTTGAGCAAGTTTTCATCATATTAGCATTTGCGCTTTCTGGCATATTTCTCGAGATCCTTTTTTCTTTTTGGGCATTATAATGGAGACCACGCATCACTATCTATCTTGCCCATGTTTGCGCGCGGTGGCAATTTTTTTTGTTTTTTTTTTTTTTGGGATCTCAACAGAACACTGAAAACATGGATCATGCGTTGACTGATGAGAAAAGTCGTTGAGATTTTTGCCTAGTGACACCGAACCGAAATGGGTCTGTTGCAAACTTTTGCTACAAAGATAAAGAGTGTTTCATCGTATGTAAAATCGCCCGAAAAGTCCATTGGTGGCATCAGAAAGTCATGAAATGCGATAACAAACTCACGAGAGACGTTTAATGGAATCCAAGATGGCAGTAAAATATCGAGCAATCTGTATGCATGCACCTTTAACATCCAAGGATTGCCAACGTTGACAACCTCACAGCTTCAGAGGTTATGTGTTTATTTACGTTGTGATTGGATTTGATCGATATTGTGAGGTTGGCTATCTTTGGATGTTCGTGGTGCATGCATACAGGTTGCTCGATATTTTAACTCCATCTTGGATTTCATTAAACGTCTCTCGTGAGTTTCATACTGCATTTTATGACTTTCTGATGCCAACAATAGACTTTTCACGTGATTTTACATGAGATCGAACACTCTATAGAGCTGTAGCAAAAGTTTGCAACAGACCCATTGCATCAGTCAACGTATGGACCATGTTGGATGGTGCTCCCTCATGCTCCCTGCGTTAATTCCTCTCGAGTTCCGAAAAATAAGTCAGCCACAGCGCGCACGGCTAATGCGTGGTCTCAATACTATACATATATTATCTCTGTTGGTGAGTGTGGCAGTTTTAAATCCCCCCCCCCCCCCGGGAAATGTAATCCCGATATTCCTATTTTGGGGAGGACCAACGCAACAGTTTTTAGGTACACGCGGCTAAACTCTGTAGATGCTTGCGAATGCATACGGTTTTGAATGACGACAAGGCTTGCGATCCGGCAACGTAGCATTTAATCCAATTAAACCTTCACAAAAGGTCGAATTCTCTAGCCGTCACCGACCCCCAGATAGTTCATGGGTTAAATTAAGGGGGGGGGGAGCAACGCAACGTTGTTGGATGCTACGCGCTTTGCAACTGGAGGATTTTATCCATTCTCAAGTAGAGGTGGTTTCAGAAGTGTAGGCGCACCCAGACCAATAATCTTTGGAATTTTTCAACATTATTTCTCTTGTTTCAAAATCAAAATGAATGAAAATGAATTTGAAGCGTTGGCTTTTCATTGAAAAACACTTTAAAATTAAAAGTTCGAAGTCGAAGACAAGTTTTGTTTAGATTTGAAGGAATGAAAATTGAAAATTCGCCAAAGATCATGGTCTAGGTGCGCCTACGCATCTGAAATGAGCTCTAAAATGCTCAAGTTCTTTGATTAATTTTCAGAACGATTTTAGGAGACGTATGTTCTTTTGTGCACACGCACAATCGCACATCCATAGGCGGATCTAGATCTGGCAACCATACATTCTTTACATTTGAACTTTAAGAAACAATCGATTCTTGAGCTATGTCCCTATTACTCATCGATTGTTTTCCATACATTCAAATGGAAGAATTCACATTTGCCGGATTGCTGGATCTGCTTTTGCAAATATCCGCACTCTCGTTCGGAGTGCGGTCCGACTGTGACTCAGCCGTGTAGGTATCTTCGTAAGACGGCCATCGCGACGCGACGCACAATGAGGTCTGAGATCGTCAGAAATTAGCTGAAAATAATTTTTCATAAATTTATTATTTAAAAACTTCCAATACTAAATTTAATCACAGAAATTACTGAAAACAAGTAATTTGAACCAAAAATGTTACTAAGAAGTTTCAAAGTTCAGCTCCAGATTTGAAAAACGATGTTTTTTTGACAACTTTTTTTCACCGATTTTTGCCACTTTTTTGACCATGGTGCGGCGGCGCAGCGGTGGCATGTCACGTGATCAAATGTCCAGGTCTGCGAACCGAGACACGATTGACAGTGAGCAGTGAGCATTGGCCCTAGAACAGGGCCTTTGTGTGCTAATTATTTGTCTTGGCGCACAGTAAAACGAAAAGAGTATTTTTCCAGACAAAATTAATTGTCCTCATAAAAATGATATAAAATGGGTCTGTTGCGTACTTTTGCTACATCAATATAACTCATTGTTTCTAACGTAAAATTCGGCGAAATAACGATGCGCACATTGAAAACTTTCCAAATCCACTATAAACTCAGATAATACCTTCCATTTCAAACAACCCGCGCTACACTAGACACTATATCACCTATCACCAACATGTAACTACATAGATGGAACCACCTTGTTTATGTAAACATGAACAGAACTTACAGAGATGAGAGCTTGGAATGTTTCGTTTAGATGCGTACATTTCTTACATTATTTTGTAATCTTTGATAAATCGAAAAGACCAGACAGCAAATGCAGCTAATAGTTCATGTATTTAGAAGAGAATTCCATCATTTTATAGTTATGATGTCGTTTACTTATGCACGGTGGTTCCGTCTATGTAGTAGTATACCGGTGCAAATAAGGTCTAGTGAAGCGCGGACTGTTTGAAATTGAAGTGATTTCCTAAGTTAATGAGTGGTTTTTGAATGTTTTTAATGTGCGCATCGTTATTTTCGCCGAATTTTACAAAAGAATCAAGGTTCTATATTGTTTTAGCAAAGTATGCAAGAGACCCAACATGGATATTACATTACAGAGCATAGTCGCAGCCAGGAACGTGTGTATTTCTTTATTTGCTCATTTGAATGCATGTGTCAGTAAAGGACAGAAACAGGGGCCGAAGACACGTGATACAGATATAGATATACCACTCTCTCCATATTTTCCTCAACACATGTTTTCAAATGACCAATCAAATCCATCGCGGTGCCCACTGCCCGTACAATGTACAGCCTAAAACTCATCGGCCAATCAGAACTTGCCTACCTTGCGTTTAATTAATCGCGCATGTTTAAATTCACCGATGATTCCACCGGTTGAGAAGAAGTTACTAAGTTCAGTTCAGTGCATGACTGTAATGCACAAAAATACTCGCATCTGTACTCTTTTCTCAATCGGCCAAGTCGCCGATGACTTCAAAAATCTTGCTGATATTTTAATTAACTAAAGGTGTTTCCACCGATTGAGAAAAGATTACAGAGCAGAGTATTCTCGTGCGCATTTCCAGTCATACACTGAACTGAACTGTGTAATCTTTTTTCAACCGGTGGAATTATCGATGGATTGAAAAATATCATTAATTACAAGCAGAACGGCAGCTCTGGTTTATAGGGACTCTAGAATCACCGGTTACTTTGGAAATTCCATTGAATGCATACAGAACGCGGCAACAGAGCGTGGAAGCCGCCTGTCCGAGCGACCCCTACCAACCGCGGGCCGCCGAGCGCCGCCGCGCCGCGCCGCACTATGTGGTATTTGACCGAAAAAGTTGGCATAAACTGTTTCTACTGTCCAAATAACATGAAATTAGGTATTCGGGGGGTACTTTTGAACGCTGAATTCAAATTTTACATCAGTTTTTCAAAATTTGAAAATCCAAGATGGCCACCGACAAATTTTTTGGCTAATCGGTCGGCAGCCATCTTGGATTTTCGAATTTTGAAAAAATGATGCAAAATTTGAATTCGGCGTTAAAAAGTACCCTTGGATACTTAGTTTCAAGTCATTTGGACGGTGTTGCCAAATTTCACTTTTGTAGCGATGTAGCCCTTACAACACGTAAAAACGAGATTTTCGTGCAAAAACGCAAGATTCGAACTAATTTTTCCGGAAAAGCCGCATTTTTCCGCAACTTCTGACTTCAAGGCCTATTAGTACGCACTAAGGACTATCATTTCTCATATATATACCCGCGGGATGTGGCAGGATAATTGAACTTAAGTTCTCTTGAAAATCGGAAAATTTACGTTTTTAGCTAAAAACTTTGAAATAGCAAAAAAATATCAAATTCAAATTAAAATTGGATAAAATAGGCATAAACTGATTGTAAATACCTTCAGGAAGACGATCCATGTACAAAATTTTTTTTCGGACTTCATTTGAAACACTTTTTTTTTACTTTGATTATAGTCTCGTGCTGAGGCTAAATTTAATGGTGGTAAAACTGATTTTTCCCCTGGTGGATTCTAGTTAAATTAATCTAGTTTAGACCCGCTAATTACAAGTTTCTAATGCAAAAATCTATGTAGATTCCGAATATCACAACAGTTTTTCCCAATAGCGACTTTTTTTTTTTCTAGTTTATGCCAGCTTTTTTGGTCAAATACCACATAGTGCGCCGTTTACCCGCGAACAACGCAGATCATCTTGCGTTTTTTAGCCTCATCACCGTTCGTCATTCTGCGTTTGTTTATTTTGCTATCTCTAATCGTCTTCTGTCTTCGGTTTTTTTTGTTTTCCTCGCTGGCGATGGCGAACACCGTGGGTGTTGGTAATCAATTGTCTCCGCGGAGCGAGAGACTAGCATGAACCCTATACAGCCTAAGTCTTTTCTGGGATATTCTTCTCTCCACAACCACCCCCCTCCACCGCCACCCCACATGCCAAAACGACCGACCCAAACGCAAATGTCATTAGGTGCGTTTTCCAGCTCACGAAAAGCTTATATATAATGATATACAGCTTATTCTTAGAATGTTATTTTCGATTCTTGCCTTTCCCACGTAAAAGAGTATAGCTGCCAACCAACAAAAACTTAAACAAGAGTTAGCGAGGCCATGACTGAAATAAGAGCCCATAAATTAACCCTGGCAATACCACGTCCGAGTAAACTCGCTTCTTTTGACTAGATCTATCTCACACAATGCCAGTTTCTTATTCACAAGAGTTGCGACTCGAAATTGTGTTATCTATTGTTTGAAAAATAATATTTCCTCAAGTGCCTTCAATCAATTGTGTATGCAAAATCAGCATCAAGGTGCAGGAATAATTAACTACCCACTTTTAATCCGAGCGAGGGGACACTGATGCGTGTCTTCATAACTCGGTCGTAAAAGAGTTAGATTAACAGTGAGGTTTGCTCAAAAGACGTGATATGTAATCTGACAACATTGCATCCCCCCCCCCCCCCCAAGTTGAACCTAAACATGTATATTATTGAATTCGAGGATGCGTTCATTGATCATCCAATAGTAGATATCGATCATTTAATATGGTTTTAAAAGGACGAAATGCAACGTTGTCAGATTGCAAGGCTATATGCCATTGGGGAGCCAATGCCATCTAATCCCAATTTAAAACACGATTTTTACGCCTTAACGACATAGTGTGTCCGGTTGTTATAAACGTAAAACCAGGTATTGTCATCATAAGATACCTCTTTCTCACCCCCATCGCGAGAATTACTAAGTATCTTGACCCGCTGATTTCAAATTCGGTCTTAGTTTTTACTCAAAACTCATACTTTTTCCAGAATTTTAAATTGTTTGCTATAAGAAGACGTAATTTTGAATTTACGTAAAATCTAGGCTAGTTTAATGAAAACTGATAACATTTTTGAAATCAGCGTCTCAAAATACACGAGACAGCGATGATGAAGTGAAATTGTAGGGGTAGAATTATTCTATAACACTAAAAATTAGTAAAATTAACACTGATGGATGGTGAATGTCGCGGACACATTATGTCGTTTTTGATGCTTACTTTTAAAACATGGGGGTTTTGAGGTTATGTGGTAAGGTTGGCTACTTTCGTCTTTCACACTAATTCTGATCGCGAATTGTGGATTTTTGCGGTTTCCAGTGGTTTCGGGCCATTATTGGACAAAATTTACCATTCTAACAGGAGCCGAAAACGGCTTATTCCATTACTGTTCTGGGCATTTAAAAAGAAAGAAAAAAAGAATGGAAAAGTGCTCAGCAAGGGAAGTAACGTTCCTAGCTGAAAAATCGCACACGCAGACACACACAGTTCACATAACAAAGGATCGAAACTTGACATTTTTTTAACATAAATTCAGGAATAAACATCGAGATTATGACATGAGATTAAACATGAAAAATAATTAATGCTAGAGCTAAAAATTAATCGAATAACATGATTTCTGCAATGAAACATCAACACGAAAATATTTTTAAAGCAAAAGAAAAACAACGTTTCTATGTCCGGAAAAAATCCATGCTTTGATCTAGTGCTTGTCGATTTGAATATGTGTGTTGAAAAATTACGGAGATACGGATCAAATTCAGGCGAAGGTTCCTAATTCTATCCTTTTCAAACCAGTACTCAAAACGGAGAAAGATAAGGATAAACGCTATAGAGAACTCGCAACTGTAGCAGACGCGAAATTCCGCTTGACTCGTCTCCATTCGAAATCCCTCTATACGCAACGGACGCGAAATATTCCCGGTCGTTTTCACAAAATTAATTTAGAGCGAAGCGGCAGGGACTCTCTGAAAATCCAAGCTAGGTACCTGTAACCATTACCCAACTCCACCAGCAACGACTCTCCCCATCCAATCCACTCGAGAACGTATATATAATATCATGATTTTTGATAGGAAACAGGAAAAACAAATTGAAAATTTGCATAACATGTATATTAACAAAGAAAAAAAAAGTTTTAATTGCATAACACGCAATAAATACATATGTATACATCGTAACCACTCTGCTCTGTAGGTTTAACGAACTCGTGCATCAAAGGGACCTATACACAAAAATAGTGAACTCCTCGCAGGGCAGTCGCGGTAAAAGGCGGAATTTGACACAAGATGGAGCAGACGGGGAGGAGAAATTGTAGAGAGAGTAAAATAAAGAGCGGGAGAGAGAGAGAGAGAGAGAGAGAGAAGAGAGAGAGAGAGAGAGAGAGAGAGAGAGAGAGAGAGAGAGAGAGAGAGAGAGAGAGAGAGAGAGAGAGAGAGAGAGAGAGAGAGAGAGAGAGAGAGAGAGAGAGAGAGAGAGAGAGAGAAGAGCGAGAGCGAGAGAGAGAGTGAAGAGAGAGGAGTGAGAGAGGGGGGGGGTACATTAGAGAACGAGAGAGAGGTAGATAGAGTAAAATAGAGAGCGTGAGAGAAAGAGAAAGAGAGGTAGATAGAGATAGAGAGAGAGAGAGTGAGAGAGAGAGAGAGAGAGAGAGAGAGAGAGAGAGAGAGAGAGAGAGAGAGAGAGAGAGAGAGAGAGAGAGATAAAGTATCCATGCGTGGGATTTATTTCGGAGAGAGAGGGGGAAAAAATATCATATTTTACAGATTACTAAGCCTCCTAGCGGATAAAGGGCAGCGAAGTTTTTGCAGCTCAGCGAGAAAAAGCAAAGGAACAGAGCTTTAGCCTTTAGCCGACAAAATACAGGCTCATTTTCCTGCTCGCAAGTTTCGTAACCCTTCTGGTCCTTTCCACTCAACCATCCCCCGGACTCTCCTCAATTCCCGTTTCTCCCTCCGTCATGAGCATCGGCGATGTGCTTCGTCAACCGAGCTGGTTAAATTTATTAGCTTCGACGACCGCGACGGTGCAAATACAAACACATACATACATACACTCTCTTGCGCATTTCGCGGTCAGAAATTGAATAACCTAGCTTTTTATATTATACTTTCGTAAATAATACGCGGGCAGCCGTACACAACATTACTTTCCGCCCGCAATCCGCAGGTCCTGTCGTTCACGGTTCGACTTCATTCCACTTGTTTAACTCTATTAAGTATGAAACGGCCAAACGGGGTTGCCAGATTAGAGGTTGGCGGCTCCCTGTGGAGAATCGATTATCGCTTTTCTTCCGTTTGAACCTACGTAAAAGTATCGACATTTTGAGGATTTTATTGTACTCTCTGAGGGTCGGTTCTTTACCATAGGTTTTTATGCGAGTTTATATGCAGTGATACATAGGCGCCCGCAGAAAAATTTCCAAGGGGGGGGAAAATTGTTGAACCCCAATGGAAGGTCTAGGAGACCCCCCCCCCCCCCGGTGAAAAAGGGAAAGATTTTTTTTTTTTTTTTTTTTTTTTTTTTTTTTCATTCAACTAGTGTACAATTATAAAGCCATGGTAGGTGTAGCAAATAATATGTAGTATTAATTTTGACGTGTTTGATATAATGGATAAAGTAACAACAGACGAAAATGATACTAAGGTAAAAGTTTATTTCTTCTATGCCTTGCAAAAAATGAGTTAAAATAACAAAATAAACAAATACTGAAGTTTTTTAACTATTACTTCTTTGATTAATATTGCATTTTCTATTTTCCTTTCATTTTTTACCGTGAGATTTTGACTTTTTTTAATTCCAGGGGGGGGGGGCAAGTGCCCCCTCTTGCCCCCCGCTGCGGGCGCCCATGCAGTGATATATATACATTGAAAACAATGATGGCTCGGAAAATTCGACTATCGATTTAATCTTTCATTTTAATTTATACGCAAAATTATCGAATTTTAGAGAATTTTATCACACCCTCTGAGAATCGATTCCTTTCCATTGGTTCATATGCGTAGGAAACATCGATTCATCGGGAGTCAGTGAACTGCGGTCTGAGATCGTCAACAAGAGTGCGACTAACTAAAAATCAGAAAGTAATTTTCTCATCAATTTATCATCTATAACACTGGCGCAACCAGGATCTCTTCCATCCCTCTCATTTCCCACTTGAATGTATAAGTAGGAAAAGGACAGAAAGAGTGGGTTTTATCCCGTTGTCCATCCTTGTCTAACATACATTTTTTTAAAGGAGAAAAGAGAGAGATGAAGAAACTCTCGGTGCGCTACTGATCTATAAACTTTCAAGACCAATTGTAAACATTGATATCACTTTTAAATCCTTATTAAAACCAAAAAATGTCACTGGAAAGTTTTAAATTAAGCTTAAAAGGTCCAAGACGATGATTTTTGATGACTTTCATTTCACTGATTTTCGGCCACTTTTTTCTTTTTTTTCGATCCCAGAGGGAACGTTTAGTTCTCAAAGGGCCTACTCTCAGAGTCTCAGAGAAGGCTTCTGTTATCCTTTTTTGAAAGCATGTGAGGTCAAATGGCTGGCTGGAGAAAGAGAGACTGACAAAGTCCAGTATCCACCGGTGTTGTAATCTTGATTTTTGTTTTACAGTATGTGTAGGTCGTTTCAGAAAAGATTGGGATTGGAAGTTTTACGGCTTTTAATGCTTTCATGAAAACATCAGCTTCATAACGCCAGTAGTGTTCAATATTATGATTTCTTAATGAATGTTTACTCTTTTAAGGAAACCATGAACGGTGTTATCCTGAAACTATAATTTTTATGCGTTTGTTTCCGTTGACAAAATCTTGACGGGCTCAAGTGGCTCTGGCTATACTTTTTGCAGTCCTGCAGTCCCCTTCGTTCAGCGCTCTCATTGACTCTCTCTCTCTAATCATTTAAGCCCGGTTAAACTGATACTGTGTTTTTTTTTTTTTTTTTTTTTTTTTTTTTTTTTTTTTTTTTTTTTTAAATAAAATATTTGCTCCAATTTAACAATGTGTCACCGTCCTGTATGTTTTCAATTCAACACAATAGTGCCCTCCTATTGGTTAGCAGCGCAGAAAGAAGCTGATGTTTTCATGATAGTTGAACAAATATCAAATCAAATATTATAGCGTTTGGTCAAACGCAAAACGGAAAGTCCCAACAGAACGAAAAAGAGACCACACACTATAATTACAAGAATCATTTCGTTTGGAGCGTTTTGTTCTAATATGACTCTCTACCGAATTAACGGCTGAACGAAACCCTATATCGCCGTATACCAATCGTCTCCATTTGAGTTCGTTTTGATACTTTTCTACTTTTCGACTTTTAATTTTATCTCGTAAGCGAGAAATCTCGTTTGCAAATTCTGGGAATTTCAAATTATTTGCCTCAAAACAAGTCGTGGCAACCTAAGAAAAACAAAAGATGTAACGGACCGTGCGGCTCGCAAATCAATCAATGCTACCAACCGCATCAACCACCGAATACATCACATCGGCAGCCAACCTCTGCTGGAATCAGGAGGACAATTAATACTATTCTGTGCTCGTAGTGTTATTATCTTTCGATAAAAAGGATGAGAAATCTGATCTTTCATTACCTTAATCCTCAGAATTCTCCTTTAATTACCAAAACTTACTGGGCATCGAAGAGGCTCTCTGATACAACCCAGATTTCGTTGTTTACATAGCGGTCCCAGCCCTAACCTCTCCTAGTCTCCTCCTGGCATATGTATTTCCTTTTTCCTATTCTATCAACTTTCAGCTACCTATTCATTGCTTATGCTCAACGTAATAAAATTACTCTGCTTGCGTCTGTAGTAGCACTGACTTGTGAATTGGTAAGAGTTCAAAGGTTCAACAATGGGAACTTCTGAATAGACCTGTTCTTAGTGATGTGCTGACTTGCGATATACTTCCATCATGTTGTGTTTGTATGTGGAATTCCTTTCTCCTAGAAATTGATCTCATCTCTCTACCTTTACATGTTTGGTTTTGAAGGTCCTATAGGGAGTCAGCCCTCTTTCAATTTCAAAGGAATGTGCTTCGCGGTCAAATTTTTTGACATTCTATTTAGTCCGCCAACTCTTGTCAAATGACCTTGCGCTATAAGCCATCATGCAATCAATGTAGTTACATCGCTCCATATCTATTTACAAGTAAATTTCAAATACTCCGGGTAACTTCCTGATTGAGTGTCAATTAGTGGATATTCTGATTGATTCTGTGTAACCTGGACCTATCTAAGGCATAATAATCTAATTGGTCGGTACCGTCATTTTGCATGCTCAACACAAGAAGTTCTACAGCAGAGTCATTTTGAGTATCAGGTTCCGACAAGTCGCGGTGCCTGAACTGCATCCAAAACCAACCGTTCAGCGATGCGTGTTGATACAGTTCGGAAGGAGGCACAGCTACTTGTCAGAGCCCGACACTCAAAATGGTCTCGCTCTACTTGGGTTTAAGTTAAACTTACAACTATCCATGATATACTCCAGACCTGTTGTTGATTAGGTGCAAATATGCTCTAACAAGTAGCAGAGCAAGCTTCTAAAATTCATTAAAACGCATCAGTGAAGGTTGGTTGGCAATGAGCGGAAACTCTTAGCTAACCAATCGCTCACCGATGCGCTTAGTGGCAATGAGCGGAAACTCTTAGCTAACCAATCGCTCACCGATGCGCTTAGATGTATCACGGATAGCTAATCCATCAATCCGTACGTAAACTAAAGGCTAATTTTTAAACAGGAACGCTATGGAATGCTGCACTCTTTTCATGTGGTTAGCGGGCATGGTTCACACGATCCATCAGAACGGAACTAGCCAACTAATTTCTTCCAACTGCGGTAATTTTTTATCAGCCTAGAGTAACCCGTTCAATCTTGTTCCATAAATGAAAATATTAGCTTCCAGTTAGTGATCAAAAGTAGGTACCTACCGCAACCTTGAGAGGCTTCTCGAAAAAAATAATGCCAGCACCTTGACAGCTTACAACTTAACGAGCTTGAGCCGATCCACTTATCCTTGATCAAGTCAGTCAGATTCTTTCATGAGGTTAGAGCTCGTTTCACAAGTGCAGGCAGAGCTCGACCGATAATC
Organism: Trialeurodes vaporariorum; assembly: GCA_011764245.1. Classification (NCBI taxonomy): domain Eukaryota; kingdom Metazoa; phylum Arthropoda; class Insecta; order Hemiptera; family Aleyrodidae; genus Trialeurodes; species Trialeurodes vaporariorum. The sequence goes on from VMOF01000369.1 coordinate 59,646,497, forward strand.
TTTAGCTATGTTTCAATGTATTCATTTCTCCAAAACCAAATCTTCCGCAGACTTATACAATGTGCTTTTAAGGCGCTCCTTCATGAATGGCTAAATCTCTCTTATTCAATATAATTTCATTCCATCATGCCATATGAAAACTAATGCTGGAACGATGGCATACGGGCTTGGGCCACACAACAGCACCTAAAAATGCCAAAGATTATCGGTCGAGCTCCTTCTCCACTTCAGAACCCAGCTGTTGCACTGACCAAACAAGATTATGATGAGTTGAAGCAGGACCGTTATGAGTATGAGGTTCTGACAAGGAGCGGTGCCAGCTTCCGAGCCGCATCAACATGCTTCGTTGAGCAGTTGATTAGCGCAGAGTTTCAACTGGATGTTTATCAACCGCTTACCGCTGTGCCTTGATGCAGTTTGGAAGCAGGCACTCCTACTTGTCAGAACCCGATACTCAAAATGGTTCTGCTATAGCTACCACCCTGCTAATTGATGCTCTAAAAGCTCTCTAGGAACTAAACTGTCGAGTAAGAAACTGTCACTCGATTTGTCTGTTCAACTATTAGAAAAATCCAGCATACCTTAAACTCAGTGGCATGATTAAAATACCTGATTCATGCTTGACTGTCTAGATTTGGGTCCTTCAAGAAACCCTCTGTGCTCCAAACTTAAAAAAAATGTTATACAGTAGTGACAAGCTCAACTGCCCTTAAATATACTTAGCATCAAGTTTTGCTCAGCAAGCAGTCAGGGAGAACGATTTCCGCTGCCTTGCAGCTCAAGAATTTTTTAGCGGAAATATTAGGGATTCCTTCATCTCAAGGCGCAACAGAGAATGGCAACATTAACTTGAAAATTCATGAGCACAACCAATAACTAATCGAAGAAAGTGAGAGGAACTCGTGTATCACTAGCAGAGTTGGTCAGAATATGGTGGTAATCGATTACACGATTTCATGGTAATCAGGGATGACTTTTTACAAGCCATCTATCATATTAGTTGGAGAAGATTTGGATCTAACCTAAAAGACCCTGAAGTTTACTATTTATCTAGTAAGAATAGGTACATTTAATTACCATCCAAAGGTTTGACGATTACCGATTAGCCAGAAATCGTGTAATCAATTACGCTCCTATTTGCCCGACTCTAATCACTAGGTAATTTTGGAAATGCACTGATTCCATAGAAGCTTGATGGAAGTCTTCAAACTAAGTGAAACTCAAGAGGAAACTTCAGAACTTAAAGAACCGGCAACCGGTTTTCTGACAAACGTAAAATAGATTCAGCTTGCGTTTACACAAAATATAGGGAATGGGCAACAACATTTAACATTGTAGGTACAGGTTGTGAATTCAAGTGTGCGAGCTTGAGTTGATATTCCTGGTAGAACATGCACGAAAAATAAACAAAGAGCACACCAAGTTAACAAAGTCATGAAGACTGTGAAGAGGTAATTTTGGACTGTTTCGGACCAAAATTGAAAACATACATATATAAGAGGTTATGCTCTGCTTTCACAAATGTAAACAACACGGAGAAATTATTTTCTCGCTCATTATATCTCAGCAAAAAGGACATTTGAGAACAAACTAAAGAATGGTCAGAAAACTAGTCGTATTTAGCTTTCAAAGGAGACCAAGTTTCTTTAAATCAGACGCGGATTTATTACTTCAAAATTAGTTTGAAAGTCGCAAGTTTCCAGTCCTTTTGTTAACGGGCCGGATATGGCCATGGACTAACTTCTGCTTCGTTACTTTATGTGCTTCACAGTGACTGGATGATTCGCTTTACAGTGGCTATCTATAATTCGCTTAGATGCTCAGCGCTGAGAGACCGCAGCGGCTGCCCTGCGAATTACAGTAGTTCCGCAAACCGCTGTTCAGAGCGCTACGGTCTGGCTGGACCTACAGTGACTAGATAAACCACAGTGCGGCCATTTGCCCTCCACCCTTCAAGAGTGCACCCACTTTAGCATTGGCAGCATGGGGGGTATGATTGTTCTTGGGTTTCGGAATGAAGATTTCTCTACCCCCTGTCTGAAAAAAGTCATTAATGCCATGTATAAACCATTTTTAGGGCGGGGGGTTGCGATATTTTTTGCGAGTAATTTAGGAACACACTTCCTCCCTATGGCGCCCGTGTTAAGTTGGGTGCGCAACCGCGGGGGGTCAGTTACGGGGAATCGTTGATTTCTCTCAATTTTGCGAACCAATATGTTTCAAATTTGACAAAAGGCCTTCAGTCGTGTCCAACTTGCGTATGAGAACCCTATGAAACCGTGAAACTACTTCTAATTGCTCAAATTTGCGATTTAAGGAATCCGACCAATCAGAAAGACGACCGAAATGGCCACACTGTGGTTTATCCAGTCACTGTAGCTGGACCAACCAATGACTCGGCATGGTCCGATTTCTTCTTACCACTGAATACTGATCACTTTTTCATCCCCTTATTTTGCGGGACATACTATATCGTTGACTGTCTTTTTACTAAAGGGGTTTCCTCGCTATTCTCTTCCTCCTGACAGCTTTCTTTCCTCGCATTTACACCTCGAGAATTCGCGCATCCATCGTGGGATCTTCGCAGTAGGAACAGCTGTGCATTCCGATGTGGGATCAGTCTAAATAACGAACTTAATGGACGGTACCACGTCAGTGAAAAACAGTCGTGATATCTCAGCAAAAAACGCCTGTCGGCGTGCTACGGTGAACGGAAAGTCCGGGCATACATCTCGTTCGTTCGAATGGCCAACTCTTTCTTCACCCCAAAAACGATCCCGGAATATTTTCGTTTCTGATCTGATGATACTGCATCTCAAAAACTCAACTTCGTTCCGATTCATGCTCTACAGGCACAGTGATATCAGGAACGAAAAGTCCTTTCTTTGATTCTCTTCTCCCTCTCTCTCTGACAAATACTATGTATGATAAAATCGCCTTCAATTCGACGGTTATGCTTTTCCACGTACACCCACTTTTTTGAGCTAGGTAATAAACTAATAACAGATCAGTTTTCATCGAAATTAATTCGAAAGGAGAGGAGAGGGGGAAAAGGGGGAAAGGGAGGGAGACTTGCCGTGACTTTTTTGGGGTGTGAGTATTGATGTGTGTACAGAACCTTCGTCCTATGTAAATTGAGTGATCACGCACAGAGCAAGCAAGGGCCATCCAGAACACACTTGTGGTCGAGGAAATAAGCGAGGAGGGGCATTTCCTAGAATTAGTAGTTTTCAATTGCACTAGGTCTTTGGACCGAAATAATTTATTTTATCGGATTCGCTGAGGAGGAGAGTTGCCTCACTACGGTGTCTCCCCGAAATTCACCACTAACAGCAAGGTGCAAAGATAAGGTGTTACATTGCATAGCCATTCGTCTATTAGTCACGGCAAGTCTCCCTCCCTTTCCCCTTTTCCCCCTCTCCTCTCCTTTCGAATTAATTTCGATGAAAACTGATCTGTTATTAGTTTATTACCTAGCTCAAAAAGTGGGTGTACGTGGAAAAGCATAACCGTCGAATTGAAGGCGATTTTATCATACATAGTATTTGTCAGAGAGAGAGGGAGAAGAGAATCAAAGAAAGGACTTTTCGTTCCTGATATCACTGTGCCTGTAGAGCATGAATCGGAACGAAGTTGAGTTTTTGAGATGCAGTATCATCAGATCAGAAACGAAATATTCCGGGATCGTTTTTGGGGTGAAGAAAGAGTTGGCCATTCGAACGAACGAGATGTATGCCCGGACTTTCCGTTCACCGTAGCACGCCGACAGGCGTTTTTTGCTGATTTCAATAGAACAACTTGCAGCACGATGTTCAGACAATTCTGTACTTAAACCCCCGTGCGCGGCTGCGGGTACAGACAATAATCAAAAGCAGAAAATGAAATCACCCAACTGTCAGTTTCACGTGTTCACATTTGCTGATAAAAAATGTTGCGTTTCAATTTCTCTGGTTCTTGGCAAAATTGAACGCATTGACAGGGCAAATTTGTGTTGGGGACTTTTTTTTGCTTGAGTACCCTAAATCTTAAGGGCTTTCGCCCGGGCGCCGACATTCATCCGCGGACTTGACTTTCGTTGGTTTCGAGAAAATTCGATCAAGAAAAATGTTGTCTTGGAATTGGATACTTTTCAGAGAATTACATCATAAAATCTCTTCCTTTTGAGTTTTTCATGAAAATGTAAATCAGTCGGCTTGTATCATACATGCACATTGCCGAAGTTTGAATGGAATTACTGTTGCATTGGTGCATTTATCTTGATGAACCCATTATTGAAATAAAAATTGACCCAAGTCAAAGAACTTTTCCAGCAAAAAAGGTCGAAGAAGAAGGAAAATCAGGAAGTTATTTTTCTTGTTTTCTTCTACTTTTTGCGATGTGAAAAACGGGGAAAATGAGGGAGGGGAGTTGAACTCCGTGAAAATACCACGCGCCAGAGCTTCAAACGCAGGAAAATATTTATAACAATTCTAGATGTACTTAACTACACGACAAATGAACCGCCAAATTCAGGTTCCTTCCAGAAAAAAGGTCCATAGATCAACGTATGCGCTTTTTCTGAGAAATCGGCATTGTGATTGCATTGAGATTTTTCTGAAGAGCGCACACAATTTCTTTTGCCTATTTTCCGGAAATACCTTCAAAAAGGCAGTAAGGATCAAAAATGTTGTGTTTTTAGAAAGAAAAGTATAGTACTTGATGAGCTGAGAATTAACAATGGTGCGCTCTTGGTTTTTTTCCTAATTGAAAGCGTCCCGGTTTTTGAGTTTTACTTGAGTGTTTTTTTACTGAATTTTTGTAAAGTTGTAAAAAAAACCATGTGTGTAGTGACGTCACTACGCGGTGGGAATTCCCATTTACAACAATGTATTTTGGGCCAAAATCTCGTCTCAGGAACAATGGGACTTAGAAACCAAAGGCATCCTTGTTCTCAGCTCATCTAGTACTGTCACTTTCTTTATAAAAAACAAACATTTCAGACCCTTGCACCTGTCCCATTTCAAGTACTTTTAAAACTCATCCTCCGGTAATTTGCCGGAAGGTCGGGTACATCGTCGACAATATCCACAATGGGTTTGTTGCAAACGTTTACTACAGCACTATAAAGGGTCAATAGACTGTTTTAGTAGAGCGATATATCGTATCGATTGCCGTCCGAGGGCTGGTTCCAAACAAACTCCGGTTCAATGTAATTTCCCCATAAGCGGATTTTTGAACGGAAATTCAGGGTATTAAATCAAACAATTTATGCGACCTTTTTTGCGATTATGAATTTTCCGTCCTCGAAAATGCTTAGTTTTGCCTGGTTCCACCCGTAAAACTACTGGAATCAACAAGATATTACAGATTAATTGATGCGTTTGGAGGTTGGAATCACCCAAATGTTATTGTTGTTGTTGTGGAATTGGCGGAATTTCGGGCGATTCTAACCTACAAATGCAACATTTAATCTGTAATATCTTATTGATTCCGGCAGTTTTAGTCAAGGAACCAGGCAAAATTAAGCATTTTCGAGGACGTAGAATTCATAATCGCAACAAGGTCGCATTAATTGTTTGATTTAATACCCTAAATTTCCGTTTAAAAGTTCGCTTATGGGGAAATTACATTGAACCAGAGGCCCTCGGACGGCAATCGATACGATCGCTCTACTAAAACAGTCTATACTATCGTGAAGTCACTTGAAAATAACGTTGAGAGCCCAGTGGCGTAGCATGCAATATGGCAACGTTGTAGTGTGTCCATTTAAACTCATGAAAAAGATCGAAGTGTTGGGTGTTCGGTGAACACCTTCGCATTCGACCTTTTACATGGGTTTAAATGGACACATTACAACGTCGCCACATTGTACGCTACGCCACTGTTTAGAGCATCAGAAAGTTCTTAAATCCACTCACAAACTCAATTTATGCGTTTTAGACAAAAAAACAAGATGACGGTCAAATGAGAGTGACAATGTGTGAGTCTCTTCTAATTTCAGCTTTCTCTATGATGAATCACTTTTTTCAGCATAAAAAGCTGTAATTAGACGGGACTCCTCCACCATAGTCACCCGCTCATTTGACCGCCATCTTGTTTCTTTGTTAAACGCATAAATTGAGTTTGTGAGTGGATTTTGGAACTTTCCAATGCCCCTCAAAATATGAAAGCAACGAGAAGGTGAGTCATATCGCACCGTTTTTGAGGAAACAAAGTTCAAAATTGTTGGGTCGAAGATTTTCATAATTTTGGCCTTTGCGCCGCGATGTATTCGATATATTTGACTCTTTCGGTACCTTGAGATGATGCTATACTTGTTACTTTCAAACGATTTTACATAGGAATCCACCCTCCTCAACGCAGAAGCAAAATTTTGCAACAGACCCATTAGACTCAAAGTCGAGGGATTTTGCGAGAAATTATAGAAGAATTTCAGAAAAAAAAAAAAAATGGCCTCCCATTCCAATAAATTATAATCTAGAGAGAAGTGAAAGAAAATCCTTCAATTGGTCGAATGGAGAGAGAAAGTTCGAGTCATAAAAATGATGCATATCTTTATTGCAACGGAGGAGGGGGGGAGGGGGAGGTCTGATGAATTAATTTCGCTCGCCGTATCAGATTAATTGCTCGAACAAATATTAAAAATTCTTCAACAGCTCTACGACCAGCAAGAGTAACGACTGGTTCCTGTTTTTATCGTATTTTTGAAGAATCAACATAAATCAGTATCCTCATCGCGTGTATGAAGAGTACGCAGCTAAATTACTTTGAAAGCATGACCGACAAAAACGGGATTATTTTCGTTGGGTATCCGAAATTAGTTTCTTCAAAGCAGTTGCTCTTCCAGTATTGCCAGAGTTGAGGTTAAAATGCGTATATTTAACATATTGATTCTCAGGAAAAATATACGGCCAGGGATTGGGAGCCGGAGCCGTGGTTGGATTTGAATTTATTGGCAGAAAACTGTGGGAATACTAAAATGAGTTACAATTTATCATTCAAACACAGAATGCAAAGGCTCTTGCACCAACAGAACTTGATTTCCAAAAAGTGCTCCCTAAAGAGCTAGCTCCCAACGCAATAACTTGAAAGCGAATCTTTTAAATCAAGTTCTTTTGTTGCAAGAGCCTTTGCATTCAGTGTTTGAATGATAAATTGTAACTCATTTTAATATTCCTACAGTTTTCTGCCGAGGAGAACATAAAATTCAGATCTGACCACGGCTCCTGCTCCCAATCCCTGTATACGGCCAAAGCAAAGCCTTCGTGATTCTAAAGGGCAAAACATCTAAATCAAAAAATCCCCATTAATGTGTTCAGTGTTGCCCGGGAAGCAAAATTTTCCAAAACGTCGGATCGGAAGTTTCACACAATATGGGACGTTTTTCTCACAAAATTTTCGAAAAATGTTAGGAAAAATTTGAAAAATTACGATTGTTTTCCCCTTAATTGAAATGTCAACACCATATGTAGGTATACACAGAATTTTCAAAACTTTGAGGCCATTTTCCGGGAAAAAAAAGAGAAAAAAATTACGCAAATTTCCTCTAAGACTGTCTCACTTTCCCAGAAATTTTCTCACTTACACGCGATCACCAGATTGGTCACATTTTGCAACCCTGAACTGTTGCCCGATAAAGAATATAAATAAAATACAGATTTTTGTTTCATCTAGGAACTTTCATCTATCAAAAGAAGCAAACCAACCAAAACTGGGAACATTGATGCATTTTTTCACTGATATCAGGCACTTTTTTGGATAATTGTTGAGTTTCCAAACCCAAAATAAATTTTAGAACACGATAGACCTATCGATAGGCAACCAAAACAAATTAATTCACTCTATTTCTAGAAACTGACAAAAACTGACCAAGCATGCGGTTGAAGCACAAGTTAGGAGGCTCTTAAATCTCAATAAAAAACTGTTTAGATGATTATAATTGATTCATTTGAAGCACTGTAGATTAAATAATTGATGTAACAGAAAATATTGCGAAAAATTTAACGTTTAAAACCAAAAATCAAGGGAAATTCACACCCAAGGAGAATGGCGTTTTTTTAGCCCCCGATCGAAAAACTGCGGATGTTTCGGCCTTTTAGACACCGGAGACACATCATCTAAAACCGGCTTTCTGGCAACGCTGTGTTTTAAAATTGATTAATCTAACATAACGAATTCCTGGGATTTCCAGGCGAAGTCTTAAAGAGTATGTACGAGCAAATAGGAGGGAAGCTATAATATAAAGTATATGATGGCAAATTACACTTTTGGGGTACCGAGCTATACTTTCTCACAGGGACGCATTGCGGTCATTTAAGGATTAAGTACCGATTTTGTCTTCTTTTTTTATTCTGTGGCTCCACACTTCATGGTCTTGGTGCTATTATCCTTAAAGCAAAGATATTTTTATGAGTTTATTCACATTTAATCTTCCCTTTCATAATTATTTTCCTCATAATTTTTACCGACCATCAGTAGCGTCAGTAGCGAATCTCAACTCGTTTTCTTGTCGATGGAGTTTCTGAAGGAGCGCAGCAGGAGAGTCAGGACTGCCGTTTTTGGTGGCGAAGTGTCCTACCTGGCAACGTGGTCATTAACTCATTTGATCCCGAATAATAGGTCGAATTTGATGGTCATCGCAAATCTCTGGATCCTTCGATATTTTTCGTGAGTTTTAATGAGCCAAATGGAGCGTTGCCAGATTGTACACTTGCCAATATATATGGCTGCTTTGCGTTTATTAATTATACTCATTTTTTTCCATTTAACTCAATTTAACATTTTTGAATTTTTCGCCAAATGTGGCAGCATGTAATGTGTCCATTTAAATCCATTCAAAAGATCGAACTATTGGGTGTTCGGTGAACACCTTCGCATTCGATCTTTTTCATGAGTTTAAATCGACACAACACAATGTTGCCAAATGGCACGCTACGCCACTGAAACTAGCATATACATATATACAAATCCCAGGCGGCAGGCGCACAGTGTTCGGAGCGACCCGGATCTTTGGCGGAAACCTCTAGCATGCTCGCATTTCATTGAAACTTTGTACTAAGGGGTTTTTTAAGTCGTAGATTTAATTTTTTATATAAGATTTAGCTATAGATTTAATTTATTATTTTTTTATTTTTATTTTCGGGAAAAATATGACTAAGTCCCACACAAGCCACAGAGGCACTTTTAAACTTAAAAATACGAAAGGGGGGCAAGTTGGGGCAGGATAATATTGCTGGATCGTTCAAAAAAAATGTTTTTTTGAACTTTCCTTACCATATTTTCCCGGGGCAATGCTGGGAAAAAAAGATATTGACACGCGAACATGGCTCATCTCACGATCGTGAAAATGACTAAGTCCCACACAAGCCGCAGAGGCACTTTTAAACTTAAAAATATGAAAGGGGGGCAAGTTGGGGCAGGATATTATTGATGGATCGTTCAAAAAAAATGTTTTTTTGAACTTTCCTTACCATATTTCCCCGGGGCAATGCTGGGAAAAAAAGATATTGACACGCGAACATGGCTCATCTCACGATCGTGAAAATGACTAAGTCCCACACAAGCCGCAGAGGCACTTTTAAACTTAAAAATATGAAAGGGGGGCAAGTTGGGGCAGGATACTATTGCTGGATCGTTCAGAAAAAATGTTTTTCTGAATGTTCTTTGCCTTAGATTTGCCGGGCAATCCCGGTCATTTTTTTAAACGTCCTCCAAAAAGGGCACAAATGCAGATGAAAAGTCGATTTTTGAGGGGTCCAGCCCCCCTCATAATAAACATGAAATAAATGTTTAAACGGCTTAAAAGTAAGTTCATATGTCCTAATTGAAGTACAGAGGTCTAAAAAAAAGAATGTGAGTAAAAGAGTATTGTTTTTTTACAATTATGTGTAAACCCACCCAAGTTGACTCTAAATTCGCGTCAAAACCGGTACTTTCACGTGTCTGTGGGGGCAAGTATGGGGCTTCCGAATTCATCAAATATGGCTAACATGCATGTTCTATACCCTTTAGAAGGTAGGTAAGGCCTTTAAACCAACTTCAGAGCCGATTTCAAATTTGAGGTTTCTGCCAGAGATCCGGGTCGCTCCGAACACTGTGAGGCGCTCACTCAAAGTTTCTAAAATCTAATTCAAAACTCAAAAAAAAAGAAAGAAAACAAAATTCAACCGACTAACAGTATGTCCTGGAAGTTCTTACCATAGACTCAAGTTTATCATAAAACATCGTACTTCATTTAATAAATAAACTAAAGGTCTGCTCGATAGTTGTAAATTGTTATCTAAGTCCATTGATTCTTATGAGAAATTCTGCGAACGACAATGGGGAAGTTGCAAGGTGCAAGGGTCTGAAATGTTGTTTTATTATAAAGAAAATGAAAGTTCTGGATAAGCCGAAAACAAAGATACATTTGGTTTCTATGTAAGGCCCATTGTTCTGGATATGAGATTTTTCGCTAAAATATACCTACTGTGTTTTAAATCTGAATTCCGCGTAGTGACGGCACTACGCACAGAATTTTTTACAACTTGACAAGTGTGTATCTCCGAAACCGGGACACTTATCTATAGGAAAAAAACCAAAAACACCGTTGTTCTCAGCTCATCAAGTACTATTATAATTATGCCATATTCTTTAAAAAGAACACACAATGTCTGACCCTTAGAAACTGCCCCATTAACGAGCACACCCCTAGTGTATCGAAAGGAGCAGATAAGAGCTTTTCAACTTGAATCAGGCAAAGACTTCGAGGACAAACTGTACAATAAACATATTATAAATCTGAAACTATATTGGTAGCTCGTGAACACTGGACAGTGGACATCATACGATAACACTCCTGTCTTATTTGATTTTATTCAAAAATATCGATTTATTTAGTGGTTCAATAAAATCGACCCTTTCTTGGGATCAATTCTTTTCTGTAGCTTTATATGTATACATCTGGTATCGATAGATACACATTACGAATCACGAGTCTTCACTGATGGTTTAAACACGGTGCTTGAACGTCTCACACATCAAACCACATGTACTAAGACTTTCAAAAGAATCTTCCCTATCACGGCGAGAGGGGAAATTTTCTTACCCTCTCCAATGCGCAAGAAAGACGACAGAGGTGATGTGCGAACCAGTTTCAGTGATGGCCCGTCCTCTTTACAGGTCGGGCGTGCGTTCTTGGGTAACCTGCGCTCATTTTTGATACCTGGTTTTCCGGGTGCGAACTCACTTTGAGATAAGAGAATTCATTCATGATTTTTACTATTTACTACTACTACGATCTGCATTGGTCGTAAATGTATCGCCGTTGGCCCGTTGGGAGATAAAGCAATCACTTCGTGCTGGTCCATTTGTTTCTATCCGATTCGGTGCTAGAGCTCCTTTAACGGCGGGCTTTTCAAAAGCAGAGAGTGCGCGGCGAGGAGTCTCTTTTGCGTTGAAGGTGGGAGCGGGCAGTCGCGCACTGAAGGATTTTGATGACCAGCAGACCTAAAAAGCAGTGTTTTTGTGACAAATTGTGAATTAGCTTCTCCTCTCCCCCCTTTTAACTACGCTTTTTTCTATGCCCTCTCATTTTCTTTTAATTTGCTTCTTTTATTACATGAAAATAATAATAATAATAGTAAAAATGAAATAATAATGAAAACTTGTGATACCTCTATGATATGATAAAAGCATGTCAACCGGAAATTAAACGCATACGTAGAAAAACGTTTTTTAAAGACGGAAGCCCCCCCCCCCAGCGGCTTTTAAAACTTCGAATATACGAGGGTCGTCTCTAAAGCAAGGATGAACTTTTTTTTTTCTTTTTTTTTTCTTAAACTATTGACGTTAGAGGAAATCTGAGAAAAGTGTTAGATGCGCGGATGCGCCGTATCGTCAGCTTTTGACCCCCCCCCCCCTCTTTGGATTTTCAGTATCTTTAAAATGAAACAAATGGCGGCGATTTTACAGTGACCACCTCCCATCGCAGAGGGCCAAAAATTTTACGCAATCAATGGTATCGTTTTTCAGTTATGGGAAATGAATATTGTTTAAGAGAAAAAAGTGGAGGTTAAAGAAAAGTCAGAAACTATTAAAATAGCATCTAACTTTACTTTTTGATGTAGTCTTCACTCCTGCTATCCTTATACATTTTTAATACCTTTTGCAACAGTTTCCTTATCCTATCAGAAAGAGGCTGTTTATCCTGATTTAGGATCCAAATATTGACGTTCTTTTCTAATGAAATAAGAAAACTTTGCCAAAGGTATCAAAAATGTCAATACAAAGCAGGAAACTTTGTCGGAAAGTAAAGTTAGATGCCATTTCATTAGTTCTGACATTTTTTACCCCCACTTTGTCTCTTAAACAACATTCATTTTCCATGTCTGAAAAACGATACCTTTGATTGAGTAAAAATTTAAGCCCTTTGTGATGGTCGCGGTAAAATTTTGTTCAATTTTAAGGGTACTAAAAATCTAAAAGATTTTTTTAAAGCAGCGGACCCGGCGCGTCTAACACTTTTTTCAGATTTTCTCTAACGTCAATAGTTTTTTGTAAAAAAAAAAAAAAAAAAAAAAAAAAAAAAAAAAAAAAAAAAAGATACTTAATTTTTGAGACGACCCTCGTATCAATAATTTGAAATGAAAGCTTGAGATACCGCCATTATCTCGACATGTCAACTGGAAACTAACAACATGAGTACCAAATAAGGTTATTGAACCCCGAAGTCCGGGAGCAACCCGTCAATCTTTTTCGAGATTAAATTTCGAAAAAAAAAAAACGATTTCTAAAGGGCGCGAGGTGAGGCCAGAGCTAATATAACTTTACGCTGAGAAGGCTGATATCCGCGAGTTCCGAGTTCCGACCTCATTTTTTTCCTATATGCACCCTGAAAAATCACTGTGCCTATTTTTCGGATCCGATTATCACGCTAAAGTGGCCCCAAGGAAAGTGGGACCGATAAAAGTCCTGTTTGAGGGAGGCGCCCGCGGCCCGCGCCTCCTAACGCCGTAACTGACATAAAAACAGTCTGAACGATGACCGTAAAAGGTCGTTTAACGAACTCGACTCATTCTAAAATGTTCACGATCAGTACCCCGTTAGCTTACGTTCCCAACTAATCTAAACCAAATTGCGATACATCGCTTCATTTTCAAGAGGCGCGATGTAGAGTCAGTTCGACTCTTTTTGACCGGTGCATATTCAGAAATCCGCAAAATTCGTCTCGTTAACAGTAGAATGTGGCAGCGCCTCACAAGGGCTATAGGGGGGCTCAAGCCCCCCCCCAAACTTTTCCAGGAAGTCCGTGGGCTGATAGATAAACATTTGTCTTTTTGCTCATTGAACAAACTTTGAATTAGATTTTGGTGAAAGAATTACGAATCTTGCGGCAGAAAAATACCGTGGTATATATGCCCTTGTAAACACTGCAATAAACACTAAGAAATTAAAAGAGTCCTCAAATTGTCTCAAAGTGGACTTTAACAAGCATCGAACCAAAGTATCCTGTCCAAGGGGGGGGGGGGGCATTTTAGCGTAACTCTTGACAAAAATATCCGACCGCGGCCACAAAAGGTTCCTAAAGGTCTCTTAATTAACTCTCGAATGAATCCGAAATTTACGTGGTAAGCGCCAAAAAACTTACGCTTTTAACTAATTTAAACTAAATTACGATCCATCAATTCATTTTCAACTCATCGATTTTTCAAAGACGCGATGTATGCAGGGTCGGGTCGAATCTTTATGACCGCTGATTACACAAAAATCCGCGAATTTCTTAGCTTTAATACCTAGCTGTCATGTGCCCCATAAAATTGACTTAGCCCTTTTCCGAGTCCTCGTCAAGTCTCAAAAGGGCCCTAAGGAGCATCAAACCAAAACATTTTGTCCAATGATGGGGGGAGGGCAAGTGAGAGTGACCTCCTTTTCAGCATGCGTAAGTATGAGAAAAAATTCAAACTGCAGCGGGGAGATGGCCCGTTAGGTCTCATTATAAACTCAAATGAATCCAAAATTTCCCCGGCAAGCACTGGAAAGCTAACGCTTCTCACTAGTCCAACCCCTATTGCGAAACATTTACTCGTTTTCGAAATATCTATGTTTCTATGGCACGATGAGGGGTCAAATTGAATCTATTTGACCGACATTATGCTAAAACCCTTAAAATTCGTCGCTTTCAGACCAGTCACGTGTCCTTTAAAATCGGGTTAGCACTTTTGCGAGTCATCATAATGTCTCCACTAGCGGATCCAAGAAATTGTGCTTCTCTCTCTTTTCCCATTTAGATGCATGAGTCAGAAAAGGACAAAAGAGGGGGCGAAAATCACGTAACTGCCCCTGATCTGTCCTTTTCTAACACACGCATTCTAAAGGAGGAAAGAAAGAGAGAAGGATAGATTCCTGGATCCACCAATGAATATCTCAAAAGGGCCCTAAGGAGCCTCGAACCAAAAAAAAAAACTTGTTCCAGGGGGGGAGAGCGACCACCATTCCATCGTAACTCAGACATTAAATTCCCGACTGCGGCCGCGAGAGGTTCCATATTCCATAAGGTCTCTTAATCAACTCGAATGAATCCGAAATTTTCGTGGCAAGCACCAAAAGGCTTACACTTTTGAATAGTCCAAACTAAATTGCGATCCATCGATTCATTTTCGATGTATCGATTTTTCAAAGCCGTGATGAGGGGTCGGATCGAATCTTTTTGACCGCTGATTACACAAAAATCCGCGAATTGCTTAGCTTTAAGGCCGGTCATGTGCCTCATAAAATTGCCTGAGCTCTTTTCTGAGTCCTCATAATGACTCAGAAGGGCCCTAAGGAGCATCGAGCCAAAAAATCTTGTCGGGGGGGGGGGGACGCGATCCGATTCCCAGGGTAACTCTGAAAAAAATGTCTAACTGCGCAGCCGCGAGATATGTCAAGTAAGGCCTCTTAAAAAACTCGAATAAATCCAAGATTTTTACGGCAAATGCCGCAAAACTTACTCCTCCACCTAGTTGAAACCAAATTGCGAAACATCCATTTATTTTCGAGCTATCGATTTCTCAATGGCGCGACGAGGGGTCATAATCGATTCTTTTCGACCGCGGATTACACAAAAATCGGCGAATTTCCTAGCTTTAAGATCTGTCATGCGCCCCGCATAAAATTGACCAAGAACTTTTTCGAGTCCTCCTAATGTGTCTCAAAAAGGCTCAAATAAACATTGAACCAAAGAATCTCGTCTGGGGGGGGCGGGCGGGGAGTGACCACCATTCCATCGTATAACTCTGAAAATAAAGGTCCGACGGCGGCTGCGAGAGGCTCCGTAAGGTTTTTTTAATAAACTCGAATGAACCCCAGATTTCGATGGCAAGTCCCAGAAAGCTTATGCTTTTGACTAGTCCAAACTTAATTGCCATTCATCAATTCATCCCCGAGGTATCGATTTTTCAGAAGCGCGATGAGGGGTCATATTGAATATTTTCTGATTACCTCTGATTACTCAAAAAACCGCTAATTTCTTAGCTTTAAGTCCAGTCATGTGCCCTAAAAAATTGACTGAGCACTTTTTCGAGTCCTCATAGTGTCTTGAAAAGGGCCTAAGGAACATTGAACCAAAAAAGCGTATCCACGGGGAGGAGGGTCGCAACCCGCTTTTCAGCTTAAATCTGATTCTCTGAAAACAATTTCTAACTGCGCAGCCGCGAGATGGTCTTAAAAAACTCAAATAAATCCAAGGTTTTTACGGCAAGCACCAGAAAGTTGGCGGTTTTGATCGAAAGTAAATAATGATCCATCAATACATTTTTGAGGTATTGATTTATCAAAGGCGCGATGAAGAGGTCAGATCAAATATTTTTGACCGTGATTACTTGAAAATTCACGAATTTCTTAGCTTCAAGATCAGTCATATGTGCCCTAAAAAATTGACAGAGCAATTTTTTCGAATCCCCGTTATATCTGAAAGGGGCTCTAAGGAGCATCAAACCAAAAAATCTAGTCACAGGGGGGGGGGGCGACCCCTTTTCCAGCGTGACCCAAGTTTCTATAACTGCTGCCGCGAGAGGTCTCATAAGATCTCTAATTCAATTCGAATTGATCCGAATTTCTCAAGGTGAGGACCAATAAAGCTATGAGAGGTTTACAGTTACAATAATATGGCCCGAGTGAAAGGTAAACCATTTGATCGTTTCAAACGAACCAAGAAATGGATGATGGGATCATCAAATGGGACTGAATTTGTAATTACTTTTTTTATAAACTCGTTCGCCATGTTTTTACTCCGATTTTTTAAAAACTGTCTGAACTTTGTCAGTTTTGCACTAGATTACCTAAATGGGATTAACTTGGTCTCAAATAATAGCTAATAAATTGACCTTTGAAATGAAACCAAGACCGAGAGACCAACCGACTGCCAATGAAGACTGATGTGGCCATGGGCGTAGCTAAACAATTTTTTCTAGGGGGCCAAGTTTGGAAACCCCGGTGGGGAGGGTGTCAAATTTTGCCAATTTAGCCGCCCTAAGAAGAGATTTCAAGCTATCTTCACCTCGCAAATGATAAGAAAATAAACAAGCGAGCAAAAAGTAATTGCATGTTACTTTGCATAAACCGATATAATTAGAAAAATCTAACCTTCGAATTTTATTTTTGGTACTCACGAATTCAAATAATAATAACATCGTAAAACACGAAAGAATGGTAGGGGGGGGGGGGGAGGAGGAAAAGAAGGACCTTTTCTGAACGGATTACCCTCTTGATGTTTTCTGTTGAATGTAAAAATACTTCATGCCTGTTGACAGAGTTTTTTATTTCACTTTACATTTTACAATTTTTTTTTTCAACATCAGATTTTTTACGGGGGCCTGACCCTTCCCCCGGGCCCATAGTAGCTACGCCCATGGATGTGGCCTTTGAAGGCCGACTTTTGACTTCTTAGACGTCACACGAATAACAAAAATCGAGACGTAGATAATCTCAAACTTTGCGGATAAATTTACTAAAAAATTAGGAAGGAACCGCCCCCCCCTCCTTGTAAAAAACTTTATCTTAACATCTATGGAGCAATTTAAATAATGGTTCTCGCGTTTTGCAGAATGAGAAGCAGAAATAAATTTTAAAAATTTGCGTATCTTTCAGAGTCAACCATTTTTCTTCTTCTTCTTTTTTTGTGCTCACTTGGCATTTGTGGATACAGCCCCCCCCCCCCCGTGGCTATGCACCCTCTTCTGTTTTCACTCTTTATCCCGTTTCTTCCCTATTTTCCCCTCATTTTCTTCCCTTTCTTTCTCCCTCCCCTCCCCCACGTATCCGTAAATTTTTGCCCGAAAGAATACATTTCCCGAACACAGAGTGAAAGTCAAGAAATCATCAAGACAATTTTTGCTTTCTCGGATAATTTAAGCCAGATCGAAAAAAAAAAACGAAAAAACTGAAACATGATCGACTCGGCTTCGCAGATCATGAAAATCTGCTCGAGACATTTGTGTGTCAAACTGAGGAGAACACACACACACACACACTCACACACAGACTCATCCAACGTTGTTTTGGTCAACGACGAGAGCTCGCAGGGCTCGGCCCTTGACTCGTATCGAGATAACAAAACAGGTATTGCTCGCAGCAAGCACACAGCTAACTCGCACTGACTCGATGGCTCCGCCCGCCCTCCTCCCAATCATTCGGCAGTAGAGAGAGTGAGACAATGTCTTTCTCTCTCTCTCCTCGAGCGTTAGAGTGGGGGTAAGAAAATTTCCCCTCTCGCCGTGATAGGGAAGATTCTTTTGAAAGTCTTAGTACTTATCTACAGTCTGCATAATCACAACAAGGAACGTTTAAGATTTAATAACAGATTATTAAGCCCATCCTAAAGGCACTTATTATCACACTATATTAAATTCTTCTTTTATACCTCTTCACACTTGTACTTCGCATAACCACACTGTGCAGAGTTGTCTTAACCGAAAGGCGGATGCTGTATCACTTATTTGTGTACAGATAGGCTAGGCAGAAATGCACTATACTTTACGCTTTTTCAGGATTAGTAAACGGGGTCTAGTATTCAGATCGTCGTAAGCAAAAAACCCAGTTCGCAGTAATTGATGAGGAGTTCTTTAGAAAAAAACCACGTATAAAACAGAAGGTATATATACTATATATGGTCGTGCTGTAAAATTAATTTTTCAAGAAGTTATTGTGCACGTTTTTTTATGACTTAAATGGATTGTTCTTTCTTACCTGACAATTGAAAAACCCATTCAACTAATCAGAAACACACACAGTGACGCGTCGAATTGTAGTTTTTTAGAATGGGCGTATTCTCTATTTTATTCGTGGTTTTTTCAAAGAACTCCTCAATGTGAGGGAAGAAGAAAAATGAGAAAGTATGATCTTCTTCACAAACAATGCAGTCTTAAACGATCTGGCAACGCTGCATTTCCTTCATTAAAACCCAAGAAAAGTATCGATGCGACGGAGTGCACTCCGCACGCGCTTCCTCATTTATTCGACCTTTTTCGCAGATTTGAATGGACGAAGTAAAATGTTGCGAAACTGCATTTGACGCCTCTACTTACAAAAAGACTTAAAACTAGATATTTACTGGAAAAAGACTTCAGAGATTAATATAGTTTCCAAAGAAAAAAGTAGGAGGCGTTTTCAAGAACCAGATGGTATGGTAGAAAACGAGTTCGTTCCGCATAATAATAGAACAAAATTACACCCACTACTCGTGCAATTTGAGTATAATTGTATCCATTTAAACCCACGTAAAAGGTCGAATGCGAAGGTATTCACCGAACACCCAACAGTTCTATATTTTTCATGGGTTTAAATGGACGATCTGCAACGTAGCCAAATTACGCGCTACGTCACTACAGCGCCTTCAATTAACGATGTAGGCAAAAATAGATGCCCCGGGGTGGGAAAAGTTGACTACTCTTTTGGTTTGAATGAGCAAGCGTTGATTTGACTTACTAACTTGGCACTGAAATGATTAATCTGATAGAAGAACGATAAGAGCTATTTTCTGTTCTCCTTGAGACCGCTCAGAAAGCGCGTCTTAAGGCCTTAAGTTGCGATTCATAAGGCGAGCTTTTACGGGGGGGGACCTTCTTGAATGCCCCCCTTTATCCATCCTCTGTCCACTAATAACCAAACTTTCGTGTGAAAGGGTTCCAAGCGTTAGAGAATCGAGGAAAAAGACTTTAGAGAGGCAGGAGGCGAGAGTCGAGTCATTAAGCAATCATCGACTCAGCGCACAGAGGAGAAAAACCATTGGCATTTTGGGCGTCATGTTTGAACATGAGATTGCGATTACGTTGAGTTGTAGTTTTTGATAAAAAAAAAAACATGGTTACAACCATTATTACTAGAATACAGCTGCACTCTATATAAATACTTCAGGTCATAGTATTTCCGTATACAGTACAGCAATACCCTGAACTGAAATGTGGAATATTTCCTCAATCGGTGGAATCATCGGTGAATTAAAAACCGTCATTAATTATACGCAAAACGGCAGCACTGAAGTCTTTATATATTTTCTTTTTCTAAAGGAGGAAAGAACTTTGAATAATCCATATCCGAAAAATCTCAAGGATTCGTACCTCTGTGCGATGCCGCAATCTCAGCGGTTAAACACCGACACCCTTTTATCGGCGATATTGAATAAAACGGTGTTGATGTCGTCGGGGGTAACCGCGTGTCCGCACTCGTGCTCGTGATCGTAAGGCGCAGGATACCGCCCGGCGCGCTTATACGCCGCCCTGCTCCTGTACCGCATGCCGTGGAAATGAAACATCTACACAGCTTTGTGCGTTTGCGGTCGCGTATAGTGGAGGTGGGGTCGTCGCATGGAGCGAGACTCAACACCCGGTTTTTGGGACGATAATGAACTTCAAAAAGCGTTTCCGCGAGACGGTGCCTAAGGAAGAGAGGGGGTGAGGAGGGGGTGGGTATGTAAGGGGGGGGGGCAGAGGCTGCGCGAAGCGTGATGTGATGTAAACGTTACGGTGTCACGACAATACAAACGTGAGAGCTGGAGTTGCCAGATTTACATTAAAAGTCAGTTAGAGGCGGTTTACAATAAAATAACCAATCGATTACAGCCACTATTTTTCCATTTGTGCCAGTTTGAAAGTATCTATTAAGTTCACTAGTCTGTGGCGTCGTGTCTATTTAAACGTATTGAAAGGGTCGAACTATTGAAGGTGCACACTGCACTCTCTCTCGAATCGATATTTTGCGTGGGTATAAATAGCCTAACAATAAGTGTAGCTTTGCCAGACTGTGCACAGTGTGCACGATGCCGAAACTACTTTTCAATGGTTCGATGCAGAGTTGGGGGAATGTATTATTCGACGGTGAGTTTTTCATGTGAGTTCAGGTGAGTTATTTGAAGTGATGAGTTTGGCTAGATCATAAAAACGGATTATTTGGTCAATTAGGCTCTTGCAATTGAGGACTTTTCCGGAAGAAGGGCCCATAAAACAAGAGGTGTGCTCTTCAGCTAAAAACCTCCATTTACTCACAATGCACAATTCTCAGGAAGAGCACACCCATTGTTTCATGGGCCCTTCTTCCGGAAAAGTCCTCAATTTTTTACGTCAGGTGATTGAAGAGTTGATTCTTGCATAAAAACCTGAAAAAATTGACAATGAACACACTAAAAATTCACAAAATTCACACTAAGACGATTGGGTTTAGTGGCGGAGCGACGCAGGTAACATGGGAGATTCCTATCTAAATTGAGATGTATCTCTGTGTTTCGGTAGAGAAAGTGACTAATTAGACAGGAATCTCCCATGATACCTGCGGAGCTCCGCCATTACGATCTTGCCGTTACAGCTATTTTCTGAGTTTTTTTTTTTTTACTGAATTAGACTTTTTTTAGTGTGATTTTCGTAATTTTAACTGTTTTTTTACATCGGATATAAACATTCGCTTATTGCTTGTAGCAAAAGTTTGCAAGAGCTCCATTGATCATACCTCCTCATGGACAATTCTGACACATCTCACGCATCAACTCTGTTACCACAAACTAATTTCGTTATTAAAATTTGACTAAAAAACCATCGGCCGAAAATTCATGGAAAAAAAAATCAAAATCAAAAATCAAAAATTCATAAATGGAAAAAATTACTTCCGGTCAAAAAAAAATGGGGCAATCTGTTCGATGACGAAAAAATGTGATATTGGGTGAAAATTGGGAAAATTGAGATTGGTCCGGAGTGAGTTCTAGCGCGTCTGATTCACACGGGTAGGTCTCCGTCTCAGTTGAAAAATCGGTCTGGAATTCTGGATTCTGGAGACGTCGCGTCGGCCGAGCCTCGGCTGGCGTCGAATTCAATAGACGTCTGTTCTATTTCGAGCGATGGACGGTTCGACATTGACATCGACGATTCAGTAAACCTTAGCGGACATTGATTAGCAAGTGAAAGGCATTCAATCAGATTTACATGACATCGGATCGCGCCTAAACGATGCCTGCTTTTATACGAAACGAATTAAGTTGATCAGTCCCAAAATAGAATGAACGTCCTACAGAAAACTATATCAAATCCACCTCGGTGAAGCAGGTCTTTGGTGAAGTATTTTGATGCATCGAATCAAGTTAAATTCTTCTGCAGCTATCGAACTTTAATATATTTTTTCTCTTAACCCTTTATCTTCAAAGTACCTTCCACAGGACGTTCTATGAACATTGATTCTTATGAAATTTTAGAAAAAAATTGGCATTCGTCACATAAAACTATGAGAGAAAAAATCATTCGAATCCAAAGGACTAAAGGTTCAAGATTTGTGAAATACTGTAATTTAATTCACTGGTATAGGTCTGAAATTTATAAAACTACTAGCCGTTCCAAGCACCCTACGGGCGCCCTCCACGGCCAGCATTCTAGGGTTACGGGCTAGTTGGTAGTTGGTAAAAAATGATAAAATGAAACGGAGTATTGGTGCTGAGAATTAAAGAGATGAAAATGTAAGAATGTGAGCGCAAAGCGCTTGCACTTTCTTGTATTAAATAAATTAAAAAAAAAAGATATTGCCGGGCAATGCGTAAAAAGAACTAATAAGACGCGGAGGATACCAAAATAAAAGCGTTGAAAATCGAAGAGGACTTATGAAAGAGAAGCGAGTGCTTAAAGGTTACATATAACGGTGACAATCCAAGGTAAAAATAAAATGCACAATGCGCTAAGAATGTTTTCTTGAAAAAAAAAAAAAAAAAAAAAAAAAATTAAATCAAGAGCATACTGCAAAATATTAGGAACGTTATTCAACGATCCCGAGTGATGTAAGTCGAAATGATAAAAATTTAAAGAATAAAATGAAAAGAGAGGAAAGAAGAAGAAAGGCAAACGAATGGTTAATACGAAGAATGGGAGTGCGTTAGTCGAAAGAGATGAGCGTCCGTAAGGAGTGAGAGAGAAGGTTGCGGGTACGGGCGAGCGACAGAAAAATTTTGGAGAAAGAACGAAGTAATCAGTGCGCAAGAGATGAGCGACAAACGAACCTCCCCCCTTCACCGCTCTCGCTGCACTGACTCGTCAACTGATAAGGTGAGACTCTGCCGAGCGTAGAGTGGAGGGGAGGGGCAGATCAGAGAATCCAGCCTAGGCGATGGCGCGGAGCATCTCGTCACCTCGCTGTCCGTGCGAAAATGAGTTTTCACTCTTATTTTAAAATTCAATTTGCGGCGCTCACAGACAACTTTTTAGAAAACTAATTCGACAGATTTTTTCTAAATACCCTAAGGAATCATCGTGTCAAATTTGAGGGAAATCGCTTCGGCCAATTTTCGGGAAATAGAAAAAACATTTTGGAGGGACGTCAGCTTTATATAAATAATGCTCTTTCATGACTCAGCTACTCAGCATTGAAAGAATTAAAGTATGTAAAGCAGCCATTCTCTATGGTAACGGACGTCACATTTTCACTCTTAAAAGTTGAAAAACTGGAAGATTTTTCCCTTAAAAAAAATCCTTTCAAGACCCAATGATAGGCACCATTATGATCTTTCATTCCTGAAATGTAGCTGTTTTTGTGATGATTCAATCAAGAGAAAAAAATCAAAAACAGCTGTAACGGACGTCACTCAAATGTACCCTGCTCTTTGAGACCCCTTCACTGTTCTAACATTTCGTAAGAAACTACTAGTAATTTTAAAAAACTATTGGCCTAGAGCTATTCTTGAAAGTATGCCGAAGCAAATGATGTAATTACTTGAAAAAGTTTTCCTATGAATTTTTTGAGATAATCAGGATTTTCTCTGTAACGGACGTCACAAGGCTTTTGTAACGGACGTCACTCAGTCAGGCAATCTATTAAATAATGACTGTTTTGAGATGGTTTATTACCAGAATTCATTCAAAATATATTAGTAGGTGGTAAATTAAAACATTTCGTAACTTAAAAGTGTACTGCTTTCACATTTAACAAACTAACTCCCTCCCATTAATCTTCCGGCATGGAAATCATGTACAGCCATTCTCATTAAGGGTAGCATGGCTGGCATAAACTAAAGTATGATAAAGAATTTAAAAAAAATAGCTCATCTGATTCAAAAAAAATTTTTAATTTTATGTAACTACTTTCAGTTTTTCGTAACTTTTAATTTTTTGCCGCATTTTTCGGGTTTATAGGAGTGGTGTTCAGAGACAGTGATATTAATCGAAAGTTTGCATCACTGATTTTCACTAATTATTGAACCATCCACTATTCTATTTATCAGCCATGTGAATTTCATGCCTGCATTCTGTATATCTTAAAGGAAAATTGGAACCAGTCAATTGTAAGTGAGTTTTTCATTAATTCTTTGAGAAGCGTCCAATGTGCGAAATTTTGGTGACGTCCGTTACGTGCCGGATGTCACTTTCATGCAAATTTGACTTTCAAAAAGTTACAGCGCCATCACAGAATTTAGAAGGAGGCTAATTATTAGGTCAGCTGATAGACCTGAACATTTTGATCCATGATTAACCGCTAAATTCATGTTCTGACTCCATAATGCACAGAAAAAACACTTTTACTGTGCTTATGAGCATAGTAAAATGCTTTTTCTGCACATTGTTGGCTCGTAACATGAATTTAATAATAAAACACGGATCAGAATGTTGAGGTCTATCAGCTGATCTAATAATCTGCCTCTTTCTAAATTCTGTGACGGCGCTAGTTTCTTGAAAGTCAAATTTACATGAATGTGACATCCGATATGTAACGGACGTCACCAAAATTAAACTTGCAGTAAAATGAGTTTAAAAAACATGATCATCAAAAAAGTATTTTGTGTGCTTAAAATATCGACTTATCCTTGCTCTCACCAAATTTGAACAATTTTCAATCAATAGTAACGACTAATGTAGCTAGTTTTAGTACATTTCTGTAACGGACGTCACACTTTGGACACTTCTCAAAGAAATAATGAAAATCACACTAACATTTGACTGGTTTCAATTCTCCTGCAGGATACACACAGCACAGGGCCTGACAGTCACATGGCTGATAAACAGAAAACTGGTTGATGGAATAATCAGTGAAAATCAGTGATGCAAACTTTGGACTAAAATCACTATCTTTGAACACAACTCCTAAAAACCCTAAAAATGCAACTAAAAATTGAACATCACAAAAAAATGAAAGTAGTTTCATAATATTCAAGATTTTCTGAAGCAGATGAGCTACTTTTTTTAATATTTTGCAAAACTTCATTTTTTTCCAACCATGTCCCACCTTGGTGAGAATGGCTGAAAGCTACTTTTATAACACCCTGCCACCCTGCCCCCGCGTGATCTCTGGCCCCGGAATCTCGATTCTCGGTGCACTACAGCTACGGCCTGATCCTAAGTCGAGGCTTATGCAATTGAAACCGTATTTGCGACATCTCCCTCCTTGCAGCAGATATGTCAGCGTAGATCTCTTAAATCAATCTGAGTGCAATCGAACGTCCAATAAGTCAGAGTGGATTATGCAAATATTAGAACTCAAATTTCACGCGCGAAAGTGCTTGAATGAAAGTATCAATTATAAAAGCTTAGCGTCAGAATATCTCGACACGTACTGCGCAGCAATACAATACTTGTTACTTGTCACTTTGTTATGTATATTGTGTAGTCCTTCCGCATGAGAGACACTGGCGGATCATGGGAATTATCCTTCTCTCTCTTTCCTCATTAGAAATCGATTCATGGATCGATTCGGATCATGGGAATTATCCTTCTCTCTCTTTCCTCATTAGAAATCGGGCGTTAGAAAAAGACAGATTGGGGCAGTCACATCATTTTCGCTCGCTCTTCTATCCTTTTCTAACACATGCGTTCTAATGGGGAAAAGAGAGAGAAGGACAATATCTTGGGTCCGCTGGTGATGAGAGAGAATAGAGCATTTTAAGGAGTTCGGAAATCGCCGCGCGGAATGCAATTAAAAATCCATTAAATCAAGGTGGTTTCATCTTCTCCTTCTTTTTCTTTTGAAAGTCACTCTAAATGCTATATGGTCTCAAAATCCCATCGGAGAGCAAGCTATTTACGAAAGTTCGTAATTCCCCTGTAAGCCCCTGCCCAAAAATTACACTGAAGAGTTTAGATATATTGACACCCTTAGCCCCTTCATGTCGATTCAATGCAAAACGTTTTGGTCAATTCGCAGATTACGTTGACCTGGGCCACGGCAAATCATAGCAGGGAAAGCCAAATCTAATCTAAATGTAAGTTGCTGATCGGTGGAGAGCCTGTAAAGGTCAAGACGGAAGGGAGGGTCGATTTATTCAGAGATTCAAACTTTGAACACTCTTTCATGAATGATCATACTTTTCATGCTTCGCCTCGCTTTTGACCTCACAAATCTCCACAAAGAGGTACAATTTTAATACAATAGGTCTCCATTTTTTTACAATTTACAGACGCAACCCACATTTTACGTCACCCAAACCTTTCTCGATTTTTAGGGAACAAAAGAAAAGAGAGGAGTACCTAAATGCGTTGGTTTTACGTGTAACACGGGTTGCATCTGCAATTCGACGCAACCCGCATTACGCCTCACCCGAAACCTTGCTCAATAAGGGCTGTTGCACACCTTTGCTGTAAGCAAATTAATAATAGCTTCTGGTGTAAAAACCTCAACAAATAACGATGACAGCTCTAAAAACTTCCGAAATCCACTCCTAAACTCAATAAACGCTTTTATTTGCACGAGCGTATGGTTGCGTAATGCGTAGGGCAGAAAATAGGGAAATTCCCATCAAATAATACTGTGACTCCATCAAGAAGAATAAGAGACAACTTTTCGTTGACACCGGTGTCACGCGGCACCATTAAATCGGACGTGGATCACAACTCTGGAGTCTAATATTCGGTGAATCTTCTTCATTGTCAGTAGGTATAGAGAGAGTGACGAAATTAAGATAGGAATCTTTTATTATTACTGCCCTCCGCCACCATTACGCTCGCGCAAATAAAAGCGTTCGTTGAGTTTAGGAGTGGATTTTGGAAGTTTTTAGCGCTGCCATCGTAATTTTTGGAGGTTTTAAACCAGAATCGACTATTAAATCACGTGTAGCAAAAGTGTGCAACGGCCCCATTTATAAAGAACAAAAGAAAAGAGAGGATTAATTTAGTATGTTGGTCTTATCAGTGAACCGGGTTATTGCATCGAAATTTTGACAGAGCTCGCTTTACACAATACCCCATGCAGCCATTCACTTCCTCAATTTTGAGAGAACAAAATAAAGTAAAGTATAGACGGCGGTTTGTTTCTACTTGTGATGCGGGTTGCATCAGATTGTCGACGCAGGACTCATGTCACTGCTCATGCGTTCGCCATTTGGTCACTTCTCTCACACTTTTTTAAAAATTTTCTTGCGAGTTCGGAGATTTTGAGGACTTCTCAAATCAGCGCCTTCTTTCTCACTGCTCAAAATAAAACTAACACGCATAAGAATCGATTATTTTTACGTCGATCTAATCTTTCAATAATCGATTCTTCTGTCGATGCATAACAATGCACGGGTCCTGATGGCCGACGCGTCTCTGCAATGCAATAATTGCGTCTACTAAAAGCAACAATAATTTTCCATGGGAATAATTTTTGTTGGTACCACTTTTGGCCTCCTATTAAGTTCCAAGAACTTCGATTCAAGTTGAAACTCAACTTTACAGCCGGAACCTTAAGCTCCACATCTGGCGCGAACTTTGAAGACGGCCTCGGCGCACAGGGGATTTTGTTTCCGGAAATAAAAGTTTTTGTTTTTGTTTTTCTTTAATTAAAAAATGTACTCAGTGGTAATATTTCTGAAACCACGTAACTTGACTCATTTTAAGCTTTGTATTAAATTACTAATAATTGATCTTACGGAGAAAATTTGATGAACTTTTTTTTCCATTTTCTTTTTGACTTCTTTATGCGTTTGATCCCAGAAACTCCGACCGAGGTCCCTGATGACCCTACTGTCCTTTTTCCACATACCATAAAGTCAAATTTTGGGACATACACATTTTGATGTACACACTCTTTTAGGAAATTAACAACTTTCTAAGCCCATACTACCTGAAATGTACGACTTTTCCCCCTGCATCTTGACCCTAAGTCAAAAGATATTGGTGGGGGGAATGGCACCCCCCTCAAATGACACCCCTTTAATTCACTTATTTTTGAGATTTATAGAACATAATTTTGATTTTCCTTCATGAAATGGGGCTCTTGCAACCTTTTGATATAGAGGATTGACGAGTTAATTCTTGCATAAAAACCTGTAAAAATGACGATGAGTATACACTAAAAAATCACGAAATTCACTCTCAGAATCGGTCTTTATGGCGAAGAGACGCAGGTATCATGGGAGATTCCTATCTAAATTGAGACATATCTCTGTGTTTCCGTAGAGAAAGTGTCAAATTAGACAGGAATCTCTCATGATACCTGCGTCGAACCGCCATTACCATCTTGCCAATATAGCAGTGATGTGAGTTTATTACTGAATTTTAAACTTTCTTAGTTTGATTTTTCGTGATTTTTGCTGGCCTTTACATAAGATTGGACTATTTTATTTGCTTAGAGCAAAATTTTGCAAGAGCCCCATTATGTCCGGAAAATTACATACTTTCATCTACTGTTCGACGGTGTTATACGAGTAATGCGCTTTTCTTGCAGCAACTCCGTTATACGGATGGAGGGAGGGCGGGGTTTAACAACATGAGGGGAAAAAGGGGAGGGGGGGTATACGGGAGGGGAGGGGAAATTATCTCACAGCCTGTCGCAACTCTTTCATAATCGGATGAGTATTTTGTCGAGTTAATTAAAAAACAAAGATCCTTAGAAATTAAGAACAGCGGTGGGTCCGCCGTCGAAGAAATCCTATGTGAAACGGTACCGCACCAACCATCACCATCGCTGCCTCCGTGATGTGTCGGTAATTTTTCTCTCTTTTTTTGTCGATTCGAATACCATTATGTGAACTCGCACGGTCGCACCGCAAGGTATACACAATATACATACCACGGACCACAAGGTCGGCTTTGCTGCGTGGACGACTGGCGGCTGCTCAGACGAGAAGTCGAGACAGCGCAGCGCATGCATACGAAGCGTCATGACCTCACAAAGAAATCAAAAATGAACATGTATCCGGAAGATGGGACCTCCTAAGTCCTCGTTCCCTATGAGACAACCAATATTGGAATTTCTTTTAAACGCATTCATTCAGTTTGTGAGTCAATTTTGGAAATTTTCAACAGTCCAAACGCTGTAAGGCGAACGCATCGAAAACACACACCCTTAAGAGAATTTCAGAGGATTTGGTCCACAACTTTTGATAAACTCGACGGATTTCAAATATTACGGGCTTAAATGAAAGTTCAGGGGGGTGATCACGGAGGATCGGATCGTTTTGGTATCGTTATCGTTTACATGTAACCTTATGGGTGGCTCAACTGATCGAATCGTTTTGAGCCCCTCGTAACGATTGAAACGGACGAAAGGAAGCGATGAGTCGGAGGCTGTCGTAATCTCGATCGTTTGAAGTGGGAAGAGGTGAGGAGGGGATCACCTGCGCGATCGAGTTGCGCAGAAGCAAGCCCATTTGATGTAATGCAAACGATAACGATACCAAAACGATCCGATCCTCCGTGATCACCCCCCCCCCCAGGCCTTAAGCTTTCATTTGAATAACAACGTCATAGTTTCAACATTATAACAATCTCAGAAAAACCAGACGCCTCAAGCACCGAAAAGTGTTTGAGCTGCGGTATCAGGTCGCTTCCTTATGGGTTAAACGGTTAATGTAACCAATTAAAAGGCTAGTAAGATATTATATTGTATGAGAAAATAAATGATGAATCGATAGATTTAGTTTCAATGCGTTTGTTTATAGACTAAGTGTCTATAAATAAAAAAAAAAATTAAAAAAAAAAAGAAAATAAAAACTGATATTCCGGTAACATACACCCCAAAATAGCTTTGTACCAGTAACACACTTTTTAGTTTTAGTAACAGACACCCCCTGTAGATTGTCTGAATTTTTTGATTCTTTCGAGAGGCTCCTAAAATCTGGAGGGGAGGGGGAGGTGTCATGGAGGCTCAAACTTCAAAAAATTAAGGTATAAAGCAAGCCCAATTCAAAGTAACTCTCATTATTTGCTCACAAAGGAAAGATCCACACTCTTGATTCATAGGAATAAATTCCGAGGGTGTAATAGTCACTGGCTCAAACCTTAGGGAGCATGGCTTTTTTGCCCTACCAATATTTGTGATGGGAGGAAAAAATCATTTGCCCCTACAGATATGAAAAGAAAAAAATTGGGGAAAAGATGAAAGAACAAAAAATGGCGCATGCTGGGGTGTAGGCTCTCAAAACGTCCCCTCTGCTCCTCCGAGGCACTGCCAATGTAATTTGAAACGGGAGAACAGACTTACGATCAGATTTATCATTTTGGTGGACGTTAAATCGCTGACAAGATGCAGGGCTCCCAACACGCCCCCTCTGCTATTCCGGGCACCATCTTTCCATCAATGTTATTTCAGTCGCTGACAAGGCGCAGGGCGACCCTTACCCCTATCACCCCCTCTTCTTAGGGAAAAATGTTCCAGACGCCCCACCCTGCCGCTATAGGGGGCCTCAAATTCAAGGTTGCATAGGGCCTCAAGAGATGTAAATCCGCTACTGATTAGCGGTGCCCGGAAGCGCAAGAGGAGACGTTTTGAGAACCCTGCACCTTGTCAACGGTTAAAAGCTCACCAGAGACAGGCTTGCTCGTAGGTCTGTTTTCCCATTAAACGTAACAATGGCGGTGCCCCGAAAGAGCAGAGGAGACGTATTAGTACCCCTCCACCTTGTCAACGGATAAAAGCCCGCCAAAGAGACAAGTTTGCTCGTGAGTCTGTTTTCCCATTTACAGTAACATTAGCGGTGGCCTGGAAGAGCAGAGGAGACGTTCTAAAAGCCCTGCACCTTGTTAACGGTTAAAAGCCCACCAGAGAGACAGGTTTGTTCGTAAGTATGTTTTCGACCATTAAAATTACATTGGCGGTGCCCCGGTAGAGCAGAGGGGAGGTTTTGAGAGCCCCGCGCCTTTCCAAGGGTTAAATGCCTACAAGCGAGACAGGTTTGCTCGTAAGTTTCTTTTCCCATTTAAAGCAACATTGGCAGTGGCGCGGAAGAGCAGAGGGGAGGTTCTGAGAGCCCTGCACTTTGTAAATTGTTAAAAGCCCACCACATAGACAGGTTTGCTCGTAAGTCTGTATTCCCATTCAAAATAACATGGGCAGTGCCCGGAAGAGCAGAGGGGACGTTTTGATGAGCCCTGCGCTTTTTCGGCGATTAAAAGCCCACCAGAAAGACGGGTTTGCTCGTAAGTCTGTTTTCCTATTTAAAATAACATTGGCAGTGCCCGGAACAGCAGAGGGGACGTTTTGATGAGCCCTGTGCCTTTTCAGTGATCAAAAGCCCACCAGAAGGACAGGATTGCTCGTAAGTCTGTTTTCCTATTTAAAATAACATTGGCAGTGCCCCGGAGGAGCCGAGGGGACGTTTTGATGAGCCCTGCCCCTTTTCGGAGATTAAAAGCCCACCAGAAAGACAGGTTTGCTCGTTAGTCTGTTTTCCTATTTAAAATAACATTGGCAGTGCCCGGAAGAGCAGAGGGGACGGTTAAATGAGCCCTGCGCCTTTTCAGTGATTAAAAGCCCACCAGAAGGACATGTTTGCTCGTAAGTCTGTTTTCCTATTTAAAATAACATTGGCAGTGCCTCGGAAGAGTAGAGGGGACGTTTTGATGAGCCCTGCGCTTTTTCGGCGATTAAAAGCCCACCAGAAGGACAGGTTTGCTCGTAAGTCTGTTTTCCTATTTAAAATAACATTGGCAGTGCCCGGAAGAGCAGAGGGGACGTTTTGATGAGCCCTGCGCTTTTTCGGCGATTAAAAGCCCACCAGAAAGACAGGTTTGCTCGTAAGTCTGTTTTCCTATTTAAAATAACATTGGCAGTGCCCCGGAAGAGCAGAGGGGACGTTTTGATGAGCCCTGCGCTTTTTCGGCGATTAAAAGCCCACCAGAAGGACAGGTTTGCTCGTAAGTCTGTTTTCCTATTTAAAATAACATGGGCAGTGCCCGGAAGAGCAGAGGGGACGTTTTGATGAGCCCTGCGCTTTTTCGGCGATTAAAAGCCCACCAGAAAGACAGGTTTGCTCGTAAGTCTGTTTTCCTATTTAAAATAACATTGGCAGTGCCCCGGAAGAGCAGAGGGGACGTTTTGATGAGCCCTGCGTCTTTTCAGCTATAAAAGCCCACCAGAAGGACAGGTTTGCTCGTAAGTCTGTTTTCCTATTTAAAATAACATTGGCAGTGCCCGGAAGAGCAGAGGGGACGTTTTGATGAGCCCTGCGCTTTTTCGGCGATTAAAAGCCCACCAGAAAGACGGGTTTGCTCGTAAGTCTGTTTTCCTATTTAAAATAACATTGGCAGTGCCCGGAACAGCAGAGGGGACGTTTTGATGAGCCCTGCGCTTTTTCGGAGATTAAAAGCCCACCAGAAAGACAGGTTTGCTCGTAAGTCTGTTTTCCTATTTAAAATAACATTGGCAGTGCCCGGAAGAGCAGAGGGGGCGTTTTGATGAGCCCTGCGCCTTTTTGGCGATTAAAAACCCACCAGAAAGACAGGTTTGCTCGTAAGTCTGTTTTCCTATTTAAAATAACATTGGCAGTGCCCGGAAGAGCAGAGGGGACGTTTAAATGAGCCCTGCGCCTTTTCAGTGATTAAAAGCCCACCAGAAGGACAGGTTTGCTCGTAAGTCTGTTTTCCTATTTAAAATAACATTGGCAGTGCCCGGAAGAGCAGAGGGGACGTTTTGATGAGCCCTGCGCCTTTTCGGCGATTAATAGCCCACCAGAAAGACAGGTTTGCTCGTAAGTCTGTTTTCCTATTTAAAATAACATTGGCAGTGCCCGGAAGAGCAGAGGGGGCGTTTTGATGAGCCCTGCGCCTTTTTGGCGATTAAAAACCCACCAGAAAGACAGGTTTGCTCGTAAGTCTGTTTTCCTATTTAAAATAACATTGGCAGTGCCCGGAAGAGCAGAGGGGACGTTTAAATGAGCCCTGCGCCTTTTCAGTGATTAAAAGCCCACCAGAAGGACAGGTTTGCTCGTAAGTCTGTTTTCCTATTTAAAATAACATTGGCAGTGCCCGGAAGAGCAGAGGGGGCGTTTTGATGAGCCCTGCGCCTTTTTGGCGATTAAAAACACACCAGAAAGACAGGTTTGCTCGTAAGTCTGTTTTCCTATTTAAAATAACATTGGCAGTGCCCGGAAGAGCAGAGGGGACGTTTAAATGAGCCCTGCGCCTTTTCAGTGATTAAAAGCCCACCAGAAGGACAGGTTTGCTCGTAAGTCTGTTTTCCTATTTAAAATAACATTGGCAGTGCCCGGAAGAGCAGAGGGGACGTTTTGATGAGCCCTGCGCCTTTTCGGCGATTAATAGCCCACCAGAAAGACAGGTTTGCTCGTAAGTCTGTGTTCCTATTTGAAATAACATTGGCAGTGCCCGGAAGAGCAGAGGGGACGTTTTGATGAGCCCTGCGCCTTTTTGGCGATTAAAAACCCACCAGAAAGACAGGTTTGCTCGTAAGTCTGTGTTCCTATTTAAAATAACATTGGCAGTGCCCGGAAGAGCAGAGGGGACGTTTTGATGAGCCCTGCGCCTTTTCGGCGATTAATAGCCCACCAGAAAGACAGGTTTGCTCGTAAGTCTGTGTTCCTATTTGAAATAACATTGGCAGTGCCCGGAAGAGCAGAGGGGACGTTTTGATGAGCTCTGCGCCTTTTCGGCGATTAATAGCCCACCAGAAAGACAGGTTTGCTCGTAAGTCTGTGTTACTATTTGAAATAACATTGGCAGTGCCCGGAAGAGCAGAGGGGACGTTTTGATGAGCCCTGCGCCTTTTTGGCGATTAAAAACCCACCAGAAAGACAGGTTTGCTCGTAAGTCTGTTTTCCTATTTAAAATAACATTGGCAGTGCCCGGAAGAGCAGAGGGGACGTTTTGATGAGCCCTGCGTCTTTTCAGCTATAAAAGCCCACCAGAGAGATATGCTTGCTCGTAAGTCTGTGTTCCTATTTAAAATAACATAGTATAACGTATTTAACATAAAATAACGTATTTCGCTATCCGTCCTTTTGTCGAAGTACTATCGACGAATTAAAGATTGTCGCGAGATTTTCACACATTTTCAGTTATGGGTGGGTGTGTGGGACTGATCTGCAACGGATTTCGCGCCCCCACCGCACTGGCTTCTCGCCAGCAAAGGGTGAGGAGTATGAATAGTGGTCGAACTGGAACCTCGAAGGCGCAAATTAGCTCTGGAAAATCTCGTCACAATCTTTAATTCGTCGATAGCACTCCTCAATTAAACTGTTTTAAGAAAAACGATGTTTCGTTTCGATTGGCGTTCCGAGGACCTGTTTTCTAACAAACTCAAGTTCACTGTAAATTTCCCATAAGAGCATCTTGCACGGAAATATCTGAAAGTGACACGTACTTCTGCGACTATGAATTCCATAGTATACAGTCTCAATGCTCAGTTTCAATTGTCCAAATGCTGTTGAAGAATTGCCCTTTTATTAGTGCAAATTTGTTTCCATAAACATTTAGATTGAAAAATGCTACATGCGGGTTGCGTAGCTTTCTCCCAAAATGCATCAAAAAGCATCGGTGAGCGGTTGATTAGAAACGAGTCGTGGTTCTTTGCTAAAGGGGTGTCTCCACCTGCGAATTTAAAAGCGCGAATAGACTGATTGAGCCAATGAGCTTCTTTGTTGTCGATACATCGAACTCGACTTATCGACTGCAAGGCAGCTCATTGGCTCAATCAGTTTATTCGCGCTTTTAAATTCGCAGGTGGAGACACCCCTGAAATGACCGCTCGCATTTAATCCGTTTTGATGCATCATTTCGAAAGCAGATACCGGACACTTCTCATTTTGTCAGAACCCGTCAACCCGATACTTAAAATGCGTCAGCTCTAACATACGGTTTCTTGTATAGTCGGACGGCTCGCGATCGGGTAGTCAAGTTTTCAGCACCCTCTGGTGGCCTCTGGTGTCGAACGATTCGAGTCCCGTCACTTATAGAGTCTATCCGTTATACTATCGGAAAGTCGGAACAAGAAACAAGAAGGATCTTTTCATCGCTTTACATAGTACACGCATACACGATACATACTTGCTTTTACACGTGCTCGTGTTGTAGGGTTATTAGACGTTGTGACGTTATGTTAGACGTATGATGTTACGGCCATGGCCCGCGCCCGAGCCGGGGCTCCCGCGGGGACTGACGTGGTGACTGGGTCTCGGTCGCTGCTGCTGGTCGGGCGGGCACTCTCTGGCTCTCTGGCCACTCGAGCAGTTCACGACCGCGTTCGTCCAATAACTCTTGCCCCGCTGACACCCCGCACTATGGTCTGGGAACGTCACAAAGTGGCAAAAAATAATAAACTGAATTTCTCATGGATATCTAAATTTAAAAGCATAAATCATCAATTTTAATCACACAAAACACTATCACCAGAAGTAGTTAACCCTAGAAATGTCACTGAAAAGTTTTAACCCTCGAGAGGTCGCGCTCGCATTTTGTGACACGAAACGTCCCGTGTACGACATACGTCGCGTCGTCCACTTTTAAGAATGGCTATGAGTCTGCCAATTTACGCCTAAAAATGCATGTATATGCATGTGTATGACTAGTGATAACCGATAGTGATAGTGATAGTCGATAGTGATAACCCTCCTCAGTACCTTGAAAGATATAGAAATTTCAAAAATTCCGACCCATATTTTTGCAAATGGTAAAAAACTAAACGATTTTGCCACTATTGAAAATACCAATATTTTAGACTCAAAATGTTTAATGATGATTTCAAAGATACATACTTTTTTTTTTGTTTCTCTCGTAGGATGTAAGTATATTCAAGTTCAAATTTCAGAATTTTTGAAACTTCAAAAAAAATGTTTTTGGATGTGTTCGCGTGGATGACAGTTGTCATCCAGCCACTTCGACGTTTTGTAACTTCCAGGTTTTGAAAGAAAAAAAAAAAAAAAAAAAAAAAACTTCGGAACCCTCTTGTCCCATCCAAGAAGGGCAGCTACTGAAAATCTCAGCTTTGAAAATTCAAAATTCGCGAAAATACACGCAAAAACAAGTAGCTGGTCCACGCGACTACTCGAGGGTTAAAGTAAGCTTAAAAAGTCGAAATCCATGCAAGGGCGGATCCAGCAATATGGCAACCATGTATCCTTCCCATTTGAACGTATGAGGAAGAATCGATTCTCGAGGAGGCCATGGCCCCTTGACTAATCGATTGTTTTTCACGCATTCAAATGGAAAGAATACACAGTTGCCAGATCGCTGGATCCGCCCATGAATCCATGATTTGTATGACTATTTTAATTTATTTACGACTACTTTCTTCGATCTCAATGGGCGGATCCAGCGATTTGGCAACAATGAATTCGTCCTTTTTGCAACGGATGAGAAACAATCAATTCTTGAGAGGGCCATGACCCTTTCACCAGTAGCGAGGCATGTTTGGCAACGTTGTACTTTTGGTATAAACTTAGCGAAAGAATCGAATGCTTCGGTCATCGGCGATGACTAGATGTTTCGACTTTTCTAATGTGTTAAAAGGAGTAAAAGGAACGTTGCCAAATCGCAAAAAATCCCGTAAATTTTAGCCCAAATAACCAAGGAAATCAATTAGAAAAATTGAAATTTTCAGATTTCAGATTTGTAGCTTTCAATGAGTTCAAAACCGCGCAGTTCTAATAAAATGATCTAATCATAATCGTACGATTTTCCCAGAGACATATAAAGACAGCGCAAAGCTAGCGGGATCAGGTGTCAAATTTTCCAGACTAAGTTTGATCGGGACTCAACGAAACAGCATACAACATTCGCCTACTGTTGAGTGATGGACATTACTGTGTTAGGGTTTCCTCGTGGTTTAAATTGCGGCAATTTTTTTTTTTTTTAGAACATTGGTTCGCCTGATTGATTATTTAAAATGATATGCCTTAAATAATTGAAATCATGACTTTAAAGCGAAATTTTAAGTAGATGTAAAGCAATGTTCACCACTCAACAGTAGGCGACTGCTGGCTTTTGTTTTGTTGAACCCCCGAACAAAAATGAATCCATTTTACTTGCCGAACTTTTTTATGATACAGGGAGGATTAGTCCAGGCAATGGGTATTGGAAGAACAAATTCCCATCAAAGGTTTTTTGGGCTTAATCGCTTCGTCTTGGTGTCAGTAATGACCCCCTAAAATTCCCTATGCCTAGGCGCTGTGCTAAATTCAGGGGAGGGGGGGGAGGGCCCCAAAATCATTTTTTTCGATATATATCGAAAACAATGCAAGATATCGAAAAAACCGATACATGTTTTTTGTTCCTGAGGTAATTTCCAACAAGAAAGGTCCTTTGTGTTTTTACGCTCTGACGACGTCTAAGCTCTCAAAAACATGATTTAAGTTTTCGGCGATTTTTCAGGAAAATTTTATTGATACCGCGTGCGGCAACGGCAACGCTCATTTAACGCAATGTTATTTTTAATGATTTCGATCGCCTTACCGTAGCATCTAGAGTGCTCCGATTTTTATGAAAGGTATCCGGGGGTTTTTTAGGTCGCTGATACACAAAATACAAAAAAATTTGATGATTTGGTGATTTTTATCACAAAATACAGCTTTTTAGATAAAAGCTCAAAAAGCTTGTCTGAATCACGTTTTAAGAAAATTTGGACTCCAAAAATGAAATCAGCAACCTAAAAAACCCCCAGATACCAAATTTCATACAAATCGGAGCACTCTAGATGCTACGGTAAGGCGATCGAAATCATTAAAAATAACATTGCGTTAAATGAGCGTTGCCACGCGGTATCAATTTTCCTGAAAAATCGCCGAAAACTTAAATCATGTTTTTGAGAGCTTAGACGTCGTCAGAGCGTAAAAACACAGAGGACCTTTCTTGTTGGAAATTACCTCAGGAACAAAAAACATCGCTATCTTGCATCGTTTTCGATATAAATCGAAAAAATTGATTTTGGGGCCCTTTCCCCCCCCCCTCCCCTGAATTTAGCACAGAGGCATGGGGACCTTTAGGAGGTCA
Source organism: Trialeurodes vaporariorum (assembly GCA_011764245.1). NCBI lineage: Eukaryota > Metazoa > Arthropoda > Insecta > Hemiptera > Aleyrodidae > Trialeurodes > Trialeurodes vaporariorum. The sequence continues at coordinate 59,684,083 of VMOF01000369.1, forward strand.
TTACTGACATCAAAACGAAGCGATTAAGCCCAAGAAACCTTTGATGGGAATTTGTTCCACCATTTGCCGTTCTTTGATCCCCATTGCCTGGACTAGATGGCATGATTGACATGAGCTCGGTCTCTATTTGTCTTATGTTAGCATTTACGCTAAAAGCTCCAACGCGCTTTAAGAAGTTTATATATATATTTTTTTTAACACTTTTATTTTCTTTAAAACGTACAACAGTACAAGCCGTGGCAACTCCTTTGGTAACTAGTCGACGCAACTTGCTTTACACGTACATAAAACCAACCAACTACGTGTAAAGCGGGTTGCGTATAATCATCGACACAGGACTTGGTCCACTGCTTTGTACAGATTCTCTTGAAATTTGTAGAGTGGGTCCTTCTTATCGGTTAAATTTGTATTAAAAAGTCTCAATCTAGTGTGTGTTTTATTTAATCATGTATGTGTATTCATTGTTTTTTTTTTTTTTTTTTTTTTTTTTTTTTTTTTTTTTCAAAAAATAAAGTAATGAATAAATAAATTATTAATTAAAGCACTTACTCGATTGATACTTTTAAATAAAAAATCTCGCTGTTAGGGAGGACACATTCTAAAAATGTCATGAGAATCCGTACAAGCAGTTGCATAAGTAAATAAAATATAAAATAAATAGTCAGGTGATGGCATGTTCCAGAAAAATAAAAAATAAAAGAAAAATAATGTCAACGTTCGATATGGTGCTTAGGTATAGGCCCTTTCACAATTCGTCCTAAGCCGCCCAATTCATCAACACTACGATTTTTCTATGGAACAAAAACTTGAGACGTTTCATGTCCATAAAAAAGCAATATTGCTATCCGGTGAGCGCTGTTGAGAGGACTCGGACTCAGGACATCCGATCTTCGTTACATCAGCCTGGGATATCCCAATTTCAAACTATGCTCTTTGCTGGAACTCGCGGCCAGCAGCTTCGCGCCGCCGCACGTAGGAGTATTTACCCCAAAAACCTGGCCAAAAATATTTGCGTGTTCTTGAATATTTGAACATCGATTTTGGTTAATTTTCCACTTTAAACTCAAAACTCCTATTGCACGGTTTATGGTTGGAAAAGGCGTAAAAAATTAAGAATTTTGGCTCAAACCAAAGGTCGATAGCTCATTCTTTTGCCGAGTTATTGACGCTTATTTCATAAAAAAGGCTTGACTTTAACATGTTTTTTTAATTAAAAGGGGCAATTTCTTGCAATTTCTGACTGTTGGAGCAGTTGCTTAAAAGGGTCTACTCTAACCCCCTTGTTTTGGTTGTGCCCGGTTTTGCCCGGAACGTATTCAAAATTGCCTTTTTTTAAAAAGATAGAGCCTAAAATTAGAGATTTTTTTCATGTACATTTTAAATTAGATGTAAAAGGGTCAAAAATGCACGGAAAAAGAAATTGTTGCCACCAAAATGAAGCACATACCATCTAAAACAACGTCCATAATCGCTGAAATGTTTGGATGCACCAACGCTTGTCCTAGATGGAAAATGTTGACTGATTAGTAACAGCGCTTCGGGCGGTGAACAACCGCAGGTGCGTCGAGCGCTCAGTTCCATGTTGTCCCCTGAACAGTAGATAAACGTGGATGTTCCGACACATCTATTACGCAATAGAGCGGTTAATTACCTCTCAAAAACCATCAATAGTTTGTTTTTTGGACGACTTTTCAATTTTCCGTTTTTGGCCAGGTTTTCGGGTCAAATACTCCTACGTGCGCCGCGCCGGTCGGACCAGTGACAATTCCTAACGACAAGATCAGGAATCAGGAGTCTCCCGAAGAGAAGTTATTCCTCTAATCAGCGCTACAGAAGCAACTGCTGGATCCAGCTCGTCGCAAGGTTGCCACATCCATCAGCCTTTTGCAGGGGGCGGCTCATAAAATGCGATATATCGATGTGCGCTCTAATTAAAACTATAGAAAAGTATCGATTTATCGGGGGTTCAATTGCACCCCCTGACGATTGATACTTTTCAATAGTTTTCAATGGAGTGGACATCGATAAATCGCATTTCACGAGCCGCCACTGGCCTTTTGTTTTTTTTTTTTAACGCGTGTTGTGGGTATATGAGTGGATTTTGAGACGGTTCGATGCTTTCAATGTGATTTTCACGCGATTTAACGGCAGGAAAAACCCTCCTTAACGCTGTAGCAAAAGTATGCAAACAGACCCATTAATTGGCAACATGGTTCGAAACGTCAGCAGTGACGTGTAACCACAAGCTCGCGCCAAAGAAACACTTCCTATCAGAATTTGTGACAAAACGTTACTCGACCCGATTTTCGGATACAATTATTTTCATCCTCAATCCCACGTGCATGTTCCTGTCTTGACTCTTCTGCGCCTCCCTCGTCCCTCCGTCTCCTTCTCCCTTTGTTTCTCAAGAGGCATTCTCTTTCCGGCGGCCACCCGAACACACGCGTTAGAATAGGAAAGAGGAAAGAGCCATCACGTGACTTTTGCGCCATCTCTGTCCTTCTTAAACACACATTTTCAAATATAAGGAGTGAGAGAGAGAGTGAGAGGGAGAGGGAGAGAGAGAGAGAGAGAGAGAGAGAGAAAATACAAACTCCTGAATCTACCAGTGACAAGACTTAAGAGGTAGGTGCGTTTTGAGCGATCAAAAAAGATAATGGATAGCGACCGGTAAAGTGGCAGCCTCAGTCGAATTTAAAAACATGCCTCACAAATTAAATAAAACGAATAATATTTCATTTCATTTCCTTTCATTTCCCACGAGTCTAAATTTTAATAATAACGCCATCCAAACACTTCATGGGCCACTCTGCAACCCCCCCCCCCCTCCACCCTCTTTGGGTGTTCCTAATTCGTTTCTTTTTTGTGTTCAAAAGGGATTACACAAAAAAAAAAGGACGCTTGCAGCAGTAATGAAAAGCCAAAAGCTTGCTGTAAAAGAATTTATGCACGACGGAACGAGCTTGTAAAAAGATAATTTCCCACCGCCGACGGCGCAGCCTTTCCTTTACACTGTTGCCGTATTGACAGAGCTTTCTCTGTGTGTTTTATGGGCAGTTGGGGGGGGGGTGGTAAATTGGATCTATTGCGAACTTTTTTTATGTTCAATTCAAGCATTGATTTGAAAGCGCAAAGAGAAGCAAAAGTACAGAGGCGGCTCGTGCAATTTGACAACATTACTTTTCCTTCATTTAGACGAATGTAAAACAACCAATTGAAGGGTAGAGTGGATAAAGGGGTTATGTGACGCTTTTTTGATTTTGAGAAAATCGACCTTAAAGTTCAAAGTATGGACTTTTTCGACATTTTAGCTGAACATCAACAACAACAGCTTTGAAAGTAGGGTCATATCCTACATTTTTGAACCAAGTTGGTTTATAGATAGATACCATCATAACTCCTTCATCCACTGTGCTAACTTGATTTTGTCCAAAATGTAACATAACCCCTTTATCCGCTCTACCCTTCAATGGGGCTACTGCACACTTTTGCTATAAACGATTGAATAGACGATTATGGCGTAAAAACCTCAAAAAATAACGATGGCGGCACTAAAAACTTCCAAAATCCACTCCTAAACTCAATAAACGCAGTTACTTGCGCGAGCGTAATGGTGGCCGAAGGCACTAACAATGGGAGATTCCCATCTAACAATTCTGAAAGTCCATCAAGAAGTGACCAATAAGAGACTACTTTCATTTGACACCGGTGTCACTTGGTGTTGCGGTACCATTCATCGGATGTGGATCATCACTCTGATGACTAACTACTCTGTGAATCATCCTTGTCAGCATAGAAAGAGTGACGAAATTAAGATAGGAATCTTCCATTGTTAGTGCCTTCGGCCACCATTACGCTCGCGCAAATAACTGCGTTTATTCAGTTTAGGAGTGGATTTTGGAAGTTTTTAGTGCCGCCATCGTTATTTTTTGAGGTTTTTACGCCATAATCGACTATTAAATCGGTTATAGCAAAAGTGTGCAATAGCCCCATTCTCCAGGAGGCTATCAGCATAGTGTCAGTCTCCTCAAGGTTTGATTATTTTAACTAGCTTTAAATAAACAAATTTCATGATTGCCAAATCGCACGAGCCGCCACTTCAAAATTATCCGCACTTAAAATGGAGTCACTTTCTAATGCCGCACCAAAAGAAATGTCATTCAACCAAATCCCATTTTGGATACATTATTAGCGACTCTTAATGTAGGGAGGTCCTAAAAAAAAAAAAAAAAACACAAATCTGAAGACTCATCATGTAGTAGATTTCAATGAGTTATAGTAAACTAATGTTCTTCGGAAGTTATGCTGGCTGAAACACGTATTTTGAGCAGCTGACCTTTTCAACTCAACATTGACTAATTAAGTGTGTAATTTTGGCATTGAATCTCATTTTTTGGTAATCTAGACGGTAGACAGCAAACAAAGAAATTGTGAGATTCCGGTCAGAATTTAGGACCGATTAACGGCAGTGGCGGCGCGGCGCGGCTCGTGCAATTTGGCAACCATGCTTATTTGTCATTTAATCCTATGCCAAAGTATCGATATCTTGGGGGTGCATTGCACTTCCTGAAAATCGATTGTTTTACATATGTTTAAATGGAGAGAATGCGCTGTTGCCACATTGCACGAGTCGCTACTGATTAACGGGCATCCAGAAAAAAGGCAAGTTCAGTTTTTTTCCTATTTTGAGTCTACTCTCTTTTCGCCAGTTTTTTTTTTTTTTTTTTTTTTTTTTTGAGGCACGGAAATTGAGATAACTCAACAAATCTTTTTGAACCAACTTTCTGATCCTATTGATTATCAAAATTTATTTTTTCACATTATTAATTAAAGCGATCCTTCCTGTAAAGGCGGCATAGTTTTCGTCTCTTCTGAAAAATCGAGTTTTTTCACAAATGCCCATTCAAATATATTAACACTCATCGACAAAAATGATCCTTCCCAGGTATACCCGATTATTTTGAAAGTTTAGAGCATTAAGGCATTAAAGCATTAAAATCCACTGATGCGTGCTCTAATAAATTAAATCGAACCATTTGGCACCACCGCAGCGCGCTGCGGCTTGTAGACCCTTCGGCCTTCCCTTCTTCCGAAGCCGCTGTATGAAAACTAAAGAAAATAGTTTATTAGAAAAGTGAAGAGAAGTGGAAACTTTTAACTTCTTGTCTTGCCGGAAGCATCAAACCTTAATATCATCAAATTGTGCATCTCCAAAACTTCGCTCCATTGCACATCGCGGTATCCCAACTTTCGCTCCATGAAAATATCTACTTTTTTCGAAATATCAGTCATTTAAAGCTGCATTTTAATAATAAGGACTTCAAAACCTGCGCTTCTGAGCAATAAGTATAAAAATGTCTCCTCCAGGGTTCCAACTTCGGGATGATTCGTGGTGGTTACGATTGATCGAAGGCTTATTGATCGACTCGTGACTCAAATTTTCTACTGTAGACCAAGGGGGGGGGGGAGCGGGGCTTTCCCCAGACGGCACTCTCTGAGGGAGGCAAAATCAGGGTAGACATACAAACAAAGAAACTATAAAAGTTGTAAAATTTAATAAGTTTTATACGGAAGCGGCAACACTAGAATTGAAAAGGAAAAAAAAAGAAAAAACAGACAAAAAAAGAAAAAAATCGAATATGAAGGGAGGAAAATTTGCAACTTTGCCCCTCTCCTTCTACAAAAATGTCGGCACGCCCCTTAATGATCCCAAATCAAATCCTAGGCGGTCAAAAATCAATCTGTTCAAAGCCGGAAAAAACTATTTCAGATACTATGGAGGATTTAGGCAGTGGCGTCGCGTGCCATCTGGCAACAATGCAATTGTTCCATTTAAACTCATTATATGTATCGAATTCTCCTTGTGCACTGTGCACCCCCTGAATTCGATATTTGACATGAGTTTAAATGGATAGGATACATTGTTGCAAAATTGCACGCGACGCCACTGGATTTAGGTATTATTTAGCAAGGTAATCACCCCCATGAATTGTCATAAATCCATCGCAGAAAAATATTAAATGGACCCTTAATATTCCCGTGCGGTATTTCATGTCTGTATATTTTTATTGACCGCTTCGGATTCGATTTGGATCCAAAGTGCGGCCTTGCCAGGATTCAATGGTATAGCGTGCGATCTAGCGTTTAAAACAACATTGTAAAAGGACCGCACGCAGCCCATATAAGAACCCAATCCGTGGAAACCATTCAAGTCAGCGGGCCGATCATTTACTTCATCGTTAAACCGATCGTTAAGACTGTCTACAAGTGATGCTATTGGTCGAATATCGTAAAACTTAGCCGTTGCTATAGTAACCATAGTTATAGTGTCTTTCTTTTAAAGGTTACTCATGAATAGCCTTTATAAAACGAGACTCTTAACGATGGTTACCATAGCAAGAGCCAAGTTTTACAATTTTCGACCGATAGCATCACTCAAAGACAATCTTAACGATCGGTTTAACGATAAAGTAAATGATCGGCCCGCAGAATCGACTATTAAATCGCTTATAGCATAAGTGTGCAACAGCCCCATTGCCTGCGACACACACAAACAATCGCGGGTGGCACACTCCGAAGATTGAGTTAACCCTACACTGCATAGTGTATCACTAGTGATACATGATGTAAAAAGCCCTATGTCAGACATTGTAATGTATATTTTGACTTATTTCAAATTGTATCACCAGTGTCACATCATAAGAAAACATAAAAACGGGCTCAAACATTTTCCAAAATACTACCAGCTCTCATTATAATGCATTTAGTAATGGAAATCATGGTGGGGTGGAAAATTTGACCCTGTTTCCAATTCAACCCCAATTTCATTATTTTTACCAAGCTTTTGGCATTTGCTCTTTGAAAAATCCAATCAAAGTAAAAAAAAATTATTTTGTGTGTGAAAATTTTGATTTTTTTTTCCCCCGCCATTTCTTATGGTGTTACACTCATAGTGTATCACTGGTGATACATGATGTAAAAAGCCCTATATCAGACATTGTAATGTATATTTTGACTTATTTCAAATTGTATCACCAGTGTCACATCATAAGAAAACATAAAAACGGGCTCAAACATTTTCCAAAATACTACCAGCTCTCATTATAATGCATTTAGTAATGGAAATCATGGTGGGGTGGAAAATTTGACCCTGTTTCCAATTCAACCCCAATTTCATTATTTTTACCAAGCTTTTGGCATTTGCTCTTTGAAAAATCCAATCAAAGTAAAAAAAAATTATTTTGTGTGTGAAAATTTTGATTTTTTTTCCCCCCGCCATTTCTTATGGTGTTACACTCATAGTGTATCACTGGTGATACATGATGTAAAAAGCCCTATATCAGACATTGTAATGTATATTTTGACTTATTTCAAATTGTATCACCAGTGTCACATCATAAGAAAACATAAAAACGGGCTCAAACATTTTCCAAAATACTACCAGCTCTCATTATAATGCTAATGGAAATCATGGTGGGGTGGAAAATTTGACCCTGTTTCCAATTCAACCCCAATTTCATTATTTTTACCAAGCTTTTGGCATTTGCTCTTTGAAAAATCCAATCAAAGTAAAAAAAAATTATTTTGTGTGTGAAAATTTTGATTTTTTTTCCCCCCGCCATTTCTTATGGTGTTATAACACTTGTAAATACGAGTAAAAAATGGACAAATGAGACTTTACACCAAAAAACTGTCCAATTATTATTATTTTTTTTTTTTTGCTATTTTTCCCATATATTTGACTATCTAATGAATTGAAAAATCCATTTTTGGTTGAGAAAAAAAAATCATGCAGTGAAGGGTTAACTTTACTCCCTCGGGAGTGAATTTTATACTTATGCTATCCCGTACTTTTTATGCTATCCCGTCGTTTTCATTCGCGTAACTTTCCGTAAGATTCGATAATCATCCACATCCACCAGCGATAGCTCCGCCTTTCTCCATTCGCCGCAGACCGCACCAAGCGAAGGAATCTTATTTCGTTATTTCATCAGGGCTGCCGTTTTACGTATAATCAATGCTATTTTTCTATTCACCGATGATTCCACCAGTTGAGAAAAGATTACACAATTCAGTTCTGGGTATGACTGTAATGCACGAAAATACTCGCATCTGAGTAATCTTTCCTCAATCGGTGGAAACGCCGTTAATTAATTAAAATATCCGCAAGTTTTTAAAAGTCATCTACGACTCCACCGGTTGAGAAAAGATCACAGATGCGAGTATTTTAGTTCATTACAGTCATACACTGAACTGAGCTGTGTAATCTTTCCTCAACCGGTGGAATCATCGGTGAATAAAAAAATAGCATTGATTATACGCAAAACGGCAGCCATGTATTTCATACAAGCTGCCGCTTCCGAATCGCTAACTCTCTCCTCGTGTTGCATTTTTCGTCGACGAAGAGCTATTAAAGTATCTCACTGCACCTGATACCCACCGATCCCGATCCTCGTAGACAGTATGCACCAAAACAGGGTCTCCGCATAACGGAAAACGGACGCAACGCGAGAGAAACAGATTTTTTCTTCTCTTTTTTTTTCTTCTTCTTCCTTTTTCTTTTCCTCAAACCCGTAATGTTATACGTTCTTTCCTTTGCCTTTGGAGTGGAGTTATGTGTCTGCGTTAAACCAATTATGGGAAAATGTCGCTTTCAAAAAGTCATTAAAGGCACGCCTCGATAAATTCACTCGTGGGGCTTTATTCTAAGTTTTATTGTTTCGTTCCCCCCCCTCCCCCCCCCCCCCCTCCTCCCCCCCTCGGCCCCTCTACACGCGGCGACGCGACCGACGCAGCTCGGCGGGGTAGTCTCGTTATTCTATCCGACAAACATATTACTCCTTATTCGTTCGGAACAATGTATTACTGCAGCTTTCGCGCGGGAAAAGTCACTGTCTTGGTGTTCGCTGCAGACTTTGGAGTAGCGAATTTTCAAAGGCATGATGGAACAAGACGCGAGACCGGCGAGACATGTTAGGAAGGAAATTTAACCCAAACCCCCCCCCCCCCCCACCGAGGGGAGAGGGAGTAGCTGGTCGACTGTGGACGCTTTCGTATCCTGACGGAAATTAGGAGCCAATAATGTCTTAAAATTAGAGGAAGCGTGGCGCACAGTGTAGCAAATGACCAATCTAGCTGTGCAAAAGTCGAAAAATCGAAGTCAAGCATTCCATCTGACAACGCTGTTTATAGGTACTTACATGGATGTTTGCTGACATGATATACATCGGGTTTTATAAAAATTCCGATGATGATCGGTGAAATGATCGGGAACCCGACGAGTAAACAAATACTCGTAAAAAACCTGTGATTTTAGTTGAACTTTATATTACTCCAGTAAATTCCAGATTGATTCAAGTCACGAGTTACATTTTTTTCTACGATGAATGGACCTTCAGAAAGTAAGTTAAACAGTTGATTTAATAATTTAAGTTTTTTATTAACTCCTCCCAAATTTTTCAATTTTTTCGTAAAAAAACCGAGATTTCCAAACTTTGAAAGACCATATCTTTTCATTATCCGCCGTTATCCGCGCTGAAATTTATGCCAAAATGTTCAGAAAACTATACTCTGTTCAGGATAAGAAGGCGGGTGAGAATTCAGGTAGTAATGCACTATTTAGCAACAGTGCGGCTATACCGGCTACTCCAACCCCTCGCAGTGGCCGTTGTTCTTTCGACTTCTCTCTTGGCATGGAGGATTTCCGAGAACCGACGGACTCAACAATTCACACAAGTCCGGTAAAAATTGCGAACGGTCAAAAATACGAAAAAACGGACGAAATTTTCGCCCTAAAGGGCCAAAACTCGGCAAAAATAGTCGACTTTGAATATTGATGACTCTCATATATTCGATATTAGACGAAATATTCTGAATTTAATTCCGACTGAAAAATACGAATTTCTGAGAGTAATCAATATTCGAAGTCGACTATTTTTGCCGAGTTTTGGCCCTTTAGGGCGAAAATTTCGTCCGTTTTTTCGTATTTTTGACCGTTCGCAATTTTTACCGGACTTGTGTGAATTGTTGAGTCCGTCGGTTCTCGGAAATCCTCCATGCCAAGAGAGAAGTCGAAAGAACAACGGCCACTGCGAGGGGTTGGAGTAGCCGGTATAGCCGCACTGTTGCTAAATAGTGCATTACTACCTGAATTCTCACCCGCCTTCTTATCTTGAACAGAGTATATGTAGATTCCGAATTGTTTTGGTTTTTTTGCGACCGTCTGCGACCGCGAAAGATATTTGCGTTTTAAGTCGCCCCCCTCCGCTGTAGCGCACGCTGCACGAGGCGAGCGACTGTCACTGAATTTCTCATCACACCTTACTACCTCTGCCACGTGCTTCCATTCATTTTAACAAACTGATTGACCACATTTATCTCATTACCGATTTGGATTCTTACTGTGGCGCAACTGGCTGGAAGTTATCGTTGTAATATTGCAACCCAGGTTCAAATCTGGCAGCAATTGTTTTTTTTTGTTTGTTTTTTGTTTTTTGTTTTTTTCTTTTCCACCAGCAAACTCATCACCAGGAAGATCTTTGCAATGAAAGCACTTAAAGATGTCACACAAGATTTTGGAGGTTTTGGATTTTGGATATAGTATATTCATTAGTAAAGATCAGTACCGAAGCGTGTCATTTGGCAACTTCGCAATTTGTCTCTTTAAACTTTTGAAAAAGGTCGCATTCCAGGGCGTTAGCCGCGCACATTTCTGTTCAAAAACTATTCGATCTTTTTCACATGTTTTAATGAGCAAACTGCAACGATGCCATATCGCACTCTTCGCCTTTGTATTTATTTGCCCATTCTCTTCCTGGAAAAATATATGGTTGCGCCTTTGCAATTTGCAGTGTTTCATAATGAAAAATCAGTATTTAAAGATGCATAGAATTATCGATTTGAAAATTTATTTTGATGATGATGATAATGATGATGATAATGATGACGAAGGTGAAGATGAAGATGAAGATGAAGAAGAAGAAGAAGAAGATTATGAAGAAACTGAAGATTAAGAAGACTGAAGATTTTTACTGATTTTCATAATTCATTGTTAGGGGGGGGTGGAAAATGGGGGGGGGGATACTTGAGGGAAGATAAAAAAGGGCTGAAGCTGCAATATGTATTCAGAATAAATTTTCCTGCATTCTCATAACATTTTTTGCTTGTTTTTTGCTTGTTTTTTTTGTTTTTTTTTTTTTTTTTTTTTTTTTTTTTTTTTGGGGGGGGGCGGTTCCCCATCTTCACCCTTTAGGTTATGGTGATATTCCATGAATAAACTCATGAATACAGAATACAATATTAATTGACCCATTATAAGTCCGATAACCATGAGAAGAATTATGTTGAAAAATCTTTCAGAGTGGGTTAAAAATCACACTTAATAATAAATCGATTTCAGCTCATTAAAACTGAAATTATGAACTTTAAACCCCAAACCAAGTACTTTTCTTGCTTTGAAAGCCTTTGTGTACTGTTTTGTGGCCCACTCAGACAAAAATTCACTCATCGCTGTGAATACAGCGAACGCCAAGACTTTTGCACAGCTAGATCGGTCATTTGCTACACTGTGTGGCGTGGCGGCGCACGATAGGCTGAGATCGAATAAAAAGTGGCAAAACATCAGTGAAAAAAAAGTAGCCAAAAATCTGTGAAAAAAAGAGGCCAAAAATCAGTGAAAAAAATTGGCCAAAAATCAATGAAAAAAAAGTGGCCAAAAATCAGTGAAAAAAAAAGTGGCAAAAAATCAGTGAAAAAACGGGCCGAAAATCAGTGAAATTAAAGTAATCAAAATTCGTCGTTTTCGACCTTCGAGTCTAATTTGAGACTTTTCAGGGGCATTTCTAGGGTTAAATTGCTTGTTAAAAGTATTCTCTGTGCTTAAAATTGGCAATGGAAGTGAGTAATTGATATATTGATGAGAAATTTGAATTCTGATTTTTGGCCACTTTTTGACGATCTTAGACCATAGTGCGTCGTTGTATTAACCCCTAATGGACCAAGCCCGAGTATTCTCGTTTTTCCTCTCAAGTCTATTTCATATTGATCGGGTTTTCATTCCGGAAAAAAGCGACTATCGATGAAAACACTTACAAGATAAGGTCTAGTCGGGCGCCTTCAATTCATCGTATAGGCAATTCCATCTCCCCCGAGTACGAACAGTTAACTAGCTTCACAAAATAAACGAAAGAGTGGCGTTCTTTAGAACTAACATGGTCGTTGAAGGGTTAATTAGGTCCAGGGCCTTCATTTGAGGAGGAGACTCCATAGCGGGGAACGTGGGCTACTTTTTGAAATAATCGGATAAGGCTAGACTGAATAAATTGAGGGCTGCTGTCTGTATTGGTCCCTCCGAAGTGTTTACCAAAAAGAAGAGCTCTGTAACCAAGATTCCCTTGGCTGAATTCATTAAGCTAAAAACTGCTTAAGAGCAAGGGGATGGACTGTCGAATATAGCGGAGGGATACTTGTTTACAGGGTTCAACTTCTCGATCGACACTTTAGAACGGGCAATAGCAGCGCTTCAATTATCCAGTTTCCCAGTATCATATCTATTGATTTCGAAAACCAGCCCACATGGCTCCTAGGGCGCCCAAAATGTGGATTTTTCAAAGCACCAGAATATTTTTTTCAAATTGACCTTACAAAATTATCTACCTTATAGTATCATTTGTTCAAAGTCGCTAAAATCCTCAAAGAAAAACACGATAGTAACTCAGGATAACTATTTTCGGCTTCTTACTTTCTTGCATCTGAGGTACTTACTGTTTAATTTAGGATCAAAATGAGCATAAAATTACATAGATTTGCGAGGAAGGTTAATAAAATGTCCCAGAAAGGCACCTAGGGCCCCCCCTCCACCTAAGAGGTACCCCCCAGAGTGGCCACCACAGACCATCTCAGTACACCAGGGCCTAAAAACTGAAGCAGGGACCCTCATTAGATCTAGAAATGAGGATCTATTTGCTTGAAGAAATTGAAAACTTTTATCCTTTTTTACTACAGATTATAGTACATTGATTGCGGTGTATATGAAATGGTTTCGCGATAACAACAGTAATTTTTTGGCGCCAAACACGATCTGAAATCCCTGGATGAAATATTTATTTTCATGAATAAATATGATGGCGACAGAGGGAAGGAAATAAATAAGATGAAAAAAGATTTGGATAGTAAAGAGATAATCTTACAGAACACTGCATGACTCATAAAGGACTCCAAAAGTAATGTTGATAAAAAGCAATATTGATCGAAAATAAGTACTGAAAGCGGCTCAAACTGCGCTTGTTTATTTCGTTTTTCCGGGAGTGAACTCGTAATATTTCTGCGAATCGTCTTTCACGTGCTTAGTTATACAATACCCTTCCATGCGAAAAAGTTTTAGCGATCAAAATAAGTTTTCAAGTTACAGTCTTACATAAAAGCACTTTATAGATTAATGTAATAAATCCTTAAATCTCCTATCAGCCTAAGGCCAGATTTCAGCTTTGCAGTTCCTCAATGCTGACGTGCTATTCATTTTTTTCACTTCGATACGTATGAGTACATGTTTCCATTGAAAAGCCGTAAAATTCTTCACCACTTTCCTCGGAAAGACGCACAATGGTCTGAGATCTTTGAAAAGAGGCCAAAAACAGTGGCGTAGCATGCAATTTGGCAACGTTGCATTTGGTACATTGAAACCCATGTAAAAAATCGAATGCAAAGGTGTTCACAGAACACCCAACACTCCGATCTTTTTCATGGGTTTAAATGGACGAACTGCAACGTTGTCAAATTGCACGCTACGCCACTGGCCAAAAATCAGACAGTAAATTTCTCATCAATTTCTTATTTATAATCTATGAAGAGCAGTGGCGGCTCGTGCTATTTGGCAACACTGTCTTCAATCCATTTGATTATGTGTTTAATAATCGATCGCTAGTGAAGCGCAGTTTTACTTTCGAATCGATTGTTTTACATACGATCAAATGACGGGGTTATAATAGTTGCCTAATAGTACGAGCCGCCACTGATTAAGACCAATTTTAATCATACAGAGAACACTGTTCGTACACGGAAAAAAACTACGGTGAAATTAACCATACGATAGCTGATTTTGGCACCTGCTAGATGTTATGGCAATGTTAACCAAAAGTATACTATGTTTTGACTAGGTACTAGGTGATGTTACCTGATTGCATGTCGAATTTACTCAAAGTATCGGTAAATGTACCATACTTCTGGTCAAGTTTACCATAACATCTAGCAGGTGCCAAAATCAGCTATCGTATGGTTAATTTCACTAATCTTTTTTTTTCCGTGTAAGTAAGTAATTTAAACCATTGAATATCACCGGCCGGGGGGGGGGTGTCCCCATAGAATTTTATGCTCCATTTTACCACAGCGACTATAAATGCAAAGATCCAATATCAGTATAATCTTTGATGGTATGATGACAATTCCGGAAACCGAGATTTTACATAGACCCCGAGACGTCGACCGTAAAGGTCTTGCACCATGGATGGCCCCAAAACAACGTCGAGTTCGAAGGGTAAACAACAGAATCGAGGAAGGAAATAAGTATGAAAACAAAGTAAATAATCGCTTCCGATAATCAAAGAACTAAGTAAGTGAACTTAGTGAGTTAGTTACAAGATTTTACCCGAAGCTTTGAAATCAAAGTAAGTACCTATAGATAGATATACCAGGGGCAGAGGGGCTCAAAGGAAGAATACCGGATCAGATTGACAAACGGTCGCCTAACGACGAGGCCTTCTCCCTTCTCTCGTCGCCCGTCCATCGCCCGCTAAAAGCAGAAGCAGAAAATGAATAAAAATGAAAGTTACGTCTTTTTATTGCTTCACGCGAGAGGCTTATAGTCTATTTTTATGATCACATTACTCTCTAAGTACAGGCTAATTACGAAAATTCCAGATTTCAAATTCAGAGATGACAGAAACATTTATTCAAGACTTATTAATCCGGTCGTTTGGCTTGGGTCGATGACAAGAGGTGCGCAGACGGGGTGGGGGAGGAGATATAGAGAGAGAAAAAATTATTAATCCTTTGAATTACTGAATGACCACATTAATGTCACATTTCAAGCATAATAAAACAGTCTATTCAATCCTGTCTCCCGGGCAGTATGATACTGAGGCACTGAGGGAGGCTTGGGGCATGAAGGCCGGAGGGAGGGGTGGGGGAGGCTCTCGACCCCGCGAACATTCGCATAATGATATTACCTATACCTTCTTTACCTGTCTTTGAAAAATACGGGTGTTCTCTTTATCCCCCCCCCCCGAGCCCCCAACACCACTCCATATTAATAACAACAATAGACCGGTTTAGTGTGACGTCAAGAAAAATTAGTATCCAAACAAATGTTTTGTCTCGCTCGCTCTCGTGGGATTTCGCGTAGTAAGAAATCGGGTCCAAATGTTCAAAAGCTAATTTATGCCACTAAACAAGTGACTTCCGCGGATTTTATGGTACCAATGGATTCTAATAACTTTAATTTACTTTTATACGCACCAACAAAATTCTCAAAACATCTCACATTTTACAATCACAGTTGTATCGTTGGCAGTAGTGGCTCGTGCAATGTGGCAACAACAGAGTCTCTCCATTTAAACCTACGTAAAATAATCGATCTTTAGGGGATTCCCTGAATCCCTAAGAAATCGATACTTTTCCATAGGTTCAAATGGTAAAAAAACATGGTTGCTAAGTAGCACGAGCCACCACTGCTCGTTAGGAGTCTCATATCCCATAGCGTTATGGCCATAAGGTCGATTATTATACGAAAAATTACTTGAACATAACGTTGAGAGCATTGGGAAGTTTCAAAATCCACTCACACTATCAATAAATGCGTTTAACCTGCGACTTCATACACTGATAAAAGTCAAAGAGTATAAACAAGAGTCGCAATTGAATGGAAGGCCTGCGTGGTCAACGTAGATAAGGGATCCGAACGCGGGCTGGCCTCTGATTGGCTGCAACGGGTGGAGCAAAAATGACTCGGGGTATAGAGAAAATAACACGGGATTTTCGTTCCGGGGCGTTTATCTCGAAACCTAAGCAAAATAGTATCTAAACAATTTATACGAGTCGATTCAGCAAATTTTTCCGAACAATTTGATAGGTCATAAGTGCCACTTTATTGCAAATTCGAAAAGACTGTTTCAGTTTAAAAGTACGCACAATAGTGAGTTACTCAAACACTGCTCGAACACACGCCAAGCATGTAATCACACGATTGTGCGTACTTTTAAACTGAAACAGTCTTTTCGAATTTGCAATAAAGTGGCACTTATGACCTATCAAATTGTTCGGAAAAATTTGCTGAATCGACTCGTATAAATTGTTTAGATACTATTTTGCTTAGGTTTCGAGATAAACGCCCCGGAACGAAAATCCCGTGTTATTTTCTCTATACCCCGAGTCATTTTTGCTCCACCCGTTGCAGCCAATCAGAGGCCAGCCCGCGTTCGGATCCCTTATCTACGTTGACCACGCAGGCCTTCCATTCAATTGCGACTCTTGTTTACTCTTTGATAAAAGTGGTCCATCATAGAGAAAGCTGCGATTAGATGGTACTCCCATATTGTGACCCGTTCATTCGACCTGCCATCTTGTAATTTTGTCAAACGCATTTATTGAGTTTGGGAGTGGATTGTGGAACTTTCTGATGCTCTTTCTGAGTAGTTTATCCAAAGGAATCAACCCTCCATAACGCTGTAGCCAAAGTTCGCAACAGACCCATTGCCAGATTTCAGATTAAATTAAAAGTCGTATATTTTACATTGATTAATTTTAATGGAATGTACATTGTACATACAATGCCTACAACCTTCGTACATACGGCAACATTGTGAACACGCATCAGCAACCGGGTTTGAGAAAGGTGCGCAATATACGAGGGCAACTTGGGCAGAATTTATGAAGAGGATGTAGCAGGGTTGCAAATGCCAGATAAGGATGAAACATTTGCTCGCTTTCCTGCGTGGAAAAAAAATAGGCAGCTTTTTTTTCTTCTCTCTTGTTTTTTTTTCCTAGGCACATCCGGTCATCCGGCAAACGCGAGGAGGATTTTCCCGATGACTTCCGGTTAGATATTTCGATTTATGGATCCTATTTTGCGGTCTTCCTTCGATATTTCATGCTATTCTTCCGGGCGGGTCCTGATTTCGCACTCAAATTTTTCACAAAGAAACAAAGAAGAGCAGAAATTTCAGAAGCGCCACGATATGTGAACCAAGGTAAGGGATGATACTTTCACCAAAATTTTTATTAGGTGTACTTACTCACTTACTACTTAACTTTGAAGTTCATGACAATTTTGAGGAAATTCTGGTACAGTGGCCATATTTTAATAGTAACGCCATAATTTACTGGTAAAAGTATTAGAATCTCCGTGGTTAACATACCGTTATGCTTCTGATAATATATTGCTCGAATTTAAGATTCATTTTTTTTTTCAGTGCAGGTATACAGACTACAGAGTGTTTCAATTTTATTGTCAGGAAATTCTGGAGCCGATTTTCAAGTCAAAATATCACTATTTTTTCGTATAAACATGGATCTTAAAATGCTCCTCCTCTGAACAAAGATTTTTCAAAGATTGGAAAAAGAATTGTAGCTTTTTTGAAATTGTGGCTAAAATTAAAAATTTACAAATAAAAAATACAAATATAAATATAAAAAAAATATATACATAAATTATAAATAAAATGTTTCTCAAATTTTTAACAAGACGTATATTTAGATTTAAAATTTATTAAAAAATCATGAACTAAGTCTGAGCGCATTGTTTACAAGAAAAAACAGCCTTATTTTGACTTGCAAAATTGGCTTCAGCATTTCCTGACATTAAATCCGAAACACCCTACATTGTCCTCACAATCCGATTCCGCACCGAGTTCTGAAAGACGGCGGCCCAATTTCGTAAGAACTCTGATTTGAGGAGAAAAATGTTGTGAAAATGTATAGGATACATTTTTCGAAAGGGGGGGGGAAGAAATATGCAGCAGATTAACTAATATAAACATGAAAAAAGAAAAACAAATAATAATTTTCGATTAACGTTGGATTAAAAATCAACACTTACAAATTCAGACCACGAAAATGAATGAAGACTGACTGACATACCTGAAACAAAATAAGAAAAAAATGTGGTCAAACTTTGAAATGTGGTCTGCAGAATGTGATGAAACATAGTGGCGTATACCGACATACCTTGAAATTTAGTAACTATTTAGTTTTTCTCTACGTAAGTACACATTAAATTCATATGAAATTAGGACAAATTTGACAGTTGGGTGGATTGGGGTGGACGTACCCATATACTACTAACATCAGACCATTCATTCAAAAATATCAAAACTAAATGAGCTACGGAGCCACGAAAAATCGTGAAATCAGTTCGGTGCGGCGCGGCGCGGGCGCATGGCCGATAGAAGGCCTCTTGTTCTGCGTCGGCGCGGGCGCCGCGCCGCGGCCACTTCAATGGCAAACTCATGGCTATGCAACATGGGGAAAAAGGTGATGTCACAAAACCCAAGCTTGTGACCCCTCCATCGATTCAGCTTGGAAAATGGAGTCGATCGTCGCCCTCAATGGTTTTCATATCTTTTGAATCTGAGGCCGCTTCACTGGCAACTCATGGCAATGCAACATGGGCAGGCAAAAAGGTGATGTCGCCAAAACCCAGCTTGTGACCCCTCTATCGATTCAGCTTGATGAATTTAGTCGATCGCTCTCAAGGGTTTTCATAGCTTTTGAATCTGGGGCCGCTTCACTGGCAACTCATGGCAATGGAACATGGGCAAAAAGGTGATGTCGCCAAAACCCAGCTTGTGACCCCTCTATCGATTCAGCTTGATGAATTTAGTCGATCGCTCTCAAGGGTTTTCACATCTTTTGAATCTGGGGCCGCTTCACTGGCAACTCATGGCAATGCAACATGGGCAAAAAGGTGATGTCGCCAAAACCCAGCTTGTGACCCCTCTATCGATTCAGCTTCATGAATTTAGTCGATCGCTCTCAAGGGTTTTCATAGCTTTTGAATCTGGGGCCGCTTCACTGGCAACTCATGGCAATGCAACATGGGCAAAAAGGTGATGTCGCCAAAACTCAGCTTGTGACCCCTCTATCGATTCAGCTTGATGAATTTAGTCGATCGCTCTCAAGGGTTTTCATATCATTTGAATCTGGGGCCGCTTCACTGGCAACTCATGGCAATGCAACATGGGCAAAAAGGTGATGTCGCCAAAACCCAGCTTGTGACCCCTCTATCGATTCAGCTTGATGAATTTAGTCGATCGCTCTCAACACTGAGAAAAATTTCCGATCGATTCAATGAATTTTCCGATAGGATATTCCCGCGCTTTAATTCCCATAGAAATAATCGGAAATCTATAGAGACAATCGGAATTCGTGTAGATTCAAGCGCGCCGACTATTGCAAGGATAGATCTTATTTTTGAAATAAGGCGAAACACATCTATGGTTCTATTCTTATAGTTTTAACAGCCTCTTTTTTCTCAGTGAAGGGTTTTCATATCTTTTGAATCTGGGGCCGCTTCACTGGCAACTCATGGCAATGCAACATGCCCATGGGCAAAAAGGTGATGTCGCCAAAACCCAGCTTGTGACCCCTCTATCGATTCAGCTCGATGAATTTAGTTGATCGCTCTCAAGGGTTTTCATAGCTTTTGAATCTGGGGCCGCTTCACTGGCAACTCATGGCAATGCAACATGGGCAAAAAGGTGATGTCGCCAAAACTCAGCTTGTGACCCCTCTATCGATTCAGCTTGATGAATTTAGTCGATCGCTCTCAAGGGTTTTCATATCATTTGAATCTGGGGCCGCTTCACTGGCAACTCATGGCAATGCAACATGGGCAAAAAGGTGATGTCGCCAAAACCCAGCTTGTGACCCCTCTATCGATTCAGCTTGATGAATTTAGTCGATCGCTCTAAAGGGGTTTTCATATCTTTTGAATCTGGGGCCGCTTCACTGGCAACTCATGGCAATGCAACATGCCCATGGGCAAAAAGGTGATGTCGCCAAAACCCAGCTTGTGACCCCTCTATCGATTCAGCTTGATGAATTTAGTCGATCGCTCTCAAGGGTTTTCATATCTTTTGAATCTGGGGCAGCTTCACTGGCAACTCATGGCAATGCAACATGGGCAGGCAAAAAGGTGATGTCGCCAAAACCCAGCTTGTGACCCCTCTATCGATTCAGCTTGATGAATTTAGTCGATCGCTCTCAAGGGTTTTCATATCTTTTGAATCTGGGGCCGATTCACTGGCAACTCATGGCAATGCAACATGCCCATGGGCAAAAAGGTGATGTCCCCAAAAACCCAGCTTGTGACCCCTCTATCGATTCAGCTTGATGAATTTAGTCGATCGCTCTCAAGGGTTTTCATATCTTTTGAATCTGGGGCCGCTTCACTGGCAACTCATGGCAATGCAACATGCCCATGGGCAAAAAGGTGATGTCGCCAAAACCCAGCTTGTGACCCCTCTATCGATTCAGCTTGATGAATTTAGTCGATCGCTCTCAAGGGTTTTCATATCTTTTGAATCTGGGGCCGCTTCACTGGCAACTCATGGCAATGCAACATGGGCAGGCAAAAAGGTGATGTCGCCAAAACCCAGCTTGTGACCCCTCTATCGATTCAGCTTGATGAATTTAGTCGATCGCTCTCAAGGGTTTTCATATCTTTTGAATCTGGGGCCGATTCAATGGCAACTCATGGCAATGCAACATGCCCATGGGCAAAAAGGTGATGTCGCCAAAACCCAGCTTGTGACCCCTCTATCGATTCAGCTTGATGAATTTAGTCGATCGCTCTCAAGGGTTTTCATATCTTTTGAATCTGGGGCCGCTTCACTGGCAACTCATGGCAATGCAACATGCCCATGGGCAAAAAGGTGATGTCGCCAAAACCCAGCTTGTGACCCCTCTATCGATTCAGCTTGATGAATTTAGTCGATCGCTCTCAAGGGTTTTCATAGCTTTTGAATCTGGGGCCGCTTCACTGGCAACTCATGGCAATGCAACATGGGCAAAAAGGTGATGTCGCCAAAACCCAGCTTGTGACCCCTCTATCGATTCAGCTTGATAAATTTTAGTCGATCGCTCTCAAGGGTTTTCACATCTTTTGAATCTGGGGCCGCTTCACTGGCAACTCATGGCAATGCAACATGCCCATGGGCAAAAAGGTGATGTCGCCAAAACCCAGCTTGTGACCCCTCTATCGATTCAGCTTGATGAATTTAGTCGATCGCTCTCAAGGGTTTTCATATCTTTTGAATCTGGGGCCGCTTCACTGGCAACTCATGGCAATGCAACATGCCCATGGGCAAAAAGGTGATGTCGCCAAAACCCAGCTTGTGACCCCTCTATCGATTCAGCTTGATGAATTTAGTCGATCGCTCTCAAGGGTTTTCATACTTTTGAATCTGGGGCCGCTTCACTGGCAACTCATGGCAATGCAACATGGGCAAAAAGGTGATGTCGCCAAAACCCAGCTTGTGACCCCTCTATCGATTCAGCTTGATGAATTTAGTCGATCGCTCTCAAGGGTTTTCATATCTTTTGAATCTGGGGCCGCTTCACTGGCAACTCATGGCAATGCAACATGGGCAGGCAAAAAGGTGATGTCGCCAAAACCCAGCTTGTGACCCCTCTATCGATTCAGCTTGATGAATTTAGTCGATCGCTCTCAAGGGTTTTCATATCTTTTGAATCTGGGGCCGCTTCACTGGCAACTCATGGCAATGCAACATGCCCATGGGCAAAAAGGTGATGTCGCCAAAACCCAGCTTGTGACCCCTCTATCGATTCAGCTTGATGAATTTAGTCGATCGCTCTCAAGGGTTTTCATATCTTTTGAATCTGGGGCCGCTTCACTGGCAACTCATGGCAATGCAACATGCCCATGGGCAAAAAGGTGATGTCGCCAAAACCCAGCTTGTGACCCCTCTATCGATTCAGCTTGATGAATTTAGTCGATCGCTCTCAAGGGTTTTCATATCTTTTGAATCTGGGGCCGCTTCACTGGCAACTCATGGCAATGCAACATGGGCAAAAAGGTGATGTCGCCAAAACCCAGCTTGTGACCCCTCTATCGATTCAGCTTGATAAATTTAGTCGATCGCTCTCAAGGGTTTTCATATCTTTTGAATCTGGGGCCGCTTCACTGGCAACTCATGGCAATGCAACATGCCCATGGGCAAAAAGGTGATGTCGCCAAAACCCAGCTTGTGACCCCTCTATCGATTCAGCTTGATGAATTTAGTCGATCGCTCTCAAGGGTTTTCATAGCTTTTGAATCTGGGGCCGCTTCACTGGCAACTCATGGCAATGCAACATGGGCAAAAAGGTGATGTCGCCAAAACCCAGCTTGTGACCCCTCTATCGATTCAGCTTGATGAATTTAGTCGATCGCTCTCAAGGGTTTTCACATCTTTTGAATCTGGGGCCGCTTCACTGGCAACTCATGGCAATGCAACATGGGCAGGCAAAAGGTGATGTCGCCAAAACCCAGCTTGGGACCCCTCTATCGATTCAGCTTGATGAATTTAGTCGATCGCTCTCAAGGGTTTTCATAGCTTTTGAATCTGGGGCCGCTTCACTGGCAACTCATGGCAATGCAACATGGGCAAAAAGGTGATGTCGCCAAAACCCAGCTTGTGACCCCTCTATCGATTCAGCTTGATGAATTTAGTCGATCGCTCTCAAGGGTTTTCACATCTTTTGAATCTGGGGCCGCTTCACTGGCAACTCATGGCAATGCAACATGGGCAGGCAAAAAGGTGATGTCGCCAAAACCCAGCTTGGGACCCCTCTATCGATTCAGCTTGATGAATTTAGTCGATCGCTCTCAAGGGTTTTCATAGCTTTTGAATCTGGGGCCGCTTCACTGGCAACTCATGGCAATGCAACATGGGCAAAAAGGTGATGTCGCCAAAACCCAGCTTGTGACCCCTCTATCGATTCAGCTTGATGAATTTAGTCGATCGCTCTCAAGGGTTTTCACATCTTTTGAATCTGGGGCCGCTTCACTGGCAACTCATGGCAATGCAACATGGGCAAAAAGGTGATGTCGCCAAAACCCAGCTTGTGACCCCTCTATCGATTCAGCTTGATGAATTTAGTCGATCGCTCTCAAGGGTTCTCATATCTTTTGAAACTTCTTCATTCCTGTTTCTCAGTATGAAGCCAAGGTTGGACTTGGAAACGAGTACTAAGACAATGATGTCAGCCTGGACTAATTTTACAATTTTTCGTGGCTCCGTAGCACATTCAGTTTTGATCCTTTAGAAATAATGGTCTCATGCTCATTCTATGCAAATTTGACGAACTCTAAATTTGTACTAGGGTTTGTTTTTAGCCTTCGATCAACGGCGCTCGACTTCACCGAACACCCAGTAGTTCGATATTCTTCAAGGGTTTAAATGGACGAACTGCAACGTTCCCAAATCGCATGCTACGCTACTGGTATGTACATCTGTACAATCCCATTACAAAATGTGTATATTTGTACGCCAAAAAAAAAAGATTAACCCTCGAACTGAAAAAAAAAAAAAAAAAAAAAAAAAAAAAATACCAAAAGCACAAAGATATATGAACCTAGGTAAGGGATGGTCTTTCACCAGAATTTCTAGTGTTTGTACGATAGATCTTGAAAATTGTGAAGAAATCCTGGTAATATATGTAAGCATATATTCTGATAGTAACACCAGAACTTTATGGTATAAGTAAATAAATTGTCCGTGGTTCACACATCGTTGTGCTTCTGGTATGATAATACTAGAATTTAATATATATATATTTCTTCAGTGTATACGTACTACATAGGTATTCTAAAGGTGGAGAAAACAACTCGTGATAAGTCTAATGTGAAGCTCAAAATGAAAGTAATTTTCAAACTAAAGGCCAAAAATTACGAAATAAGGTGCTTCAGATACTATACCTTGACCCTACAAATCTTATATAACTTCTTTGCATCTTGACCCCTCCAGAGAAGACAAATCTCCTATTTTTCTCCCTTCTTTTTAACCACTTGTTTTGAAAATCAAAAACATGGCACGGCGCAATTTTCATACAGTATTTTTAGTGACTGTGAGCACAGTACACCTACCCTTGAGCTGTACGCACCCTTGTATTGATTTGTCATAGAAATACCGAGGATTGTATTTCTTTTTCCGATGTATGAATATCTCCTTCTCAAAATACAAAAAAAAAGAAATGTTATAAAACGAGGCAACGTTGTTTTAAGTCATAATCTTATCTTCGCATCATTTTGCTTGGCAACTTGTCATCTTCGAGTTGAGAAAGATTCACATCTCTCTCTCCCTCCATTCAGTATTTCATAACTCGGACCCTCGGTCAGATTGTGAGTGACAACTTCGATTAGTCTCGAGTATCGATTGGAGAGTGACCACAAGTGAGTGACCGATGCCCCCCGCATTCCGTCACTCGTTTCCCGACTCTCAACTGCTCTCCCAGACCGACATCGAATTGACTGTCCGCTGTTTTTGCGACATCCTTGACATTCCGCGGCAAGAGGATTTGTTGGACGGGGGGGGGGGGGGGGAGGGAGGGGGGGAGGTTGTCGGCGAAGGTTTTGTTTACACCCTCTGTTGACGCGTCTCGGTACACGTTTGTTTACGATCTCGACCTCCATTCGCTTTTGGGTAAGGTCATGGTCTGTTATGCGAGCGAGTATATTACAGCCTCTAAAATACTTCGATAAGTAGGGTTTCTTGACATTGAAGCGGGTTTAAGGTGATTCCAGGTGAAACTTTCCCGGATTTCAATCCGATCCGACAGATAATGATCACACGAAAAAAAAAAAGAAAAAAAAACTGGTAAAATCTACCATCTTGGAGTCAGCTATCAAATAGATTGAAAAAAATGCATTGTAAGTATTACACTATGGTAAATTAAGTGAGTTTGTTGGTATATTTTACCATACTTGATATCTGACTCCAAAATCAGCTATGCAGATGGTAAATTCTACTAGTTACTTTTTTCGGTGCACTTGTCACTTTTGAGGGTCGCGTTTTTGGGACTTAAATTGAAAACAAAGAAACAACGCAAAATCTAAGAACGTCGACACTTGCGTGATTCTTTGAGCCCGAAATGAACATGATTGGTGGAGAATGAAGGCTGTAATAATAGCAATGACGTGTATTTCAAGCTAATGGCTCTTATGTACAAAATTAAATAAAAAAATAAATAAATAAATAAATAAATAAATGCGATTTTCACGAGCCGCCAGCGCCACTGATTTATTTGTCTCTTTAAATCGCTCGCACAATGAACCAGCATCCAGTGATTGCCTCGTGCAATTTGGCCTACAATGTTTAGCTTCCATTAGAATCTATGTAAAACAATCGATTGTCGATGAGGCAGCGCTTCACTATCGAATCGATTGTTTAACATGAAATCAAATTGAGGAAAAGCAGTGTTGCCCCAATGCATGAGCGGCTGCCACTGCCTTTTTAACCCTTTTATGACCAGGTTACGAAGACAAATTAATGTTTGCTCGCTCAAATTAAGAAGGTAGCAGTGGCGAGGCGTGCAATTTGGCAACGTTCCCTATATCCCATTTAAACACATTAGAAAGGTCGAAATGCCTGGTCATCGTCGACGACTGAAGCGTTCGACTTTTTTGGTGAATTTAAATGGAGAAAAATACATTGTCGCCAAATTTCACGCTTCGCCACAGGTGGGTAGTTAAATATTCATACACCAATGTGCTGATTTTGCATACTCACTTGATTGAAGGCTACGCACAGAAAAAACGGAAAAAACACTTTGGTAGCGCTGACAAAACCTTTGGTAGAAAAATGACCCAGCAAAAGACTTTAGTTGGGCCAACCAAATTTTTTATTCACCCAGCAAAATCTCTTTAGTTAAGCGTAAAGAACCTTTGGTTGGCTCAACTAAAGTCTTTTGCTGGGTCATTTTTCTACCAAAGGTTTTGTCAGCGCTACCAAAGTGTTTTCTTCTGTTTTTTCTGTGCGGAGGATACATAATAATTTTCAAACGTTAACAATTTTGAGTCGCAATTATACATGAATAAAAAACTAGAATTTATTGTGTCAGGCAGAAATAGTCACGGAAACGAATATACTCGGGCGTGGGTAGCGTTCCAGAACTCAACCATTAACTTCATCCGTGCAAAAAAAGATTACATTATCCTGTGAAGTAGTATATCTATGTATATTGGAAAGTGCTGTTATTCATAATCTTTTCTGCGTTGAGGCAATCAAATGATGAATTCTAGAACGCTACCGTGGTATTGAAAAGGTTACGGTCAGTAGCGAGGCGCGAAATTTGACAACGATGTACTTTCTCCATTTAAACTCACTGAAAAAATCGAATGCTTCGGTCATCGGCGATGACCAGATGTTTCGACTTTTCTAATATATTTAAAGGGGAAAAAAGAAACGTTGCCAAACTGCACGCCTCGCCACTAGTTAATGTGCATTGTCAAGCGCCAAGTTGAACTGAATTTATTTCTCCCGAAGTAGCATCCCCATGTCCCCTGCGATCCTGGCTCCACCAAATGTCTGTCGTCTGTGTTATCTTTGCTTCGATTGTTTTTGTTTTGATTGGGGTTATTTCGATCTTCAGTGGTTGCAAACAGGTGTCAAAATATTATCTATTTTAAAATCCTTTTAAATCTGAATCAAGAATACGTCTTAGCCAACAAAAGAGCCCAAGGGTGATTGACTGGTGAGAACTACAAACATAGAATGCATGTCTCATTCGAATGCCTGCGTTAGAAAAGGACTGAGATAGGAGCTAGTCACGGGATGTCCCTCTCTTTTATCCCTTTCTAACACATGTGTTCAAATGGGAAGAGAGAGAGAGAGAGAGAGGGGGGAGAGGGAGAGAGAGAGGGAGAGAGAGAGAGAGAGAGAGAGAGAGAGAGAGAGAGAGAGAGAGAGAGAGAAAGAAACCCTTCTATATCCGCCTATGACTAGAAAACTCACCGCAGCCGAATATTCTCGTGATTTAACAATGGAGAAGGCGCGCCCGCAATTAGAGTGGAAAAAGAACACTCAGTCGCGGTATAAATAAAACGTGGCTTTTTTCAGGCATTCAATTTTCTTTAGTGGGAAAAAGATTTTTCGGGTATTTGCTGAAGTCTATAGCCGTTTGTGATAGTGATAAGATTATTACTAAAAACCTGATGTGTCAGTATCAATTTTGAATTTGTGTACGGCAAAAATCCGCGCGCATGCGAAACAGTCAATAATAAAAAAGTAGCCGTTTAAATGTTGACGATTGATTACATTTATTATGACTTCACCCGACCGCTATAATATAGTTATCGACAACCATCGGAACCATACGGATTTATTAAAACAAAATTCTAGTTACTGTACAGAGGCGGATTAAGGAATTTTTTCTCTATCAGTCTTTATCCACTGAAACGCGTGTGTTAGATAGAAGGATAGAAGAATAGGACGAGCACGTGATCAGTCCACAGCCCATCCATCCTTTTTTAACTTGAGCGTTCAAACGAGAGAAGAATGAGAGAGACAAACTTCTGGGTCCGCCTTTGATTGCTGTATGCAGCCGCGGTCGTCGCCAGTCTCTTGAGCGGCCGCGGCGTTGCCAGAAGTAGAACAATAGACTGTTTTAGTAAAGCGATACATCGTATCGATTAGCATACGAGAACCACTGGCACTGGTTCCAAACAAACTCAGATTCGGTGTTATTTATCCATAAGCGCACTTTTGAACTGGGCAATGGGTCTGTTGCAAACTTTTGCTACAGCGCTATAGAGTGTTCAATCTCATATAAAATCGCATGAAAAGTCTATTGGTGGCATCAGAAAGTCATGAAATGCGATAATAAACTCACAAGAGACGTTTAATGAAATCCAAGATGGCAGTAAAATATTGAGCAACCTGTATGCATGCACCACGAACATCCAAGGATAGCCGCAACCACACAATATCGATCACACCCAATCACAACGTAGATAAACACATAACCTCTGAAGCTGTGAGGTTGTCAACGTTGGCAATCCTTGGATGTTAAAGGTGCATGCATACAGATTGCTCAATATTTCACCGCCATCTTGGATTTCATTAAACGTCTCTGGTGAGTTTATTTATCGCATTTCATGACTTTCCGATGCCACCATTGGACTTTTCGGAAAAATTTACAAAAGATGAAACACTTTTCATCGTTGTAGCAAAAGTTTGCAACAGACTCATTAAACCAAAAAGTTAACCCTTCACTGCATGAAGTTCCACCGGTGGAACAAATTCTTCAAACGCTCATATAAAATACAGGTTTTGAGATATGCCTTTGGCGCATGGTGGGTCAACGCGGGAGAAGGTATGTTTTGAGCTCACAAAAAAAAAAAAAAAAAAAAAAAAAAAAAAAAAAAATGGCTGAAAGAAAACATCATGCAGTGAAGGGTTCGTGATCGAAATCATGTCAGGGGGGAAATTTGCCCCCGTATCCAAACTGACCACATTTTGATTATTTTTATAAAGTTTCCGGCATTGGCTTTTTGAAAAATCCAATTAAAGTAAAAAAAAAAAAAAATTGAAAATTTAAAAAAAAAAAAATAAAAATAATTCCCGCCATTTCTTATGGTGTTATATCACTTGTAAAAAACGAGTAAAAAATAGAAAAAAGAGAATTTTGACCGAAAACCCGTCAAATTATTTTTTTCACTATTTTTCCCATGTATTTGACCACCTAATACATTGAAAAATCCATTTGCTTGAAAAAAAAAAATCATGCAGCGAAGGGATAAGATGAAACACTTTTCATCGTTGTAGCAAAAGTTTGCAACAGACTCATTAAACCAAAAAGTTAATACTAGTGGAGTGGAAAGGGTTAAGAATACAAAAGTGAGGGAAACATGGCCGTTTTGCCGTTTTTGCCGTTTTTGCCGTTATGCACTGTTACATAATCTTACAACGCCGCGCCGCTCTTTTGTTGGATCCGGAGGGAAGATCAAAAGGACTTGATATGTCTATCACGATTTTTAGTGTGCGCACATGGGATTCTTGAACGGCACGAAAACCCTCCGTTGCTGCTGCCCGTTGCTGGTTCCTGGTTGCTGGTCGCTGGTTGCCTGGCATGGCGATCCAGCTTTGAAGATTCCCATGGACTTGAATGGCAATGGCAAACGAACGGCATGCCTGCATTTACCTCAAAACCAGTTGTTTCATTCCCACATCACTCCGCTCTTTCAGTGCTCTTGAATGAAATGAATGAGTTGAATGAATGTAAAGAGCTCAACTTGCAAATCTGAGCAAAGTGAATGCACACGGATGCAAGTTTCTTGTTGGAATGGGGCTATTGCACACTTTTGCTATAAGCGATTTAATAGTCGATTAAGGTGTAAAAACCTCGAAAAATAACGATGGCGGCACTAAAAACTTCCAAAATCCACTCCTAAACTCAATAAACGCAGTTATTTGCGCGAGCGTAATGGTGGCCGAAGGCACTAACAATGGGAGATTCCCATCTAACAATTCTGAAACTCCATCAAGAAGTGACCAATAAGAGACTACTTTCATTTGACACCGGTGTCACAATTGGTGTTGCGGTACCATTCATCGGATGTGGATCATCACTCTGATGACTAATTACTCTGTGAATCATCCTTGTCAGCATAGAAAGAGTGACGAAATTAAGATAGGAATCTCCCATTGTTAGTGCCTTCGGCCACCATTACGCTCGCGCAAATAACTGCGTTTATTGAGTTTAGGAGTGGATTTTGGAAGTTTTTAGTGCCACCATCGTTATTTTTCGAGGTTTTTACGCCATAAACGACTATTAAATCGCTTATAGCAAAAGTGTGCAATAGCCCCATTACCAAACGTGTTATTAGGTATGTACTAGTAAAACCAGAGATTACTAAGCCTAAGAGATATGGCATAACGATTCTGAAGTGTTGTTCGACTCCTACGAAGTATGCAATGTGGCGTACGCTGGTGACCGTAAACATTGTTACTACTGTTGTTGTTTGAAATGAGGTTTGACAGCAACGCCACTAACTAAATTAATAAGATTAAAAAAGTGTCTGGGAAGTTTAATGAGCTCTGAGTTTATTTTGAACGTGATTCTGAAATTCCAAGTCACTTTAGTCATCCCATCGGCCATTAAATGGCAAACATTTATATGCGACAGAGAATCTAACCTCATTTCCAACAACATGAATAACAACAATGTGTACGGTCACCAGCGTACTGCACGTTGTATCACGGCCATTCTGCAGGCGTTTTTTACGAAGCCCGGCCAACGGTTTTTTAACACGGCGGAGATAGGAAGTGCCATATCTCTTAGGCTTATTAATCTCTGAGTAAAACACCAATAAAAAAAAATGAATATTGGTCAAAGCTGCAACTTTTATCTCGACTCGTTCAAAAGTTAGACTAAAATGGGGCACGGCGGGAAAAGGGAAGTTTGAACTCCCCCAAAACAATGTCATCTAATGAAATGAAGATTAATCCAAACAGCAACTTTTTATCTCAGAACGTACAAAAGGGGGAAGGGGGACGCCCGTTTTTGGATGGGGGAAAGGAGGAATAGGAATACAAAAAAAACCTCCGGAATAATGAATATTGATCAAAACTGCAATTTTTTACCTCAACTCGTTCAACCATTTTAAAAATCAATTGTCCAGTTAAATCAACCGCCTTTTTTAACCGCTTCTCTCCTACCCGTTTTCTAGTTTACTTTCTTTCTTTTTATTTCGGGTTTTTTTTTTTTTTTTTTTTTTTTTTTTTTTTTTTTTTTTTTTTTGCTCCTATACGGTTCGCGCCGAGAGCGATCGTAGGCGAAGCAGTCGAGATGAAATTAATAATACGGCGAAAGAGGCGAAGTAGTCAGTCGCGTGGATTATTAACCCGAAGTGGCCTCACGCACACTTCCCCACGACCCCACATTAACTACGCACACATCTCCAAATAGGAAAATACACGAGCTTTGTAGTATAATGTTAGTGCTTCTGTATTTTACCGCCATAAGATTTGCAGGTATTTGAGAATGAAAACAAAACATTGTCTTTAACAATGTAAAAAAAAAACTATAGCTGCTCTCGCTAATTTTTGATCTAATTGATTGAATAGACAATGGGTCTGTTGCGTATTTTAGCTACAGCAATATGACACATTGATTCTAATGTAAAATTCGGCTAAAATAACAAAGCGCAGATGAAAAACTTTCCAACTCCTCTAATTAACTCAGGCAATGATAGTTATGGTAAATCTTGCGATAGCTGTTTTTTCAATGTATACGTGTATGGGACTATGGAGCGAAGGGGTTAAACAGAGTTGAAACTATGTAGTTGCACACGAGGTTGCATCAGCGGTTGACGAAGGGACAATGGCCTTCCTCCCTCGATCCTCGATTTCAAACAACATCAAGTAAAATAAGTCGGAAATCCTTGACCATCGATAAAAACGGGCGGCGTGTATATATATGTATACGCAACGTTAATTAGAGGCCCATTGCAATGACAAAGCTTCCGTTTAACTTCATCTGTGAGACAGAGGGGGACGGAGGGAGGGAGGAGGGGTGGAGGGGGGACGGACAGAAATAAGAGCTCGTTCCGCCCGCGCCCCTCTTCGGAGATCTTGTCTTCTCGTCCTCTAGTACTATCACTGTCGCAATAAAGTTAAATAATGACCTCGTTAAACCAATGGTTCTCTCTCATCTTTTCCCTTTTCCCGCGAAGGGAACTGCGCGGGAAAAAGACAAGATTCGCAGAGTTGAGAGAGAGAGAGGAGAGAGAGAGAGAGAGAGAGAGAGAGAGAGAGAGAGAGAGAGAGAGAGAGAGAGAGAGAGAGAGAGTTAAGACAAGTGACATCATGGGCGCCTCCATAGGATGCACATTTTGTTTGCATTCTGAGAGCCGTTGGTCCAATATAAATATTACAGTTCACCGATGATTCCACCGGTTGAGAAAAAGATTACACAGTTCAGTTCAGTGTATGGCTGTAATGCACGAAAATACTCGCAACAGTAATCTCTGCTCAATAGAGTTTTTAACGGTTTAATCTTTCACTGCCTTTGCTGATCCACATCAATTTCCGCCAGCAGTGGCGAGGCGTGAAATTTTGCAAAGTTTCTTTTTTCCCCTTTAAACACATTAGAAAGGTCGAAACATCTGGTCCTCGCCGATGACCGAAGCATTCGATTCTTTCGGTGAGTTTAAATGGAGAAAGTACATCGTTGTCAAATTTCACGCCTAGCTTCTGATTTCCACTTTTACAGATTATTTAAGGCATTGTACACATTCTTGAGGTATACTGTGACCTTTAATAGAAGTTTTCATCAAAACCACCCTTGATAATTTTGCCCTTTAATTTCCAAAGGGTTTTAGATTTTTAAAGACGTGGTACTTTCAATAAGCAATGGGGCTCTTGAAAACTTTTGCTGTGAGCGAATGAATAGTCCATGCTGCTGTAAAAACCAGCAAAAATCACGACAATCACACTGAGTATCTAAAATTCAGTAATAAACCTACAAAACTACTTAAATGGCAAGATCGTAATGGCGGTTCGAAGCAGGTATCATGGGAGATTCCTATCTACTATGCCACTTTCTCTTTGGAAACACAGAGGTATGTCTCAATTTAGATAGGAATCCCATGATACCTGCGTCGAACCGCCATTAAGCTCGATTCTGAGAGTGAATTTCGGGATTTTTTAGAATCCGCATCTTCATTGGTACAGGTTTTTATGCAAGAATCAACTCTTCAATCCTGTGTAGCAAAAGTTCGCAAGAGCCCAATTATGTTAAGACTCTGAAATACCTGAAAACTTCAAAATTACAGACAGAGACTCCACGCAAGACCACCGAGTGCAGACTGCGCAGATCGGGAAGCGCATGAAATACATCATATGCTCTCTGTAACGGATACCAGCAAAAAATTCATGGAATAAAAAAAAAAAAAAAAAAAAAGCACTGGCACTAGCTATGCATTGAAGCACGCAAACCCACACGTAGAGAGGATCCTCACTCTTAAGTTCGTGCAGGGCAGGGGACAGGGGCAGGGGACAGAGGCAGGCAGGGGCAATGAGCATGCTACACTAGAGTCTTGCCCAGGAGTTACTAAAAAGGAAACTTACAATGAAGTGATATCGATATTCGATACCAATGACTGATAGTCGAAGCTTAAAAGGATCTCGATCCACCAACCACCAACATATATTTCAACGACGCACATTAGACCAAAACGTGGGTTTACCCAACGAGCGATATACATTTATCTATAGTGGCAGTTTAATGGGGCTGTTGATGCACACTTTTGCTATATAAGCGATATAATAGTCGATTCTGCTGTAAAAACCTCCAAAAATAACGATGGCAGCACTAAAAACTTCCGAAATCCCACTCCTAAACTCGATAAACGCTTTTATTTGCGCTGGCGTAATGGTGGCTGAGGGTAGTAACAATGGGAGATTCCCATCTAACAATACTGTAACTCCATCAAGAAGTGACCAATAAGAGACGACTTTCATTTGACATCGGTGTCACTAGGTGTTGCGGTACCATTCATCGGATAGGGATCATCACTCTGATGACTAATTATTCTGTGAATCATCCTTGTCAGCATAGAAAGAGTGACGAAATTGAGATAGGAATCTACCATTGTTACTGCCCTCGGGCACCATTACGCCCTCACAAATAAAAGCGTTCAAGAGTGGATTTCGGAAGTTTTCCGTGCGGCCATTGTTATTTTTCGAGGTTTTTACACCAAAAGCGACTGTTAAACCGCTTATAACAAAAGTGTGCAACAGCCCCATTGATAACCTGCGTCACCTCCATGGAGGATTTTTAGGTTTGGTTTAAGGTGTAATTTTGTCCATTCATTCCTATGTATTTTGACGCATAAGCACAGTGGATCAAGTCACGTTCCGATCCAGCTGTGCGCTTCACCAAAATAAGTGGGAATAAATTAACAAAATTACCTACACCTTAAACCTAACCTAAAAATCCAACATGGTGGTGACGCAGATTATCCATTAGACTGCCATTCTAGATAAATGCATATCTCGTTGGGATTCAAGGGTAATCATCAGGGTCTGTCCGATGCCTCCGTGATTCTATAAAGGTCATAGCATCTACATAGAAAAGACTAGTGCAGTGGCGTAGCGTCCAATTTGGCAACATTGAATTGTATCCATTAAAAACCATGTAAAAGGTCGAATGCGAAGGTGTTTACCGAACACCATATAGTTCGATTTTCCTCATGGATTAAAATGAACGAGCTGCAACGTTGCCAAATTGCACGCTACGCCATTGGAAAAGACCCCATTAATTTGGTGCAGTGATGCCATATTAAGAACGAATAAAATGAAGATTATTGTTTCAACAACGAATTTTCACCTCTTGAGAGAAGTAAATAGATCAGAGGGCCGATCATTTGCTTCATCGATAAACCGATCGACATAAAAGACTGTCTATATGAATGGTATAGTATCGGTCCAAAATTCCGAAACTTGGTTATTTTTTTGGCAACTATCATTTAAGAGCCTGTTCAGGGGTGCAAAATATGCCCGATCTAGCGATCCGCGGATCGCGTGAAACTGAGGAAATTTCTGGAAAAGTGAGGAAATTTGTCCAATTTGTTTTTTGTTTTTTGTTTTTTTTTTTCTTTTTTTTTTTTTTTTTTTTTTTTTTTTTTTTAAAGTAATGGCAATAAGGATTTACCAGGAAAATAGTGTAAAAAATGGGAAAATATTGGTTATTTTGCGAACATACAGTGTTGAAATGTTAAAATAACCAAAAAATAGTCATCACTTTCAAATTTTTGTGAGGAAATTTTTTAAAATCCTGTAAGGAAATAAGGCGTGGATCGCGTGAAACTTCACGGAAAAAAAGATAAGTGAAAATAACCATACGGATACCTGATTTTGGCACCTGCTTAATGTTATGGTAAACTTGACCAGAAGTATTACATTAACCGATACTTTGAGTAAATTCGACATGCAATCAAGTAACATCACCTAGTAGCTAGTCAAAACATAGCATACTTCCGGTTAACATTACCATAACATCTAGCAGGTGCCAAAATCAGGTATCCGTATGGTTATTTTCACCGTAGTTTTTTTTCCGTGTTCCGAAGTTTTGGAACATTTTGCACCCCTGAGCCTGTTGATGAGAAAAATATGATGGCTTTTGCAAGAAAACATCAACATTTAAGAAGTGTTCAAAGCGAAAATGCAAAAGTTTTTCGTGCCCATAAAAAGCAATGTTTTTAGCCACTGAGCAGCGAATGGTTGGTCAGCGACTATCGAGAGCGGTGCGGAGTCGGCGAAACTGGTAGTTGAATGATGAGTTCGGTGCCGATTGCCGGTTGCCAGTTGCCAGTTGCTTGCTCGCTCGGCGTTCACTCAGTCTCCGTTTGTTGGTTCGTTGGTTACACTCGAATCCCTACACGCGTGACGTGTGTATACCGAGGTTCCCAAGAGTTGAGACATCTGCGAAAGAACAGTCCAGAGAAGCAATCAACTTCGGACCTCCGTACACGCGTTTAACCCTTTCAGTAGCAAGTTGATCAGGCAGCTACCGAACGAACGAATATAAGAACGACGGAAGTCACAGAAATAAATTTATACTCTGTTCAGGATAAGAAGGCGGGTGAGAATTCAGGTTGTAATGCACTATTTAGCAACAGTGCGGCTATACCGGCTACTCCAACGTCTCCAACCCTTTGCAGTGTCCGTTGTTCTCCCGACTTCTCTCTTGGCACGAAGGATTTCCGAGAATCGACAGACTCAACAATTTACACACGTCCAGTAAAAATTTTGAACGGTGAAAAATACGAAAAAACGGACGAAATTTTCGCCCTAAAGGGCCGAAACTCGGCAAAAATAGTCGATTTCGAATATTGATGACTCTCAGAAATTCGTATTTTTCAGTCGGAATTAAATTCAGAATATTTCGTCTAATATCGAATATATGAGAGTCATCAATATTCAAAGTCGACTATTTTTGCCGAGTTTTGGCCATTTAGGGCGAAAATTTCGTCCGTTTTTTCGTATTTTTCACCGTTCGAAATTTTTACTGGACGTGTGTAAATTGTTGAGTCTGTCGGTTCTTGGAAATCCTCCGTGCCAAGAGAGAGATCGGGAGAACAACGGACACTGCAAAGGGTTGGAGACGTTGGAGTAGCCGGTATAGCCGCACTGTTGCTAAATAGTGCATTACTACCTGAATTAATTCTCACCCGCCTTCTTATCTTGAACAGAGTATAAAAATAAAAATGATTCGTTGAAATCACACAGCTTTATAAAATTCAAACTGTCAGAATGACCTTGCCTGGATGGTTGTAAGCAGAGGCGGATCCATAAAGTTTCCCCTGAGGAGGTCGGCTATGAAAAACGCGAGCCCGGGGGGAAGGGGTCGCTTCACTACCCATATGTAAGTACCACTGGCGCAACCAGGATATCTTCCATCTCTCTCATTTCCCATTTGGATGTATGAGTAGGAAAAGGACAGAAGGAGGGGGTTTTATCCCCTTGTCCATCCTTGTCTAACATACGTTTCTTAATGGAGAAAAGAGAGAGATGAAGAAACGCTCGGTGCGCTACTGGTAAGTACTGACACTAACGACACTGACGTGCGAGGGGAAATTATGACAAATCAAAGCATAAAACTGAGACAAAAGTTTAAATAAAATCGCACAAAGACGTCCGCAAATGAACATACAAGTAACAGACTTCCATACAGTAGCTGAACAATGGGGCTATTGCACACTTTTGCTATAAGCGATTTAATAGTCGATTCTGGCGTAAAAACCTCAACAAATAACGATGGCGGCACTGAAAACTTCCAAAATCCACTCCTAAACTCAATAAATGCAGTTATTTGCGCGAGCGTAATGGTGGCCGAAGGCACTAACAATGGGAGATTCCTATCTTATACTCTGTTCACGATAAGAAGGCGGGTGAGAATTCAGGTAGTAATGCACTATTTAGCAACAGTGCGGCTATACCGGCTACTCCAACCCTTCGCAGTGGCCGTTGTTCTTCCGAACTCTCTCTTGGCACGGAGGATTTCCAAGAAACGACAGACTCAAAAATTTACACACGTCCAGTAAAAATTGCGAACCGTCAAAAATACGAAAAAACGGACGAAATTTTCGCCCTAAGGGCCCAAAACTCGGCAAAAATAGTCGAGTTTGAATAGTGATGACTCTCATAAATTCGACATTAGACGAAATATCCTGAATTTAATTCGGACTGAAAAATACGAATTTCTGAGAGTCGTCAATATTCAATGTCGACTATTTTCGCCGAGATTTGGCCCTTTAGGGCGAAAATTTCGTCCGTTTTTTCGTATTATTGACCGTTTGCAATTTTTACTGGACGGGTGTAAATTTTAGAGTCCGTCGATTCTTGGAAATCCTCCGTGCCAAGAGAGAGTTCGGGAGAACACCGGCCACTGCAAAGGGTTAGAGTAGCCAGCATAGCTGCACTGTTGCTAAATAGTGCGTTACTACCTGAATTCTCACCCGCCTTCTTATCTTGAATAGGTATAGTTTCGTCACTCTTCCTATGTTGACAAGGATGATTCACAGAGTAATTAGTCATCAGAGTGATGATCCACATCCGATGAATGGTGCCGCAACACCTAGTGACACCGATGTCAAATCAAAGTAGTCTCTTATTTGTCACTTCTTGATGGAGTTTCAGAATTGTTAGATGGGAATCTCCCATTGTTAGTGCCTTTGGCCACCATTACGCTCGCGCAAATAACTGCGTTTATTGAGTTTAGGAGTGGATTTTGGAAGCTTTTAGTGCCGCCATCGTTATTTTTTGAGGTTTTTACTCTACAATCGACTATTAAATCGCTTATAGCAAAAGTGTGCAATAGCCCCATGATTTAAAATAATTAGGATACACCGGCAATGAAGTTCACACAATAATGAAGCTTTTTCGGACTATTATCTATAGACAAAGGTTCGAGCTGCACTATAAAGAAATCCTGTAAATAACGAGGCTAGGCTTTTTGCAATTTTTCGTGTTTACCTTGTTCGTGTCCACGTTTGACTATGTTCTTTTTTTTTACTTTGTATGTAAAGATCCTTAGATCCTTGTTCTTTATACTCTACAATCTTGACCACATTTCTTTGTCAGTCATGTTCACATCCCCAAAAACATAACCTTATAAAAAAGAAGTTAAGCCGGAAAAGTGTTCTTGTTCTATACGACACAGCAAGAAATCATTTCCAAAGACCAGAATTTCAGGGAAATTCTGTAACGATGTCCAGAAACTTTGGTGTTTTGAACCTCTGAGTTAACTGAGTAGATGATCGAGCTAACAAGTCAAGAGATCACCTCAGCTCTCAACTCTCATTAATCTCCATTCTGTTCGCGAGTTGAGTATTCATAACAACAACAACAACAACAACAACAACAACAACAACAACAACAACAACAAAAAAAAAGGAGCTGAGCTCCCCAAGAACTCATTAAGCACTGCTGACTCAAATCGTCAAAACATTAATGAATTTATGATTAATTCACAGCTGATGACTCCAATTAAAGAAAAATCTTACACACCATGCGTGAATTTAAAGGAACAAAAGTACGATTACATCAAGAAAGCGTGTTTGATGTAACTCTAATAAAGGAAACAAACACGGATAACTTGGTGAGTTTCCTGCAAGCTTTTGCAGCAAAGTATAGTAGTGAAGTAAAATACGCTTAAAAAATGGATGTGGAGCAATGGAGAGTTTAAGTATCCACTCCTAAACAGTGGCGTAGCGTGCACTTTGGCAACGTTGCATTTTGTGCAATAAAAGCCATGTAAAAAATCGAATGCGAGGGTGTTCACCGAACACTTCGATCTTTCTCATCGGTTTTAATGAACGAACTGCAAGAGACAGTAACGGGAAATTACAGGCAGCGAAAACTTATAGCAAACCCTCTTGTAATATTACACAATTATGTTTACCTACTGATGTGAGTACTAATGATACTTTTTCTTTTTTCCATTTTTCTTAATTTTTCAGCGTCAACACCTAAAATGGGGTAAAAGTAACAGTTACCATTTGAAGATCTGAAAATTGGTATAACCTTAACCAAAAACCCTGACCTTCAGAGAGAAATAGAACTACGCATCCAACAAACAAGGGTCCTTTCTGCACTCAATTTCTCAGTGTTTTTTCAAGCCACAAACTGGATCGAGACATTATTTAACGATCAAAAATCAAAATCATAACCAATAAACAGCAAGATATAACTTAAAAATGTGTAAAATCCCTGGTAAAAATCATCAAAAAATCTCATCATGTTGACCTCATGATGATCTCATAATAATCTGGGGATGAGTGGAAATCATCTTGAGATCAACATGAAATCAGGCTCCAAATATCATTCTGACATTGATCCTCATGAAGGATCAGTTTCGGTCAAATTTAGGTTTGAATTTTGAAAGAGTCAAGTTGGCTATCCTGCAGTTTTTGATCAAACCCGTTTGAGCGTATATGAAGGCCTCTACCGAGAAATAAATGCAACAGGAGATGATATTTTAGACAAGGCACGGTAAATAGAAATGTGCCGCGACTTCTCACGACCCGCAGCCCGCAGTACACGCTCAACGCCGCGCCGCGCCGCTCGCGTTGACGCGCGCGCTTCGCAGTCGGTGCAGAATCGTGATAAGACACTGGGCCACATAGCACATATGCTCCAGAGAGCCGGGACGCTCTGTCGCTTTACGCCACACGCGACCACGCAACGAGCGAGATAAAAGAAGAACAGTTTTTTTTCCCCTTCTCTTTTTTTTATCGAAAGCTTTCGAGCCCAACTTTCCGAGAGGGGAGGGAGAAAAGTTTTATGATATATTGAAAATTATTGATTACCGCGGGCGAGATTCGACGCTCAGGAGATTTTATAAGCTATTAATTTTATTACCATCAGCGCGAGAGGATTCACAGTAAAGAAAAGAGACTGGGGAAGGAGGGAGGTTTAAGGGAGGGGGGGATGATCACTTATGAACTTTGTGAGAGGAGTGTGTCACTGTGTCCCTGTCCGTATACTCGCCTCGAACTGTCCATGCCCCCCCCACCGATCCCCCCTCCCTCTTTACCCCTTTGAAACAACTTTTTAAAACGCCTATAACTCAAAGGCGAAGAGAATAATGATAGGATTATCATTGGCGCTGTTAACACTGATTCTTTTGAGAGTGACGGGAGGGGAAGGAACAGAGGCGATAAGAGAATATCGTGGTACGTGGAGGGGATATGGGAAGAAAGGGGGGGGTGAACTTTGAGGACAACCTTGAGAGCTGCGGGGAAAATTTAAAGTTACTGCGACGCTCTCCTATCAGGGGATATCCTATCAAATTTAAAGTTTGTTCGTCGAGACTTCCTCCACGTCGGTTTCTTTCCTTGCCTTTTCAATTTCATTAAAAAAAAAAAAAAAAAAAAAAAAAAAAAAAAAAAAAAAAAAAAGAGAGAAAATATAAAAAACGGAAACGTGTGTCTTCCAAAAAGACCCACGGGATATCAAAGATGTTGCCATGTTGGATAAAATAAACTATTGCGCTTGGACTTTTGAAAAGTATCTATTATAATACGTTTGAGGAGTAGTTCGGAAAAAAGGTGGATAAAACAGGGAATGTGTTATTTTCTGAGACTATGGAGAGTTGGATCGGGTGTTTTTACTCATCAGATGATTCAACTTTGTGATCTGATTGTTACATAATAATTAAGGTAACCTAGTCCCCCCCCCTCATCAAAATCTCACGCAATTTCACTTTGAAATCAAAATTTTTGAGCAAGAGCATGTGCGCACCCAGGGGGAGGGGGGTCCAAGCCCCCCCCCCCCCAATAGGAAGAAAAAAAAAAGGTGGAAAGGAAAGGAAAAAAGGAGGAAAGGAAAAAAAGAGAAAAGGAAAGGAAAAAATAAGAAAAAGAGAAAGAGAGAAGAGGAAAAGAGGAAGAGAGAAAAAGAAAAGATGGAAAAGGAAAGGAGTTCAAAAAAAGTATCAATGTCA
Organism: Trialeurodes vaporariorum; assembly: GCA_011764245.1. Classification (NCBI taxonomy): domain Eukaryota; kingdom Metazoa; phylum Arthropoda; class Insecta; order Hemiptera; family Aleyrodidae; genus Trialeurodes; species Trialeurodes vaporariorum. The sequence continues at coordinate 59,725,084 of VMOF01000369.1, forward strand.
TGAAAAATCGTTTTCCTTAGAGGAACACATCTATCCCTACAGCAATGTCTTTAAATAATAATTTCGCTCGATCTTCTTCTGAAATCTAGATTTCCTGAAGACTCCTTCTTTCTATCAGCATGATGAAGATATTTCCGTAACATCAGCTCTGTCTCGGAAAATCTCATTTTTCTCGAGAGTTAATTCAATATAGTTTTTTAATAGAAGTAATCTAATTGTGCGTCTAAGAAGAGCTAAATTTTCAAAACTATCCGGGGGAGGACCCCCAGACCCCCCCCCATATGAAATGACAACTTGCCCCCCCCCCCCAATACAGAAATCCTGGGTGCGCCCATGAGCACGTGTTGTACACCCTCTGTTTTTTCCGTCCGAAGTACTCCTCAATTTATTTAAGTAACATATAGTGAAACAATTTAATGGTTTTTTTCAAGGTAACACATAAAATGAACTTCGGATCAAATTGAAAATTATCATGTCGATCGACCATTTTTACAACAACGGTAAAGTGATTGGATCTGTTGTGCGATTCAATACATCGATATCTTTCCCATTTAAACGTGAAATAAAAGTCGAAAAAGTACGGAAGCTGTATAGTATACATCCTTTCATTTTGATATTTATAAAGTTGTAAGGAAGAAATGGGAAATAATCCACAACATTTATTTCTGTATCCGCAGGTATGGCCACTCTGTACGACAGGAATAATTATACATTTGAAACCAGTTTCAGTTCAATTTATTCCGATTTTTAATAGGAGGTTATATAATAAATAAATTAAGGAGGCAAAGAGTGCGTGTAAAACGGTCATAAGAAATATCCATTAAAATTACGTTCCACAAGGACCTCTACGGTTAATGGTTATGGCTCGTTGGATGATTCAAAACGGTCTGTAACGTTTATTTCGTCTGATCCTTCCGATATGTGAACGACAGAAATTCTAATGCTTTGACCAGAGAATTCTGGTATTAATGCCAGAATATGGCCATAGAGCTAGAATTTCCTAACAATTTTCAAGAACTATGGCACAAACACTGAAATTCTAGTAATCGTACGATACCTCACATAGGTTCACATATTGTCATACTTCTGGTAATCTTTTTTTTTTTTTTTTTTTCACTGATTGAATTATAGCCTCAATTGCCATTTTGTTCTACATTATTATTACATACGTAAGCAATAAAGTTACATCCAAGCAAAGCAGGTGAATTCATATCATACTATTTAGAATAGGTTATAGGCCGGTTGATTAGAAAAGGTTATAGTGTGATCGCACGCACGTATAACCCTTGACAGCTGGAGGCCTTATCAGCATTGTTAAAAAAAAAAGGAGTACCAGCAGCGCAACTTGAATGAAATGCTGATAAAGAACGTCATGGATCAATTATACAGCAAGTATTACATAAAATTATGACCTTCCAGATCAACAGTTCTCTTTTCACTCTCTCTTTTTCTTTCGTCTCTTCTTTTGTGTTCGATAAAAATTTAGTTAGTGCCGCTAATTGGCGCAAAACGGTTAAACATTTGAGAGAAAACCATTAAAAGTTGAGACGAATTCTTTATGGGCCGACGAATTCAAAGATATTTCTCAACAGCTCTCCATTCGAAGAGGAAACATTGGGCGTAAACTAGGAAAACATGGATATTTCTATTTATCTATTCATTTACTTACGGTTGATACAAAGCGCATAGGAGCCCGAAATTACGTCCGATCTTCAAAAACTAAGTCCAATTTGAACATGTCCTTGAAAATTAGTCCAAACAGCAAAGGGTTCAATAATAATGGGGCAGAGGCAAGGGTCTGAAATGTTGCCAAGGGCGGATAGGGGGATTGTCTTTCTCTCTCTCCTTCCATTTGAACTTATGTGCTGGAAAAGGACAGAAGAGGGGGCCAAAGTCACGTGATGGCCCCCTCTGCTATCCTTTTCTAACACATCAGTTCAAATGGAAGGAGAGAGAGAAAGACAACTGCCTGTATCCGCCCGTGAATGTTGCGTTTTTACATAGAAAATGAAAGTCCTTGATGAGCTGAAAACAAAAATGCCTTTGGTTTCTAGTTAAGTCCCATTGTTCCGGAGATGAGATTTTGACCCAAAATACATTGTTTTAAATAGGAATTCCACGTAATGAAGTCACTACGCCCACAATTTTCAACAACTTTGAACGTGAGTATCTCCAAAACCGGGGCACTTACGAAAAAACCAAAGGCACCACTGTTCTCAGCTAAACAAGTACTTTCATTTTCTTTATAAAAACACAACATTTCAGACCGTTGCAACTGCCCCATAGATGGAATCCTCGCAAAAAAGCAACGTCCCAGGGGAAAAATACAAGAACCATTATGATTACCAACAGTAAATTGGATAAATCAGAAAGGAAAAAAAAAATGTCCAACCTGTAAAAGAGGAGCTGTGGGCTGATCCTTGAAATTCCCGACTATTATAGGTAGACTGTATAAGAATGGAAAACGGTGATTATGGTGGAGACGATTCACGTAATTACCAAATCTAATAAAAATACAGAATTTATTCAATTGGTTAACAGATGCTCAAGACTGCCCGATAACCAATTATATAAATTATATATTTTAATTAAACTTGGCAACCACGTGACTCGTCTCCACCAGTCACCAAGCGAATTTTTGCGACGAATATATCCAACGAAATCATACAAAATCATTGCAAACCTACGAATGATAACAGTGGATGATACGAAACTGGATCGTTTTTTTCTAACTTTTTCGGTGTTTTCAGGCATCGATGGCATCAATTAGATTTTGAATTCAAGTCCGGGGGTGAATTCGAAATTGAATGGGGCTATTGCACACTTTTGCTATAAGCGATTTAATAGTCGATTATGGCGTAAAAACCTCAAAAAATAACGATGGCAGCACTAAAAACTTTCAAAATCCACTCCTAAACTCAATAAATGCAGTTATTTGCGGGAGCGTAATGGTGGCCGAAGGCACTAACAATGGGAGATTCCCATCTAACAATTCTGAAACTCCATCAAGAAGTGACCAATAAGAAACTACTTTCATTTGACACCGGTGTCACTTGGTGTTGCGGTACCATTCATCGGATGTGGATCATCACTCTGATGACTAATTACTCTGTGAATCATCCTTGTCAGCATAGAAAGAGTGACGAAATTAAGATAGGAATCTCCCATTGTTAGTGCCTTCGGCCACCATTACGCTCGCGCAAATAACTACGTTTATTGAGTTAAGGAGTGGATTTTGGAAGTTTTTAGTGCTGCCATCGTTATTTTTTGAGGTTTTTACGCCTTAATCGACTATTAAATCGCTTATAGCAAAAGTGTGCAATAGCCCCATTGTTGCCATCGATGCCCTGAAAACACATCTAAAAACACAATTGGGTTTCCTCGAATATGTAGCTAGGTTGGTACTGTTTATGATATTGGATCGCGAAAATTCGCCTACCGTCTTCCATTCCTATCCAGTTTACCCAAAATGGGGCAGTTTGCAAGGGTCTGAATTTTTGTGTTTTTTATAAAAAAAAAAAAAAAATGAAAGTACTTGATGCGCTGAGAACAAAGATGCCTTTGATTTCTAATTGAGTCTCATTGTTCCGGAGATGAAATTTTGACCCAAAATACATTGTTTTAAATGGGATTTCCGCGTAATGACGTCACTACGCACAGGATTTTTTACAACTTTACACGCGCGTATCTTCAAAACCGGGACATTGTTTTCAGCTCATCAAGTACTATATCATTTTCTTCGTAAAAAACCACATTTTAGACCGTTTTGCGACTGCCCCATTCGGGAATTTCAAGGATCGGCCTGCTCGGAGCTCGCTGGTTAGAAAAATGTTTTGACCATATGGTCATGTCACAAACAGTGGTAGTGGTCTCTGTTGTTTCTACTTTGTATTCAGGTCTTAAAAAACACCAATCATAGACCCTTGCAAGTGCCCCATACGATACAATCATGTTCTTGGAACTGCGTCCTCGACTTTTAAAGTCGCGCGAAAACTTAAATAAATTGAAGTTCAAAGTCATAAGAAAAGTATAAACACTCCGACGTGCACTCATTTACTCACAGACACATAATCCCATTACTCCACACTTCCCGTCCTATCATTTAACGTGTTATTAGTGACCAGTAGCGTACGCAGAAATATGTCTCTCTTTCTCTTCTCCCGTTTGAATGCATGAGCTGGAAAAGGAAAGAAATTGGGGCTGAAGTCACGTTTTAGCCCCTGCTCTTGTCCTTTTCTAACACAAGTGCTCTAATGGGGCAAGAGAGAGAAAGATGACTAATTCCTGCGTACGCTATACTGCGTGTTACCATACAGTAGCGCGCAAAGCGTTCAGTCTTCAGTCCGTAGGTTTGCCCGAGACCCGAGACTTCCTGAATCCTGAATCCTGAATCCTGAATCCTGAATCCTGCTTGTCGTGGAAATGCCCCGCTCTTGCGACTCGCAATGGCAGGTTTTCGTACACGTTTCGCACCATACGCCATACGCCATACGAGCGTCATAAAAATGTGAAGATTTGGCCATAAACGCTCACTTTTATACTCACGAATACAGCTCGTTCAAAAACATAACGGACGCACGATGGGCAAAAATGACCATGAAGCAAGATAAAAGTCAAAGAAGTTTAAGAGTGGCTATCTGGACACGGAATACTAATACAACTATATTCAGGTGAAAAAAGTTTGTACATTTCTGTTGTGTCAGTTCTTTTATCGTGCAAATCCTTCCGCAGAAGAAAAGAGTTATATCGATTTCCGTGTCCAGATATAGCAACTCTAAAACAATTGCAGTTTCGTTTAAAACCAATTTCAAATGTATTTGTCATATTTTTTTTTTTTTTTTTTTTTTTTTTTTTTTTTTTTTTTTTAATTTAAAGGTTAAAAAAAGTGAGGCAAACAAACCGAGCCTGTGTGAAAAACGTCCATAAGATACTTCGATCATGGCTGCCTCCGTGCTGCCTCAACATAACCTCCAACAAATCCTCTCTATCGCTATAGCTCGCACAAGCGGGTCCAATAATTTTCCCCTCTCTCTCTATGGTCATTTAGATCGGGTGTGTTAGAAAAGGACAGATAAGTGGCAGTAACGTGACTTTCGCCCTCTCTTCCATCCTTTTCTAATACACGCGTTTAAATGGACTGAGAGAGAGAGAGAGAGAGAGAGAGAGAGAGAGAGAGAGAGAGAGAGAGAGAGAGAGAGAGAGAGAGAGAGAGAGAGAGAGAGAGAGAGAGAGAGAGAGAGAGAGAGAGAGAGGAGAGAGAGAGAGAGAGAGAGAGGGAGAGAAAGAGAGAGAGAGAGAGAGAGAGAGAGAGAGAGAGAGAGAGAGAGAGAGAGAGAGAGAGAGAGAGAGAGAGAGAGAGAGAGAGAGAGAGAGAGAGAGAGAGAGAGAGAGAGGGAGGGAGAGAAAGAGAGAGAGAGAGAGAGAGAGGGAGAGAAAGAGAGAGAGAGAGAGAGAGAGAGAGAGAGAGAGAGAGAGAGAGAGAGAGAGAGAGAGAGAGAGAGAGACAATCCACTGGATCCGCCAGCGATGGCTCGTTGAGCAGGAGCCTTGTTTTATTTTACCGGTGATTTTTTGTCCCAAAATCCGTCATTTCCGTGCCCACTGCGAGTCGCAACGTCGACTCGGCGAATCCGCAATCCGCGAAGTTTACTCGCACGCATACCGCGCAGGCGCGTGCTCGGGAGCGCGAGTGCATTGCGCTAGCTGCACCTTGCTATTACCTATAATGGCATACCATTTAGCGGAGCGATAATAACCCATTTGTGTATTTAGTGCATTCCGCGATTGCTTACCTTACCACGCTCATCCCCCCCGACCTCTCCCATCCCTTCACCCCCCTCCACCCCCCTCCGACCCCCCAAGCCTACTTCGTCCAAATACGTGATCCTTTTGTTTAATGTCAACAAACACATTTTTCATTACCTCTTCGGCTTCTTCGCTAACATTTAACCCATCTCGATTTACCTTATGACCGCTGAGCAAATTGCAACCGCATTTTTATTTCGCTCCTCTCTCTTTGCCTGTCCTCCCCCGCGATTTGATGACAAATCCTCGGATTTTTTATTATTTCTTCTCTTTCTCTTTCTGAAGATTTTATTTGCAGGTTTTTTGACCTCCTCCTTCGATTTGTTGACGTTCTGCAGACATAAAAATAGTTTGGAAAATACGCTATAAATAATCTTTGATGAGTATAACACTCATAACACTGCAAGCTGGGTCACTCTGCATGAATTGTATCGGGGTGCGAGTAGATATAACTTCGCGATTTCGGTCGCTGAATCCGAAAGTCGCGTGAGTTTATCTGTTTTTCTACAACTAAGTTTTCTAGGATTTTAACTTTTTGATCAAAATTGGTGAAGAGGCGTCATTTGGGGGGAAGAAGAGGGGCAGGGGAAATTTCCCCAAAAGGATTTGACAAATGTCGAGGTTTAAGGAAGATTTGAGAAGCAAAAAAAATAAATTGTCATAATTACCGCGGAAAGGTTAAGAAAAGCTGTCAATTTCAGGGAATGTGAACAAAATGTGTTTTTGCACAAAAGTTTCATTGATTTTGAGTAAAAAAGGACACGAGGGTCACCTCGATGCAAAAAAAAAAAAAAAAAAAAAAAAAAAAAAAAACAAGGGCCTTGTTTTACGACATATTATTATCAAAATCGCATTAAAATGCCTCGAGGAATTCATTTCTGCAGAAAAAAAAAAAAAAAAATCACAAAAAATGTCTCTACATACTAATTTTGAAATTAGACTGATTGTGAGATGGATGCACATGGGGGTTACGTGAGAGCAAGAGAGACAGATTGTCTTTGTTTGGAATGCTCGTCACAGGATGACATCATCACTATGTCATCACTAAAACCATCTATCTCGATAAGAACATCATCGGTGGCTAACCGTTGACTACTATGATGTCACACTTATCGAGTCTACTTTAAGCGAATTTTGTTATCAGGTTCGGGCGAAGATTCAAGGTTCGGAACTTCTTGTGGGACACCGAACGCCAACGTCAACAAAACCATTTATAGCCAATTGAGAGCGTTGTTTAATGTTTATTGTTGTCTCTCGCCGTTTATATTATTATCAAAATCGCATCAAAATGCCTCGAGGAATTCATTTCTGTCAAAAAATTTCACGAAAGATGTCTCTGTATACACGATTTTTGAAATTAGAGTGAGATGGTAGTACATGGGAGTTACGTGAGAGCGAGAGAGACAATCTGTCTTTGTTTGGAACGCTTATCACCGGCTACCGCCGCCATTATTAAAACCCTCTCTCTATAGCTCGTTGCCAGTAGCGAGGCGTGAAATTTGACAACGATGTACTTCCTCCATTTAAACTCACTGAAAGAATCGAATGCTTCGGTCATCGGCGATGACCAGATGTTTCGACATTTCTAATGTATTTAAAGGGGAAAAAAGAAACGTTGCCAAATTGCACGCCTCGCCACTGCTCGTTGCTCTACAGATGATCAAATTGGGTTCTCAAAGTAGCTGCAAACCAGAGCTGCCGATTTGCGTAGATTTAATGACATTTTGAAATTCACCGATGATTCCACCGATTGAGAAAAGATTACAGAGTTCAATTCAGTGTATGACTGTAATGCACGAAAATACTCTTAACTGTAATCTTTTCTCAACCGGTGGAAACGACATTAATTAATTAAAATATACCGGTTGAGAAAATATAAAAGACGCTAGTATTTTCGTGCATATTACAAACACACACTAAACTGAATTCTGTAATCTTTTCTCAACCGGTGGTATTTCCGTTGAGTTTCAAAATGTCATTAAAACTACGCAAATCGGCAGCTCTGCTGCAAACCAGGCATTTGGTGATAGGTGCACAGCGATGCAACATTTTGCCGGATTAAAAGAGGAAAGAAAAGAAAAAGGTAAGATACAAATAGATGTGCTCTGCTGCCAATTTCTTTTCCGATGATAATCACAATAAACGTCTGTGTTTCTCGGCTCTCGGCTCGTGTTTTAATCCAATCGAAGTATAATTTATAGCAATAATAAAATGAAACCGCACCCGCAGAAGCTGTTACATAAAATTTGCCCGTCATTCGTTTCGCGAGAAGTCCACCACTATTACTGCGAATAAAGAGAACCTGTCGCAATTCATTCGCGGACGTTGCAACTCGACCAGAGCAACTCCGGCAAAGATTACTCGATTTTAAGCGTGCCGTATATATACGGTGCGCTTCTTGTTTTCATTTTCATATCTAATATATAAGTCCAATGCCTTGCTTATGGCAAAACCTTGGCGGGAAAGGTTTGAAAAATTAAAAACGTGTTTTCTTAAAACTGGTTTCATTAATCGTTAATTTATTGCTGCAATCCAGGAGGTCTCGGCGTCTATTTTCTTAAAATTGTAAAAGTTTTGGTATTCCTGTTAATTTCAATAAGTTATTAAGCGTCAAAGTCGAATTCCTTCAAACGAGAATTCCATACAGGTCCAGCAACCTAAGTCATTTGTGCCAACCTATGAGTCAAAATTCAAAGGCAGGAGGGGGGTGGAAACATCTCCCGCAGGAACCCTCTTTGCCCCTCGCCTTTGGGCTCCACCGGTCACAAGATTTCTTCACGGTGCATTAAGCGGTCGTAAATGTGTCAAACTCTGTTTGACGAGGGTACATCGATAAGAAGCGACGAGGTATTGATGAAGAGCGGGAGGGGTATAGAAAAGAGAGAGGCTCATTCATATCCTTAAGGGGGGGATGACGTTTTGGGCGAGGCTGGGCGAAAATCGGGCGTTTTGGGCGAGAGAAAGAGTACGTTTTGGGCGACGCAAAAAGGTACCTTTCGGGCGAGGAGCTGGATTCGAGTGGGCGTTTTGGGCGAGTTAAAAATTGAATTCAGTTAGGGATTCAGTCAATGTCGAAGGGATTTTTGGGCGAGTACATTTAAGGCATTTACTGTGGTAATTTTGTAAGTTTGGCATTACCGGAAGTATTTAATTTGCCGAGTCCGCGTTTTACAAGTGTGTATTATACTCACCAGCAATTATTGTAGGTCTGTAGCTTGAAGTTTTGAAATTTGATGTATAATCGATGATTATTGGGTTTGCTTGACAAAAAGTTCTCAAACTCTGCGTCATGAGAAGGAAGTAGAGTGAGAGAGCTTTTTACCCCCCTCCCCCCTCCCATGGAGTGCATTTATTTGGAGTGTAAAGAGCTCCGCGTCAAAATTGGCATAAATTTAAACAAAAATTGTAAAAATGAGAAACTAAAGTTTTCAGTAGGAGTGAAAACATTTAAATCTTCCGAGTTTGATGAAGGTAGCCCATTTGTTTTAGGTATTGCAGGCGACGGAGGGCGGTTCGCGGACCAGAGCTATACTCATTCCAGTTTTCAATGGATTCGGCGATTCTGGCTTGCGTAGAGATTTTCACGGGGTTTCAAATATTACGTTTTATGGATATAGTTTGGTCTTCTTCAATGATAAGAACGGCATGTGGACACGAGACATTTTACGAGAAGACGCGAGGTTGCCACATGCAGCAATAGCATCATCTCTCGCACTCGCCCTAAAGTGCCACATTATTCACTTTTCCTACAAATTTCTGATATTTTTCTCTCGCCCAAAACGCCCTAAGAAATGGAGTAGTTCTCAGAATTATTCTCATCTTGCCTCGCCCAATACGTACTGTTTTTTTTTACCTGTTTCTTACCATTCGCCCAAAACGTACATCCCCTCCTTAAGGTACCGTTCTAGAATCCATCCCTTTATTGTCTCGATGCAGAAAAGATTATGAATAGCAGCACTTTCCAATGTACATAGATATACAGTATCACAGGGTAATGTAATCTTTTTTGCACGGATGCAGTAAATGGTTGAATTCTAGAACGCTACCTATGTAGACCTGTTTAGTGATGACGTCACGATCAGAATTAGTTCCAAACAAATGCTCTATCTCGCTCACTCTCGTGGATTTACCAGATCCAAATTTTCGAACGCAAATTCATGCTAGTTAACCAACAGTTTTCTCAAATTTTATTGCACCATTAGATTCCACTTGCCTTAAAGTATCTTTTCACTGTAACATAATTCCTAAAAGATCACAAGCGAATTTACAATCACAGTTATACCGAAAGACGTTCTACGTTTTGTCCTTGTCTTACTCACGGTCTCTTATGGTAGTATCACCGGCATGACACTCAATCATTCTAACTTCTCTCCGTATCGAAGCTATTGTTCGAGGTACAACACATGCCGTGATGGTGCTGATGAGCCTATATCCTAGAATTTTGTGCTCTTAAGAAACTGATAACTGTGATTGTGCATCGATGCGCGATGTTTCAAAAAGTTTGTGATAGCGGGCTCATATTTTATCACTGAGAAAAAAGTGGCTGTTAAAACTGTAAGAATAGAACCATAGATGATTTCGCCTTATTTCAATCATGAGACCTATCGTTGCTGTACTCAGCGCGCTTGAATCTACACGAATTCTGATTGTCTCTATGGAATTTCGATTATTTCTATGGGAAATAAAGCGCGGGAATATATATCCAATCGGAAATTTTTTTGAAACAATCGGAAATTTTTATAAGGGACGTGGAACCCAATGGTGTGATAAACACAACGTGTAAAGAACGTGTTGTTTACTAGCACTTGTATTTGAAAATTTGGACCGTGTTTCGTATGGGAAAACCCACGAGAGCGAGTGAGACGGAGCCTTTGTTTGGAACCAATTTTTTTCATGACGTCACACTAAACAGGTCTTTGCATCGGAAACATTTGAAATTCTGGGGGATCGGCAAATTGAAAGCCCCTCAATGAGCGTCGATGGAATCAAGGGATTTTTGAGGACATTTTTGGCGTTTTGTTGAAAAATAGGTGTTTAAAATCCAGAACACAGGGAGCCAGAGGGGTAAAATTCGCATTAATTGCTCTAAAAAGTGAGAGGGGCTGTCACGTGTCTTCCACCCTGGACAGCTTCCTCGCTGCGGCTATGGAATTGACTCTGGAATAACTTATTTACCTATCCTAAAAAGTTCGTTGCGTGTACAAAATTTTTCACTGGAAGCTTCTTCAAATTTTGGAAACTATAGGTCCATATGGAACTTTGCTTTTCCAACACGAAAAATGATGTCGACCGACGGCAACAGAAAAAAAAAGAAATAATATGACAATGCGTTATAGTGAATAATGGCATAGTTTTAACTGTAAACTTTCGATACTTTTCAAGAAAATAAATGGGGAGAGGGGGAATTAAAATCCACAAACCTCTTAAACCTCCACACCTACTAATCTATACCCCTAGAATGCTTGATGTGTAAAGGGCACTTGAAATGGTTAGTTCTGTATATTAAAGGATTATTGTTTCATGAATTCGCAAGTGTTCCATTTATGCATATTACGTATCTACATCGTGACAATCGCAACAAGTGCTGACAGCACCTAAAACGGAAAAAAAGATAAAAAAAACTGTTTATTATTTAGAATCACGGCTTTTCCGAATATGACACTTTTTGACTTCAAAAGAACGCAACCTCATGTTTGATCCCTGAACAAGCCGTTTAAAAGGTGGAGGGATTTAGAAATATCTATTGTCTATAGTTTATGTGGGTAAAAAAGATCGAGCCTTATCAAATAATTTTCTCTTTTCAGCTTTTAATGGGTTTGTTGCAAACTTTTGCTACAGTGCTATAGAGTTTTGATTCTGATGTAAAATTGTCTGAAAATTACATTGGTGGCATCAAATAGTCATAAAATCCACTAATAAACCCAAAAAACGCATTATAAAGAAAGCCAAAATTGCAGTCGTAAAGCCGAACAATCTGTGCACGCGCACGACGAACATCAGAGATAGGTGACCCATTCTCCCCTTTTTCGTTAAGGGGGGGGGGGGGGAGAAAATATCTCTACAGTCAAACTGTGATTTTAAAAATGTGCATGGTCAAGATGTTGTCTTTTGTGAAGGGGGCGGGGGGGGGGGAGCAAAATATCAAGAACAGGGTGTTTCAAAACTTGAGTGCCAAACTTATGGAGTGTATTTTTGGGGTCAACATACATATATATAAGACTTTATTTTCTACATGAGTATGTGCTGCAATTGTTTCTCTTCTGAGCTAGAGCCCTCCAAAGTTTTGAAAACAAAAAACAAAAAACAAACACAAAAAAACAACGCCTTTGACTCATCTCCTTATAGATACATCTGATCTAAATTTATTTTTTTCATAATTTCTCACCAAACAAGCTCAATTGGACAGCACTTGTCACAAAAGAACCGAGTGACATTTTTGATAAAATTGAGTTATTGATTGATAGAGCTAGCAATACTGAATCTCGAAGCAACAAGTGCTTCTTCTGTAATAACAACTATTTCCCGTCAAAATTCCAGGTAAAAGTGAGCTGGTGAGCCTCATTGATGTCATTGTCCATATGATGAAATAAAATGAGAACTTGGTTCCTTTGGCTGATTAGGTTAAACCTTAATCCGAGTCACGTAAGGAACCAACTCCGACTTGGTTCCTTTCAGTGGCGGCTCGTGCGATTTGGCAACCATGCTTTTTTACCATTTAAACCTATGCAAAAGTATCGATATCTTGGGGGTGCATTGCACCTCCTGAAGATCGATTGTTTTACATAGGTTTAAATGGAGGGATTCCCTGGTAAAAAAAAACCTCAGGACCTCAGAGATGTCTGAGGGTAATTGGAACAAGAGGTCCTGAGGGCACCCACAGGATTTCTGAGGGCACCCTCAGGAATTTCTGTGGGCACCCTCAGGAATTTCTGAGGGTGCCCCCAGGACCTCATGTTCCAATTACCCTCAGACTTCTGAGGTCCTGAGGTCCTGAGGTCCTGAGGTCCTGAGGTCCTGAGGTCCTGAGGTCCTGAGGTCCTGAGGGAAGGCCATCAAGTATTTCTGTGTAACTAAAAAACTAAATTTAGTCGAGTTTTCTGTAGAAATTCTTGATCCTATCACAAAGGTAATGTATTTAACACCTTTTGTCAAGCCGTAGAAGTTGGAATCTGAACAGACACTTTGCCCGTGGTGGGGTTCGAACCCACGACCTCCCGATTGGTAGTCCAGCACTTTACCACTATGCTACACTGCCCGCGATGACAGATGGGCGAGAATTTCTCAATATAATAATATTGCGGGTGCCCTCAGGATTCCCTGAGGGTGCCCTCAGAAACTTTTGAGAGCATTCCCTCAAGATTTCTGAGGATGCCCTTGGAGCCCTTATTTTCAAATTACGCTCAGACTTTTTTGAGGGCCTAGATATTTTTTTTGCAGCTAAGGTTTTTATAATGGGACTTAGAAAAATTTCGTTTGTAGCAGATAATTTAATTTGTTTTAACCTTCTAATGAGTGAGGGCCCGGACTTTAGTACATGAATTACTTGTTCAGTGGAATAACATTAACCTCAAAAAATATTTATTTGATTTTTAACAACTATAGGTTTTAATTGATTTAAAAGGAAATAATAATAATATGTATATCTAGTAAATATGAGAATTTCTCGCTCAATGCATTGGTTTAATCAGGAATTTGTTTCATCTTGAACTTTTAACCCTCTTTGTGCCAAAATAGATCCAGCCGATGAAAAAACTATTTTTTGGATTTTTTTCTGACCTATAGGCCCTAAAGAACATGCTCAAGCAAAAACATTGAAAAAACCCATAGATTTTTTTCATTATTATTATTATTAATTACTTAACCAGTGGTGGCTTTGTGCCATGTGTGGCAAAAATGTTTTACCTCCATTTGAATACATGGTAAGCAATCGATTGTTTTTCATGGAATCATATTACATGGAATAAAAACAATGTTGCCGAAATGCACGAGTTACTATATTGAAAATAACCTCTAAAACATTTGAAATTCGAAAGTCTGAGTGCGAGTTTGTTGTCCTGTAAAAATGTTATTCCGGTCAGGGGCGCCATTCAGATTTTCCTTGGGGGGGGGGGCCTCCAAAAATTTGGATGACCTTTTTTTTTTTTTTTTGCCGTGCATCTTCAAAAAAAAAATATCTTTGACTAGATTTTTCGACCACATTGAAAATCCTTGGGGGGCACTTGCCCCCCTGCCATCCCCCAAATGGCGCCACTGGTACCGGTCGTCTTCAAAATGATTGAAACTCACCCTCGAAGATTTCTGATCAGAATTTCTAAAAATGTAAGGGCCCCTCAAAAGATTCGGGATGCTCTGTGGGCGCCCTCAAGCGTTCTGCGTTCACCCTCAAGGCGCTCTGTGGTCGCCCTCAAGGTGCTCTGTGGTCGCCCTCAAGGTGCTCTGTGGTCGCCCACAAGCGCTCTGTGGTCGCCCACAAGCGCTCTGTGGTCGCCCTCAAGGTGCTCTGTGGTCGCCCACAAGCGCTCTGTGGTCGCCCTCAAGTGCTCTGTGGGTGCCCTCAAAGATTCTGTGGGCGCCCTCAACGATTCTGTGGGCGCCCTCAAAGATTCTGTGGGTACCCTCAGAAAACCTCAGAGGCCCTCAGAAATCCTGAGGGTGCCCTCAGGATTTTCTGAGGTTCTCTGAGGTTTTTTTTTACCAGGGTCCACTGTTGCCACATTGCACGAGCCGCCACTGGTTCCTTTTATAGAATTGGGAACGGACTTAAGTCCGGATTAACGGATTTTAAAATAATCAACAGTGTAAACCAACTCTGCCGTTTGGTTTCTCTTAGAGTTTCGTTTTTCGTGATTATGCCAAAAAAAAAGAAGAAAGGAACCAAGTCACTTTAAACGCTAAAAATTAAGTACCTTTCCTACATAGTAAATTCCACTTTTCCGGTGTTGAAATGCAAAAACACAACACGATAGTTGAATGAAATCAAAACGTAAGTAATTCCAAGTTTTTTGTTTAAATGCTAGCTCTTCAACTTTGGACTCAATTTTCTCGAGATCAGCTCCATGTTGAATGCTGTCTAATTATTATCATTGCTAGCAAAAGCATTAAAGCTGTTCAGACTTTAGTGGCACGCTTTTCCAACACCTGCGTGTTGGAATTTTCCCTGCTTGTTTTTTTTTTTTTTTTTTTTTTTTTTTTTTTTTTTTTTTTTTTTTTTTTTTTTACTGCAATGAATCTAAATCATTAACACTTTGGCGACTACGTCGTATCGATGTCTCTGGGTTTCAACGGAAATATAGATTCCATGACACGGGTCTTGTTATTCATCACCCTGTTGCCCGAGCGGTAGAAGAAAGGGAGGGGGGGGGTGTTAGTCGATCGAGATCGAGATCGCGGATCGAAATGCATGAAAGCACACCACGTGGCATTTCACCGTACAATGGTACGAAGTTCTAGATTTCATCGGTAAAGTTATACTGGTGCAGAAAAGATTACGGATCGTATAATATTTTCAACATTGTATAGATATTGTTCCAAGACTAGCGCCGTCCACAGACTTCAAGTCCACTTTTAACGTCTACTGATTTAAAATTGAGCGCAGTTTTGTTCGATAGTCACCGGCTGCAACGATAAACATTGCCCACTGTTGAATGGTAAAGCTCAACGAAAGGCTGTGATCAGTCCGCAGTCCCGAAAACGGAAACAGGGTTTGCTTGGCGACTGGAAACCACGCGCTCATCAGTCAACAGCAGGCAATAGTTGGCTGTTGTTTCGGTGAGTTCCAACCAAAATAGAGCTTGAAAACTGGATACCTGTCGCAAGCTTTGTGGTGGGTCTCTATTTGTCTCTGGTCTATACCTATCTAGTATCTAGCCACTGATATCCATTATCCTCGGTAGAGATGCTCGCCCTCCTGTGCGCCGTTCCACAGAGTTAGCACCGTCCATCGGTGGATGGTTGAAGACGCGGACGTGGACGGGACGGTGCCCTTGTCGGTTTGTTGGTGGTTGGTGAGCGGTGAGTTTCAAGCTTGTCCGTTTCAATTTTATTGAGCTCCCGTCTCAGTATTTTATGCATATCTTTTTTGTCGCCGCGCAGCCCGATTTCCTCCCCCTTGCTCCCTTTCCCTCCCCCTCTCCTTTCCACCCGTCCCCCGCCCTTTTATCCCGTTCGTATACCGGGGAGAGTGAGAGGGCGCGCATTTCAAAAACTGGCGCGTAGACGCAGCGGGTGCGGACGGACACTAGACAGGCCGCAGTCCGCAGTGCGGGCTCAAACTCCGCGGCCAGGGCCTCAGTGTTACCAGATGTTCGGCTTTGGACCATATTTTTCCCCATTAGAAACGATGTAAAATATACGGCTTTAGACCTGAAATCTGGCAACACTGTCGAGCTTTTTACCTCAGAAATCCTCCTTCATGCATGCGGTGGCGCAGTAGAGGACCAACGTCCAACAAACGGCAGAGTCAGAAGGACCAACGGCCAACGTCCAACAAACGGCAGAGTCAGAGTTCTAGAGAAAGAGAGATAGGACAGATTGACTATGACTCCGCGCCACTAATCACCATTTCCTTATCACTGTTGCCAGATTTGAGGTTAAAAGCTGAATATTTTAAATAGGGCTGCTGCACACTTTAGCTATGGGCGTGCGATCTAAGGGTCAGTGGGCCTATTGATGCGTAATTTTGCTATAAAGGCAGACACACTGGAACTGTTGGAAACTTTATTTATACAAGCTTATGAACAGTTGTTTAATGGGGTAAAACCCTGAAAAAATAACGATTAGCGCACTAAAAAATCACGAAATTCACTCCCAAACTCAGAAAATGCTTTCAAACGTGAGACCGTAACTAAGGCCGTTGCCGCCTAAATCTTGTGGCAATGGAGCTGTTGCAAACTTTTGCTACAGGCTTAATAACAGTTGAATATGGGATAAAACCCTGTAAAAATAAAGATTAGCGCCCTAAAAAATCACGAAATCTACTCCTAAACTCACAAAATGCTTTTAAATGCGAGACCGTAATGGCGGCTGAGGCCGCGGTTTTCTTATGGCAATTGTATGCTTCTTCTTCTTCACGTGTGGTGTTGCGACAACACCTCGTGTAGATGGCGCTGATTGAAGATAGGGAGACTCAATGTAAACCGCGGCCCCGGCCGCCATTACGGTCTCGCATTTAAAATCATTTTGTGAGTTTAGGAGTGGATTTCGTGATTTTTCAGTGCGCTAATCGTTATTTTTACTATGGGTTTTTCCCCTTAATCAACTATTAATAAGCCTGTAGCAAAAGTTTGCAACAGCTCCATTGTACCTATGCTTGTTCTTCTTCTTGTTAAGTGGTGTCGCGACAACACCTTGTGGAGGATGAAGCTGATTGAGATAGAGAAACCCAATGTCTTCGGCAGCAACGGTCGCCATTATTAAGGACTCGCGTTTGAACGCATTTTATGAGTTTGGGAGCGAATTTCGCGATTTTTAAGCGCGATACGTAATACTTACACACTAATCAACTATTATAATAAGCCTGTAGCAAAAGTTTGCAACAGCTCCATTGATTTTACAGTAAAGTGTCACGAGAAAACCAATAGTAACGACAAAAACTTATCGAGTTTCCTCTCTAATAGTAAAATGATGACAGTGAATTGAGGTTCAATGGAAACCAAATTGAATATGCCATCAGTAATGGTCCGTAACTGCAATAGTCTGGAGTTCCGCGCCAGTGTTACCGATTGTAGATTAATTAGTCCACATTACCAGAAGTTAGACTAATTACAACCGTAAATGCAGAATGATTTCCATAAAACCCGAGACTTTTCAATGGACGCAATGGCACTCAAATGGACTCTTTCCGGGTAACGGTCACCGGATATCCTGTGCTACTATACGCAATCGCCAGTTTACCGCCAAACGCGAACCTTTTCAAATCGCTCGAAATTTTCGCAACTTTAAAATCATTTTAATTTACTATCCCTTGGAAAAAAAACAAAAAAAAAACTGTAAGTTCCTATCATCATGCACTCTAAGAAAATGAAATAAATTAGGCGCGCATGAAAAATGACGCTGATAGCACTAAGAACATGAGAAATCCACTCATAAAATCATAAAATGCGAGTAAACACACGACTATTAATGGCGGTGTTGAGCACTAAACACACGGAAAAAAAAGATCAGTGAAAATAACCATACGGATATCTGATTTTGGCACCTGCTAGATGTTATGGTAAACTTGACCAGAAGTATGGTACATTTACCGATACTTTGAGTAAATTCGACATGCAATCAGGTGAAATCACATTACCTAGTCAAAACATAGCATACTTCTGGTTAACATTACCATAACATCTAGCAGGTGCCAAAATCAGGTATCCGTATGGTTATTTTCACCGTAGTTTTTTTTCCGTGCACTGGCGCAACCAGGATCTCTTCCATCTGTCTCATTTCCCATTTTAATGTATAAGTAGGAAAAAGACAGAAAGAGGGGGTTTTATCCCGTTGTCCATCCTTGTTTAACATACGTTTTTTAATGGAAAAAAGAGAGAGAGATGAAGAAACTCTCGGTGCGCTACACTGGCACTCAGGGGCGTCATTTCGGGTTCGGCTTGGGGGGGGGGGGGGGGGGGGGGGGCAAAAATGTGATGACTTTTTTTTTTTTTTCTCATCAATATTATTTTAGACTCTCTACAGCCCTGCATATCCTGTATTTAGCCCTAAATTCCAACAAAACTCGTTAATGACCACCAAATTTTAGTTTGGAACTTTTTTCTTCTCTAAAAAAAAAAAAAAAAATGTTACTTTTTTCACTTTTGGCCAACCCTTGGGGGGAGGGAGCAGTTGCCCCCCCTGCCCCCCCGCAAATGATGCTACTGCTGGCACTAAATAATGGAGATTCCCATTTTAATTTCGACACTCTTTCTATGCTCGAAAGGGAGATTCATACAGAGATTACAGAGTAACTAGTCAATAGAGGAGTGACTACATAGCCGATTGATGGTACCGTGACACCGATAGTGACATCGTAATGATCGTCCGAAAATGGCCAAAAATCAAAAAAGTAAATTTCTCACCAATACATCATTTTACGAACTTCCAAAACCAATTTTAATCACAGATAGCACATAAGACTAGTACTTTAAACCTAGAAATGTCGCGGAAAACATTCTAAACTAAGCTACAATGGTCAAAAACGATGATATTTAGTGCTACCATTGTTATTTTTGAGGTTTTTTCAACTGAATAGACCCGTAAATTGCCTGTATATGTGCATCTAAAAAGTGCAACAAACCCCTATGGGGCTATTGCACACTTTTGCTATAAGCGATTTAATAGTCGATTATGGCGTAAAAACCTCAAAAAATAACGATGGCGGCACTCAAAACTTTCAAAATCCACTCCTAAACTCAATAAATGCAGTTATTTGCGCGAGCGTAATGGTGGCCGAAGGCACTAACAATGGGAGATTCCTATCTTAATTTCGTCACTCTTTCTATGCTGACAAGGATGATTCACAGAGTAATTAGTCATCAGAGTGATGATCCACATCCGATGAATGGTACCGCAACACCAAGTGACACCGGTGTCAAATGAAAGTCGTCTCTTATTGGTCACTTCTTGATGGAGTTTCAGAATTGTTAGATGGGAATCTCCCATTGTTAGTGCCTTCGGCCACCATTACGCTCCCGCAAATAACTGCGTTTATTGAGTTTAGGAGTGGATTTTGGAAGTTTTTAGTGCCGCCATCGTTATTTTTTGAGGTGTTTACGCCATTATCGACTATTAAATCGCTTATAGCAAAAGTGTGCAATAGCTCCATTGCCTGTATATGTGCATCTAAAAAGTGCAACAAACCCCTCTTGCGGAAAAAAAATACCACCTAACACCGCACTTACATTTGGCAACAGTGTTCCTGATTCCTGACTCCAGAGCAGAGCAGCTAGCCGTTGAAGACAGAAAGAAAGGGTTAGGGCGTCCGCACACACCACCAGTGTTGCCAGATTGGGGTGAAAAGCCGTACGTTTGACATTGATTTAAATGGGGATGATAACGGCTTTTTACCCTCGATCTGGCAACACTGCACACCACACACACCACACTCCATACATAGCTGATAATTGGACGATAAATAAGTAGTCAATGACAGCGCACAGGGATGCCCATGCAACAAAACTTTTGGAAAAGAGTCGATCCTTTGAGGCGCAATGATGTGCGCAAGCGCAAAAAAGTCCGAGGTTAAAAAGAGTGGCAAAAAATTCAGTGGACAATGGGGCTCTATTGAACTTTTGCGACGGGGGATTTAAGAGGTGATTATTGCAAAAAAACCTGTAAAAATGACGATGAGTACATTATACACTCGCGAAATTCACTCTCAGAACCGGGCTTAATGGCGGAGAGACGCAGGCATCATGAAAGATTCCAATTTAAATTGAGACATACCAAACTGGATCGATAGAGGGGTCGGGGTCACTCGGGAGGTTTCTGTGACATCACCTTTTTGCTTACGTTAGAGAGTCATGGCCAGAGGGCCGATCATTTACTTCATCGTTAAACCGATCGATAAGACTGTCTATGAGTGATGCTATTGGTCGAAAATTGTAGAAACTTGGCTGTTGCTATGGTAACCATCGTTAAGAGTCTCGTTTTATAAAGGCTACTCATGAGTAACCTTTAAAAAACGGACACTATAACGATGGTTACCATAGCAACAGCCACGTTTTACAATTTTCGACCAATAGCATCACCCATAGACAGTCTTATCGATCGGTTTAACGATGAAGTAAATGATCGGCCCTTAGGAGTGAAACGGCCCGAGTTGGAAATGATATGAAAACCTTTGAGGGCGATCGACTCCATTTGCAAAGCTGAATAGATAGAGGGGTCACTCGGGGCAGAGCTGCCGATTTGCGTAGATTTAATGACATTTTTAAATTCACCGATGTTTTCACCGGTTGAGAAAAGATTACACAGTTCAACTCAGTGTATGACTGTAATGCACGAAAATACTCTTGATCTGTAACATTTTCTTAATCGGTGGAAACGCCGTCAATTAATTAAAATATACCGGTTGAGAAAAGATAAAAGACGCTAGTATTTTCGTGCATTACAGTCATACACTGAACTAAACTCTGTAATCTTTTCTCAACCGGTAGAATCTTCGGTGAATTTCAAAATGTCATTGAATCTACGCAAATCGGCAGCTCTGACTCGGGGCGACTCTGTGAGTAGCTCATCAAATACTTTCATTTTTTCATACAAACCAAAACATTTGAGACCCTTGGCCCTTGCGACTGCCCCCATTTAATCAATTTTATTCACGCCTAAAGTAGCTTGGATCTGGTAGAACCATCGCAATTGAGCAACTATGAAATTTTCCCAATTAAACTTTTACAGTGAAAGAAAGTTTTACATTCTTTCACGCGGAGAAAAACACTGTTGCCATATTGTATGAGCCGCTACTGGTAAGAACCCACTTGGGTATCTATCTATTCAATGCGTACGTCAGATTATGTTATTGAGAAGGAATTCTACAAAACTTCAAATTGTACCATTCATTTATACCAAGTCAAACGTATATTTCGGAAGACAAGTGGGTCCAAACACTGGATTGTACGAACGGAAACCGATGATCGCGGCGAAAACACAACTTGGGAACGGGATAAACACTAGACAGGGAAGCCATTTTGTCAAATCTTATTACAGGAATTCATTAATTCACCGATGATTCTATACCGGTTAAGAAAAACACAATACAAGCAAGGTCAGCACCAGGGATGGGAAATAAACCGGAACCCGAAGAACCAGTAAATTTTTAGGAGCCAGTACCAGAACCGGTAATTTTTTCAGAAATAGGATCGGAACCAGAATGGTAAAATTCGAGGAACCGAGATCGGAACATGAACCAGAACCAGAACCAGAACCAGAACCAGAACCAGAACCAGAATTACGCTGCTAAGAACCGGGTGCCGAATCGCTGACTCAGCAGTGTGACTATAATCAACGAAAATACTATGATATGTAACAGTAGCGCACCGAGAGTTTCTTCATCTCTCTCTTTTCTCCATTAAGAAACGTATGTCAGACAAGGATGGACAAGGGGATAAAACCCCCTCCTTCTGTCCTTTTCCTACTCATACATTCAAATGGGAAATGAGAGAGATGGAAGATATCCTGGTTGCGCCAGTGATATGTAATATTTTCGGCCACAGATTCATGGATAGATCATTGGCATTGAAATCATAAGTGGCGGTAGCCACCAGGCCAAGTTAAAAACCCCCGAGCAAGAGAGTGGCGTCCGCGCGGACACTTGTTATACACCAAACAGTTCGTTTTAGTGCCACTGACAAACCCTCCCGTAGGAGAACACCAGACCGCCTAGTCCAGGACATTTAGATCATTATTCACCGAATAGCGGAAAAAATTTGCAAAAAGCTGAATTTTTGCAGAGATGTTCCTTTCGGTGTGTAGAACCACCAGAAAAAAGTCCTGACCGATATCGTGTACGCTCGACTTTTTATGACCTCAAAAAGGGCGTATAAATCAGTTTTTTCAAAATAACTCGAAAACTATCCATTTTAGCTCTAAAACACCTCAGTATCAAATAAAAGCTGACGTAATTTGCCACTGAAAAGGTTCTTACACATTTTCACGTCAGACTCTTCCTTACCCCTCAAAACTTTCATTTTAAAATTCCAAATTTTCGAGATTCAGCATTTTCCCGCAATTTTTTGCATTTTGCGGAAAAATGACTCATCCTACGGCAAAATTTTACTAAGGTAATTTTGAAGAACGTCAACTTTTCTATAGGGTTCAAGTAGCGTATTTACCCTTCGGGCATTTTTCCTCCCACGAAAAATGGTTTTCACGGATTTTAGTGAAGAGGACCCATAAAATGAGCTAATTCCCAATAATGAATTAGCGACGACGGTCACTTCGTGGCAAGTTAAAATCGAAAGTACCCTGTTTCACTCTATTTTAAACATATTTGACACCCTCTGCATCTAATCTGCCCCCCCCCCCCGTCATCCCCCCTCCACCTACCCTTAACCTCCAACATCCCCAAACCTATATTTCCCACCATTGCAGCCGAGTGATTCCTTCCTCATTTACGCATTTAGTGATTGATATTCAGAGTTCTTTTAAGGGGAAAAGTTTTCGGCCAGAGGCGCCCCCCCCAAAGTCTCCAATTTTCTCTTATTTAACTGAAAGTTGCCGGTAAAATGGCCATTATATTTCTGGAATATTTGGCTGGAAATTAGTCAGATCTGTTAGTTTATGTCAGATCTTGTAGTCTATGTCAGATCTTGTAGTTTATGTCAGATCTTGTAGTCTATGTCAGATCTTTAAGTTTCAGATTTAGTTAATCAGATCTCTGATGCATTGGTAATCCCAATTTTTATCTTAAACAGAAAATATTTTAGACAGGATTAATTTTTTTGAGAATTTTACTGTCATGACTTTTTTCTCGACATTTAAATACATACTTAACACCTATTTTAGAGGTGAGGTGAAGTCTCTTTTACAGCGTGATGCATGTGTAAATATACTGTATAAATGAATGTCCGATAATGCATCGATCTCGTTCTTTTTTGCGTGTATTTATCAGTCAATGTTACTGATTCACTTACGAATTTTCGAAATGGATGAAGACACAGAAGAAAGGTGTGTTCCGTGCGGAGACTATTGCTCATAAGAAATGCGCGTCTTTGTGAGGGTAAAAGGAAAATAAAACATTGAATTGAAACAGGCTGGAATAGGGGCTGGTAAGAAATGATGATACACTAAATGTGTTAGAAGAACAATTAAAATCAGTTGGGGGTGTGGTTTCACATATTGCTGACGAAACCCCAGAAAGTACTATAAAAAAAAAATTGAAAGAGCGCAAACTTAGTGAGCCGTCAACCAGCAAAAACGAAACTAAGAGAAAAAGAGGCAACTTTCAAACCTAGGAGAAACTAATGGTTTGCGGTAAAAATACAGGGAGCTGCTTTTTTAAAGACTGAATGGAAGAAAACGGAAGGATTTTCGAATAGAAGTTGATCTGGTAGAAAGTTTGCCAACTAAGAAACAAATTCTGAAAACAGCTCAATTTCGAAATGATGACTTGGGAAAGATAATTTCAACTCGTCTGAGTAATGGAATCAATCTTGTAGCTTCAGAGACCAGGTTTCAACAATATCTTGTTTTGTCTAGTTTTGGTGGATGAAAAAAGAGAGTAAAATGTGGAGACTGCAGACGATGCTCCAATAGCCAAGACCACGAAAGAAGATTTGCTATATTTTCTGGTAAATTATGTCGAATTTCAGTTCTCCGTCGCGAAACAGATTGTATAAGTCATTTTGGTTTTGTCATTGCTGAAAAAACTACTGTTCAGAAGCCGGAAGAAAAATACGATGATGATATTTTCATTCCAATCTCAAAAAAAAGGAGGCAATATTATACTTGAAGAAAGCTGGGAATGAAATTTTGAGTGCGGCTTGATACGATGAGTGCACATCAAATGAAGTTGAAGAGCGTTCAAGCCTCCTCACAAAATGCTGCTGAAGTAATTAGAGAGTAAAATTATTTTAGTCCAGCATTTAACACATGACAAATCGCTTTACAACATAGAAGAAAACGATGTCCAAAAACTAAACAAATAAGTTCGTTTGTTATTTTCACGGGGTTTTTTTTTTTTTTTGTTTTTTGTTATTTTGTTTTTTTTTTTTTTATAATTTGGAAAGGTGACATTGTGACAAGAGTTCTTATCGGGTCAAATGCACATTAATTTTATACCCAATCATGGCCACCACGAGCCCTCCATCGTTTTATTTCGCCCATTCATATCGCTTTAGGATTTTAGCTGATAGAAAATCCTAAGAAAATGTACGCTTAAGCGAGAATTTTCTGCTTCATACCGCGAGTTTGTTTGGCTTTTTACCGGCAACTTTCAGTTAAATAAGAGAAAATTGGAGACTTTGGGGGGGGCGCCTCTGGCCGAAAACTTTTCCCCTTAAAAGAACTCTGAATATCAATCACTAAATGCGTAAATGAGGAAGGAATCACTCGGCTGCAATGGTGGGAAATATAGGTTTGGGGATGTTGGAGGTTAAGGGTAGGTGGAGGGGGGATGACGGGGGGGGTCAGATTAGATGCAGAGGGTGTCAAATATGTTTAAAATAGAGTGAAACAGGGTACTTTCGATTTTAACTTGCCACGAAGTGACCGTCGTCGCTAATTCATTATTGGGAATTAGCTCATTTTATGGGTCCTCTTCACTAAAATCCGTGAAAACCATTTTTCGTGGGAGGAAAAATGCCCGAAGGGTAAATACGCTACTTGAACCCTATAGAAAAGTTGACGTTCTTCAAAATTACCTTAGTAAAATTTTGCCGTAGGATGAGTCATTTTTCCGCAAAATGCAAAAAATTGCGGGAAAATGCTGAATCTCGAAAATTTGGAATTTTAAAATGAAAGTTTTGAGGGGTAAGGAAGAGTCTGACGTGAAAATGTGTAAGAACCTTTTCAGTGGCAAATTACGTCAGCTTTTATTTGATACTGAGGTGTTTTAGAGCTAAAATGGATAGTTTTCGAGTTATTTTGAAAAAACTGATTTATACGCCCTTTTTGAGGTCATAAAAAGTCGAGCGTACACGATATCGGTCAGGACTTTTTTCTGGTGGTTCTACACACCGAAAGGAACATCTCTGCAAAAATTCAGCTTTTTGCAAATTTTTTCCGCTATTTTTCCTAAATGTCCTGGACTAGCCGTGCGACGTTAACAAACTCTGGCATCGTAGTTTGCAAAGCGCTGCGCTTGTATCAAGATACTTACATGTGCATTGTGCATTTCCTATAGAGGGTGTTTTTGAATGCAGCAGAATCTTGATATCACAAGCTACATACGATTTTCACAATGCAAGCCTTGCTCTTTTGGCGACCAGGGTATGAAATTTTAAATTTCCTCAACGTCGCGTCTATCTTTCCCACTGTTGCCGACACCAAAATACAATTCTACAATGTTGGAAATGTCAACTGTATTACATTATTTTTCTCCGTGTGGGAGAGCGCTCGTCCTGAGAATTTTCTCTAGGCCTTGGACATTTGAACAATGAACAGTAGACACGAATAGTCAAATAACCACAAAGTAAAAGTGTAACTGATAGTAAAGTTTTAATCAATGGACGCGCGTCCGATACATTGTTCTAATTATTTAAATTACAAGTCTAAGCCTGCCGCAACGCACATTGGGTAGAGACATGGGCGGCAACAGGAATGTGTCATTCTCTCTCTCCAGCCATTTGAACTTATGAATTTAGAGAGGATAGAAGAGAGAGCCCATCACGTGACTTCAGCGCCTATCTCCGTCCTTTTGTAATGCTTGGATTTAAATTGAAGGGGGGGGGAGAGAGAGAGAGAGAGAGGACTGGATCCGCCACTGTCTCAAAGTGTGACAGCCTTGGCCATCTGAATCGGGTTTGTTTGCCTCACTTTTTCTTAACATTGAATCATAAATTGTAATTAATCCAGAGTGTAAATTGGTTTTAAACGAAAGTGCAATAAGTGTTTTGGAGAGGCTATCTGGACACAGATTTTTGATACAACTATCCAGATGAGAAAAATTTGCATATTGCTGTTATGTGTCCGTTTCTTTATCGTGCACATCCTTCCAGAAGAAACTGTTATTTCAATTTCTGTGTCCAGATAGCCACTTTAAAACACTTTGCAATTTCGTTTATAACCAATTTCAAATGTATTTGTCCCGATTTTTTTTTTTTTTTTAAATTTAAAGGTTGAGAAAAGTGAGGAAAACAAAGCAAGCCTGGTGCAAAACGTCCATAAGATATTTCCATCCTGGCTACCTTCTCGCAGTGGCGGCTCGTGCAATGTGGCAACAATGGATTTCCTCCATTTAAAACTGTGTAAAATAATCGATTACACGAATCGATCTTTTGGCAGACGTTCAAATAGCAAAAGTTTACGGTTGCCAGATTGCACGAGCCGCCACTGCCTTCTCGAAGTTTCAATATCACGCCTCACAAATCTTCTGTATCGCTACAGCTCGTTCGTACCCACACTCGTTGGTAGAGACACCTAATTAGGAGGACATAAAACCAATTAAAACTATCTTTAAAAAGCTTATGTGACTCGTTTCAGACTCTGGAAGTGAAGCAAAGTTGTAACGTTTCATTATGTAAGTTTAACAGACTATAAAATTAGTCTCGAAAGGTTTCGAAACAATAACTTGAGGCAGTTTAAAATTAAGTTTCTGATCAGTCACTAAAGCGTGCAATTTGGACAACATTGATTTTACTCTGCCAATGAAGTCTAACATAAGTAAAATAATAATCGACACTCGAAGAGGCATTTGCTTCCAGAAAAATTGATCATTTTAAATATGTTTAAAAGGGAGTAAACTCAATGTTGCTAAAGTTCACACACGGAAAAAAAACTACGGTGAAATTAACCATAAGTACGATAGCTGATTTTGGCACCTGTTAGATGTTATGGCAATGTTAACCAAAAGTATACTATGTTTTGACTAGGTACTAGGTGATGCTACCTGATTGCATGTCGAATTTACTCAAAGTATCGGTAAATGTACCATACTTCTGGTCATAAGTTTACCATAACATCTAGCAGGTGCCAAAATCAGCTATCGTATGGTTAATTTCACTAATCTTTTTTTTTCCGTGCACTTCGCCACTGTGCTTCATATATATTTTTGGCTGCCAATTCAGAGATTTCTGTAAAATGTGCGATGCAGTAAAAGTCTGCGGAAAAAAATACATCGTAGAGTGACGTGGACAAAACGAAACGACGCACACAGGACCAAAACTATATAGTCCCCCCCTTCAAAAAATGTTAAATGAATGGGTTCTTTCCCCTAGAAATACTACTCTTTTCTATTCTTATCTAAATATACCAACGCCAAATATTTTAAATAAAAAACAAATTATTATTGAAGAAACGTATAAAAATCCCGCCTTTGTGCATGCGTTACAGCATGTTGAAAAAATGGCGGAAAATTACAAATCGGAGCATACAGATCAAAAAATAACGTAATGATTTTTTAACTATTTTTTTCCCACTGTTAAGGTGCGACTAGATGAATTGAAAAATTCATATTTCGTCAAAAAAGAAAAAATCGTGCAGTGAAGGGTTAAGTCTGTTTTTAGTAAGAATATCGATGGTTAGTTTCGATGCATCGATTGATGACAAAATTAGCAGCGAAACCTTTCGATGTCAGAAAAACATCGAAACTTCGACCGATGCATCGAACATCGCGCAGGTCTAGTTTTAATGGACCTCATGCATCGGTTTCCGTCAACATTTTTCTCTATTTTCTTTGCGACTCTTTTATGATCCCGCAGGCTCTGCAGGGGCGGCTCGTGCCATCTGGCAACAATGTCTTCGCTCCATTTGAATCTATGTTTAACAATCGATTGCTGGTGAAGCGCTGCTTCACTTTCGAATCGATTGTTTTACATACAATCAAATGGAGGGATAACATTGTTGCCATATTGCACGAGCCGCCAGCCCGCCACTGAGGTTCTGACCAGGGCTGCCGTTTTGCGTATAATCAATGCTATTTTTCTATTCACCGATGATTCCACCGGTTGAGAAAAGATTACACAGTTCAGTTCATTGTATGACTGTAATGCGCGAAAATACTCTGATCTGTAATCTTTCCGTAATCGGTGGAAACTCCGTTGATTAATTAAAATATCCGCAAGTTTTTTAAAGTCATCGACGACTCCACCGGTTGAGAAAAGATTACAGATGCGAGTATTTTAGTTTATTACAGTAATGCACTGAACTGACCTGTGTAATCTTTTCTCAACCGGTGGAATCATCGGTGAATTGACAAAATAGCATTGATTATACGCAAAACGGCAGCCCTGGTTCTGACACAATGTCCAGATATATTCCGCGGTTATATTCGCAGTGCGGCGGAGTACGAAAGGCGCGCGGCGACCGGCGGCGGCGGCGAGGGCAGTCAACCGTAGACACGGCTCCCAACTGACTCCCGCAACGCGACTTCTGATAACAAAAAACCAAATGCGGAAACGAGCTGGTCACCTGACCTGACCACTGCCAACGGGTCAAAGAAAGAAAGAAAGAAAGAAAAAAAAAAAAACTACAATCATATTCCTTTCCTTGAAAAAAAGGCAAGAGGCGAAAATAAAAATACTGCTTCGGTCAGGAGTGTAGAGACGATTCGACTAATGGGTCTGTTTGCAAACTTTTGCTACAGAGTTATGGAGAGTCGATTCCTATGTAAAATCGGTGGCCGGAAGAATTTCGGAGGAAATACAGTCCCATACGAAAACATATTCACTCCGAGAGAGAGAGAGAAAAAAAAAAAAAAAAAAAAAAAAAAAAAAAAAAAAAAAAAAAAAACGTCCAAAGCATTTGAAGTCCAATGTAATTTTATGTCCGAGTTACAAAATGTTCAGTGTCATTTTACGTCTAATTAATTTAAAGTCCAATGTAATTTATGATCCAAACGACACTAGGTCCAACTGTCCAATGGGTCTGTTGCAAACTTTTGCTACACCGATTAAGAGAGCTTCGTCTAATGTAAAATCGCCTGAAAAGTTCATTGGTGGCATCAGAAAGACATAAAATGCAATAATAAACTCACAAGAGGCATTTAATGAAATCCAAGATGGCGGAGAAATATCGAGCAATTTGTATGCATGTACCACAAACATCCAAGGATAGCCAAACTCACAACATCGATCACAACCAATCACAACGTAAACAAACTCATAACCTCTACCTCCAGTGAGGTTGTCAAAGTTGGCCATCCTTGGATGTTTCACGGTGCATGCATACAGATTGCTCGATATTTATCTGCCATCTTGGATTTCATTAAACGCCTCTTGTGAGATTATTGTTGCATTTTATGACTTTCTGATGCCACCAATGGACTTTTCAGGCGATTTTATATTAGATTAAACACTCTTGATCGTTCTGGCAAAAGTTTGCAACAGACCCATTAAATTTTCGGTCCAAAGTATGGAATATCCACAATAACATTTTGCTCAAAGTTGCTTTAAGTCGAGAGTAGCACTAAGCCACGTCAAAAAAGGTTTTCATGGTTTTTTCAGGGCCAAAGGTTTTTTTTTTTAAATAAAACAAATTGTTGAAAATTATCCCTCAAGAATGTTGACTTACTTATGTGTTGGACGATGTGTTTTCATATGGTCAAAGGTTTTTTCTTGAAAATAAAAAAAATTATCAAAAATTATCCCTCAAGAATGTTGGACTTACTTACGTGTTGGACTACAATTGTGTCGGGCTTCATGAAGAGTTAGACGAAACGTGTTCGGGACCAGTTTTCACGTAGGATAAAGTGTGGTACTGGACTAATTTTCCGATGGAGCTGTTGCAAACTTTTGCTACAGGCTTATTAATAGTTGATAATGGGGTAATACCCTGTAAAAATAACGATTAGCACACTGATAAATCACGAAATCCGCACTCCTAAACTCACAAAATGCTTTTAAACGCGAGACCGTAATGGCGGCCGAGGCCGCGGTTTTCTTATGGCAATTGTATGCTTCTTCTTCTTCTTGTGTGGTGTTGCGAGACTACCTCGTGTAGATGGCGCTGATTGAAGATAGGGAAACCCATTAATGCAAACCGTGGCCCCGGCCGCCATTACGGTCTCGCGTTTAAAATCATTTTGTAAGTTTAGGAGTGGATTTCGTGATTTTTTAGTGCGCTAATCGTTATTTTTACAGGGTATCACCCCATTATCAACTATTAATAAGCCTGTAACAAAAGTTTGCAACAGCTGGACTAAATTTTCTTGGGCTCTAAGGCTTTGGACATATTTAAGTATATGGACTTTTCCGGTCTTGGACATTTTTTCCAAGAACCGTCCAATCACTTGAAAATAACGTTGAGAGCATCAGCCCAGTCTCAAAATCCACCTATCTTTGAATTTCGTTAAACGTAGTCACGTTTAACGAAATTCAAAGATGGCAGCCAAATGAGAGGATCGTATAATGAGGGGAGTCCAATTTAATTTCAACTTTCTATGTTGAGAAAAGTGATTCGTCGTGAAGAAAGCTACGATTAGATGGGACTCCTCCTTCATTATCACCCGCTCAGGCGCTCAATGCTCATTCGACTGCGCACTCTTGTAATTTTGTTAAATGCATATATTTGTTGAGTTTGAGAGAGGATTTTGAAACTTAATGATCCTCTTAAGGAGGGTCAGACAGGCCATATGACTAATGTAAAATACACTTAACTTCAAGTACATTTTTCTCAGGAACTACTGAATCAAATTACACATTTTTTTTGTCATTTTGTTCTTTATACTTCCTGCATATCCAGATGGGTTCCTCTTAAGGGGGGGTCAGACGACAGACAGGCCATATGACTAATGTAAAATACACTTAACTTCAAGTACCTTTTTCTCAGGAACTGCTGAATCAAATTACACATTTTTTTGGTCATTTTGTTTTTTATACTTCCTGCATATCCAGATAGGTTCCTCTTAAGGGGGGTCAGACAGGCCATATGACTAATGTAAAATACACTTAACTTCAAGTCATTGGCGGATACAGGGGGGGGGGGCGAAGGGGGCGATCGCCCCCCCCGTTCGACCCAAAAAGTGGGAAAAGAGGGGAGAGGAAGGGGAAAAGCAATAGCGAAAACAAGAAAAGGGGGTCATTGAGGGGCGAAAATCCAAAATTCGCCCCCCCCCCGTTCGCGAGGTCTGGATCCGCCACTGCTTCAAGTACATTTTTCTCAGGAACTGCTGAATCAAATTACACATTTTTTTGGTCATTTTGTTTTTTATACTTCCTGCATATCCAGATAAGTTTTTTTTTTTTTTTTTTTTTTTGAAAATTTGATATTTTACCTTAGTTCCAAACATATTTTTATCAATTTCATTAGAAAACCTCATGAGCACCAGCTGAAAATGCCGACAGTTTCCGTGAAGATGTAAACAAGAGGCACGCCTCCAGACCTTCACAATTAAGACCCCTTCTTCTTCTTCAGTTTTCAGGAGCCAATCAGCGATGGAGCCTCGTATGGTGAGACGCTTTCATATACAGGGACTCTAGTCTGACCCGGCAACGCCCGATAGAAGAGAAGCGAGAATGGAAGTGGGATTTTAAAGAACAGGGTGAAGAGAGTTTAAGTAAAACAAAAATGGGGGGGAATAAAACTGAAGCGTAATCACGTTCTATACGTTACGAATGCAAATATTTTGCCACAGCTCGTCTCTTACTCCTTTTTGCTCCTTGGCTCCCTTTGCTCCCCCCCCTCTTTGCTCCCTTTGCCCCCCCTCTTTGCCCCCTTATTTAAACGATTCCCTTTAACACTGCGCGCGTGTGGGTCATATGAGACCACCGAGCCCGCGCCGCCGTTTACGCCGGCCGCATCAACGCGCGTCGCACAGAGGATCAAAAAGGCTGTTTTAGAGCCATTTTCATCCAAGGACCTATGATTCAATGTATTTTCCCCCTTAAGCGCATTTTGGAACTGAAATGTACGCTACTGGGACCAAATAGTGTTACGGCTTGAAGGTCCTCCGAAAGACGTTGGATGGTGCGCACGTAAGTATATTTGCGTGTAGTTTATACCCCCCGTAAGTGCTCACCGATCATCTGCGTGCGGGACCGTGAGGACGCAACACTATTTGGTCCCAGAATCAAACAATGGATCTCTTGCAAGGTTTTGCTGTAGACAAATGG
This sequence comes from Trialeurodes vaporariorum, assembly GCA_011764245.1. Lineage (NCBI taxonomy): Eukaryota > Metazoa > Arthropoda > Insecta > Hemiptera > Aleyrodidae > Trialeurodes > Trialeurodes vaporariorum. The sequence goes on from VMOF01000369.1 coordinate 59,757,573, forward strand.
CCTATCAATGGAGCTGTTGCAAACTTTTGCTACAGGCTTATTAATGATTGATTATGGGTTAATACCCAGTAAAAATAACGATTAGCGCACTAAAAAATCACGAAATCCACTCCTAAACTCACAAAATGCTTTTAAACGCGAGACCGTAATGGCGGCCGGGGCCGCAGTTTTCATCGGGGCTCCCTATCTTCAATCAGCGCCATCTACACGAGGTGTTCTCGCAACACCACACAAGAAGAAGAAGAAGCATACAATTGCCATAAGAAAACCGCGGCCTCGGCCGCCATTACGGTCTCGCGTTTAAAAGCATTTTGTGAGTTTAGGAGTGGATTTCGTGATTTTTTAGTGCGCTACTCGTTATTTTTACAGGGTATTATCCCTTATTCAACTATTAATGAGCCTATAGCAAAAGTTTGCAACAGCTCCATTCTAATGTAAAATGCTGGAAAAATAACGATGAGACCATTAAAAAAGCAGTCTAAAACTCACTCCTCGCAGAAAAACTTAACTTAAAATTTCGGGTGGCCACCCTTGCATGAATGTACCAACCTTGGATTCGGACCCCAAACAAAAGAACATAACCTACGAATTTGGACAATGAGATTAATGAATTTGCTTTCAAAAAGTAAATTTGGAGGAATTAAAGGTCCATTTATACACATTTTGTCACTATAGGAGCACGGTGATGACTACAGAAAAGTTCTGCGTTGCGTAATAAACGAGGAAGACGGCACTTGATTTCATATCCTGTTCTTTCGTTTGGGGTCCGAATCGAGGTTGGTCCAAACATGCAAGGGTGGTCACCTAACATTTCAAGTTAAGTTTTCTATGCGAGGAGTGAGTTTTAGACTTGTTTTAATGGTCTCATCGTTATTTTCACAGCATTTAACATTGGATTAGACACTCCATTTGCCTACAGCAAAACCTTCCAAGAGCTCCTTCAATGCAATTATTTTGCGGTTATGAATTATACGTCCTCGAAAATTCTTAACTAGGCCAGGCAGGGGCGGATTTACCATTACGCAAAATACGCAACTGCGGAGGGCCTCAGACCTAAGAGAGCTTCACTTCACGAAGGGAGGAAAAAGAGAAGAAAATGAGAGAAAGGGTAAAAAAGAAAAGGAAAGGCACTCATCACTGTAAGGGTCCACAAATTCAAGATTGCGTATAGGATGTCAAGTGATGTAAATCCGCCTCTGTTGCACGACTGATTTCGAAATTAGTTGAATGGGACTTTAGCTACAGGCGATGGTAGCTTCTAGTATAAAAACCTCCAGAAATAACGATGGCAGCACTAAAAACTTCCAAAATCCACTCTTAAACTAATTAAACGCATTTATTTGCGCGAGTGTAATGGTGACATAGGGCAGTAATAATAGGTGATCCCTATCTTAATTTCGCCACTCTCTCTACGCTGACAAGGATGATTCACAGGCAAATTATTAGCCATCAGAGTAGTGATCCACATCTGATGAATGGTACCGTGACATCTGGTGATACCACAGTGTTAATTGAAAGTCGTCTTTTATTGGTCACTTCTTGATGGAGTTACAGTATTGTTAGATGGGAATCTCCCATTATTATTTCCCCACGCCACCATTACGCTCGCGCAAATAAAAGCGTTCATTGAGTTTAGAAGTGGATTTCGGAAGTTTTTAATGCTGTCATTGTTATTTTAGGAGGTTTTTTACACCAGAATCGACTTATAAATCGCTTATAGCAAAAATTTGTAACAGCCCCATTGGACGAGAAATGAAAAAATTACAATGTCTATAAAAAATACTTTCTTTTGAAAGGCATAGTACAGCTCGTTGGTGTGGGTCCAGTGTGCGCTGCTCGTCGTCAATAGCGCTGAAACGTTTTAACACAGCAAATATTTTATTTTGTTCAGTTTCAACTCTTCTCCTCCGTTTCTATCCCGTTTCTCTCTCTCTCTCTCTCTCTCTCTCTCTCTCTCTCTCTCTCTCTCTCTCTCTCTCTCTCTCTCTCTCTCTCTCTCTCTCTCTCTCTCTCTCTCTCTCTCTCTCTCTCTCTCTCTCTCTCTCTCTCTCTCTCTCTCTCTCTCCCTATCCTTGCCCTTGTCTGCGTCTTGTGTCTCACTCTCTCTTTCACTCTTTTCTTCTCCTTTTTTCTACCCGCCGTTTTCAACTCGATAATCGCGCGCGCGACTATTCCTTCTCCTTTTCGGAGCTCTATTTCGTGCGATGGATAGGAAACATGTTTGCTAATACCCTGACCCCTGAGCTTTGAGCATCGTGGGGCGCGGGTGAGCCGCAAATTCGTCAAAAGACACCGCATTAGGGACTAGGGTGTCCTGGAGCCCCTGTACAGGGTGACTATTAAAAAAGTCCCCGCTCAGAAGCTGGGATGGTTGGCAGAGAAATTGAAGGGACTTTTTACCATGTCATGTCAGAAGCACTTGCTACGCAAATCTGCCATGAAGTTAACTTGAAAGTAAATATAAGTACATGCAAACGACGAGGTAATAAGAAACTTGACCCACATTATCCCAGAGCTTTTTTGATCTCGAATTTTTGTATAATTTTCCAAAATTTTGCTATTTGGGATCATTTAATGGAAACATTTTATTATTATTATTATTATTATTATTTTTTTTTTTTTTTTTTTTTTTTTTTTTTTTTTTTTTTTTTTTTTTTTTTTTTTTTTTAATTTTTCCAACGACCCACATGCAAACAATTAATTCTATGAAAGTTCCAAGAAAATTGTATTTTTTTGAAAAGTTTAATAAAATGGAAAAAAATAAAAAATTCAAAATTTAAAAAAAAAAAAATATGAGCGCATGGAAAGGTTAAAGCAGAAGTTAAATTGACAATGATTATCGCGGTCAAAGAACAGTAGATAAGTAAAATGAGCGAATGGGAAAAGTAAAGAGAACTTTCTGCCGCTTGAATTTCACCTCCTCCTTGAGAGCCAATCAGAAGAGGCTTCCGACAGGGCGTAACTTTCATAGTACAAGGACTCTAGCTAGTTCCAGTCATGGGCGGATTCCGGAATTTGTCTTCTATCTACAGCCGTTGAAATACGCGTGTTCGAAAAGGATATAGCAGAGGGAGCCATCACGTAACTTTTGCTCTTATTTCTGACATTTTCTAACGCATGCGTTCAAATGGGAAGAGAGAGAGAGAGAGAGACCAAACCAACATAATACTGTATCCGCCTATACAGTTGACGTTACAAATAATTAGCACTGAAAGTTTATATTTTCTCGAGTCCCAATTCGGCGAATTTCTCGAAACTTACTGTGTTCCGTCAAAGTTCGCGATTTTCTTTCCTAACAGCTCCTAACACGCAATCCTATAATCTTTTTCTCATTTGAGCCGGAGATTCTTTTGATGCGCTCATAATGGTTGATTTAGTGTTCATTATCACCGGTTACTTCTGCAGAAAGAAACGGGTCGAAATTGCTTGTTTGTCTTTTCCCCCCCTTTTACCGGTTGAAATGACAACACTTTTCAGTGGTGCCATTTGGGGGAGGGCGGGGGGGGCAATTGCCCCCCAAGGATTTTCGATGTGGCCAAAAAATCAAGTCAGAGAGATTTTTTGAAGATGCGCGGCAAAAAATAAAAAAAAAAAAGAATAGGTCATCCAAATTTATGCAGGCCCCCCCATTCAAGTCAGAGAGATAGAGATATTTTTTCAAGATGCGCGGCCAAAAAAAAAAAAAAAACAGGTCATCCAAATTTTTGGAGGGCCTTGCCCCCCCCCCCCCCCCCCAAGGAAATGGCGCCCCTGACACTTTTGCGGTATTTCGGCATTTGATTACTAAAACGTAGCAATAGCGTTGTTACTCAAAAAGGAACCCAATGCAATTTGCGTCCTCACGAGAGATGTGGGGTGGGCATGGGTAGGAGATGTGTGTATTGCGCATTTATCACCCAGGTAAAAATGGTCCATGAAAATCCTTGATCAAATCTCTACATGCACTACGGATTTCCATGAAATCGTAAAGAGAATCTCCATGAAAATGAATGGAAATCCCTAGGGATTTACAAGGATTTCCGTAAAGTTTCATGGAGATTCTTGTGATTTTATGGAAATCCAAATAGTTCATGAATAATTGGTCCGTAAAAGCAAAAGAGTCGAGCAAATTAGGAATTTTGTGAATTGCTTCTAGTGTCTTCTTTAAAAACTGAAAATCGCATCTTGGAAGGATACAATTTTCAAAATCTTCCGGGCCCTTCTTGAAAGTGAGAACATTTTCCAGGCGAAAGCATTTCTGCCGGAAAGATGGCTAAAAAATATCGGTCATATGGAGACCATACGGTTTTCGGGAAAGCAAAAAGAAAAGAAAAATCAAACTTTTCAAATCTTTGTTAGGGCATTTTTCGTAAATTTGGAGAGGAAAAACTCCCAGATCACGGGAAAGTGAGGACATTTCTGGGAATTTGAGAAAATTTACCCGAGAAAGCGTTTCCCCGGGAAAGATGCCCATTTCGAAAAAATCGATCATTTGGAGAACAAACGGTGTTTGAATGAGCAAAATGAAAAAGAAAAAAAGTAAAGAAAAATTAAAATTTTCAAATACTTGTGAGGAAATTTAACGAAAATCCTGGAAGAAAAAAATCCAGTGAAACTTCTGGCGTTTCGGAACATTTTGCACCCATGAAATTATTCAAGGTCAAAAAGAAAGATTTACCTGTGAAGACGAGTAAATGACCTCACATGATGCTACTCCAATATATTCTTCCAATATATATTCCAATGTATAATTCAATATATTCTGCGACTTATAGGTCCGATGAAAACTTTCGACAGCACGCAACACAGCACACCAAAACAATAAACACACACAAAATTTGTTAATCAGAATGGTCGATCTGCATTTATAGCACTCATGAAAACACTTAGCTGTATAAGACAGACAATTGAGAAATGCTTGAAACTGCACAAACTTCAAATTACTTGTAGGGAGAACTGGGTATAAATTAAAGGTATCACACGGAAAAGGTGGTTTGGTCCATGTTTATTCCAATCGGAGTCAACTTAAAAACTTTCGTTGGACCGGAGTACATTAGCCGAATATTCATGAATGACAATTAATAGTGGAAGGAAGGGGGAGAGGGACAAAAAAAAAAGAGCGCCCGTGAGCGCAAAACACACGTGGGCAAGACGTAAACGAAAGCTCGCGGTTTGATTTCGGCGGCCGGCGGAGACTGCTCTCGTGAAACGAACCTCTTCGCCGGAGTGCTCGCGGACAACTACCGAATGATTACGCTCATCCATTGGTGGCGGAGGCTGATCCCGCCAACCAACATCGGAACGCCGAACGCCTACACCACGATTGTTTGTACAGCCAACAACAACCGCCAACACTTTAGATGATGGTCATCCCAGAGATTAATAAGCCTAAGAGATATGGCACTTCCTATCTCCGCCGTGTTAAAAAACCGTTGGCCGGGCTCCGTAAAAAACGCCTGCAGAATGGCCGTGATACAACGTGCAGTACGCTGGTGACCGTAAACATTGTTGTTATTCATGTTGTTGGAAATGAGGTTAGATTCTCCGTCGCATATAAATATTTGTCATTTAATGGCCGATGGGATGATTAAAGTGACTTAAAATTTCAGATTCACGTTCAAAATAAACTCAGAGCTCATTAAACTTCCCAAACACTTTTTTAATCTTATTAATTTAGTTAGTGGCGTTGCTGTCAAACCTCATTTCAAACAACAACAGTAGTAACAATGTTTACGGTCACCAGCGTACGCCACATTGCATACTTCGTAGGAGTCGAACAACACTTTAGAATCGTTATGCCATATCTCTTAGGTAGTAATCTCTGGGTCATCCGTACGCCATATCATAGGGAATCTAGGTCTGAACCCGGAACGAATGGGGGGCTGTTACGCACTTTTGCAATAACCGATTTATTAGTCGAATCTGGTGTAAAAACCTCCAAAATTAACGATGGCAGCACTAAAAACTTCTGAAATCCACTCCTAAATTCAATGAACGATTTTATTTGCGCTAGTGTAATGGTGGCATTGTACTTAGGGCAGTATAATAATGGGAGATTCCTATCTGAATTTCGTCACTCTCTCTATCCTGATAAGAATAATTCACAGAGTAAGTAATTGGTCACTAGAGTAGGGATTCACATCCAGTGAATGGTACCGTGACACCTGGTGACACCATTGTCAAAGGAATAAAGTCGTCTCTTATTGGAAGCGTTTATTGAGTTTAGGAGGGTATTTCGGAAATGTTTAATGCTGCCATCGTTAGTTTTTGAGGTTTTTACACCAGATTCGACTATTAAATCGCTTAAAGGAAAAGTGCGCAACAGCCTCATTAATTGTATAACGAAAGGTTTTCTATACATCAAATAACGCAGAAAAATCAGGAGAATACAGCCAGCTTAAATAGGCGCTTAAATAGGCGAGTTTTGTGACACAAGCATCAGGGGCATCATCAATTTATCAATTTATCATTCATAACTTTCAAAGCCAATTTTTTTATATCAGAGAGCACTTTAAACCTATAGAGGTCACTGGAAAGTTTTTAATTAAGCTTGAAAGGTCGAAAATGATAATTTTTATGGCCTTTCTTTCACTGATTTTTTGCTACTTTCCTTTCGATCATAGACCATATAGTGCATGGGAGGTAATCCTTTTGCGCCTTCAATTCACAGATTATGCAAAATCGTGACAGTCACGTTGGAGCAGTTATCTCACAGAGGCTCCATTTATTCCCGGCGCTTTTAGTGTGAGTTGATGTTAGGTGGGCTGTCGTATTGTACCGCTGCAGTTGACCCCGCTCGTCTTGAGAGAAATTGAAAATTGCTCGCGCATTTCAATTTCTCTCTTCCTATTAAAACTTTTTAAAAATTCAAGGACTCAGAAAAAAAAATTCCAAAAATAATAAGCTAATTCACAATAATAACGAAGCATGAAAATTGGTCTTTTCGAAAGCTACAAAACTTAACGGTGCTGTTGTAATGTGTGTTATTTGTGTGTTTCGTTATTCAAGCCTCACTCGTGTAAAAGAATATTATTAAGGTAATTCCTGGCGAAACTTTTCCAGATTTCAATCCGATGAATAGCGCCACTAGTCGCTTGGGGATTGCGTTTCCCCCCATTTAAAACAAAAACTAAAGAAAACCCGAAAAACCCGAGAACGTCAGCACCCGTTTAAAAAAAAAAAAAAAAAAAAAAAAAAAGTATGGTTTTTTGAGCCCAAAATGAGCAAAATCTGTTGAAAATTAAAGCCGTAAATTATGAAATTCATTTCGCCAAAAGCTTAATGGGCGAGCGCGAATGATAGTATATGTCTAAAAAATATTATAAAATATATCATGGGTTCAAAGAATCATGGTAGTAGAAAGTTTTCTACGATCTTGCATTATAAAGCTGTTTTCTGAGTTCCCGGAAGAGCAGAAGGGACGTTTTGAGAGCCCTGCGCCTTGTAAGCGATTAAAAGCCCACAAAAAAGACATGTCTGCTCGTTAGTCCGTTTTCCCATTTAATATAACATTGGCGGTGACTAGAAAGAGTAGAGGGGAATTTTTGAGAGCCCTGCTCCTTGTCAGCAATAAATGCGCACCAAAACAAAAGGTCTGCTCGAAAGTATATTTTCCCGTTTGAAATTACATTGAAGGTACCTCGGAAGAGCAGCGGGGACGTTTTGAAGGTCCTCCGCCTTGTCAGCGATTAAAAGGCCACCAAAAAGACGGGTCTGCTCGTAAGTTGGTTTTCCCATTTAAAATTACATTAGCGGTGCCCCGGAAGAGCAGAGGGGACGTTTTGAGAGCCCTGCGGCCTGCGCCTTGTCAGCGGTTAAAAGCCCACCAAAAAGACGGGTATGCTCGTAAGTCTGTTTTCCCATTTAAATATACATTGGTGGTGCCCCGGAAGGCAGAGGGGACGATTTGAGAGCCCTCCGCCTTGTCAGCGGTTAAAAGCCCACCAAAAAGACGGGTATGCTCGTAAGTCTGTTTTCCCATTTAAAATTACATTAGCGGTGCCCCAGAAGAGCAGAGGGGACGTTTTGAGAGCCCTGCGCCTTGTCAGCGGTTAAAGGCCCACCAAAAAGACCGGTCTGCTCGTAAGTTGGGTTTCCCATTTACAATTACATTAGCGGTGCCTCGGAAGAGCAGAGGGGACGATTTGAGAGCCCTGCGCATTGTCAGCGATTAAAAGCTCACCAAAACGACAGGTCTGCTCGTAAGTTGGTATACCCATTTAAAATTACATTAGCGGTGCCCCGGAAGAGCAGAGGGGACGTTTTGAGAGCCCTGCGCCTTGTCAGCGGTTAAAAGCCCGCCAAAACGACGGGTCTGCTCGTAAGTCTGTTTTCCCATTTCAAAGTCCGTTGGTGGTGCCCCGGAAGAGCAGAGGGGACGTTTTGAGAGCCCTGCGCCTTGTCAGCGGTTAAAAGCCCACCAAAAAGACGGGTCTGCTCGTAAGTTGGTTTCCCCATTTAAAATTACATTGGTGGTGCCCCGGAAGAGCAGAGGGGACGTTTTGAGAGCCCTGCGCCTTGTCAGCGGTTAAAAGCCCACCAAAAAGACGGGTCTGCTCGTAAGTCTGTTTTCCCATTTAAAATTACATTGGCGGTGCCCCGGAAGAGCAGAGGGGACGTTTTGAGAGCCCTGCGCCTTGTCAGCGGTTAAAGGCCCACCAAAAAGACGGGTCTGCTCGTAATTCGGTTTTCCCATTTAAAATTACATTGGCGGTGCCCCGGAAGAGCAGAGGGGACGTTTTGAGAGCCCTGCGCCTTGTCAGCGGTTAAAAGCCCACCAAAAAGACGGGTCTGCTCGTAAGTCTGTTTTCCCATTTCAAAGTCCGTTGGCGGTGCCCCGGAAGAGCAGAGGGGACGTTTTGAGAGCCCTGCGCCTTGTCAGCGGTTAAAAGCCCACCAAAAAGACGGGTCTACTCGTAAGTTGGTTTCCCCGTTTAAAATTACATTGGTGGTGCCCCGGAAGAGCAGAGGGGACGTTTTGAGAGCCCTGCGCCTTGTCAGCGGTTAAAAGCCCACAAAAAAGACGGGTCTGCTCGTAAGTCTGTTTTCCCATTTCAAAGTCCGTTGGCGGTGCCCCGGAAGAGCAGAGGGGACGTTTTGAGAGCCCTGCGCCTTGTCAGCGGTTAAAAGCCCACCAAAAAGACGGGTCTGCTCGTAAGTTGGTTTCCCCATTTAAAATTACATTGGTGGTGCCCCGGAAGTGCAGAGGGGACGTTTTGAGAGCCCTGCGCCTTGTCAGCGGTTAAAGACCCACCAAAAAGACGGGTCTGCTCGTAAGTTGGTTTTCCCACTTAAAATTACATTGGTGGTGCCCCGGAAGAGCAAGACAGTTAGGGTGATGATCCACCACATCCCCAGTCACCTTCCCCAATTTCAGGGGGGCTCCCGAAATACTCATCTTGCCCAGGGGCCCTCATAGAGCCTCAGAGGGGAAGCTAATGCTCTGCCTAAGTTTATTCGTGACTTTTGAACTTTTTTAAGTGATTTTCGTGATTTTCGCAGGTTGTGACATCAGATTAAACTATTCATTTGCTTAGAGCTAAAGTTTGCGAGAGCCCCATTGCATGAAAGAAAGTTTGACATGACAGAAAAAACCGACTCAAGGTATGTGTCTCAATTTGCACATTACTGAATTGATAGACATTGGGGTGGAAGGAAGGCCCATGAAAGAATGGGTGTGCTTTTCAGCTCAAAACCTGTTTTGTATTATGGCACTAGTTATCATATCGGCGACAGCATTGTAAGTATGAAGTTTGCCTGCGAGATGGCGTTGCAGCAAAAAGCATTACTCACTCCGCGACCGGTTCAAAGACGTTCTGCAAGCCAAAAGAATGCATCAATATGTACCATTTGTTCCCTTTCTGACATTGGGCTTGCGTGACTGCATTTACTTTTGTCACCGATAGTACTTACTTATACTTGGGATCAATGGAGCTGTTGCAAATTTTTGCTCAGCGGCGCGGCAGTTCGTGCTATTTAGCAACACTGCCTTTGCTCCAGTTGAATCTATGTTTAACAATCGATTGCTGGTGAAGCGCTGCTTCACTTTCGAATCGATTGTTTTACACACAATCAAATGGCGGGATGACATTGTTTCCAAATAGCACGAGCCGCCTCTGCTTTTGCTACAGGTTTATTAATGGTTGATTTGGATGTAAAACCCTGCATTAATGACGATGAGCTCACGAAATCCACTCCCAAACTCATAAAATGCTTTCAAATGCAAGATAGTAATGGCGGCAATAGCCGTCTACATCTTATGGAAATCGTGTGCTTCTTCTTCTTGTGTGGTGTCGGTCGGGAGAACATACCGTGAGAATGGAGCTTATTATGAGATGGGGTAACACGATGTAAATTGTAAAAGGCGGCTTTCACCGAAATGGGTCTGTTGGGTCTGTTGCACATCTTTTTATATTATCTCACTACACTAACAAAGTTAGAAATAGAGAAAGTATTGCAATGGCGCAGAGATTTTCAAAGTATTTTGTTCCGATACTTTTCCCTCTACACCTAAGTAAATCATGATGATTACAAAATAATTGCCTCTTATCATGCTTAATACTATCCTAAAGAATATTCATCCCTGAAGTTTGAATATTATTTAACCGCATGTGGCATGGAGGTGTAAAAGCACAAACTTTCTGTGGCATCTGTCTGTCCTTAACCCTTAACTGCAGATGAGCCCAGATCTGAAACAATTACTTTGAAACCTTATCTAAAAGTAGGGGACTTGAGTTGTACTGTCGCTGCATGGTGGGTCACGTCATGTGGAACAGATACTAAACGAGTAAGAACTGTCGATTTTGTCCTAGAGCGCGCAGCACAGGATAGAGAACGTGCATAGAGTGGTTGAAAATAGCTCACTGAAAATCTGATAGAGATTTTCCGATTTTCATTGTTATGTTTGGGAGTAACGCAGGGGTACCATATACAAAAAAAACAACTATTGAAACTTACTAACTTATTTTTTACTACTTTAATTTTTTTTTTTTTTAGCCTGAAAACTTTATTTTCAGTTGCATGGATACCTAAATGCGGGTAAGGGCATATTTGGAACAATTAATATCCAGGCTCTTTACCATTGAAATATAATGGAAAGAATTTTTTCATACTATTTTTCCCTGTCTCAAAGATCAAAATTGTACTGAAAAAAAAAAATTATTTTATTGAAAAAAAAAAAAAATCATGCAGTAAAGGGTTAATTCCATAGCCATAAAACGCGAAACCCAGCATAATTTTTGAACTATTGATCCACATGCGTCCTTTTCCAGAGATGTTGCTTTTAACATTCCCTAGCAAGACTTTTTTTGTTTTTTTGAAATTTTAATTTATAGGTTTGATAAGGATGAAAAATGGTTTCCATTGAAATCAATTTGGGGGGGGGGGGGGAGAGGAAAAATTTAAATATTTCAAAAATGGATCTTTAGATCTGGATAAAAATATCAAATGGGGGTCTGGGGGTCTCCCCAAGAATATCAAGGGGGGTCTGGGAGTCTCCTATAGAATATGGAAGGGGGTCTGGGGGTCTCCCCCAGATTAACTTCGATATGAGAAAGTGTTCCTCGGGTATTCCCTACAGTTTACTTTCATCTTTCCTTAAGATATACTTGATGAAAGGAACTCACAGTATTTTTTTTAATTTTCTAGAAAGCTTTCAAAGTGGCAAACATTTCGAGCGATTTGAAAAGGATTTGTTCCAGCGCGAAACTCGATGACGTCATAGTATATACGACATCCGATGATCGAAAGTACCTACTCCGTTTGCTTGCCGTTTGCGATTTGCGAAGACGCGTCTCCGCAATTTCCTCTGAAACTATGCGACTGATAGAAAGACCAAGAGGCCGTATTACTATTGTTTCGTGCCACAATGCAAAATCACCACGATTGGCAACACCGGCCGGAACGCCCGGAACTACACTATGACGTCATCGAATTTCACGCCATTAATGTCATTTACAAATTCATTTTGCAGCGAGCCTCAACTTATAAGTGTTACTTTTTCTCTATTACAGAGAAAATTTTATGAGTTTTCATTGTTTCCATCGGTTTTCTCGTAACATTTTACTTTAGAGTTGGGTATTTATGGCTTTTTAGCAAAAGTGCGCAACAGACCCATTACGATCCCGCGTTTGAAAGCATTTTATGAGTTTGAAAGTGGATTTCGTGATTTTTTAGTGCGCTTAAACTACCGTCATTTTCTCAGGGGTTTATATCCCGATTGACTATTAATAAGCCTGTTGCAAAATATTTGAAGCAGCTCCATTAATTCTTTAAACTTGCCTCCGCGAAAGTTCGTAACCTACACGTTTTGGTTTGCAACTAACAAGGGAAGGTTACGGTGGGACCCCCTCCGTTTGCGCTGAAATTTTGCAGAAGGGTAGGGCTTAGGGTTCTAACAAACGTACTTACGCCCTTTTTCGCCAATGGGCCTTTTTAAGAGTTGCAAAATTACTGCAGCGTATATACCGAAAAATTCGACCTCCACTCTCATCTGACTCGGTGGCTCAGAGCGCTAAGATGCAGCGCCGAAACTGCGACGTCTCCGGTTCGAGTCCACCTTCGGCCACTTATTTTTTGCACACTGTCGCACCTCACTTCAATCGGTTCGAACGACGTATCTACTTTCTCCCCCGCTATTCGTATCACTTACCACTTGAATTTTTCTCTGTAAGGTTTACAATCGCCCAGCTTATTTAATTTAAAAAAAAAAAAAAAAAAAAAAAAAAAAAAAAAAAAAAATCACTCGCATCCATAATTTGATCTATACCTATTAAAAGAAAAATAAAATAACATATGAGGATCAAAACGTAATGCCGATGCAAACGACTGAAAATGAAACAAGTGTACTAGCATAAAAGTATATTTAATAAAAATAGACGAAATTAATGTCATTTTAATGCTGATGGTGAATGAGGGCAATAATTGCAGCATCATTTTCATCTTACTTATCCTGGAACACTTTACTGATGCGTTTATCAGTGACTTTTCGCGATGTTTCATCCAATGCATTTTTGGAAATAATTGCAATTTTTAAGAAGTTCTTTTGCCACGAAGCAATTTAGGATGCGATTTGTTTGTTCTGATTGTTTTTATGGACAAACGTTTGTTTATATATCTCATTGTTTTTTTGTGTGTTTGTTTCTTTGCATGAATGCGCGTTTGGTTTTTGGTTTTCATTAATGCGAGCTTTTTTCATTTTCATTTGTTTGCATCGGCATTACGTTTTGATCCTCATATGTTATTTTATTTTTCTTTTAATAGGTATAGATCAAATTATGGATACGAGTGATTTTTTTTTTTTTTTTTTTTTAATAAAATAAGCTGGGCGATTGTAAACCTTACAGAGAAAAATTCAAGTGGTAAGTGATACGAATAGCGGGGGAGAAAGTAGATACGTCGTTCGAACCGATTGAAGTGAGGTGCGACAGTGTGCAAAAACTAAGTGGCCGAGGGTGGACTCGAACCGGGAACGTCGCAGTTTCGGCGCTGCATCTTAGCGCTCTGAGCCACCGAGTCAGATGAGAGAGGAGGTCGAATTTTTCGGTATATATGCTGCAGTGATTTTGCAACTCTTAAAAAGGCCCATTGGCGAAAAAGGGCGTAAGTACGTTTGTTAGAACCCTAAGCCCTACCCTTCTGCAAAATTTCAGCACAAACGGAGGGGGCCCCACCGTAACCTTCCCTTGTAAGAGTAGGTAAACAAGAGTCGCAATTGAATAGAACACTGAAAGAACTGTGCTCCGGTAGTACACCCTATTGCTCCGGTAGAGCCGAAGCACGAGCTGATTCAGATAGCTTCGCGGAGCAAAGCTCGGTAGTACATAAGCACGTGCTTCGGGAATGTACATAAAGAAGCGTGAAAAAGGAACGTGCCGCTACCCAGGAACGAACCGGGGATGTATCATTCCGGGGTCCAGTGCGTTACCACTGCATCGCTCAGTGCTTGTGGAATACGAGGCCTGATTGCTGCGTATATAAGGGTAGCGCTCCGAGGCGCACACTCTTTACGACGCGCTTAGTTAAGTGAGCAAACTCTGTGAATATGCTCCTAAATTGTAACGTAGCGTTCTTTCAGAGATCGCCGATGACAAATTCTCTGAGTGAATTGATTTCAAGAGTGAACCCGTTCTACTCTGATACTTAACAGAGAAAAGATGGCGACAGGTCCTGCTAATTGTATGTCATTGCACGTGTTGCCCGCCTACATCGCAATGCCGAAGCAAGAGGTTCGGGACTACTGGAGCATGTGGCTCGCTATTACCGACGGAAAGCCCGCTAGTCACAGAACTTTGCTTCGGATATGCCTCCTTCAGCTTCCCGAAGCATGTATTCGGTAGAGCCAGAACTTTTTTTTTTCAGTGAAGGCCTGCGTGGTCAACGCAGATAAGGGATCGGAAACGCGGGCTGGCCTCTGATTGGCTGTAATCGAGGGTCCAGACTGTTTTTGGCCTCATGGAAATTAACACGGGGTTTTCGTTCCGGGCCGTTTAACTCGAAGTCTGTTAAAAATTGATACAGTGGCGGACCCAGCCTTCGCGATTTTGGGGGCCGATTTTGGGATTTTCGCCCGTAAATAACCCCCTTTTCTTGCTTTCGCTCTTGCTTTTCCCCTTCCTCTTCCCTCTTTTCTCACTTTTTGAGCCGAACGGGGGAGGGGGCGATCACCCCCTTCGCCCCCCCCCCCCTGTATCCGCCAATGAATTGATACGTGCAAATTAATACCAGTCGATTTAGCAGAATTATTCTCTCAACAAATTGATGGGTCCTAAGTACCAGATTCTTAAAAATTCAAAAAGACTTTCTCAGTTGAAAAGTATACATAAGTATACATGTAGTGTGCTTTCATGCTTGGCGTGTGTTGAGTCACTCACTATTACGTGTATTTTTCAACTGAGACAGTTTATTCAAATTTTTTGCTCATGGGTAACTGTAGGTATGTGGCTTGCTCAAGGGTCAGCAGCAATCATAATTTGTTTTTTTGCGCCCCTGATAAGAAATCTAAAAACGTAGTTTACCAAGAAGCATTAAAATAAAGCAATATTAGGTAGGTCATATTGTTGGAGAATATGGTAACGATTTTTTTTTTTTTAATTTTAAAAAAAAAAAAAAAAAAAAAAAAAAAAAAAAAAAACAAGTTGGAACTTGCAACACTGGAACAGTGTTAGCAAAGAGAGCATGAGTGTCGGCCGTAAATCATTGTAAGTGTGGAGTTCCATATTGATAGTACAAAACTGCGACAAAGTCAATCGCAACGCTGCATTTGTGTTGGTATAACAGTGATCGCTGTAAAAATAACTTGATAGGTCAAAGT
Source organism: Trialeurodes vaporariorum (assembly GCA_011764245.1). Taxonomy (NCBI): domain Eukaryota; kingdom Metazoa; phylum Arthropoda; class Insecta; order Hemiptera; family Aleyrodidae; genus Trialeurodes; species Trialeurodes vaporariorum. The sequence goes on from VMOF01000369.1 coordinate 59,772,862, forward strand.
GGGAATGAAAATTTACTTATAGCGTGTTGAAACAGTTGTTCACGAGGCGAGGTGAATACTGTGGTTTTGAAAATCGATTTCGATAGTGATAGTTCTTTTAAAATCGGATGACGCAATACCAATCCTAGCAAGCCGCAAAGTCTAGTTTAGTTATTTGGGAATTTTTTAGATTTCTCTCGCCTGAACCAAAGTCATCAGGAAGGAAATTCTTAATACCAATCCTAGCAAGCCGGAAAGTCTAGTCTAGTTATTTGGGACTTCTATAGAATTTTCCTCGCTTGAACCAAAGTCATCACGATGGAAATTCTTCGTCTTTATGGTTTCAGCTCTTTTTGTCTCAGATTAAAAAATGAATGTTAATATTGATCAAATGTCATCCGACACTCATCAAGGCCCTTAAGGAACGTAATATGAACTTGAAAAAAGCTCATTCGATTTTTAAGGGAGCTTAAACGGTCCATGAGAGACGAAATTCGCGGATACAGAGTATCCACAGCTAATTTCAATGTTCGATCTGACAAGACCGTGCGCCTTTGAAAAATCGATATCTCGATAGTGAATCGATGTATTGCAATTCGGTTTGCACCGGTCAAAAGCGCTTGCTTGTGACTGACAACCTCGAAAATTTCAGATCCATCCGAGTTTATTTAATGACCTTACAGGACCTCTCGCGGCCGCAGTTAGACATTTCTTGTCAGAGTTACGCTGAAACGGGGAGTAGTTCCCCCCCCCCCCCCCCCCTAAGATGATATTTTTTGGCTCGAAACTGCATTGGGCCCTCTCGGGACATCATTGGGACCCGAAAAGAAGCGGAACCGATATAATACGGCACACGACTGGTTCGTGAGAGACGAAATTCGCCTTTTTCCAGCCTCCAGCGCCCCTCTAAGGTCGATCTGACAAGACCGCGCGCCTTTGAAAAATCGATATCTCGAGAACGAATCGATGGATTGCGCACTGCGGTTTGGATTGGGCGATAGCTTCAGCTTTTAGAAAATTCTTGAAAAAAATTCAGATCCATCCAAGTTTTTAAACGGATCTTATGGGACCTCCGCGGCCGCAGTTAGACATTGTACGTGAGACTTACGCTGGAGTTGGGGCCACGCCCCCCCCCCCCGATATAGACTTTATCGGTCCGACATTTGTCAGGGCCCTTAATGAACCTCATGTGAACTCAAAAAACTCACATATGACTTCTCACGGCGCATGCTAGGTCCATGAGAGTCGAAATTCGCGGATTTTAGAGAATCTTAGATTTCTGACCCTATACCGCGCGCCTTTGAAAAATCGATATCTCGAGAGTAAATCGATGTATCGCAATCCGGTTTGGACCGATCAAAAGAGTAAGCTTACCGGTACTCGCCGTTAAAATTTTGGATCCATCTGATTTCATTTTGAGACCTTACTTGAGTTACATGGACCCCAGTTGGAATTACTTTTTTCGGAGTTACGCTGGCAAGGGGGTCGCTCCCTCTCTTGGAAAACTGTGGAGGGGGCCCTTTGCTGGGGCATACATTCTATTTTTCACCTTTTTTTTTTTTTTTTTTTTTTTTTTTTTTTTTTTTTTTTTTTTTTTTTTTTTTTTTTTAAAATTTTATATTTGTGTCTAATCTAAGTTGGGGGAGGAGGAGGAGAGTACCTGCAAGTCAACCGGCAATTTACTTTTGATAGTGGCTGCGGGTCGAGGGTGCGGATTGCGGACTTTTAACTTGTTGTGGGGTTTACAGGGTGGCCGTGTCTAAACTTATGAGAAAAGAAGGCAACCACAGACCGGAAGAACGTTCAATTTCTGGTTCAGAGACCATGGACAAAGACATGGGCACCCGCAAAACAATTGCCCGGAGGGGCAACTTTTTGAATGTCAATGGAAGGTCTAGGGGACACCACCTAGAGACGGGCAAGTCTAGAGAACCCCCCCCCCCCCCACTTCCGCCCAAAATAGAAAATAAATCAATTATCCTTCCAAATGGTAGAAATTGTAAGTGATTGTAGCATGTAGTTGTATCAAAAGTAATTCTATTTTTGACGTGTTTGATATTATGAATAAAGTGACAGCATCAGATGATAGAAATAGTAAAAAGCTAAGTACAACTATTCCTTCTTTATTTTCATTGTCCTGATGAATTCTAAGAGTTAACCTATTTAAATTAACAAAACCAAAACTCTTGCCTATACATTCTCTAATCATGTAATTATCGACCAGAGGATTCTGAATTTTTAAGGAAGTTCGCAAAATTCTCGTTGCCAACGGTAGTTGCCAATGTAGACACGTTCATACTAGTAGATTTTAAAACTTCTTTCGGCGAGGGAGATGACGGGTGGGAAGGATGATGTCGTCTGAATCAGGAGGGGGTGGGGTAAAAATCAGGGGGAGATCTAGATCTGGGGGGGAGAGGAATCCTGAAACTGGGGGGCGAGCTGTATAGTGGCAAGGGGTGGTTGGGCACCACTGCTTAGGGGGGGGGCTACTTTCCGCCCTGCCCCCCCCCCCTAAATTACGCCCATAATTAAAATTGTAAAGTAAACTAAGAATAAAGTTTGTTAACTCTTACTCCTTTCGTTATTATTTGATCTTCGAATGTTCCGATTCTTTTTTATTGTAAAGTTTTGATTTTTCTGAATTGGGGGGGGGGGGCGCCGCGCCGCCCCTCGGGGAGCGCCCATTGACAGATAAGGGAGAAAGGTACGTGAGGGAAAGTACACGGGAATCCGGCGTAGTGTGCCGCAAAAATTACTACCAATGGCGGATCCAGAAAATTCTTTTAGGGGGGGGGGGGGCTTCACGCCTATGAATTTTCAAATTTGCAGGGAGGAATTTATGGGATTTTTTCTGTTGAAAAAAGGCAAAGGCTACCGTGAGTTGGGGGGGGGGGGCGTGCCTTTCCCGAATCCGCCGCTGATTACCATGTAACACTGGGCCACGATGACCGATGTCGCAAAAAACCAGGTAGAAGACCCGTGGCGGGCGTGGCATCCGTGATGGCTGTGAAATTGGGATGAAGTAGATGGACACACATCATTCATGCAATCTGCACAACGCGGCAAGCAACTGTTGTAGGCGTAGGTGCAGTAGTTCGTGGGGAGGGCAAAGGGGACGGGAGGTCGTCGCAAAACCATGGACGAAGATATAACTAAGGACTGCCGACTGTTGTTAGTCCTGTTTTGCTCTCGACCCCAGCGCTCCAAGCAGCGGTCAGCTGAACTACTCTTTCAAGTGAGCGATCCTGGCGATGTGTCCATGCTCACATGCTGTGCTACTGCTAAAACCGTTGTTGGAGTTGGTCTGTTATGGCATGGCTGTCAACTGTTGTCGGCGACCCAAGAGGATCAGATAACTCAGTATCTCAATGGAAGATCGAAAGCAAGGGAAATTCAGAATCAACTTTGGACAAGGTAACAGAAATCATCAGCAAATTAAAAGAGTCGCCTGATCTCTACTAATAAAACAAATGTCTATGTACTCTTTCTTGTTTGATTCCGTTTTGAGGTTAACTGTGATGTATAGTATTTCAGTCCTTGATTAATCATTTTCGACAATTCAGGAATCTTTCAAGAAATACTCCAGACGTTTGCTTTTTAGCGGATTTTGCTTCCTTTTAATTCGCTGATCATTTGTTCCCTTCGTTCAATCGTGATTCAAATTACCTACACGGTATACATTTGCGGGAAGGCATGGGAGAAAGGGAGCCGGAGCGGCCACCGCTGCAGCGGTTCGTTTTTAGTTGACCCTTACTGCTGCTTGGAGCGCTGCGGTCGCGCTCGAAAACCCGCTAACAGGTTTTAACAGGGGCGGAGATAGGAAGTCGGCAGTCCTTAGTTATATCTTCGTCCATGGCTCGGAATGGTCTTAAAATTTTCCTTAGGATTTGATCTAGAACGCAACGTTCTTACATTTTCGAAAAGTTAACTCTAGCTCTCGCAATTAACGATTAAAGGCGGAAAAAGCATGGTTTCTGGACCGCGGAACAGTGGCGTTATCTAGCGGATGAGAATCTTACTACAGGTCGCTGAGGATTCACCTTAAAACGCAACGCCGATCGCGTTCCCCAAACGAATCTTTTAGCGGACCGAAACATCAACAATAACAGGATTGGAAATTTGAAATCATCTAAATGCATTTTAAATCGCAGAATACACGAAACATGGACACAATCCTCTGATATAAAACCTCAATATCTCATACAGAAAATTTCGTTGAAGTCTGATCCAAATTAGTAACGTAATTACATTCCCAAAAATGCTTAACCTCAATCTTGGCCAAAAACTCCCGCCACAAAGAAAAAGCGACAAATTGGGAGGACACCGGATTGGCGGAATCACATGGGTCAATCGGTCCTCGAGGACCCGTTCTCGATACTGAAACCAAGCGATCCCCCGAGCGGACCCCCGAACCATGCCGTTCCTATAAGAAAAGCATTATTGACCTTGTAGAAACGATTTCAATAGAGCATGACACTCATGCTCTAAAAAAAAAAAGTAATGCGGGCATTAGAATTAATGGCAGTCTCAACCCTGTAACAACGCAGAGAGCTTTTACAGTTTTAAATAATGAAAGAAGAAGAAAAAAACCACCTAAACCCTCACCCCTACAAACCCATACCCCTAGAATTCTAGACGTGGAGGGCGCCCGAAGGGCGTCTGGAGCGGCTAGTTTGCAATAAAGTGGCACTTATGACCTATCGAGTAGTTGAGAAGATTCTGCTAAATCGACTCGTATTAATTTCCAGAGTCTATTTTGCACAGGTTTCGAGAAAAATGGCCCGGAACGAAAACCCCGAGTTAATTTCCATAGGGCCAAAAAAATGTGGACCCACGCATTTCCCCCCATTTCCAGCCAATCGGAAGCCGACTCTTATCAGCATTGGCCACGCTAGCTCTCAATGCAATTGCGACTCTTGTTTACTCTTTGGTTTGCAATTTTGGAGCAGGATAGCTGGTTTTGGGAAATTGTGAGGAAGCGAATTGTGATTTTCGAATGTTATACTCTGTAATAATCTGCGCTTAGAATTGCTTCGGCGAAAGCTCAAAACAGACCCGGATCCATCTACACTCTACAGGACTTGAATCACCTTAATGACAGAACCCAAACAATTTTAAGCAATTTTATGGGCTTGAAAAAGCCGTTAAAGAGAGGGTTGTGGCTGTGGCTGTGGCCACCGCGCCAGCCACTCTACCAGGCCTAAAGAGTATTGCGACTGTCACGATGGTTTTTGAGACGAAGGCAAGAAGGCTCATTCCGGACGCTCGATAAAACCAAATTAAGGGAAAAAAGGGGGGAACAGTGAGAGCACGTTCAATCACAAAATAACAACAGTGGGGAATTTTGAAGGGGGTGAGAGTGAGGCGGGGGGAGGGAAAAGGAAGGAGAGGATGATTTTAAAACCATTAATTTCATCGCTGCAGAGACGCATCGTGTGCCGGAGATATCAACGGATCGGCGATAAGAGGCTCACATTTTTAAGGCCGAAAGGATAAGGGAAGGAGAAACAAGTGAAGAAATTTATATTTAAGTTAACAAATAAATAAAAATAATAAACTGTGAAAACCGTCCGCTCTGCCTCTTTCTCCTCTCTCTCTCTCTCCCTATCCCTCCGCCCTCTCTCCCTCCCTCCCTTCCTCCCTCGTCAATCTCTCTCACTCTCACTTTCTCTCCCTCTCTCTTTTCCTCCCTTTCTTCCTCTCTCCTTCTCTCTCCCATGGATACGCACTCACTCTCTTTCTCTCTCTCTGTCTCCTTCTCTCTCCCATGGATACGCACTCACTCTCTTTCTCTCTCTCTCTCTCTCTCTCTCTCTCTCTCTCTCTCTCCTTCTCTCTCCCATGGATACGCACTCACTCTCTTTCTGTCTCTCTCTCTCTCTCTCTCTCTCTCCTTCTCTCTCCCATGGATACGTACTCACTCTCTGACTCTCTCTCCCATTGGATATGCACTTACTTCCTCCCCCCCTCTCTTTCTCTCTCTCTCTCTCTCTCTCTCTCTCTCTCTCTCTCTCTCTCTCTCTCTCTCTCTCTCTCTCTCTCTCTCTCTCTCTCTCTCTCTCTCTCTCTCTCTCCCCCCACTCACTTCTGTTGGCTCTGTTTGGTTTTAATGGATCAATGGAAAAGCGAGCTCCAACCATCACACGTCCCTTGTGTCCCCGACTCCCCGCCAGCTTCTAGCCGAAGCGCCCAAGCCACGAAGGGAATGCATCCCTTCATCTTTCCAAGAAAGTCGAGTGTGATGAAATAACGTCAAGCACCGCGCCGCGCCACGTGGACCACACGCATTTCACCCCCCCCCCCACCCCCGTCTTCCTTCAACCACACCGCGGCACCACACGCGACCCTTCTCTCCTTATCTCCCTCTGTGCCCGAAACCAATCGCGAGCCTTTCTTTTTGTCTCTCTCTCGAGGAGTATCTTTTGTCGAAGCACGCAGTCTTTTTTAAGTTTGACCTCAAAGTTGCCTCGTTTTTTTTAAAGAGAAGGGTTCTGTTCCAAATTATTAATTAATCAAAAACCAAAATAAATACTGTTTAAGGTGATTCCATGGCACGTGACCAAGGGATCGATATAAGTCGATCGATTAATGGTCATTTCCCGGACTCTTGAGGACTTGTGGAGTTTTTTTTTGTTGTAAAACCAGGATTGTCAGCACCTGGAGGTAGATGTAACAAAGATATCTGTAAAGTTTGGATGCTCGAATCCGGATAATAAGGACGTAACTATGGGAATGGGGCAGTTGCAAGGGTCTGAAATGTTGTGTTTTTTATAAAGGAAATGATAGTCCTTGACGAGCTGAAGACAGCGGTGTCTTTGGTTTTTTCATAAGTGTCACGGTTTTGGAGATACACCAGTGTAAAGTTGTAAAAAATCGTGAGCGTGGTGACGTCACTACGCGAAATTCCCATTCAAAACAATGTATTTTGGGTCAAAATCTTATCTTTGGAACAGTAGGACTTAATTAGGAACCAAAGGTATCTTTTTTTCTCAGCTCATCAAGTACTTTAATTTTCTTTAAAAAAAACACAACATTTTAGACCCTTGCAACTGCCCCATTCGGAATCCGTTGTGCGATAAGATAAATTGAACAGCGACTGTGCGAATTCCCATAGTTACGTCCTTATTTTCTGGATTCGAGCATCCAAACTTAACAGATATCTTTGTTACATCTACCTCCAGGTGCTGACAATCCTGGTTTAAAAAAAAAAAAAAAAAAAAAAAAAAAAAAAAAAAAAAAAAAAAAAAAAAACTCCACAGAGTCCGGGAAATGTCCATTAATCGATCGACTAATCGATCGCCTTGGTCAGGTGCCATGGCAGTGGCGTAGCCGGGGGGGGGGGGGGGGGGTTCCCAACTGGTCTGGACCCCCCCCATGACACCAAAATTTGTCCTAAAAAAAAGGTAATTTTTTGCGTTTTCAGACAAATTTTACCAAATTAGTATCTTTGGACCCCCCCCATGACAATTTTTGGATCCCGGACCCCCCCCCCCCATAGAAAAATTCCTGGCTACGCCACTGTGCCATGGAATCACCTTAAGCAGAGCGATATATCGTATCGATTGCCATCCGAGGACCTATGGCTCCAAACGAACTATGATTCTATGTAATTTCCCCATAATCTTATTTTTGAACGGAAATTTAGGCTAATAAAGCAAATAATTAATGCTTCCTTTGATTATGAATTCTATGTCCTCGAAAATGCTTAGCTATGCCTGGTTCCGCGACTCAAAACTGCCGAAATCAACAAGATATTACTTACAGATTAAACGATACGTTTGGAGGTTAAAATCACACAAATCTTACTGTTGTTGTTGTTGTTGTGGAATGAGCGGAAATCTAGCGAGAATTCGGGTGATTCCAACCTCCAGATGCAGAGTTTATTCTGTAATATCTTGTTGATTAATGATTATTGACAGTTTTAGCTGCGGAGCCAATCATAACTAACTCTAAGCATTTTCGAGGACGTATAGAATTCATTGTCGCTTAAAGGAAGCTCAATTTTTTGGTTCAATAGCCGACATTTCCGTTCAAAAATACGCTTATGGGGAACATACAATAAATCAGAGTTTCAATGGAACCAGAGGTCCTCGGACGGCGATCGATACGATATATCGTTCCAATAAAACAGTATATGTCGGAGCATTCCACCACTCTCGCGCTAAACTCCTTCAAAATGTAACGTTGTTTCGTCTGCGGGCCGATCCTTGAAATCTAGGATTTGCGGAGCCGAAACCCACGGTCGAAATCAAAATTTGCACCTCTCCTAGCAGAAAAAAACAAAAATAATATTGCTTCAAGACCTAAGATCCACCGTTCAAGAACTGATCAAGACTCTTTGCGCAAACGAAAATTGCTTTCAATAATTAAATTTTGAGTTATTGCGATTTGAGCTCTCGGCCATGGATCGGAGCAGCTCCCATTTTTTGAGCTCCGATTGAAATAATGGGGCTATTGCACACTTTTGCTATAAGCGATTTAATAGTCGATTATGGCATAAAAACCTCAAAAAATAACGATGGCGGCACTAAAAACTTCCAAAATCCACTCTTAAACTCAATAAACGCAGTTATTTGCGGGAGTGTAACGGTGGCCGAAGGCACTAACAATGGGAGATTCCCATCTAACAATTCTGAAACTCCATCAAGAAGTGACCAATAAGAGACTACTTTCATTTGACACCGGTGTCACTTGGTGTTGCGGTACCATTCATCGGATGTGGATCATCACTCTGATGACTAATTACTCTGTGAATCATCCTTGTCAACATAGAAAGAGTGACGAAATTAAGATAGGAATCTCCCATTGTTAGTGCCTTCGGCCACCATTACGCTCGCGCAAATAACTGCGTTTATTGAGTGTAGGAGTGGATTTTGGAAGTTTCTAGTGCCGCAATCGTAATTTTTTGAGGTTTTCACGCCATAATCGACTATTAAATCGCTTATAGCAAAAGTGTGCAATAGCCCCATTCGAACCGTAATCATGGAAAGTCATTTCTGTGTGCGCTAAACCAACTCAAATTTCTTATTGAACGGTAAATTTTAGGTTTTAAATTATTATTCATTGTTTTCTTGAGGAGAGGTGCAAATTTCAATTTCAACTGTGGCTCCGGCCGGCACCGAATCTCCTCTTGAAATTCCTGACCTTTAATTAGACTGGATAAGAATGTAAAAACTGTGATTGGTGGAGAGCGTGGTTTTCAAGTACGAAATAGATATAATTAAATATTATTCTTAATTTAGATGCTCAAGACTGTCTAATAACCAATCAAATCTATTCCATTTTTTTTTTATTAGACTTGGCATCCATGTGACTCGTCTAATCACCGTTTTTCAATCCTATCCATTCTATCCAAATTTCGGAAATTTCAAGAATCAGGAGCAACATACGAGTAACGTTAGCTTTCCGGGTAGTAATCTTTATGTCGCAGGCAAATGACAATCCTAGGCAATTAGCAATCGACTTCAATTTATGGTCTGAACAAAATCAGATTAAGCGTACCTAGTGGTACATTACAAAATTATTAAATCAATATTTTTCTCGACTGGTCCTCTTTTTATGGACTTTTAAAGCTATTACATACAGGTGTTTAAACACACTTCATCTAAATAACCGTAGGTAAAGAACTATAATCAAAAGAACCCTAATCTGATGAAATCACCATTGTTGTCAGCTTATTATATAGCTTTCAAATGAGCTAAAGTAAATCTCGATACAATGGGGCTCTTGCAAACTTTTGCTAGAAGCAAATAAATAGCCCAATCTGATGTAACAGCAAACGAAAATCGCGAAAATTACGCAGTAAGTCTAAATTTTAGAAATGATCTCACATAACTGCTATAACGGCAAGATCGTGATGGCGGTTCAACGCAGGAATCATGGGAGATACCTGTCTGATGTCGCTTTCTCTACGGAAAAACAGAGATATGTCTCAATTGAGATAGGAATTTCCCATGGTACCTGCGTATCTCCGCCATTAAGCCCACTTCTGAGAGTAAAATTTCGTGATTTTTTAGTGTACTTATCGTCATTTTTACAAGTTTTTTATGCAAGAATGAACTCTTCAATCCCCCAAAGCAAAAGTTTGCAAAAGCCCCATTTTTCTGTAAGTCAACATTACGCTTACTCTGAATTTCTTCTGTTCATAAATAGACGGCGCGGCGACCCGCGGCGTGCTCGTTGCCTAGGCAAATCGCAAGATCGCTGTTTGCCTGCGATATATTACAAAGACGCAATCAGGATATCTTCTTCTGTCTCTCTCATTTCCCTTTTGAATGTATGAGTTGGAATAGGATAAATTATAAAAAGAGGGGGTTCCATCCCCTTGTCCGTCCTCGTCTAACCTATGTGTTTCAATGGAGAAAAGAGAGGGATAGAGAATTTCTCTCCGTTGCGCTACTATAGGTATATGTTTATACCCGACCACAGAAGCGCGCGCGAAATAAGAAACTCGATTAAAAACGCAATTAATATTTTTTCCGCGTAAATTGTTCCAAAAATTGAAAACAGGTATAAAACGATCCAAGATATATTGGTATAGGTTCTTGTTTCCACGATAAGAGACTCAACACTACTCCCCCCCCCCCGAAATCTATCCTCTACGCACAACATCGCTGCCGTTTCTTCGTCAGAACGCGCGCGCGTAAATGCGTCTCGATAAAAAATGCTTCCAGAAAAAAGAGTAAACAAGAGTCACCATTGATGCATTGGAAGATAGCGCAGCGTGGTGAGTGCGCTGAAAAGCTCCTAACTCAGAGGCGGCTTCTGACTGGCTGGAGATGGAGGGAAATGCGGGTGTCAAGACTTTCTAGATCTTACGGAAATTAACACGAACTGAGAGAATTCTTTTTTTTAATCCAATGGCAGTGGCGTAAACTTGGGATTTTTATTGGGGGGGGGGGACCAACTTTTGAGAGATTAACTATAGGGGGGTCTGAACGTACACCCTCCAAAGATAGGGGGGACTGGGGGTCTTCCCCCGAAAAATTTAAAAATTCAGGCTCTCTCAAACGTTATTTTAAGCAATGTTACCGCATAATAAGGGTAGCTCTGGAGAAGGTTGCGCGTCTTCTCTTTCAGCCGCAATTCTTAAGAACGAATAGATGGAAAGAGAGAAAAGGACTAAAATTTGGTTTTCGGCAAAAAATTAAAATCAAACTTCAATGTCTCTCAACTTTTTTGCGGATGGAAGAATGATGCTTTTTTAAGAATTAGGATTGCTCTGGAGACGGATGCGCGTCTTTTCTTTCTGCCGCTAGTCTTAAGACCGAATAGATGGAAAGAGAGAAAATGACTAAAATCTGATTTTCGGCAAAAAATTAAAATCAAACTTCAATGTCTCTTAACGTTTTTGCGGATGTTAGAATGATATTTAAGATATAAATGTCACCAAATTTAAACAAATTAAAATTAGATTTTACGTCTATTTTCTTCACTTTTCAGGCAAAAAGAGAATTTTTAAGTTTAGACAATCAGGTTTTTGATGAAGCTGATATTTCAAGGCTTTGGGAATCTGTTCTTCACGGTTAGATTAAGTGTTCTGGAAATTGAAAACTGCAGTAAATGTATTGTTCCGCTCAGTGGCGTAAAAGTTGAGATTCTTTTTGAGGGGCATGCATACAGGATTGTTGTGACCTTTCGACCGCCATCTTAGGCTTTCCTTAAAACGCTTTTTGTCAGTTAAGGTGATTCTATGGCAAACTCCCGGAAATTTTAATCCTATAGATGGCATTACTTGTCGCTGGCTCCGAAAATAGCCGTTTTTTGACGGTTTTCGGCTGTTTTCTTAGAATAGACGAATATAAAGGCAAAAATCGGACTGTCAGCGCCTGCTTAATTTTTGCTTGATTTTTTGAGCCATAAACGGGCCAAATTGGTTCTAAAATAAAGGCGTAACTATGCAAAGAAACAATCATATGTAATTTGGAGTTGTATTAGTAAAGATTACAGGTGAAACAGAAACCTGTAATCTTTACTGATACAACTCCAAATTACACTTGATTTTTCCTTTGCATAGTTACGCCTTTATTTTAGAACCAATTTGGCCCGTTTGTGGCTCAAAAAATCAAGCAAAAAATTAAGCAGGTGCTGGCAGTCCGATTTTTTGTCTAATATTCGTTTGTTCATAGAAAACAGCCGAAAACCGTCAAAAAACGGCTATTTTCGGAGCCAGCGACAAGTAATGCCATCTATCGGATTAAAATTTCCGTGAGTTTGCCATAGAATCACCTTAAGGAGTATATTTTGAGATTATTTGATGCTCTTAATGTGATTTTCACGCGATTTTACATCAGAATCAACCCTCCATAACGCTGCAGCATAAGTAAGCAACAGCCCTATTCTACGTCCTCGTAAATGTGGCACAAAACGCCAAAAAACTTTGTCTGGATTTCAATATGAAAATCGAAATTGGGGGGGGGGGGTCATGGACCTTCCTAATTAAGTTCCATTGTTCCAGAGATGAGATGTTGGCCCAAAATACATTTTTTTAAACGGTGATTCCGCGTAGTGACGTCACGACGCACACGATTCATTACAACTTTACACGTGTTTATCTCCGAAACCGAGACACTTTGGAAAAAACCAAAGGCACCATTGTTCTCAGCTCATCAAGTACTATTAGTACCAGTACTAGGGGCCTTCGGCCGTGGCAGCATCGTTGCGTTTTCATTTAAAGAAAAACTCATCAAAAACCTTTCCAGGTGCAAGCAGCGACGCGACGGCAAGTCAGGTAAATAGGTCTGTCACAAAAATCCGTTCCAATGCATCTACTCAAAGATACGAAATGATGGTTCCTAGACCGGAAACATAGCTTAATTTTGCCCTTGAGGCCCGGGCCCAACGACAACAGGCGCGTGATTTCATGCCCTGTGGCTGGCCCTGGGGCTCATCCAATGAGCTATAACTTTAGACTGGCAGCGGGCTGGTCCACCTTGTGCCACACAGGATAGAAGGAATCCCGGGAAAAAGCGGAATTTGGACGGCAGATTCCAAGGTTTGACGTTAAATTTCGTAGGTCGTTCGGAATTTGGCGGGAATTTGGACGGCAGATTCGTAGGTCGTTTCCGGCGATGCCCGAGTTTGTTTACGAAACGACCGGAAACAACCTACAAAACTTAACCTCAAAATCGATTTTTACGACAAGATGGCGGCGCCCTAGGTGACAACAATGAACCAGCGGAACGTTCCTTGATGTGCCACTCTAAAGTTATAGCTCATTGGGCTCATCGGGTTATTTTTCCATCAATCGACTTTTCCCCTTCCTATTATTATCGGCTACGCCCAGTCTGGTCCGGTCCGGTCCGGTCCGGTTCAGCCCTTGCTGAAATCCTGGCGGAACCCGGATGCGGACCGAAGGACGTAAATAAAAAGGTCAACGTCTCAGTGGAGTTCTCGACTTCGATGAGGTCTGCATTCTCTCGCATACATCTTAATTAGTTGGTCAGTAATTTCTTCCTGAAGTCATATGATGTTATTTAGGGGAAGGAGTTAGAAGTATCCGCATTAACCAGTCTTCAAGCGTCGCGCGTCGCATCGCGTCGCGCTATAATCTGAGATGGTCAAAAATTGGTCAAAAACCATGATTTTTTATGTCTTTTTTTCACCCATTTTTGGCCACTTTTTTTCGATCTCAAACCATAGTGCATCGCATCCCTAACGGGCGGTCATGGATTCTTTACGACGTGTCAAGGTTAAACCAACGAGCTATACATTTATCTAGAGTGACGGTTCAATGGGTAACCTGCGTAACCATCACCATAGGGGATATTTAGGTAACACTGAAAAAAATAAATAGTTAAAAAAGTCCAGAACAAAACGATTTGCTAAATTAACCTATAATTTTGTTAAATTAACAACTCAAATGCTAAATCAGCAATTCATTTTGTTGGCTTAACAACTAACTTTGCCCAACCAGCAAATCAAATAGTAACAATAACACTTTTTATGCTGGAACAACAAATTTGTAAGTAAAATCAGCAATTTATTTTGCTGATATAACAAGCTGAATTGTTAGATTAACTAGGTTAGGCTAGGTTAGGTTAGATTATAACTAGTTCTGTAATTTTTTAACTATTTAAAATTGCTAAATTGACAATGTCCATTTTGTTAAAAGACCACCACTATGTGGTTGATTTAACAACTATTTTTGTAAACTCAACAAATAAATTGTTAACTTAACAGAAAACCCGGATTGATTTATTAGCAACTTTCAATTTTTGTTAAATCATCAGCAAATTTTGAATTGTTCCTTTAACAATTGATTTTTTTCAGTGTAGGTTTAAGCGAGTAGTTTGTCCATTTGTTTTCGTGTATTATGGTGCGGTGCCACCGCACAGTGGACCGGAACATGATTTGATCTACTGTGCGCCGTGCCGCACTAAAATACACGGAAACAAATGGACCAATTAATTACTCGCTTAAATCTAACCTCAAAATCCCCCATGTCGGTTACGCAGGTTACCCATTAAACCGCCACTCTAGATTAATGTATAGCTCGATGGATTAAACATCAAATAGTGCATCTCCGGAGGATGTAAATGTACAGCCGCCTAAGTACTGTGCAAATCTAAATGCCACAGTTCGCTACCTTGCAATAATAAATGAGAATATTGATAATAATTCATCATTTAAAAAAAAAAAAAAAAAAAAAAAAAAAAAAAAATTAAAGTAGAGAAACTGATAAAGAGTTTTTAAAAGATTTCAAGTTAACATTATAGCTTTCTCCACGTGGAAAAAAAATGAAATTTTAATAAAGTAATTTTGCAAATTATAACGAAACTAGAGGCCGGTGGCCGCTTCGCGGCCAAGCGTTCCGTTTCGCGTCTTGCGCGTGATTTTGTTTATTCGAGCTAAGACTTTGACTTGATATCCACTCCCTAACTCCGTTTGCTATTCGCCCATCTAATCCTGCTCCAAAGGACGAAATCTAAAAACTTACTTTATTATTCCTGCAATACTAAAGTGGTATTTTCTCATGTACACCAAATGTTTAGAAAACAGGAGTCATCATTTGGAAGGGGCATAAATAGCATAACCCCCCGTCCCCCCACCCCCTTGCATGAAACTTAACCATTTTAGGGGTGGTCGTTCTCAAGAGGGCCCGATCCAAAACCGTCAATTTTTTTTGGCGCTCATGGAGCCGCCGAAACCCTTAGAATCGGCGGATTTGGATGCACCGTATTAGCGCATGTGGATTATACGATTTAGAACAGTACAGAGAAAAGAAGGGAAGGAGAGAAAGAGATAGCGAGAGTGAAAAACCATGCTTTCACAATAAAATGAGAAGTTCGAAATAAGCAAACAAATACGCATGACCGAGATCGCATACCTACGATAACCTTTCGTTGAACTGACATGACAATAAGACATTGCGTTTTAGTAGGTAAATCAAAAATCTGTATAAAAATGGAAAAGAAACTTTGCGCGGGAAAAGTATGCCTTTTTCAAACAGCCCTTTATTAACGACAATAATTTGTTAAAATAGGTTGGCTCGGAAATTCAAGCAAACTTCATTTAACATTTTAATTTTTTAAGCTTTTTGGACGTGAGGTCATTTACAACCCCTATTATTTGGGGTCATTCTTTCAGCGTTTTTTGACAATTGATGCTCAATGCTCAAAAGATGTCTCTCCATAAGTTCTTTGAAATTAGAGTGAGATAGCAGTACTTACATGCGGGGGTTACGTGAGACCAAGAGAGACACTTTGTCTTTCTTTGGAACGCTCATCACCAAGTCAGCACTAAATCAGTCTATTTCGAAAAAGAAAAAAAAACGCCTTCATTTAATTTGACACACTTTGACTCCACAGATTGAAAAATAACAGGTGTATACAATCAAATGAATCGTTAAAAACTACAAAAATACCCAAGAAATCTAACGATTTTTTTTTTGTTTTTGTTTTTTTTTTAAATTTGAAAAAACAGACCTTATAAAAACATCATAACCTCACCGAGATGCGAACTAATACGAAACAGCTCAAATCGCCAACTTTGAAAGAGGATGTGTAACAATATTCTGGGTCCGTTGGACCCGTTGGTAGTATTCTTAGATAAATCACTTATACATACAAAGTAAACAACACACTTTCAACAGGAAACCAATTATTTTCATTACTCAGTAAAATTCGAGAGCATATTATTGATAAGAGAAGAATAACCATCGTCTCAACTCATAGTTTGGTTTCTTTAAAAATTCTCGAAACCTAGCCCAAATTTGCTGGGTTATATAATCGAGATATCAATTCAACGCACCGATCTCAACAAAGTCATCTCTAGTTGATTGTACTATTCTATAAATCTGCGTTTAATACATATGATAAGTATCGAAGCTCTACTTCGCGAAGTACTTCGCGAAGTTATACAGCAACCTCGTCGAGCCATCAATCAATGACTGTACAGTGCTGCCAGATTTGACATAAAATATACACATTTTACTTTAAGTCTCAAGTGCCTGAATATTTTACAACACATCTAGCAGCACTGTGACTGTCCCATTGTTTACATCTACGTAAAATCATGTAACAAAAAGTCGAAGCTATACATCGATATCATACGAAGTGACTTCATTGAAGTCGCTATTAAAATGCTTCTATACCCGAATGTGTCCTTCCCAACGACCTCTACAGGGTGTTTCAGGTTTAATGATCGAAACTGAAACCATCGATTCTTTAGGTCAAAACAAGACTTTTTTTTCCTATAAACATAGGTCATAAAATGCTTCCCCAGTGAGCTACGATTTTTCAAAGTTGGAAAAAAAATTGTTTTTTTTTAAATATTGACCACATTTTTGGTCAGAATCGCTCCAAATTTGGGCTCAGGACGTAATTTTATGCGACAAATTCATTTTTTGCGTCAAAAAGACCATTAGTGAAGTCTAGGGGGGGTTTTCAGGGGGGGGTCAACTCTAAAATTGAAATTTTTTTGTCTCCCTGTGATTTTTTTTGAAATTTAATTGCAGAATATGGTTTATGAGCAAAAAATGAAGAAATGTGATGTCTTGTGTCATACTCGAAAAACGCGTTTTTTCATGCGAAAAATGACTTTGAAAATTTTGGCCCGGCTCGGTATCACTCGCATTTTGAAGGCGCTCCCTTGCGACGTCACTGCGATTGACCATTCGGCCAGTTGCGGTGTCGTATGTGTGTTCGCCAAAATGGTCTCCATTTTGAGCATTTGCTGTGACTTTGTCTTGTAATTGTTTTATCATTGTTTTATCATTGTTTTTGTAATGATACCTTGCCGTAATTTCGACGAGCAATTGATCTCCGTAAATTTGTTAACTGGTTAAAAACATTTGTTATTTTTTTTTTTAAATTGAACTTTACTTGGAAAAAAAAAAAAAAAAAAAAAGAAAGTGTTGTAAAACCTACAAGGTCGTTATTTTTTCTTACCGCAAACCAAATTTGACTTAACCGAAAAAAAAAAGAAAAAAAAAAAAAAGAAAAAAAAAAAAAAAAAATCATTGATAAAAGAAATAACCACAAACAATGCAGTTGCACGATTTGGCAACCTCTGAAACTTTGAAAACTCGACGCCTTACGCGCGCAAGAGGAACAGACCGCAGAAACGGAGAGCAGCGCCGCAGCGCGCTGCCCGAACGACGATAGCGCGCAACTGGCCGAATGGTCAATCGCAGTGACGTCGCAAGGGAGCGCCTTCAAAATGCGAGTGATACCGAGCCGGGCCAAAATTTTCAAAGTCATTTTTCGCATGAAAAAACGCGTTTTTCGAGTATGACACAAGACATCACATTTCTTCATTTTTTGCTCATAAACCATATTCTGCAATTAAATTTCAAAAAAAATCACAGGGAGACAAAAAAATTTCAATTTTAGAGTTGACCCCCCCCTGAAAACCCCCCTAGACTTCACTAATGGTCTTTTTGACGCAAAAAATGAATTTGTCGCATAAAATTACGTCCTGAGCCCAAATTTGGAGCGATTCTGACCAAAAATGTGGTCAATATTTAAAAAAAACCAATTTTTTTTTCCAACTTTGAAAAATCGTAGCTCACTGGGGAAGCATTTTATGACCTATGTTTATAGGAAAAAAAAGTCTTATTTTGACCTAAAGAATCGATGGTTTCAGTTTCGATCATTAAACCTGAAACACACTGTATATTAGACCGGCGAACGAATACGAACCAGCGTAACCCGCAAGAAAGAAAGTTAGGTTAGAATAGAGGTGCTTGGCCGGATAGGAGCACCTCTGTTTACACGTATTTTTATGAAGATGTTCTCTTCCGTTTTTCGCTTCTAAAACTCCTAATTTTACACGGAATTTGCTTTTCTTTGGTCTTAAAAGAAGGAGGATAGCTTGGGCTTTGACCTCCGCCCTACCGGGTCCGGTAACGTTTTTTCGAAAATATGTGGAAAATATAAGTCGTTGAAGTGGACACCCGTTGGTATGCTCTGAAGACCTTGCAAATCACGTTCGCCTGTTTACGACGATTCAATCTGTCTACAAATCGGCTTTTAGTCATTTTTTGAGTCTACTCCTTCACTCTCAGTCCTTTTAGTGCTAGATTCTTCAAAATCCGAAAAGTTTTAGTGGCCGAGGAAGTAATTTTTCTATACTGTGTAGTGTGTACCAGTAAACCCTCCTGTGTTAGAGTTCGTAGTTACTTAACTTGAGTTCGTAATTTCTGTACATTTCTCTTCTGGGTGATTTTTCATTCCTAATATTGTTTTATCAATCTGCGCCATCATCAGTGTCTATTAAATACTGTGATTGTGGTGAAACCCGCCCGCCGTTACCTCAGGATGTCGGATCGAGCCGACCACTGAAAGGGTTCTGGTTAGTCATCATCAATTTTGTGAAGTACTCATCATGTCAGGAGTGATTCCCTCTTATTCCTTTGTTTAGTCGCAGCATAATTCAGCCTTGAATCAGGATTCATCGTAAAATTCCTCTCTTTGAACCATCTGTGGTTTTTGCGCATTTTTCGGAATCTTAAAGGTGAGCTTGGAAGGGTAGGCAGAGAAAATGGCCTATAAGATTTGTGTCAAGATTTCTACGAACAGCACCAAGAGGTTCATTCAGTTAAGTTCATGAAGTCGTATCGGAAAGTATTAGATGGCAGTTATATGAGGGGCCCTGTTTCTTCATCACACATTTTAGCAATTTTAGCTGCTGTGACTCGAAGTCGCTTGCTTGAACACTTTCGGAAACGGATCGAACCGCCACAAGACGCAATGAATGCGAGAGAGAAACCTTGAAACGCGAGAGGTGTATCTCTCGCAGTCGCTTACGGGAATAATTTGCGAAACGGACCTAACCGCCATAGGACGCAATGAATGCAAGAGAGAAACCTTGAAACGTGAGAGGTCTATCTCTCGCACTCGCAGTCGCTTACGGGAATAATTTGGAAAACGGACCGAACTGCCATAAGACGCAATGAGTGCGAGAAAGAAACCTTGAAACGCGAGAAGTCTCTCTCTCGCACTCGCAGTCGCTTACGGGAATGATTTGGGGAACGGAGCCAACCGCCATAAAAGGCAATGAGTGCGAGAGAGAAACGCGAGAGGTCTCTCTCTCGCACTCGCAGTCGCTTACGAGAACACTTTCGGAAATGGACGGAACCGCCAAAGGACGCAATGAGTGCGAGTGAGAAACCTTAAAACGCGAGAGGTCTCTCTCTCGCACTCGCAGATGCTTACGGGAACACTTTGGGAAACGGACCGAACCGCCATAAGACGCAATGAGTGCGAGTGAGAAACCTTGAAACGCGAAAGGTCTCTCTCTCGCACTCGCAGTCGCTTACGGGAACACTTAGGAAACGGACCGAACCGCCATAAGACGCAATGAGTGCGAGAGAGAAACCTTAAAACGCGAGAGGTCTCTCTCTCGCACTCGCAGTCGCTTACGGGAACACTTTGGAAAACGTACCGACCCGCCATATGACGCAATGAGTGCTAGAGAGAAACCTTGAAACGCGAAAGGTCTCTCTCTCGCACTCCCAGTCTCTTACGGGAACACTTTGGGAAACGGACCGAACCACCATAAGACGCAATGAGTGCGAGAGAGAAACCTTGAAACGCGGGAGGTCTCTCTCTTGCACTCGCAGTCGCTTACGGGAGCACTTTGGGAAACGGACCGAACCGCCATAAGACGCAATGAGTGCGAGAGAGAAACCTTGAAACGCGAGAGGTCTCTCTCTCGCACTCGCAGTTGCTTAAGGGAACACTTTGGGAAACGGACCGAAACAGCATAAGACGCAATGAGTGCGAGAGAGAAATGTTGAAACGCGAGGGGTATCTCTCTCGCACTCGCAGTCGCTTACGGGAATATTTTGGGAAACGGAGAGAACCGCCATAAGACGCAATGAGTGCGAGAGAGAAACCTTGAAACGCGAGGGGTATCTCTCTCGCACTCGCAGTCGCTTACGGGAATACTTTGGGAAACGGACCGAACCACCATAAGACGCAATGAGTGCGAGAGAGAAACCTTGAAACGCGAGAGGTCTCTCTCTCGCAGTCGCAGTCGCTTACGGGAATATTTTGGGAAACGGACCGAACCGCCATAAGACGCAATGAGTGCGAGAGAGAAACCTTAAAACGCGAGAGGTCTCTCTCTTGCACTCGCAGTCGCTTACGGGAGCACTTTGGGAAACGGACCGAACCGCCATAAGACGCAATGAGTGCGAGAGAGAAACCTTGAAACGCGAGAGGTCTCTCTCTCGCACTCGCAGTTGCTTAAGGGAACACTTTGGGAAAAGGACCGAAACAGCATAAGACGCAATGAGTGCGAGAGAGAAACCTTGAAACGCGAGAGGTCTCTCTCTCGCACTCGCAGTTGCTTACGGGAACACTTTGGGAAACGGACCGAACCACCATAAGACGCAATGAGTGCGAGAGAGAAACCTTGAAACGCGAGAGGTCTCTCTCTCGCAGTCGCAGTCGCTTACGGGAATATTTTGGGAAACGGACCGAACCGCCATAAGACGCAATGAGTGCGAGAGAGAAACCTTAAAACGCGAGAGGTCTCTCTCTCGCACTCGCAGTCGCTTACGGGAATATTATGGGAAACGGACCGAACCGCCATAAGACGCAATGAGTGCGAGAGAGAAACCTTGAAACGCGAGAGGTCTCTCTCTCGCAGTCGCTTACGGGAATACTTTGGGAAACGGACCGAACCACCATAAGACGCAATGAGTGCGAGAGAGAAACCTTGAAACGCGAGAGGTCTCTCTCTAGCACTCGCAGTCGGTTACAGGATAATTTTGGAAAACGGACCCAACCGCCATAAGACGCAATGAGTGCGAGAGAGAAACCTTGAAACGCGAGAGGTCTCTCTCTCGCACTCGCAGGTGCTTACGGGAACACTTTGGGAAACGGACCGAACCGCCATAAGACGCAATGAGTGCGAGAGAGAAACCTTGAAACGCGAGAGGTCTCTCTCTCGCACTCGCAGTTGCTTAAGGGAACACTTTGGGAAAAGGACCGAAACAGCATAAGACGCAATGAGTGCGAGAGAGAAACCTTGAAACGCGAGAGGTCTCTCTCTCGCACTCGCAGTTGCTTACGGGAACACTTTGGGAAACGGACCGAACCACCATAAGACGCAATGAGTGCGAGAGAGAAACCTTGAAACGCGAGAGGTCTCTCTCTCGCAGTCGCAGTCGCTTACGGGAATATTTTGGGAAACGGACCGAACCGCCATAAGACGCAATGAGTGCGAGAGAGAAACCTTAAAACGCGAGAGGTCTCTCTCTCGCACTCGCAGTCGCTTACGGGAATATTATGGGAAACGGACCGAACCGCCATAAGACGCAATGAGTGCGAGAGAGAAACCTTGAAACGCGAGAGGTCTCTCTCTCGCAGTCGCTTACGGGAATACTTTGGGAAACGGACCGAACCACCATAAGACGCAATGAGTGCGAGAGAGAAACCTTGAAACGCGAGAGGTCTCTCTCTAGCACTCGCAGTCGGTTACAGGATAATTTTGGAAAACGGACCCAACCGCCATAAGACGCAATGAGTGCGAGAGAGAAACCTTGAAACGCGAGAGGTCTCTCTCTCGCACTCGCAGGTGCTTACGGGAACACTTTGGGAAACGGACCGAAACACCATAAGACGCAATGAGTGCGAGAGAGAAACCTTGAAACGCGAGAGGTCTCTCTCTCGCAGTCGCAGTCGCTTACGGGAATATTTTGGGAAACGGACCGAACCGCCATAAGACGCAATGAGTGCGAGAGAGAAACCTTAAAACGCGAGAGGTCTCTCTCTCGCACTCGCAGTCGCTTACGGGAATAATTTGGAAAACGGACCGAACTGCCATAAGACGCAATGAGTGCGAGAAAGAAACCTTGAAACGCGAGAAGTCTCTCTCTCGCACTCGCAGTCGCTTACGGGAATGATTTGGGGAACGGAGCCAACCGCCATAAAAGGCAATGAGTGCGAGAGAGAAACGCGAGAGGTCTCTCTCTCGCACTCGCAGTCGCTTACGAGAACACTTTCGGAAATGGACGGAACCGCCAAAGGACGCAATGAATGCAAGAGAGAAACCTTGAAACGTGAGAGGTCTATCTCTCGCACTCGCAGTCGCTTACGGGAATAATTTGGAAAACGGACCGAACTGCCATAAGACGCAATGAGTGCGAGAAAGAAACCTTGAAACGCGAGAAGTCTCTCTCTCGCACTCGCAGTCGCTTACGGGAATGATTTGGGGAACGGAGCCAACCGCCATAAAAGGCAATGAGTGCGAGAGAGAAACGCGAGAGGTCTCTCTCTCGCACTCGCAGTCGCTTACGAGAACACTTTCGGAAATGGACGGAACCGCCAAAGGACGCAATGAGTGCGAGTGAGAAACCTTAAAACGCGAGAGGTCTCTCTCTCGCACTCGCAGATGCTTACGGGAACACTTTGGGAAACGGACCGAACCGCCATAAGACGCAATGAGTGCGAGTGAGAAACCTTGAAACGCGAAAGGTCTCTCTCTCGCACTCGCAGTCGCTTACGGGAACACTTAGGAAACGGACCGAACCGCCATAAGACGCAATGAGTGCGAGAGAGAAACCTTAAAACGCGAAAGGTCTCTCTCTCGCACTCCCAGTCTCTTACGGGAACACTTTGGGAAACGGACCGAACCGCCATAAGACGCAATGAGTGCGAGAGAGAAACCTTAAAACGCGAGAGGTCTCTCTTTCGCACTCGCAGTTGCTTACGGGAATAATTTGGGTAACGAACCGAAACAGCATAAGACGCATTGAGTGCGAGAGAGAAACCTTGAAACGCGAGAGGTCTCTCTCTCGCACTCGCAGTCGCTTACGGGAACACTTTGGGAAACGGACCGAACCACCATAAGACGCAATGAGTGCGAGAGAGAAACCTTGAAACGCGAGAGGTCTCTCTCTCGCAGTCGCAGTCGCTTACGGGAATATTTTGGGAAACGGACCGAACCGCCATAAGACGCAATGAGTGCGAGAGAGAAACCTTAAAACGCGAGAGGTCTCTCTCTTGCACTCGCAGTCGCTTACGGGAGCACTTTGGGAAACGGACCGAACCGCCATAAGACGCAATGAGTGCGAGAGAGAAACCTTGAAACGCGAGAGGTCTCTCTCTCGCACTCGCAGTTGCTTAAGGGAACACTTTGGGAAACGGACCGAAACAGCATAAGACGCAATGAGTGCGAGAGAGAAACCTTGAAACGCGAGAGGTCTCTCTCTCGCACTCGCAGTTGCTTACGGGAACACTTTGGGAAACGGACCGAACCACCATAAGACGCAATGAGTGCGAGAGAGAAACCTTGAAACGCGAGAGGTCTCTCTCTCGCAGTCGCAGTCGCTTACGGGAATATTTTGGGAAACGGACCGAACCGCCATAAGACGCAATGAGTGCGAGAGAGAAACCTTAAAACGCGAGAGGTCTCTCTCTCGCACTCGCAGTCGCTTACGGGAATATTATGGGAAACGGACCGAACCGCCATAAGACGCAATGAGTGCGAGAGAGAAACCTTGAAACGCGAGAGGTCTCTCTCTCGCAGTCGCTTACGGGAATACTTTGGGAAACGGACCGAACCACCATAAGACGCAATGAGTGCGAGAGAGAAACCTTGAAACGCGAGAGGTCTCTCTCTAGCACTCGCAGTCGGTTACAGGAATATTTTGGAAAACGGACCCAACCGCCATAAGACGCAATGAGTGCGAGAGAGAAACCTTGAAACGCGAGAGGTCTCTCTCTCGCACTCGCAGGTGCTTGCGGGAACACTTTGGGAAACGGACCGAAACACCATAAGACGCAATGAGTGCGAGAGAGAAACCTTGAAACGCGAGAGGTCTCTCTCTCGCAGTCGCAGTCGCTTACGGGAATATTTTGGGAAACGGACCGAACCGCCATAAGACGCAATGAGTGCGAGAGAGAAACCTTAAAACGCGAGAGGTCTCTCTCTCGCACTCGCAGTCGCTTACGGGAATATTATGGGAAACGGACCGAACCGCCATAAGACGCAATGAGTGCGAGAGAGAAACCTTTAAACGCGAGAGGTCTCTCTCTCGCACTCGCAGTCGCTTACGGGAACACTTTGGGAAACGGACCGAACCGCCATAAGACGCAATGAGTGCGAGAGAGAAACCTTGAAACGCGAGAGGTCTCTCTCTCGCACTCGCAGTCGCTTACGGGAATATTATGGGAAACGGACCGAACCACCATAAGACGCAATGAGTGCGAGAGAGAAACCTTGAAACGCAAGAGGTCTCTCTCTCGCACTCGCCGTCGCTTACGGGAACACTTTGGGAAACGGACTGAACCGCCATAAGACGCAATGAGTGCGAGAGAGAAACCTTGGAACGCGAGAGGTCTCTCTCTCGCACTCGCAGTCGCTTACGGGAATATTATGGGAAACGGACCGAACCGCCATAAGACGCAATGAGTGCGAGAGAGAAACCTTGAAACGCGAAAGGTCTCTCTCTCGCACTCGCAGTCGCTTACGGGAACACTTTGGGAAACGGACCGAACCGCCATAAGACGCAATGAGTGCGAGAGAAAAACCTTGAAACGCGAGAGGTCTCTCTCTCACACTCGCAGTCGCTTACGGGAATATTATGGGAAACGGACCGAACCGCCATAAGACGCAATGAGTGCGAGAGAGTAACCTTGAAACGCGAGAGGTCTCTCTCTCAAGGTTTCTCTCTTGCACTCATTGCGTCTTATGGCGGTTCGGTCCGTTTCCCGAAATATTCCCGTAAGCGACTGCGAGTGCGAGAGAGAGACCTCTCGCGTTTCGAGGTTTCTCTCTCGCACTCATTGCGTCTTATGGTGGTTCGGTCCGTTTCCCAAAGTGTTCCCGTAAGCAACTGCGAGTGCGATAGAGAGACCTCTCGCGTTTCAAGGTTTCTCTCTCGCACTCATTGCGTCTTAAGGCGGTTGGGTCCGTTTCCCAAAATATTCCTGTAAGCGACTGCGAGTGCTAGAGAGAGACCTCTCGCGTTTCAAGGTTTCTCTCTCGCACTCATTGCGTCTTATGGTGGTTCGGTTCGTTTCCCAAAGTTTTCCCGTAAGCGACTGCGAGAGAGAGACCCCTCGCGTTTCAAGGTTTCTCTCTCGCACTCGTTGCGTCTTATGGCGGTTCTGTCCGTTTCCCAAAATATTCCCGTAAGCGACTGCGAGTGCGAGAGAGAGACCTCTCGCGTTTCAAGGTTTCTCTCTCGCACTCATTGCGTCTTATGCTGTTTCGGTCCGTTTCCCAAAGTGTTCCCTTAAGCAACTGCGAGTGCGAGAGAGAGACCTCTCGCGTTTCAAGGTTTCTCTCTCGCACTCATTGCGTCTTATGGCGGTTCGGTCCGTTTCCCAAAGTGCTCCCGTAAGCGACTGCGAGTGCAAGAGAGAGACCTTTCGCGTTTCAAGGTTTCTCTCTCGCACTCATTGCGTCTTATGGTGGTTCGGTCCGTTTCCCAAAATATTCCCGTAAGCGACTGCGAGTGCGAGAGAGAGACCTCTCGCGTTTCAAGGTTTCTCTCTCGCACTCATTGCGTCTTATGGTGGTTCGGTCCGTTTCCCAAAGTGTTCTCGTAAGCGACTGCGAGTGAGAGAGAGAGACCTCTCGCGGTTCAAGGTTTCTCTCTCGCACTCATTGCGATTTATGGCGGTTCGGTCCGTTTCCCAAATTGTTCCCGTAAGAGACTGGGAGTGCGAGAGAGAGACCTCTCTCGTTTCAAGGTTTCTCTCTCGCACTCATTGCGTCTTATGGCGGGTCGGTACGTTTTCCAAAGTGTTCCCGTAAGCGACTGCGAGTGCGAGAGAGAGAGACCTCTGGCGTTTTAAGGTTTCTCACTCGCACTCATTGCGTCTTATGGCGGTTCGGTCCGTTTCCAAATTATTCCCGTAAGCGACTGCGAGTGCGAGAGAGAGACCTCTCGCGTTTCAAGGTTTCTCTCTCGCACTCATTGCGTCTTATGGCGGTCCGGTCCGTTTTCCAAAGTGTTCCCGTAAGCGACTGCGACTGCGAGAGAGAGAGACCTCTCGCGCTTCAAGGTTTCTCTCTTGCACTCATTGCGTCTTATGGCGGTTCGGTCCGTTTCCCAAAGTGTTCTCGTAAGCGACTGCGAGTGAGAGAGAGAGACCTCTCGCGGTTCAAGGTTTCTCTCTCGCACTCATTGCGATTTATGGCGGTTCGGTCCGTTTCCCAAATTGTTCCCGTAAGAGACTAAGAGTGCGAGAGAGAGACCCTTCGCGTTTCAAGGTTTCTCTCTCGCACTCATTGCGTCTTATGGCGGTTCGGTACGTTTTCCAAAGTGTTCCCGTAAGCGACTGCGAGTGCGAGAGAGAGACCTCTCGCGTTTTAAGGTTTCTCACTCGCACTCATTGCGTCTTATGGCGGTTCGGTCAGTTTCCCAAATTGTTCCCGTAAGAGACTGCCAGTGCGAGAGAGAGACTCTTTGCGTTTTAAGGTTTCTCAATCGTATTCATTGCGGCTTATGGCGGTTCGGTCCGTTTCCCAAAGTGTTCCCGTAAGCGACTGCGGTTCACAGCAGTCCGAGTCACAGCAGCTAAAAATGCTAAAATGTGTGATGAAGAAACAGGGCCCCTCATATAACTGTCATATAATACTTTCCGATACGACTTCATGGAGTTAACTGAATGAGCCTCTAGGTATTGTTCGTAGAAATCTTGACCCAAATCTTATAGGCCATTCTCTCAGCCTCCCCCTCTAAGCTCACCTTTAAGATTCCGAAGAATGCGCAAAAACCACGGATGGTTCAAAGAGAGGAATTTTACGATGAATCCTGATTCAAGGCTGAATTATGCTGCGACTAAACAAAAGAATAAGAGGGAATCACTCCTGACATGATGAGTACTTCACAAAATTGATGATGACTAACCAGAACCCTTTCAGTGGTCGGCTCGATCCGACATCCTGAGTTAACGGCGGGCGGGTTTCACCACAATCACAGCATTTAATAGACACTGATGATGGCGCAGATTGATAAAACAATATTAGGAATGAAAAATCATTCAGATGGGAAATGTACAGAAATTGCGAACTCAAGTTAAGTAACTACGAACTCTAACGCAGGAGGGTTCACTGGTACACACTACACAGTATAGAAAAATTACCTCCTCAGCCACTAAAACTTTACGGATTTTGAAGAATCTAGCACTAAAAGGACTGAGAGTGAAGGAGTAGACTCAAAAAATGACTAAAAGCCGATTTGTAGACAGATTGAATCGTCGTAAACAGGCGAACGTGATTTGCAAGGTCTTCAGAGCATACCAACGGGTGTCCACTTCAACGACTTATATTTTCCATATATTTTCGAAAAAAACGTTACCGGACCCGGTAGGGGGGAGGTCAAAGCCCAAGCTATCCTCCTTCTATTAAGACCAAGAAAAGCAAATTCCGTGTAAAATTAAGAGTTTTAGTAGCGAACAACGGAAGAGAACATCTTCATAAAAATACGTGTAAACAGAGGTGCTCCTATCCGGCCAAGCACCTCTATTCCTAACCTAACTTTCCTTCTTGCGGGTTACGCTGGTTCGTATTCGATCGCCGGTCTTATATAGAGGTCGTTGGTCCTTCCGCGCAAAAAACATATGATCACAATCTCCACGGTAACGTCAAATCGCTCGATCAAATTTAAAAAAAAAAAAATTGACAGAGCAGCACGTTTCTCGCTCACACGCGTACAAAATCGTATGCTCGTCCGCACGTATGCATTTAAAAAAGGATGACAAAATCTCGCTTCTCTCTCCCACCCTTGCAAAACGAACTGATTCGCATCCTTTTCGCACTCGCACAACTTTTCCAGAGAAAAGTTTTTAGCATTTTAAAAAGGGACGCGGGGCCCGCACGGAAAAACTTATATTTTTCCCGAAGCAATGAAGCCGAGCCCTACCGATCGGTACCAGGCCCCTACCGAACGGTGCAACGGTTCTCCAGGAACTTAGCTTCATTCTTACAAATATAACATAGGATGTAGACTGTAGTGCTTGATCGTTAATTCAGATAAATTTTGTGAAATAAGAAAATAATTATTCACGATTTGCCGGGACAATTCGTATTATTTTTCTTCATCTCGGGTTTTGTCAAAACGGCGTTGGACAAATCGCGATTTATCTACAACAGATATGTAAACAAGGTTACTCATAAATAACGGCCCCCTCAAGTATTGTTCCTAATCGAGATCAAATGAAGCGATTTGCACATAGAATGGTAACCATAGGCGGCGCGTATAAGGGGCTATTGGGGCTATAGCCGGATAGTCCCCTCCCCACTTTTTTGGGAACGAGGGGCTAAAAAAATTTTTGAACGAGAAAAAAAGAAAAAAGGGAAAAAGAAAGAAAAAGAGAGAAAGAAGAATGGAAAAACGTTATCAATTTCTCATCGCCATCTGTCTGCTTCATTCAGAAGCTACTAAGGAAACGAGACTGTCACCTTTTGTTTATATTCTTCAAAAAATTTCCTAACCAAATTGTTTCAAGTGTCTATTTCGTCCAAATTGTCAGTATTTTTAAATTTTAGCCCCTTTCAAGTCAGAATTACGAGTGTTCCAAAAGAAAAAATGGTTATTTATCCCCCCATCCGCGCCTGCGTCAAACTTTATTTTGAAAAAGGTGAAGAAAGAAAGAAAAAAGAAAGAAAGCAGAAAAAAAAAGCTGTTGATTTTTAGCCCCCCCCCCACTTTTTGACCCCACGCGCCGCCCATGGTGGTAACCCAAAGAACAAATTATCGGAAGAAAAGCTGTATAAGTTGGGCAACACTGTAGCTCTACCGCGAACTGTTTTATGAAGAAGGACCAAAAGGTGAGAGACGATGCGAAACGGACTTGACATGCACGCCGCGACGCGTATGATTGCATCCACGTCTCTCAAGAGGTTTGAGTTTCTTCCAGGATAATCTTTGCTTCTTTTTTCTTTTCCTGGCGAAGTTCGTTAAAGAAAGGAATCGGAGAGGAAGGGCGGAAGGGCGCACAGGACCAGTGCTGCCGTTTTGCCTTTACGAACCGCTAATTTCAGAAACCACACAAGTCCACAAAATTGAATTTCACAGGAGGAACAAAATAAAGTGTTATAAAACCAAATAGATGATTTTAAAAATGTGAAAATATGTTTTTTTCTCTTTAGTAAAACCACCGAAAAAATATTAGTAAAATTTTGAAATTTTCAAGACAGCCCATTTGGCTTTAAAAACGTTTTAATCTTCCTTCCTCCAGCAAAATTCCTTTTCGTGGGCCTCTTAAATTGATTTCTGTAGTTAGCGGTTCATATATTAAGAGGCATTCCTACGATCCATCGACGTTTCAACAAGTTTGAGCAAAGATTACTTGTATCAGTCAAAAAGAACAGTAATGACTTCGTTCTTGCTTCCATGCTAGTGTCAGTTACAAAGTGGTTCTGCTGCAGGAAATGAGCGCTGACTGGTCGGAAAAGCAGATCTTATTGTTAGCAGCAAACTGAATCAAGTGACGCGCAGGAACCAGCCAGCTTTCACTTTTTGCTAAATACTTTGGGCAAGCATGGGAGCATGGGAGCATGGGGTAAATTCATGAAAATCGCCCGATTCACCTATAAAAATCATAATTAATTTCGACCTGATTCGACATTTTTCGGGGCTCATCTGATAGATAGTAACTGATGCGATTCGTAGTCTAGTATAAACATTAGGGGTTTTCTGTTCCTCGCACTTCAAAGAAGGGTCTAGATGAGCCCGATACTTGCTGCTTTCCAACAACTCCATTGGGTCAACAATTAATACACACCAGATCATTCATGAAACCACGCTTTACGAATGACAAGGGCAGAATAGACGGTTTTAGTGCGGAGTCAACGGCTAGGCAACAATCACAACAAATCACTCATCGGTCGCGATCGGTTGTGACAAAACTTGCGTACCGATCCAAATTATCTCACTCACTCTCCCGTGACCCCCATGTATACCCATCTCTTCCTAGTTTTGAAAGTCGTATACAGGTCCTAGTTTTACGACATATTACTATCAAAATCGCATTAAAATGCCTCGAGGAATTCATTTCTGCCAAAAAAACATTCGCTAAAGATGTCTCTATATATCTACGATTTTTTAAATTAGATGCGAGTGAGATAGCAGTACACAGGGGTTATGTGAGAGCAAGAGAGACAGTTTGTCTTTGTTTGGAACGCTCATCGCCGGATGAGGTCATCACCAAGTCATCACTAAAACCGTCGATAGACAAGTTCAGATCAGCAATCTTTGCTTCATTAAATATAGAAAGAGGAGCAAATAGCACACAGTTTCAACAAATAAATAATAAAATTGCTAAAACTCTTAGAGAGCACGAACATTGATAAAAAAAAAAAAAAAAAAAAAAAAAAAAAAAAAAAAAAAAAAAACTATTGATAGTTTCCAATTTAGTTTTTAATTTAGATTTACAGTGATAGCTTTGATAATCTTTTCTTCAACCGGTTAAATCACCGATGGAGCTTAGAATGTCATCGACTGCGTGCTCAAAATTACAACACTGCGCGGGACATTTGGACACGCTGGAAAATTCCCAGGTGATTTCGGTTCCTCAGCTAAGTGTTGGTGTGTGACCCAAATAAAAACTGTATTGAAAAATAATCACTGTCATCATAAATATCATTTAAACTTCCCGCGCGCGCGAACATCGAGCGTGCCCGCGTAAGGATGTCTGCATTCCTCTGTCGATGTCGCGCGGCGGAACTACATTAAAAGTCGCGACTGTTTAATATTGAACGAGATCAAACTCTTCGATACTTTTCCTTTCCACCTCCCGCGCTGTCTCGCTATTCCATACTCATTCCGTTCCGCATCTCCGCGGTTCCCCTACGTTCTGATGAGCAAGGGAACATATGAAAAAGAACTTTTCATGAAATTACCGGAAAGTTAAGATATCGCGCAATCGAAGCTATATAGATGGCTGTCATGTTGCTGCAGCTCCACCTTTTTCTTCGCTATATAGCTTTTTTTCAGCACGTTCGAAATAAAAGTTTGTCCATTCAAGTCTCGGATATACACACACACACACACACGCACGGCACGCCCGCGCCCATGAATGAGAGACGGCATTCCTGTAAGACCTGAGACATGTGTGCATGATGGGACCCACTTTAATTCGTGTTGCCGAAGGATACACTGAAAAAAAGGCTGTAGCATACACGGAGAAAAATGTCTTATTTAAATTGCGGAACGTATTATTATTAAATATGAGGTAATAAGAAATTTATTCCAAAATAACAAGAAATCTTATTGATCCAACGATTCTTTCTTGTGATCCTTCTGAATCATCAGAACGTTTTATTCGACCAATACCTAATAATTCTCGTTGATCCAATAAAACGCTCTTATAATTTACAAAAAAAGAGTCGTTGAATCTGTAAGAATTCTTGATATTTTAAAAGGAATTTCTTTTTACCCCATATT
The DNA here is from genome assembly GCA_011764245.1 of Trialeurodes vaporariorum. Classification (NCBI taxonomy): domain Eukaryota; kingdom Metazoa; phylum Arthropoda; class Insecta; order Hemiptera; family Aleyrodidae; genus Trialeurodes; species Trialeurodes vaporariorum. Next base: position 59,804,696 of record VMOF01000369.1, read on the forward strand.
TAATGATTAAAACATTCCGTAATTCCAATAAGAATTTTTTCTCCGTGATACGAGTTACCATACAGTATTAGGAAAGTTCACTCCGACTCCGGTTACATAAAAGCCATGATTTCTCCCGGTGTATAGATTTTGTCGGAGAAACTATTTTGAGGAGTAGAATAAATAGTGCGAAAAGGAGGAAAGAGATTAGTCATAATTTTGCACTTCTTCGGAGTTAAAAAATATTGATACTCCACCAAGGAGGCGTACACACAGGGCCGCCCATAGGGCACGATCGCGCCCGCTGTCGTGGGGCTCGGTCTCTGGTGCCCCCCCCCGGCCCGGGTCCCCCGGGTCACGCTAGCGCCGCGCCGCGCCGCGCCATAGCATGGCAGGGGCATGAATTGAATTCTAGGGGCCTGGGGCAATATTAAGTCCAATCCCAGCTTTCATGTATCGAAACATCGAACTAAAAACGGTATCAACAAAAGAAAGGCAGTATGCTATCGCTATCGGCGACAGAAATGAACTAAGTTGCGCCTGCAAAACAATGTTGAGGCAACAAGTGGTACTTTCTCAATCATAACCGCATCACTGTATCATTAGCGTGACCAAGTGATCTCACACGGTGCGGCGCGGCGCGGCGCACACAGGATCGGAACATACATTTTTCCGGGGCCGGGTATGAAAAGTTTTCGGTTTTCACTTTAATTTGAAGAGTCAAGAGTCGATATTTTATTACGAGCCCCATTTTATTGGACTCAGTTCAACCTTTGAAATGAATGATTTCATACACTTTAAATTTATCTTGCTATTTATTATTTATTGCTCGAAATCAAGTTTTTTGTTTGTAAAGTTATGTCCGGGAAACAGTGGCAGCTCGTGAAATGCGATATATCGATGTCCACTCCATTTAAAACTATAGAAAAGTATCGATTTCTCGGGGGTTCAATTGTGCCCCCTAACGATCGATACTTTTCTATAATTTTAAAATGAGTAGACATCGATACATCGCATTTCATGAGCCGCCACTGCCGGGAAATTTCATGTTTCGATCCACTCTGTGGAGCGGCATGGCACTTTTAAATAAAGCGCGGTAAAAAATTTCAATAAGAAAGAGATAAATGAGAGAAGAGCTAGGAAAAGAGGAGAGGTCGAAGAAATAAAAACACAAAAAAATTCAACATTTCCCTTCCCTCACCTTTCAAGACAAACTTAACATCCTAAAAATGGTGACTGATACAATAAGTTCATTAATTCCACGGTAGAGCTCATTTCACGAAAGAAGGCCAATCACGGATCATACGGCTCGCTGATGGGCAAAGACGTGCTTGCGTTCTTGCACATGCGCAAAAACGCAAACTCGTCTCTGCGACAAACCCATCTGTTATCGGCCAACTTTCGTGAAATGACCTCTATCAATAGTTACAAGACTTTTCGCTATGACGCCGAAAATTGTTACAGGAATTGCATCATGAAAAAGTTTAAAGCTACCAAAACAAATAAAAAAAATTATCAAACACTGGCGGATCCGGTAGATTGTCCTTCTCTCTCTCTAGCTAAGTCCATTTGAACGCGTATGTGTAAGAGAAGGAGAGAAGAGGGGGCGAAAGTCATGAGACTGCACCTAATCTGTCCTTTTCTAACACACGCGATCAAATGGGTATAGAGACAGAAGGAAAGTTCCTGCATCCGCACGTGGTATCCAATAAACGTTTCTTTCAGCAACGTCAACGAACACAAACTGTAAAAAATTTTCAACTAAACAAGTATTTAAAGGGAAAAAATACGTTCTCAAAACTTTGTCAGCAAAATAATTTTTGAACGATCAAGAATTTTCGATTTTTCGAAACTTTTTAAACGGCTAATTTTTTCGAACAACATTCAAAATTGTGAAAAGCTGGATTGGAAGATGTCTCTATCGTCCCTAAGCTTAGTGCCACCAATGGACTTTTCGGGTGATTTTACATTACATTAAACACTCTTGCTCACTGTAGCAAAAGTTTGCAACAGACCAATTGCAAAAGATATGGAAACCCTTGAGGGCGATCGACTCCATTTGCCGAGCTGAATCGATAGAGGGGCCACAAAAGGGGGTTTTGGAGACATCACCGTTTTGCCTATATGATGAGTCATGATATGCAATGGGTGAAAGAGCCACAGTTGCAAAAGATACGGAAACCCTTGAGGGCGATCGACTCCATTTGCCGAGCTGAATCGATAGAGGGGCCACAAAAGGGGGTTTTGGAGACATCACCGTTTTGCCTTCATGATGAGCCATGAGATGCGATGAGTGAAAGAGCCACAGTTGCAAAAGATACGGAAACCCTTGAGGGCGATCGACTCCATTTGCCGAGCTGAATTGATAGAGGGGCCACAAAAGGGGGTTTTGGAGACATCGCATTTTTGCCTATATGATGAGTCATGATATGCAATGGGTGAAAGAGCCACAGTTGCAAAAGATACGGAAACCCTTGAGGGCGATCGACTCCATTTGCCGAGCTGAATCGATAGAGGGGCCACAAGGGGGGTTTTGGAGACATCACTTTTTTGCCCATATGATGAGTCGTGACTTGCAATGAGTGAAAGAGCCACAGTTGCAAAAGATATGGAAACCCTTGAGGGCGATCGACTTCATTTGCCTTTGTGGCTCGAATTTTACCATTTTTGTTTTGTTTTTTTGAGTGTGTCAAAGTGTGCTCGAAAACAATTTTCTCGGCGAAGAATGCTCTAAAAAAACCCAACAATAAAAAAAAAAAAAAAAAATCCCCCCTTATTTATACGCAACCGTTTACAGTCGTCCATTAGAGTCCATGAAAAATTCTGGGAACCTAGAATGTACAAAAAAAGGCCAAAAGTCAAATCTGCTGATTGCGCACTATGGTCTGAGCTCTGAGATCGTTAAAAAGTGGCCAAAAATCAGAACATAAATGTCTCATCCAGTGGCGTCGCGTGCATTTGGCAACAATGTATTCTATCCGTTTAAACTCATGAAAAGATCGAAACAGTGCACAAGGAAAATTCGATTTGTTTAATGAGTTTAAATGGAGCAGTTGCATTGTTGCCAGATGGCACGCGACGCCGCGCCACTGGTCTCATTCATTTATCATTAATAAAATTTCAATCACAGATAATAAAATTTCAATCACAGATAAGACTTTTAACAAGTAAATTAAACTTATTGTTAGAAATATTACCGGAAAGTTTTAAAGCAAGCCTAAAAGGTCGGAAATTATGATTTTTTAAAGACCTATTTTTCACTTGTTTTCGGTCACTTTTTTTTCGATCTCAGACCATAGTGCAGCTGGCAGCGCAGCCCATCATGACCAAAGACATAATACAGGGTGTTAAAAAAAAAGTTTCCACAGCGGTTTTTTCGAAAAACGGCAACTTTGACATTCGATATCTCGAATGTGAACAACGATATTGACCTCCAGTTTGCGCCGAAATGCTCAGTTAAATATGCCCTTTCGATCGATGTATCACTCAATGGGGTCGTCTCAAGGAATTTTTCTGATAGACTCCCCTGGGGGGCAAAAACGTTGACAATTTCCGGGGGCGCTAAATCCAATTTTCGCTACATTTGTGTCAAATTCGTATTTTTTTTCTGGAAAAGGCTTGCTATAGGGAGTATTTCAGACCCCTAGTTTTTTAAATTCCAGTGTCTCAAAGTAGAGTAATGATTTTTTGAAAATAGGTCCGTATCGAACTTTGACCTTCGATATATCGAAAACGAAAAACAATATCGACCTTCGGTTTGTGCCAAAAAGTTTTTTTTTTGCTCTTTAAGATGTTGAAGTAAAAACAAAGGGCCGCCGTAAGAAAAGTTCGATTTTCCGGGGGGTGACCCCCTCCCCCACCCCTCCCAGGGGGGCGCCGGAAAAAGAGACCCCCCCCCCCCAAATGGGCCATCCTCAACATTATTGGACACGTGTTTCGCCGTTTTTCGAATTCTCGGCCGTTTTCAAACGCACCGCAGTGGAAACTTTTTTTTTAAACACCCTGTGGAATAATGTAATGCATAATGTTATTACTGACATCTAGAATGTTCTTGTGCTCTATAAATCGACCTGTATGTTGGTGAAAATGTAGGTGGCAGAACAGGCTTGTTGACAAAAGTAGTGCAGCGCTTTCTGCAGGAGGTTCCCGTTACTAAAATACTCTACTGCCTCACCCAGCAGCCAATAGGTGGCGCTTGCACGCAATGTGAAATGAGGACCGCCAAATATGAAATTGCAGAGGAAGTAGTCAGCCGTACGAAGCAAAAACGTAGCAAGATCTATGAGCTCCTGGACGTGGAGGTTCGGCGGTTTTGCTACGGGCGGTAGAAGTGATACAAATTCAATTAGGACGATCAAAGATGTACCTGAAAAGATCCGAAAAGGATCCTAACATTGTCACCTCTCCATCATTTATATGGATTTTGAGGGCCATAAATAACTATCAAAAATTGTTGAAAATTAAACAGGAGAAATGAAGGTGTGATTTGAGGCTCTCGGTCGAGTATTATTGTATCAACAAAAACCAAAACTGAATCAAATGCTGATAACATAAAAAAAGTATGTTTCAAATCACGAATTTTGAATATCTTATGAATAGAGAAAAATGTCTCCCTTTCTAGTGATTATTGGTACCTGCATTTTGTGCATTACTAAACTTTTTCTAGTGGTTATGTGTGTGCATGCTGATTGTACGTTGTAAGTACCCCGATTCTCATAAGTACTTAAATTATATTTTTTTTTATTAACATAATAAGGAGAAAGAGGAGTCCCCCTTCCGTCAGCACTACTTACATACAATTCAAGACAAGTTGCGAGAGCAACCCTCCCTTGTGAAGAGACATTGGCGGAACCAGGAATCTGTCCTTCTCTCTCTTTTAGATCATGTGTGTTAGAAAAGGACAGATGAGAGGCAGTCACGTGATTTTCGTCCTCCTTTCTATATCCTTTTCCAACACATGATGCATTCAAATAGCCAGAGAGAGAGAAGGAAAATGTCCTAAATCCACTAGTGTAAAGAGATGAAGGAATTTCATTCTCTCTAATTCAAAATGCATGACGTACAAGTTTCGACTCTTAGTCTAGTTACTTTATAATCAAAAGGAGAAATAAAATTGGGGATGCCACACCCATCTTTCAGTGGCGGCTCACGGTTTCAACAGGTTGAAAGTTCAAACTTTAATATTCGAATGGGTGAAAGAGGGGGGGGGGTGACTTCGTAAAGGCAAGGGCGGATACAGGGAATTGTCTTTCTTTCTCTCCTCCCATTTGAAAACGTGCGTCAGAAAAGGACAGAAGAGGGGGCCAAAGTTACGTGATGGCCCCCTCTGCTATCCTTTTCTAGCACAAAAGTTCAAATGGAAGGAGAGAGAGAGAAAGACAATTCCCTGTATCCGCCCATGCATAAAGGACATTGTTCGGGATAGCCCTTCATGATTTGCCACACTCATGAAACCAGAAATTAAAGAGTTGATGGGATAGGATGGATAGTCGCAAGGAATGACTGAAACTTCATAATACTTGATGCAGAAAAAATAAAAATGAAAGAGTTAAAGGTTGAAGGGGCAGTCAAAATGTCAGGGGCGTGCTGAGGTTTCCATAAAGGGGGGCAAGATTGCAATTTTGCCACCCTCCGCCAATCGCTGCCCCTCAAAATTATGAATTTGATGGCTCTTTTTTCCTGGTAATCATCGATTATTCCGCCTTATGATAGCTAATAATTTTCTTTTTTTTTGGCTTGTTCACACTCATTTTGCAGCCCGGGGTAAGGGTACTCACATGCCCCCCTCAGCACTCCCCTGCATAATGTTTCTTCTCTGCTTCATAATTGATATCATTGTATGAACTTTCATAAAAGTTAATAAACTAAAAAAAACTACTCAAGAAAACTACTCAAGCAGTAGGTAGGTACTTGAGTAAGTAAATAAAAACAAAAAAGAGGGAAGCTTTCATCAAGCTTTCCCGTTCGCGAGGACTGGATCCGCCAATGTCCTCATGAGACTATCTTCCTAGCTCTGTCCAGCTCCTCCAGCTTTCAGCTCCTTAGGGAGTGATTAATAAGAAGACAATGGCTTCATAAACTCGAAGCTCAACTTTCGCTTATTTCAGCTGCTTGACAAAATTCAACACTGAGGTTAGATTTTAGTTTCCGTTTAACTTGTTGTTTACCCCAGAAAACTAGATGAGCGTTGATGCGGAACAGCTACCTGACACAAGGTTTTTATAGCACCTATCCTGATAAGCTAACAACTGTGTTGAGTCTTCAGTTGAGTTGTCAGCCCTGATTGAGACCAACGAACACGAGAGAATATCATGGCGTTCACTTTTCATAAATAATGTATCAACTGTTTATCATAATCGCAAAAGGATGTGACATCACGATTGCACATCCGTATTCTTCTAATCTCTCTCGCGACGCAACTCTCGACCCAAACTCGGTAAACTTGGCTCGTTTGTCACCCGCTGACAGTCAAGCTACTCATACGTGAAAACAACATCTGAATAAACGCGCACTCTCTATTCATTCCTTAACTCTGTCTTATTTCATTTATATCTACTGATATACGCATGCCGCTACAGGTATAGCGCCACAACAGAGAAGAAAGAGAACTAATATTCAGCAAAGCGCCAGAACAGAGAAGAAAGAGAACTACTATTCAGCAAAGATGGAGAGTTCCACTAGATAATTTTCTCCCAGTCAATTTAAAACATAAAAAACACAAAAACCGGATTCTGCCTTAGTGTCAACACCCACTTCTCTAAGCCTAAGATCAGCCCTTGGAATTTTCCAGTTCTACCAATGCTGTTTTAAGAAATAAACCATTATCTTACCTTGACTTCAAAAAGCGGATGCTTCTGCAAGTTTCCAAGAAAGTACTCTCTGAGAGGTTGACAACAATCTCATCCTTCTCCAACAATGGTCACTCGGCGATTGGTGCACTAACGTCAACTATTCACAATTCCGCACTATACGCGCTGACCAAACTTTAAACATTGGACATGAGTACAGATAAGTAACTAGTTTTGATGAGGACTTCTAAAGCAATTTAGGTCAACAATGTCCCGCAGAATCACATATCATCCTATGGGATTTCACGTTGCCATATGTAAAGAACAACATTTTAAGCATCCACAAAGCTTCCCAATCGGACACTTTAGACTTGAGAGAGGTGACTATCAAATGCTACTTAGATGAATGAATTGAAATGAAAATTGAAAGCAGAAACCGAAAATTTAAGGGATGTAAACACGACTTACTTACTTCGACAGTTTCAAAACGTGAGACAGTGACTGTGGAGACGAGTCAAACACCGTACTTTGACTAGAAACACCTCGAATACCTCGATATTCTGCAGACTGCGCACCCGAAATTTAGGACGATAACGATCTGAATAGATTTTGATTGCCGACTCACTTGACACTGGTGAGAACTGAGAAAATTGTTCACAAAAACCGACGAACGAAGAAACACTTACTTCAAGTAACTCGACGATGAAAACACCGCGCACGACACAGGATAAAAACGCACTTATCCAAAACCCGGGAGCTCCGAAACTTCACGTTATAATAATGCAATGCAATACTCGCAATCAGAGACTGAAATGATTTTAAATAAGCCATAATTATCAAGTTTTAGTGAACTTTCAGTGAGGGGCCGAATGTCGAGTCCTTCCCGCAAACACGAAACCAAGCGAGAAACTGATGAGAAGAAATTTGGGCGCGCACGGAGGCGGGGGCGGGAGTAGCGAAAACAAACAACAGCAAAAGAGAGGTATGTAAAAAAGCGCGCCAATCCTTTCCATAGTTTTTTCCTTTCCTAGTTTTTTCACTCTCAGGAATGGTGGGAAGAGGCCGGGAAAGATGACTAATATTTAGGTATTCAAGCTCAAGCTCTGACGTTCCCTAACTTACTATGATTTTAAAAAGTCGAGCTGATGTTGTAAATCAAGTCTGCTATGTAGATATGGATTTGGAAAAAATTTAAGATAAGTGAGTCATTATTGGGCATTGCTTTATCTCTTCAACCTTCAACTTCAACAGATCTGTTACGTTGGTAAGGTAATTTCACGTTTTCTTGAAGTTCATTCTTAAAATTCAACGTGTCACAAAAAGCCGTCTTTAAAAACTTTCTCACTCTAATTTTTTTATGTTTTCAGTCGTTCACATGAAATCTCACGGAGCTTTGCGAACGGTGCGATCCACAGTAAGTTTTTGTGAGCGATTGTCGTATGCGCAGAGGCTCGTGGCGTGGCCCTAATACTCGAATTTTAACAACTTTTTTTTTGTCAAATTGTGCTCGAAAACAATTTTCTCGACTAACTGTGCCCGAAAAAACACAAAGAGCTGGGTTTTTTTTCTTTCCCTCGTTCACAGTCGTCCACAGTCGTTCACAGTCGTCCACAGTCGTCCACAGTCGTCCACAGGACTCGATGTAAAACTGCTCCAAACCGCGAATGTATAAAAAAGACGGCCATAGAATGGCGTTTGGCAGACAGGGATCAACTTTCCTGTTTGTGCAAAAAGGAACGAAACAACTGCTGTGGGTCCCTATGTTGGTTCCTCATTTCATCAAAAACAGGAAAAGTGGATCCCTTCCACACAGTGGCGCACCGAGAAATTTGTCTTGGGGGGGGTTTTGGTACGACTCAAACTCCGGGGGGTCTGGGGGGTATGGAATACCCCTCAGTACAAGCGGGGGGTCCGGGGGCCCTCCCCCGGAAATTTTTTTCAATTTTCCTGACCTTCAGATTGAATTTTACGGTACTTTCATTACAGTAAAATTGAAATGTATACAAATATATTTTCGATTCTGCCACCATGAAATTGTTGCTCTAGACTCATGGTAATTGGAGGGAGAAGAGTCAAAAGGAATGTGGATGAAGGAGCCAAGGAATATTCACCGAAGGGTTCACTGAGAGAGGGGGTCCGGGGGCCCTCCCCCGGAAATTTTTTTCAATTTTCCTTACCGTCAAACTGAATTTTACGGTACTTTCATCTACAGTAAGATTGAAATGCTCAAATATATTTTCGATTTTGCTGCATGAAATCTTTGCTCTCGACTCATAATTGGAGGGAGGAGAGTCAAGTGGAATGTGGTTGAAAGAGCCGTGGAATATTCACCGAGGGGTTCACCGGGAGGGGGGTCCGGGGGCCCTCCCCCGCAAATTTTTTTCAATTTTTCTGACCTTCAGATTGAATTTTACGGTACTTTCATTTCAGGAAAATTGAAATGTACAAATATATTTTCGATTCTGCCACCACGAAATCGTTGCTCTAGACTCATGGTAATTGGAGGGAGAAGAGTCGAAAGGAATGTGGATGAAGGCGAGCCATGGAATATTCACGGAGGGGGTTCACCGAGGGGTTAGATTTTATCCCCCCCCCGCCATAGTGAATAACTCTTAAGCAAATGCGGATAATATGGAATTTATTCACCGTGAACCCCCTTTCCTAGCTGATCACGATTTTTTTTCTTTCTCTTTCTTCTATAGACTGTTTTAGTAGAGCGATATATCGTATCGATTGCCGTCCGAGGGCCTTGGGTTCCAAACAAACTCTGGTTCAATGTAATTTCCCCGTAAGCGAACTTTTGAACGGAAATTTAGGGTATTAAATCAAACAATTTAATGCGACCTTTTTGCGATTATGAATTCTACGTCCTCGAAAATGCTTAATATTGCCTGGTTCCACCCGTAAAACTTCCGGAATCAACAAGATATTACAGATTAAATGTTGCATTTGTAGGTTAGAATCGCCCGAAATCCCGCCGATTCTACAACAACAACAATAACATTTGGGTGATTCCAACCTCCAAACGCATCGTTTAATCTACATTATCTTGTTGATTTTGGCAGTTTTACGGGTGGAACCAGGCAAAATTAAGCATTTTCGAGGACATAGAATTCATAATCGCAAGAAGGTCGCATTAGTGGTTTGATTTAACACCCTAAATTTCCGATCAATAGTTCGCTTATGGGGAAATTACATTGAACCAGAGTTTGTTTGGAACCAGACGCCCTCAGACGGCAATCGATACGATATATCGCTCTACTAAAACAGTCTATTTGTAAAGGAACCACATCCTCTCTCTCTCTCTCTCTCTCTCTCTCTCCCTCCTTTTTTTTTTTTTTTTTTTTTTTTTTTTTAAGGCTTGGGGGGGGTTTTAACCCTAAAACCCCCCCCTTCGGTGCGCCAGTGCTTCCACAAAAAGCAGACAGGGGCGTATCTGGAGGTCGAAAAGCGCGGGGGGGGGGGGTTGAAATGAACCGTTTTTGTTTTGTTTTTTGTCAAACTAAAGAACTTATGTAATGCAACAAGAGGTAATGGTTCTTTTGTGAATGCGAATCTTGTTATTAATTTAGTCATTTGAGTGAGACAAGAGCTTCCGATGCTTGGCATACTCCTAGTCAAACATGCCCAGATAACAATATCAGGCTTGCCGATCTGGCTTAAAATGGGCTTTTGTAAGACGTCTTTTCATTCCGTCTTAAAGACGTCTTAAATCCGTCTTATGGTCGCGGATCCAAAGACGTCTTTTAAGCTTGTCTTAAATCCGTCTTAAATGCGTCTTTAAGTCGATTTTAGAAGACACCTTGTATTCCGTCTTAAATCCGTCTTCCAAAGTGGGTTTTAAGACGTCTTTCGATCCAGTCTTACAAGGCGTCTTTAATCCGTCTTAAATCTGTCTTCAAAGACGTCTTCAAAGACGTTTTCCAAGACGACTTGAATACCGTCTTCCAAAGTGGTTTTTAAGACGTCTTTCAATCCAGACTTATAAAGCGTCTTTAATCCGTCTTAAAGCCGTCTTCAGCCAAGATAGCTAGAAGATAGACTGCAACGTTTTCAAGTCCTTAAATATTGATAATTTGCAAAAATCACAAGTTTTTTAAAAATTTCGAAAATTACGAAAATGTCCACAGTTCGAAAATTTGAAAATTACCAATATTTTTATAAATTTTGAAAATTACGAAAATTTTCATTAAGTTTGAAAATTACCAAGATTTGCTCAAATTTTGAAAATTACGAAATTTTCACAAATTTTGAAAATGTTGACTATTTTCAAGCAAGCTTGGAAAGCTAGGCTTCCTCGAGACGTAACCTATAGAGCATTGTGACCGACGCCTTTCATATGTCTTTAGGACGGATTCGTAAGACGGTTTTCAAAGTTGTCTTATAAGACGTCTTATAAGACGTCTTTAAGACGGATTCGTAAGACGTTTTCAAAGTTGTCTTAAAAGCGTCTTTAAGACGGATTCGTAAGACGGTTTTTGAAGTTGTCTTAAAAACGTCTTAAAGACGGATTCGTAAGACGTCTTCAAAGACGTGTTTGGGCGGAACTAGAGACGTCTTTAAGACGGATTAAAGACGGAATTAAGACAACTTTACTTGTCTTATAAGACGTCTTTAAGACGGATTGAAGACGGTTTTTGCTAACTGGGTGAAAATAAAAAAATATAAAAACCTCGCCCAAAAAAGTGGGAGGGGGCTTAAGCCCTCCCCAAGCCCTTATGCAGCTACGCCGCAGATTATAGACCGTCTAATTACTTATGATGAGACAAAATCCAAGGAAAAACTCCCCACCTCTCCTATTCAATTATCCCAAAGAAGCCGCGGGACGACAGATAAACCTCTCAAAGGCTTAGAATCGAACAGGACTATAAACAATGACAAAAGTAGCCCAGACAATGAACGAACAAAGCTGTTTGTCCAGCTTTATGTGGAGCTGTTTCATAGTATTCTGCAAGAATTTTAGAATTTTTCACCACTGAATTCATATTGGAGGAAATTCTGATGTCTCCCACTTCTCGGTCTTACCCAGAAAGTCATCGCTTGCCCTTTGGGACTATAACCACAGAATTTTGACAAGTTGATAAAAGATAAAAGTACCTACAAAGGTAAAGGTGATTCCAGCACCGATTAATTACAGCTGTGGACACCGAATTGTGCAGCTTGAAAAGTCAACAGTTTTTGGCTGAAACTGATGAATTTACACAAAAAGTACGAACTAGATGAGCGTCGGCACCTATCAGCATACTTCAGGAGAGTACCCTGAAAGTTTTAAGTTAAAACACTCAAAAATAAAGCCAGGATTTAGGAAATACGCATATTCCCATAAGCCTCTCTGAGTGCAAGTGAGGCAAATAGACAGAATATCACTCGCACTCACTTGCATTCACTGAGCTTATGGCAAAATGAATTTCATAAATTACAGCTTTAATTTTCGACCAATTTGGGGTTAATTTGGGTTCTTGGATTTTACGCTTTTTCTTTGTTTTCAATTTAAAATGCCAAAAACACGACTTTTACGAAAAGTGACCATAGTCCATCGAATTGGAATCTGGAAAAGTTTCGCCTGGAATCATCTTACGTGAGTGTGAGTGAAACAGTAAAAAATAAACTCTATCCATTGCTCTCGATTGTCTCACATCATCATTGAAAATTTCCGTTTTCTACTGAGCATTTGATACTTATCAGAATTTAAGTCAATTCAGTACTTCTCGTCTTACAGGATCAAATTCCAATCACATTGCACATCAATAAGCTATTCTTGCAGGAATATCAAATTTTATTCAATAACACAGGAAACATATTTATAATTCCGATTATATGAGAACACAAACAAGAGAAACAAATAATAGATTTCAATCATTTATGGTGCGTGTACGTAAAATTAAGAGACTTCATTACAGCAAGTGGATAAATTGGCAAATCACAAGAAAATAAGAAATATTTACAGAGGTGAATTTTCTTCGCTCCTTGTTAGCGAACAGTCAAGTCATGCAGCAGGACAGAAAAGAAGAAGAAGAAAAAGCTACAGTACTTAATTCTACTTCAGATACAATATACTGTTTTCCAGGAGACGACACTGAGCCACTGAACTAGTATCTGAACTCTGATCCATTCTAAACACGAAATCTTTTACTGAACAATTGGAAAGTTCTGATTGGACAATTTAAACCTTCTGCTTGTTGAAATCACATTCGATTGGTTCATTTAAATGACCCCCTTTTTACAAAGGGCCTTTGTGCTGAGAGTCATTAATGACAGTAAGTGCACTTTGGATGGCACTTCACTCCGTTAACGCCACATTGGCATCCTCCGGTGGTATCACCTCTTCCCTGAAGACAAAAATGAAAATCAAAGATAATGAAAATAATAAAAATGACAAAACTCTTACTCAAGCCTTTGATGTAAAAAGCCTCCTATACAACAATAGTAAGCTTTTCTTAACCAATCATATCCACTCCATCATTGTCAAAGCATCCTGTTTCTTTTATCTTCAGATCTTATAAAGATTTGAATGATTTAGCCTTCAATGGAGCTGTTGCAAACCTCTGTTACAGGCTTGTGAATAGTTGATAAAGAAAACTCTATAGAAATGACGATAAGCGCAGTAGGCTTGTGAATAGTTGATAAAGAAAACTCTATAGAAATGACGATAAGCGCAATAAAAAATCACGAAATCCACTTCTAAAATCATCAAATACTTTCAAACACGAGGCTGTGGCGATGATTACTGCCTAAATCTTATGGCAATTGTATGCATCTTCTTCTTCTTGTGTGCTGTCACGAGAACCCCTCGTGAAGATGGAGCTGATTGAGGTAGGGAAATCCAATGCAATAGGCGATAATCACCGCCATTACTATCTCGCTTTTGAAAGCATTTTATGATTTTTGGAGTGGATTTCATGATTTTTAAGCGCTCTTATCATCATTTATATAGGGTCTTACCCCAAAATCAACTATTATTATGCATGTAGCAAAATTTTGCAACAGCTCCATTGACAAATAATGCTTTAGTCCGCCCCATCTGAATGTAAGGCTGTTATTTATTTATTTATTTTTTTTATTTTGGTACATAAATGCCCTAAGAGGTATACAGAGCTGGTACAGGTTAGTTTAATACAATGCAATATTATGTATAATGAATAATTACGATATTAATTCATCAACATTATATAAAGCTTTATGTAACAGAAAATTCTCCAATTCAAACAAAAACAATTTTATATCTCCTCTTTTAAAAATACTTCTTAACTGAACAGGTAGTGAGTTAAACATTTGTATGGCTGATAGATGTTGTAGTATACCTGCTCATGTGTAATAAAATTATGCCAACTATTGTACCCATGATGGGGAAGCAAATCTTTGGATTCCATTAGTCCATTAAAAATAGCAAATTTTATACTCTCAAGCATATAGATTGACGGTAGGGTTAGTAACTTTAGTTCCTTGAACAAATTTTTACAAGAGTGATTAAACGGTAGATTCAGCATTATTCTAATGTGCTTCTTCTGTTCAATGAGTTACATGCAACCCGTTCATAAGCATAATGATCGACAAGCTATACCAATTGAGGGGTTTTATGGGACGTAACTTTGAGGCAGCACGGAGGTAGCCAAGTTGAAAATCTGTTGTTGACATTCTCATCTGGACACAGAAATCGATATAACTGTTTCTATTGTAAGAATTTGCACAGTAAAGAAACTGAAACAAAAACAAGCCAACTTTTCTCACCTGGATGGTTGCATTAAAACTCTGCGTCCAGATAGCCACTCTAAAACACTTGCACTTTCATTTGAAACCAATTTCCACAGAATTAATTACAATTTTTTATTTTAGTTAAAAAAAAAAAAAAAAATGAGGCAAACAAACCAGAATCAGATCATCCATGCTGTCACACTTTGGTATAAGACTTAAATCATAGCAAAGCCCTTTTATTCATATAGCTTGTTGATAAAAATAAATTACTAAATAAATAAATAAGTAGTAGTAGTAGTACAGTCCAGCCGCCCAAACACGTGGTTCGTTATGCTGATATTTCACAGCGAACGGCTGGACTGCATAAAAAAAGAAGGGGTACGAAAGACAATCAAAGTATTCTCAAAACAAAGGATAGGAAAGAGGAGAGTAACGGCGACCTGCCAGGGGCTCTCAAATTGGGAAGGAAGTACTTAGAGCAATCAAGGAGGTAAAGTGCTCTAAATATATTTTTTCTCTCTCTTTTCTCATGTATGTATATTACTCCACTCTCTGTTTCTGCTTCGTTTCTCTATCCATTTGTGTAACTCAGATTTTTTTTTTTTTGATTTTTTTTAAATGAATAAATAAATTGATAGCTAGATAAATAATTAAACAGATTGATCAATAGATAAATCATTAAATAGGTTAGTGAAAAAAGGACTAACCTTCGGACCCCAACGGGCACAGCGACGAACCCAACAAATTTCAGTCTTGCACATTGAACAGCGAACCCAGTCACAGCCCCACTTCTTCATAAGTACGACTTGACAAGTTGGGCATGCCATGGCTTCTCCTCGCTCCACCATTTCCTAGGATCCAAAATTTGGAGGATGTCAAACAAAATGGCGAATCAAAATTTGAAAATAAGATAAAGAAATGAAGTGCATGTTGCAAGAGCTGAAGCTAGAGCCTTTGGTGTAATTTTTCTGCACTTTTAAAGATAATGGGTCTGTTGCAAACCGGTTTTTTCATTACAGTTCCTTAAAGTATTTAAATAAGGAACTCAAAGTATTTTTTATAATTTGTTTTGAGCACGGGATTGTTAACTAAAACACTTTTAAAGTTGTGAAAATTTTGAGCGATTTGAAAAGGTTTCATTTTGGCGCGAAACTCGATGATGTCAGTCTAGGTCCAGCAGAGCGGTCCAACTGAAATCAAATCACTGCAAATATTACGAGTGTTTACTTTTCTGACATGAACGCCTTCAAATAACTGTGTACGTGACTATTCATGCTTCTTGTCGAATTATTGGATCGGATGGATGACGGATTTTAACGGATATTTACTGGACACCGTTTTGCATAATTATTTAGCTGACAGCAGTGATTTGATTTCAGTTGGACCGCTCCACCGGACCTATACTATGACATCCTCAAGCTTCGCGCCATTACAGTCATTTACAAATTAGTTTTTCAACCAGCCTCAACTATAATAGTTACTTTTTCACTAATGCAGAGGAAATTTTGTGAGTTTTTGTTGTTTTCATTGGTTTTCTCGTAACATTTTCTACTTTAGAATCAGGTATTTCTGGCTTTGAAGCAAAAGAGCGCAACAGACCCATTAAATTACCTTTTCAACAAATAATTAAGACACATCATTAAAGCACAGCAAAACTCGATAATTTATCAAAAGTCAATAAGGAGCTAGTTTAACCCTTTACTGCCCAAGGGTATTTGTAAGTACTGCCCGGTTTTTTGACAGCTATGTGTGATCTAGTCGCAGATTTCTCACGTAAATTGATGCGTATATTGATTTTTCGCATTTTGCATTTAACTCTGGGTAAAATTTGTGGTACTTGTGAGTACCGTCGGGCAACAAAGGGTTAAGGATTTGAGTGAATCAGACTGATAATATTGACAAACTTACACCGCAGTAGAACATGGGCGTCATTTCAAGTTCGGCTTGGGGGGGGCAAAAAATCTAATGACTTTTTTTTTTTTTTTTTTCTTATCATCATAATTTTCGGGTTGGAGGGGGCAAAAAATCCGATAACCTTTTTTTTTTTTTTTTGCTCATCAATATAATTTTAGGGCCAAAGAGCCGTCTTTTGGGGGCAATAATCGGATGACCTTTTTTTTTTTGCTCATCAATATAATTCGTGCCAGTTTTTGAGCCTGACTTCAAATCCTTGGGCCCCCTATTGCCCCCCCAGCCCCCCCCCCCCTAAATGACGCCCATGCAGTAGAAACAAAAAATTTTCCAGGGCCCCCCCCAGCCGCAGGGACCAGGAAGCATTGCTCCAACTGCCCTGTGGTAATTACGACCCTGGTGTCATTTCTCCTATTTTTTTTCTTAATGTATTTTGGTTGGTGAGGGTGACAGACACCATTGTGCTCATTCCTAGGCATCGTAGAAAAACATCACCAAAATACATTAGAAAAGATTAGAGACAAATAGAAACAGAGCACTAACTGGCTACAGCAGAGGCACGTTTGTTTTTTGCAGATTCATCAAAATCAGAGAAAATCAGCGCATGGTGTTGAACGGTGACATTCGGTGAACAAAGAGGGGATAGTCTCGGTGGGGCTGAGAAATGAAGCGGAGGATGCTCACCGTTCAACAACATGCCACAATTTTGATGAATTTGCGAGAACTTGGCCTGCCTCAAATCTTTCCTATGTATTTTGGCGTAGAGCTCCGTCTCTATTTGTCTCTGGAAAAGATACAAAAAAATCACACTCTATTCTTAACCTAAAAATCTTACTTATCGGTTATGAAGGTGAGTAGCCCAAAAAACTAAGGATCTGGATAACATATTGCTCGTTGGATGGTATACTATCTTTGAAACAAACCATCCCATGCAAGCTTTATACTCCGATGGAAGACGCATAAGTAGTAAATTTCCTTAAATCTGAAGACCCTGCTCCATGCATCAACGAGGCATCAACTTGAGAGACGAATTTTATAATGAAAAAGGCTTGTTAATGTTGGAACACACAAATACTTACATCTAACATATCTCTGGTACGCTTCGCATCAACGTTAGTTTCAGACTCTTCTTTCATTTCTTCTTGATACTGTTTACAATTTATTCCAGTATGGATTGCCTAAAAGAGAAAAAGAGAAATTTAAATAAACTGTAGGAAATACCTCACAAATACTATCTCACATCAAACTTAATCTGGATAAGACCCCCAGACCTCCCTTTAATATTCTGGGGGGGGGGGGGGGTCCCCAGACCCCCTGTAATATTTCTGGGAGACCCCCAGACCCCCCCCCCCCCCCGTAATATTCTGAGGGGACCCCCAGACTCTCCCTATCATATTCTGGGGGAGACCCCCAGACCCCACTTAAGGGATTAATTTTACAGTAGGGTGGTTGCAGAATGTTTTTTGCAAATTTTAATTAAAATTCAAATAGCTACATTTGAAATATTCCAATTTTTCCCTATTCCCCATTTTACCCATTTCCCCATTGATTGTAATGGAAACCTTTTATTCTCTATAACTTGTTTGTAATTTAAAATTTTGAATAACTAAAAAAAGACTCTCTGGAGAATATTAAGAGCAACTTCTCTGCAAAATTTGGATGTATATGGACCATTGGTTCAAAAGTTATGCCAGGATACAGACGGACAGACATCTACACGCCATCGCAATACCTTCTCAATTTCTAACTTTGTTAGAGCGAGAAAGTAAAAAAAAAAAAATTCTGAGGATTTTACAGGATTTATCACCAAATACTTAAAGCAAGATGATTAACTGGATAATAGGCAGTTTTAACCCTTTAAACCCGGACCAATTACAAACCCTTCTCACACATTTTTTTTATCAATCTCAATAAATCGAATGAACTTTTCTCGTTTAGTTTGATGTGCATAGTGATTTTTTTAGAAATACATTTAAAACCATGTTAATTTGGTGGTATAAATTTGTACCGCCAGTAGACAAAGGGTTAATGCAGCGTTACAGAAGTCAACGGTTAGCCAACAACGCACTCATTAGTTGCAATCAGCTGTGACAAAACTCCAGTAGCATTCCAATTTATCTTTCTCACACTCCCATGACCCTCATGCATAGCTATCTCTTTCTAGTGTTCCCTTATAGTGGTTCCTGACACTATTTCTGCTGTCACTGGCTTCAATAGTATTGTTTCAGTTTCAGTTTTGTTTCAGTAATTTAAGTTTGCTTTAAATTTTTTTCCTTTTTTTTCATAATTTATATACTTGATTCCTTGGACAGTTGATGAATTTAATAGTGTCAATCGACTCCTGACATTTTGGTTGGGGTAGGCAACCTGTGATACGTATCAAAATGAATTCAAGCATCGCAGGTGGCCTACGTCAGCAAAAATCTAAGGAGTCGACTGACATTATAAAATCCACTACCTGTACTTGGGCCTATACTAATTTCTCAATAAATAAGTAAGAGTGAAAACACAATAAGTAAGTAAGTAAAGGCCGGGCTTACCGGCGGGGCGCCCTCATGGAGCCTAGGCAATGGCTGCTGCCGTCTTGCACCCCGAGGTTTGGACCGTGCTCCTTAACTCAACCCGAATGACGTTATATCATTATATTTCCACAAGGCTCGGTGGCCGTCTTAGAAGCCAACGGAAGGTCGTATCAACGACTGTGGCAGACGCTACTGGGCATGGATTTTTCGGAGCACGGTCATGCCCCCATCGAATTGGGCTCTGCTGTTTCACTCCCACTGATAGGTAGCGCTGGCAGAAGCGTACTCTATGAGCGATCCATGATCACAACACAGCCGAATAGTGCGGACGGGTTACTTACTGGGTGGCCATGTCACTCCCGCACCCCTCTACCTCAAAGGGTCGGGGTATTGGAGTGGCATGGCCATCCATGGTCACGATGACTGATATTTGAGTGTCCTCAAATATCAGTCACCTCCGGGGATCGAACCCGGGACCTCAGTGCTGGCAGCGAACTGCCTTAACCACTACACCACTGAGGCTGACTTTGAAAACACAATAATGAACTTATATTTAAATAAATGCACTCACCTGACACGTGAGGCAATTATTACGATTGCACACTGGGCAAAGAAAGTAGTTAACGTTATCTTCAAAAATGCACCAGCCACGACAGTCGGGCGTTTTACAGTGAAAAGCGTTTCTTATTTTAGTTTCAGCTTGGGCTATGGATTTTGCTAGATGTGATTCATACTGTTCTACAGTGACCAACTGGAAACATGGGGTAAAACAACACAGGGTAAGAGATGCGGAATCGGTTGTATTATTTGGGCCTGTATCGCAGCTTGGATTGTTGGGTGAATACAATACCTAGATCGACTGTTCGAGTGCAAAATAAACAAACCGTACTTTTGTCAACATACCACTATAGTGTGACATCCCTAAAGAAAGAACCAAATACACAATCTGTCTCTCTCGCTCTCCCATGAGATATTGGATCCAAAGGGCATAGCAGGATAAGCATAGGATTTTGGGCCCCGACGCCTTTTTTTAACGAAACTTTGGGGATTTGATAAGGACCATGAGAAGCTCATTTCTGCAAATTTTCAGCCCTTACTTTTGATTGGTTCTCGCACTTGACGGTTTTTTTGAAATTTCAAAAAAATGTAATATCTCAAGAGCGGCTGCACCGATTGAATCTAAATTTCAGGACGTTTTGTAAGTAACCAAAATGCATCTAACAACATTTATTAGATAAATTTCAGGTAATTTTTTTGGGTAAAAATGTCTACCAATTAAAATATTTTCGTTGAGCATTCCTCATTTTCTATTGACTGTGAGCTGCAAACAGCCTCTCCGCAATAACTTGATATTGTTGGGATATTTCCACATGTACCCTCTTATCAGCACACTCTTCCTAAGCCCACATTGAGTGCCTATACAATCACAGTTATATAGAAGGAATTCCTATGTTTTATAGGTGTCTCACTCTCGGTTAGATTTCTTTTACTCTTCTTTGATCTTCTTTAAATATCTAAGAGTATCTGCTTAAAGTTGAATAATTACCGCTTTAATCTCTCTTTCTTGAAGAGTTGACTCGCAAGAATATTGCGGATCTTGGAATGGACATTTCACTTCCGGTTCTTCACAGAATCCTATCATATTTGCTAAGCAAACTCTGTAAAAAAAAAAAAAAAAAAATGAAAAATACACGAACAACCAAAGAGAAAGGAGCAGAAGACATAGATGGTTCTTAATTAATTTTACAGCAGACAAAGACAAAGATAGATCAATTTAGAGTGAAGTCACGTCATGTAAATTCAAAATCTCACAATTAACAGTGCAGCGGTGGCTCATACAATCAACCTACGGTACTCTTTTGCCATTCTAACCTGAGTAAAAAGATCGATTTCAGGTCCAAAGAGTCAATTAACTCACATTTATTTAAACCAGAGACAATATGCATGTACTAGAGACCATGCACTAGCCGACTGCATGGCTAACTATTTTTGTTAGGGACTCAACAGAATAACGTAAAGAGCAACATCCAACTGAATCATACGTTGATATTGGACGAATAATTGTGGACGTGACTAGTCGCAGACCAAGATGACTGGACGGACTTTACGTGAAAAAGTCTTGACGAAACATCCTGAAACTAGGTGAACGCAAGACTTACTTGCAAAAGGTGTGAAGACATTCTCGAAGCACGACACCGTCACCCGGTTTACACACCGAGAGACAAACAGAACAATCAAACTCTTCAGCATTGGGTATTAGATCTGCTTTGTCTAAATTTAAAAGTTCATGATAATTGGATAGTTTTACTTCAGCGGCAGCCTGAAAAATACAGTTAACAAAAAAGATGATAAAATGATGAGGTCACAAAGATCAAAAATACAAACACAGGGATGTAAAAGTTTGAACAAAAAACGGTTAAACCATTTCAATAAATTAAAGACGATCTGTCGTCCATTTGATGTACAGGCGTAAGTCGGAAATTCGACTAATTAACTTTTTCATCGAAGGAGGAGGTTGTCAATCAAAGGTTAAAGGAAGATCATGGACGATGAGGCCAACCAGAGATTGGGGTCAAAAAGTGAGTAGATGGGATGGATTGCGAAAGGAGTAATTAAAGGAGTAATTAAAGGAGTAATTTGTATCAATGCTTTGACACACAGGGACTTTAAAATTGGTCGAGTGCAAACTGAATGTTACACTTTAAAGATAGCATTCAACAAACCTCTTTGATTCGGTTTTCGTCGGCAAGTGAGAGTTGATTTACGGTACCACTATCTTCAGAACTGCCAGGAACCTGGAGATCTTCAGGCTTTGAGGAAACGCAAAGTGCACAGAGAAGCTTGGCAGGTTCGTTTATTAAAGTGCATGATGGACATTCCCAATCTAGGATTCAAAAGAATAAATTCAGATAAAATTGGTATAGAGATATCAATAACCTAGGCGGAACTTCATTTCCATAAATAGCAGGACTGCTCCTTAGTTGCCCACAGGCAGAATTTACAATTGATTTGCAGCAAAAAAACTGATACTTACAGGTTCCAGTGATCTTAAAAGTATTATTTGAGTTGCTTTTTTTTTTTTTTTTTTTTTTTTTTCTTTAACAATCGCTTAGTTCATTGATTGGAGTTTGAGATCAAAGCATTTCTGGAAACCAACTGAATTAGGCAACTTTTGCATGGTAATTGCTCCTTTCCTCACCTCTCTCATCAAAACCGAATGGAAAGAAACATCAAATCATTGACAGCAAAGAACTTCCGACATATTACCACTCTAACATTGCATCCCATCTGAGATATGGACTTATTCTTTGGGGGGCCAGTTCGCATACTAATGAGGAATTTATTCATCAAAAAAATCACTGCGCATATTATTTAACTTGCCTACTAACCATACCTGTAGAGAAATCTTCAAAAAACACAAATTGCTAACCCTACCATCCCTCTACATACTTGATCTATTCAAATACTCCTTAAATAATATGATTCTTAGTCCTGCAATGATTCAACCATCTCATAGGCACATTTACATCAAACCTTGTGTCACTAGACTCAAAGTCTTAGAAGCAAACCCTAAGTTCTCAGTAATCAGGATATTTAATTCTTTATCATAGGTACTCTCTTAGAGAAATATTTAAAAAAGAGACCAATATGTTTCTACTGTCTCAAAAATTAGCTTCTCGAACATGCTTTTTATGCTGTATCAGAGATTACAGGTTAATATGAAATAGAGCTTGATGATTTGCATTTGTATGTATACTACTCCATTATGTTCTTTGTTTCAATTTTCAACCTACAATGTACCAACAAGTGTTTTTCTTGTTTTCTTGACTTGTATTATGGCTCTTTGTAATAGGGCTCCTGTACAAAACTTAAATAAATAAAAATAAAAAAACATGGCTTTTGATCAGTTGGTATACACTCCCACAGTTACCCAAAAACATCTTGCTTGATCAATCAAGCATCTGTAGCTAATTACATGCCTGAATTAGCAATTTGAAGCAAGAAATGAATGACTCTATCAATCAAGGAAGAATCAATTGAAGCATGTATTTAGCATTTACTGGCAGGGCTCAAACCATCAATGCAGGGCAATTTTGCGGAAAACCATCTTTGCCAGCAGGTTTATTTTTCAGCGGTCATCAGAGATTTTTTAAAAGCCATCCCATTAGTAATCTGTCATTATTTTAAAAAAAGGGGATGAGAAAAAAAAAATATCCCCAGATGCCAATTATGGCGATTTTTAGGTGCATTTACCGCATGGCACATGATGAGGTCCAACCTCTGATTGCCAACATTTTCAGGCCTGTGATAGTTATTAATTAGTCATTTTTTTTTTAAAGAAGCAAGAGTTACTTACTTTTAATTGGTGCACTTTCATCCTCTTTGCCGACACCTGAGGAAGATTCTGGTAACTGCTCAGCATTATCAGTCAAACTTACATCAGTATTATCAAGGTCCTCAGAGATATCCTCTTCCCTGAAATTAATAGAACGATTATTTATTTATTTATTTATTTATTTATTTATTTATTTAATTATTTACTTACTTAAAGTAGCAAACAGGCAACTGCCCAATACAAGAAAAATACAGAAACAGAAAAGAACAAAATTTAAAAATATGACCCCTAGCAAAAAACTTAAAATGAGAAAGGGAATCAGAAGATCTAATAAATTGGGGCAGGGCATTCCAGGATCTCATTAGTCTAACTAAAACTGAGAAAAAACAAAGATTGTTATGGGCCAGAGGGACAACCAAAGGATTATCATTTCTAATTTGAAAAGGGACCACTCTGAATTGAAAAAGATGGGTTAAATCCTGAGAATTAATAAAACTAATCACGTAAAGATTTGACAGTAGAAAGATTAAACTTAACAGAAATATCAGTGAGATCATTATTGATGAACTCATTTATCAAAGGATTAAAGTTTCATTACAAAACACCGAGTAACAGGGAAATTAAAATCAATGGGTCTATAGCAAACTTTTGCTACAGCAGCGTTATGGAGGGTAGATTCTTACTTGAAATTGAATGAAACTTACATTGAAAGCATTGAAAGCATCAAAAAGTCTCAAATCTCAAATAAAAAATAGTTATCAATCAAACTGCTATACTTACGCAACTTCTTCTAAAATATTTGAAATGCCTGATATAGTATTATCCAGGAAGGAATTGTCTTCAACATCACTGCTGGAGAAGGTCAAAGGTGGCACGGAGGGCGTCACGATTTGTTCTTTGGATTCGTTCACCGGTTTCTCATCCAAACTTTGAGCTGTGGAATTGGCAGATTCCAGTTTTTTGGACTCTTGAAACAAGAACAATTTATATTCCTTTATAAAAGAAAGTGATTACAAGTCAAATTTTATAACAGTTCATTGGTTAAGTAAAAGGTTTATCTGCCACTTGATGGAAAGTAGTTTTACATAATTCAATCTGCTATTTTTCAAGTTAAAAGTTGTTGTTGTTATAAAGGTGATTCTAGGCGGAATTTTCCAGATTTCAAGCCAATGAGTAGCGCCACTAGTCATTTTTGGGAAAAGTTGTATTTTTGGCATTTTAAATTGAACACAAAGAAAAAACGCAAAAACCAATAAAGTCAGCACCTACGTTACTTATATCTCTATGGATTTTTTTAACTCAAAACGAGCGAAATTGGCTGAGAATTAAGCCATAATATTGGAAATTTATTTCACCATAAGCTTAATGAGTGCAAATGATACAATGTCTATCTGCCTCTCTGGCACTCATTAAGGCTTATGGGAAATTTTAAATTTCCTAAACTCCGGCTTTATTTTTGCGTTTCAGCTTGAAACTTTCAAGGTATCTTCCTAAAGTATGCTTGCAGGTGCCGACGTTCCTCAAAGTACTTTTAGTGTAAATTCATCAATTTTAGCCAAAAACTGTTGATTTTTTAAGCAACGCAGTTTGACTTCCACTGTTTGAACTAATCGGCCTTGGAATCACCTTAATATGCAGCTATCATGAGCATATGGTATCAACAAAAATAACAATTAATGAGAAAATAAATTTACAGCTAAGCTGATATAGTGGCGCACAATAGAAGCGACTTGAAGCGCAACCTTAAGATGCCATGCTTTTCCCAGTCCTATAGACTAGTTGTGCTTCATTGTTCTGGTGATGGTTGCATATTTTTCTATTGTATGAGGTTCTCTCGTTGTATCACACTGAAACTTCAAACTTCAAAAACTAAAACATGAAGACTTGCGATGACTCCATACATTCAAATCCCCAGTAAATGGATTCAAGTATGAAATTCAAGAACTTGCACCCGGTGAGCGCAGGGGTGCAAAATGTTCCAAAACTTTAGAAGTTTCACGCGATCCAGAACTTTTTCTTCACAGGATTTGCAAAAAATTTCCTCACAAAAATTTATGAAGTAATGACTTTTTTTTGGGCTTATTTTAACACCGTATGGTTCTATGTATGCAAAATGATCAATATTTTTGAAATTTTGAGGCTAGTTTTCCGGGAAAATCTTAAAGCCATAAAAAAAAGTAGTCGTAGTAGTAGTAAAGTCCAGCCGCCCAAACCTGGTGTTCGTTATGCTTGTATTTCAAAGCGAACGACTGGACTGAGAATACAAAAAGGGAAAAGGAAGGGAGTGAGATACCTACCAAGGTACCTCACTGTGAGGAAAAAGGACAAGAGGGATACCGCACCAAGCGTGACACCCTGAGGAAAGGAGATATCTCAAGAGCACACAAGGACTGGTATGCTCTCGGAATTTTTTTTTTTTTTTTTTTTTTTTTTTTTTTTTTTTTTGTAACCATCTTCATCTCCATTGATGTTTAAAAAGTTATTCTCTCTCTCTCTCTCTCTCTCTTTTTTTTTTTTTTGGTATTATAAACATAACTCTGGCAACTCCGCTAGTAAACCACAAGAAACCGTGGGAGCAATCTTCTTTCTCTTATCACTTCATTGGTTTTGACGATTTTCTCGTTGAAATCTTGGTACTTTCAATGGTCGGTCGGGAACTCAAGTACTGGATATGAGAGTTCCTCAAAAACAAATGCATCAAGATGGAAAAAAAAAAAATTGGGCAAATTTCCTCATTTTCACATGATCACAAAGGCACATAAGGCACGTTAGATTAGGCACAAAGGGCACCCCTGGGTGAAAACAAGAAAGAGAGGAAAGAGAATTATGGAACAGTAAATATGCACTAAGCTTGACTTACCAGGAGCAACAAGGTATAGAAAAAAGGGACATCCAGGAGAATCAACACCCAACTGTCGTAAAGTTCGAGAATCGTCGGTTGCGAGCTGTTTACCCAAAATCCAGCGCTGAAACCGGACTGGAACTTCAAATTCAGCTTCAACTTTCAACTTCAAGTCGACCACTTTCATATCCGGAAGAATATCCAAAGGAAACGGGCCTTGGTGAGAGGTTTTGTCCTCCACAAACATGTTGACACTAAAGGACAAAATAGAATATACAAGGTAAGGAAGATAATGCAGTGTGACAAATTTTTAGTTTTGGCTTTTCTATGATTTGTGAGATTTTTTTTGGGTCCACTGTTTGGGCTGAGTTAAAGATAAAAATTTCATTCGTTAAACTGATTCCAAGGCTGATTGGTACGAAGCTCAGACCAAGTTGCGCTGCTCAGTTTTTGGCAAAATTTGATGAATAAACACAAAAGGTACAAGTTTGAGGAACGTCTTCACCTGAAATTTTACTTCCAGAAAATATCCTGAAAGTTTTAAGCTGAAAAAAGTAAAGCCAGGATTTAGGAAATACTGCTAATGCTTGTATTTCAAAGCAAACGACTGGACTGAGAATACCATTAGGAAACATCACAAGAAATTCAAAATTCAGACCACTCCAATGACGAAGTTTCGTTTGAAGATGAAAACTTAAACTTACGTGACAGAGCTCTTGACATCTGCCTTGCCCGCTTTTTGACGAACAACAGAGCAGCTGATTTTGAGTCGCGCAAGATCCTTGGCCAGAGCAGCTGCTTGGTGATGCTGACCATTGGCAATGGCTGTTTCCAATCGGCGCAGCAGGCGATTAATTGCCAACGTGGTGACATTTTCTGGGGCACTTCGACTAACATTGCTGCTTGTGGTACCATTGGAGCTCCCTGTAAAGTAATGTCATTTTTAATTTTTGTTTGTATTACATCTTATTTTATTTTATTTCATTTTATTTAGTTTTAATTTCTTTGTCTTTCTGCATCTCAATAGACGGGAGGATAAATTTTTTTAAAGAAATAAATAAGTAAGAAAAAGTGCTTGCACAGAAAAGGCAAAAAGCCCAGGCAAATGGATGTTCTCAATGTTTCTTTAGTAACAAAAATTAAAATCAAAAATGAAGTGCATGTTAAATGTAGCCTCTCCAAAAAAAAGAAAGTAGAGTATTTAAGAACTTGAAGAAAGGATAGGATCAGTAAAGACCCTAATTCACATGTTGTTGGTCAAACATTGGCAGCTTTTTAAATTACTTAGAAAAAGGGTAATCTTCAGCTCTTAGTATCAATAAGGTAGTTGCAGGGGCCTGAATTTTGGTGTTAATCAGTAAGCAAATGAAAGTGCTGGAAGAAATGAAAACAAGGATTAATTCTGACAGAAATTGAAACAGAAAACAAAAATTGATCTCAAATCTTTTGATTCCCTTTCTTGCTTTCTGATCAAGATATTCTAGATAAGAGCAAGACAAGTTTTTCTAGCCAGTTTGACACTTACTTCAATAAAATAATCCTCAAACAGAAAATCTGCAAAGACAAGCAAAATGAAAGAGATTAGTATGACACACTCATTTGTTAAAGTAAAACAATCACTTTAAAAAACAAAAAACAAAAAATCCTAGAATTAGTGGAAAAATAAAAACCTTGTTACGGAAAACTAGAAACATTTGTTATTAAAATGAAGGTATCGTTATCACAGTAAGATAAAATAAATAAGGTAGTTGTCACAATTACTGCCACCCTATTCATTTATTCTTTAAAATAAGTCAACATTAGCAGGGAAATTTAAGAGAATATGAGATAAGTGTTTTTCATAGGTTGGCTGAGCTGGTGAAAAAGTTTGAAAAGTTTTGTTTCAGCAGCACTATGCCCTTAAAAAATCACAAAAGTGGACACTTGCTCAGCAATACCTGTTTGTGCCAATTTCTCAGTAGCTTTGTTATGGGACAAGGTTAAATTATTATAATTTCATTATTTCCTGACAGTAAATTTGATGATTTGAATGAAAAGCCAGTGAAAACATGTATGGCGATAATTAGGACAACTGATGTATCAAAAATTGGGACAAAGCCACTTTTGGCACAGCGATAGTTTGGACATGTGCCATTTTTCCAAGTTTTATTCATAATTCATGGTTGATTACTCCAACTTTTTTTTTTTTTTTTAATAAAACTGGAATGTATTTGAGAGTTCCTGGTGCAAACAGATCCTAGATGTGATAAAAATTAACATTTTTACAGGTATTTTATGGAAATGTTTTCTTATGGGTGGTGGTAATTGGGACATCTACCTTACAGTAACAGCCAAACAACAAACTTGGTTATAAAAAAAAAGAGAATTTCTTCATACTGTCATGAAGTGAGTTTGGCCACTTTGTTTCTGTTTATTCCAGGTCAAAATAGATTAAGATTAGTATTAACTTTGTTTTTGGACAAACTTGTTCTTCTGGCCCACTAGCACATAGGTTAGAGAAGAGTCAATTGGAGCAAACTGAATCAAACGATAAAAAAGAGTGGTGTTTTGACAAAAAGAAACGAGGTTCATTAGGTGCCATCTAAGAAAAATCACTAATACTTCTTTGGTAAACAAATCTCCCCTATTCATTCAGTGAAAGGGCTAGACTCTTCAGCAAATACGCCCTTCGACAATAAAATTAGGTGGAAGATAATTTTTAATTTACACCCTCTAATTTCATTGCAAAGAAGAAGAAAAAAAAATTAAAAAATTAAAAATTATATGAAAAAATGTTTTTTTTTTTTTTAAAATTTACTAAAATTTTAATCTAAATGGAGAGGGAAAAAATACTAATGACTTGAGTATGGCTCCAACAAAAATACTAGAGGATATTCCAAGTTTTAAGGTGCAACTTCAAACGAAGTGAAGGTGAAAAGAATATATGCTTCATGACTCGTGGTTAGATGACTGAAAATTTATAATAAAACACTGGACAAAGACAGTGATGAAATACAAAGGCTGTCCCGTAAATATCCGGACTGACGCTGTAACTCAAAAACTAAGTAACCTATTTAGCTAAACTTGGCCTCATTCGAGAGAAAAAGTGTAAAAACAAGTCGATTGAGACCAAAACCAGCTTATTTGAACAAAAATTGACCAAGTAATGGCAGTTTGAACATAGGATGTAAGGAAACACCCTACCGTTTTTAGAGCAAAAATTTATTCTCATCAAAATTTACAAACTCTTCATCACCGCTATCCTCGGAATCTTCAAGCTTCTCTCGCTCTTTCTCAAAGTATCTTCCTTTGAATCTTACGCACTTTTCCATGCGTTCCTTCTATTTTTGAACCATAGTCTTCTTGAATTCTTCCTGAGGGATGCTTTTGAAGAATTTCTGGACTTCATTCTGGATTGCTGCCCGTGTTTCGAATCGCTTGCCGCGGAGAGCTGTCTTAAATTCCGGGAATAGCCAGAAATCTCAGGGAGCCAAATTCGGTCTAAATGGTGGATGTCTGGTCATTTCAACTTACAATTTGTCAAGTCGTCTTCGACGTTGTTCAGTCATTTTTGTTGTAAACAGAACCCCTGGAAAGTTTTACGGGCTAATTCTACAAAGAAAAAAAAATGCTCTAAAAACGATAGGGTGTTTCCTTACATCCCATGTTCAAACTGCCATAACTTGGTCAATTTTTGTTCAAATAAGCTGGTTTGAATCTCAATCGATTTGTTTTTACTTTTTCTTTCTAATGAGACCAAGTTTAGCTAAATAAGTCACTTACTTTTCGAGTTACAGCGTCAGTCCGGATATTTACGGGACAGCCTTTGTATAAAATTGGGAAAGCAAATTTAAAGGAAGTCCACACAGAAAAATTATAATTAGCAACGCTCGAAACAGCTGGCACACAGAATTTATGTTACTTGCTTACAGCATGCTTCAACACTCATCTCAACCTGAATACCTGAATAATCAGTTGATGACGTTTTCTTTGCGAATATATTCGAGCCATTCAAGCGTGACTGTTCCGAAATCTGGGAATAAGATTCAGAAACACAGGGGTCAGGTAAAATGTTCGAATACGTGTGTTCTATCGCATCAATTTGAGGATTTTGAGTTTTAGAATTTGCAAAATCTCGAGCACGAATCAATTCGAAAGCATTAAGACTGATAGGTTTGAGATCCCTTTTAATCGATGAATGTGCTTTGCCACTTTTAATGTTGTAATCTTCCGCGATAATTGGAGCAACTACAGAGTTACTGCCAACAACGGTGTTTTTGGAGACGGGAGGCTTATTGAAATTGTTAGGAGGTGAGTCTGTTCTACGAATAACAGACGTTGTCTGCACTGACGTTGAAACTTTCTTCTCAAAGCTTGGTTTGGACGTTATGTCATCTTTTACCTTAATATCTTCAAAAACGGCATTGCTAGTGACAAGATATGCTTCAGCAATTTTTTCCTTTTCCATTCCATCTAAATAATCTTCCACTTTCTTATGCCTAAATTTTTTACTATCAAGATCAACTTTTTTTACTTTTTTTATGGCTCCGAGCTTTTTTGCATCAACAGGCGAAGAAACTGATGGAGTAGGTTCATTTTCAACCACACTTTTCTCTTCAAGACTTTCCTGTTTTGCAAGGGAATGTTTCATCTCACGGAGCATTAATTTCAGTCTGTCTCTTTCAGCGATGTCCATCTCATTTTTATCGTTCATCAATTTTCTGGGCTCAGAGATTTTGTCGATTTGTTTGTTCAAATTATTTTCTGACGAGATATTGGCTGTTTTTTTGTCAAAGAATGCTAGCCGTGCTTTTCGGACTTCGGTCGCTTCTTCGTTTATTGACAGCACGATTTTGTCTCGGATGAGCTTTTCTTCCCTTGTGTTGGTATTGATGCTTGTGTCATCAATGAGAATAGATGAGGAGGAGGATGGAATGTTGGTTGATTTTGAAACCGTCTCGGAGTTTTCTTTAATAATGTCAAAAATTGAGGTTTCTCGCGCCCCCACTGTTGATTTTTTTTCTTCAAGATTTTGTACAGTACTTACACCATTTTGCAAAGATCTAGAAGTCAGAGGTCTCTGTACATCAATTTTACTATTAATATTACCAGAGCTAGGGGAGGCAGTTTTAACATCTGTCACTTTGCTACCTAACTTGGTAAATTTCATTTTAGCTTCCGCAAAATTTATGGGAGGTGTTTCAACTAACGGTGAGTCTTGCGTAATCATTAGTTGTGATTCTGTTGATGTAACTAATTTAGGTGCAATATTTTCTGATACAGAATTACTGCCAGAGGCAGTAGTTATTGGCTTATTTACAACAGAGGTATTAACGGTTACAGCTTGTTTGGATTTTGATGCAACATCAACAGTTGATTTTTTGGAGTCAACAACAGTAATTGATGTTGTTGACACTGAGGAAAAAGAGTTTGTTGTTTTGACAGTTAATGATAAATCGACAGGTTTAAACATTGGTGGATCTAATGGTTTTACTGAAATAGTTGTCCTAAATAGATGACAAGCGTCGCAAAGTATCCTCCACATAGGATTCTCCAGGGTACACTGAGGACACGACCAAACAGCATTGTAAGAATTAGATAGTGACAAGTCAACTTTCTTTTCTTTCACCTCCTCTGTCACTGTTGCAACCGGAGCTGACGGAACGCTTGTAAAACTAGGAGCAGGAAACAGGTTTTCGGTGACCGTTGCCAGGGGAGAGATGCGCGAAGAGGCTGATATTGAACCTGACAAGGATTCAGACATTTCAGTGATTGTTGGAATGGACGGACTTGGCGAATGGTGACGCCTCATTCTGTTTATTTCAAACAGTTCTTGAGTTCTAGATTTACGTAAATCAAACTCGGTCATGACTTCATCACAAAGGTTCTGACTCTCACTGGGTTTGGGGATCAGTTCATCAAAAGCGTGTAAGTTGACAAAAGTACAACTTTCTTGCTTTCGTTCTGTGATGGGAGAAACACATGCAGAGCTCTCGACTGGAGAGCTTTTCTTCTTTTCTGAATTTTTTTTCGCTGATTTTGATGCGTGACTTGCCGCTTTTTTATCGCCAGTTTCTTTAGAAAATAAATTTAAAGTATCTTTAGTGAAAAAAGCTGTGTTGACGGTTACTTTGGTAACATTGCTGATGGCATTGAAAAGAGATATCAGATCTCTGGCGGAAGTTTTCTTCTGAGAGCCCGAAGGACTGGGGATTGAAGGTGGTTCACTTTCAGAGTACATCGGTAATTCTAGCTTTGTATCATAGAACTTTTCGTTCTCCGCCGATACAAGCTGTAGGTTACGCATGCGCTCTTTTCGTACGATTTCTGCAGCTTCCCGATCAAGCTCACTAATATTGGTTAAGATGGATAGTTGAGATCGCCTTTTATTTTCTACGCTCTGCCCTGAATGTCCAGTAGATAGAAAGCTAAATACACTTGAGTCGCTGGAACTCTGTCTAATTTTCCGCGCACCACTCACTTCTGGAAAATCGTTGGACTCTTTGGGTTCTTCTTTACTTTTTTCCAAGCTTTTCAACTTTTCCAGCAGGTGCAATTTATTCGTACCTTGCGTGATACAAGTATTTTGTATATTCCGTTTGTACCAAGGTCTCGGAGCAACCGGTGATGAGGGTGGTACATTCCTATCTTCCTTTTGGCCATCTTTCACTCTGCAGTTGGACTTGTTTTGTTTCAAAATTCCTTTCTCTAATTTCAGCGAATCATTACAAACAGAGTGGGCCATTTTAGAACTTTCACCTCGAGAGGAATCTGAGCAATTGAAACGTTTTTTATTATGTGCTTGAAGCTTTTCAAAATCCTCGAAAAGTTTTTGTTTTTCTGCTTTACTCATTA
Source organism: Trialeurodes vaporariorum (assembly GCA_011764245.1). Taxonomy (NCBI): domain Eukaryota; kingdom Metazoa; phylum Arthropoda; class Insecta; order Hemiptera; family Aleyrodidae; genus Trialeurodes; species Trialeurodes vaporariorum. The sequence goes on from VMOF01000369.1 coordinate 59,837,600, forward strand.
AAGCATCACAAGCTATATCTTTGGCATTAACAACAATAGGATCTTCTTTTGGCTTGTCCTGAATTTCACTCTGAATCACTTCGGAATCATCTAGTTTCAATCTACTAGAATCTGTTTTATTTTCAAGATCAGAATCTTCTAGCAAGTTAATGATTTTTGACCCAGGCTCACTTACGATGAGATTAGATTCGTCATCGACGGAATTTTCTTTTAAACTAACAAACTTCCAATCTTCCGGACTGTTTTTTTCTATCCTTTCAAAAGCTTTGCCTTCCACTTGATCGATCACTTCCTTACGATCTGAGCTATCGACTTTTACAACAATGTTTTCAAAAATATCATCGATGTTGCGGCTTGTGGATGGGAAAATTGCACTATTTCTTTTGGGTGGCTGCGGAGCTTGGCGTTTCCTTCGATTCAAACTTCCTAGACTCGAATCTCTTGGCAAAGTCTTGTTTCTGCTCGCAAATAAAGGCGGAGGAGGTGGAGCCTTACGCTTTCCTTTGACGTGAAAGTAGGCTCCTGCTTTTTTGTCTTTTGCCGACTCACTGGAACTTCTTCTATGATTTTTCCAGGGTTTATTACTATTATCGGATGGTAATAATTCAATATTTGGATTAGAACTAGATTCTGGTGGTTTTGGTGCTTCGCGTTTTCGCCTTCTGAAAGTAGCACCTGGACTAGATAAAGTTCTTGGATTACAACTTGACGGAAAATTCCGCTCACTGAGTGATACGTTGTCGGCACTACTGTGTAACGTTACAGCGCTTCCCAGAAGTTTATACTTACTTTTTAAACTTATATTCTTATCAATTTCTTTTGATCTCTCAACCTCCTTAACTCTATTTCGGTATGTGTCAGTTTCCGTACCTAAAGGGATACGCCTTATCCCAATACGCTTTGATTTGTAATTTGACGGAGGAACGTAAAAAAAACTATTACAAGTTGCTGTACTGTAGACACTATCCACACTACCACTGTAAGTAGGCGCTCTCCTAAAACGCGGGGTGGTAGGTTCGGAAGGGAAACAGTCATCATCTTCGTACGGAAGAGTGTTTTTTCGTTTGTCTTTGTTGAACCAACGGAAAAACGAGAACAAACCACTAAGTCTTTTTTCTTGTACACTGGAATCGGAACAAGCAGAACTAGCTGTTGACAGATTAGAACTAACATTGGAAGAGTTGGATTTGGAGAATAATCTCTTCTTTACCGTCTTCAAGGAAGAAACTTTCTTTGCGTCGTTGTGTTCGATTACATCATCTCGTCCATTATTTCCATAGTAAGCGCTCATTGTCTTTCTGATCCTGACACCATTTTGATCGCCTTCGATCTGGGTGCTGAAATTCAGGACCGTGTTACTTTTTCTGATTTCGTTGTACAATTGATAGTGTCGGTCGTCGATTATGATGTTAGTCGGTTCACTGTAGTCAAACAATTTGCAGAATTTGAGGACGTCTTTGTTTCGCGGGGGAATGACGGGCGGTTCAGAGAGAGTGCCATGAGGCATTGGGCAAGTGTTGTTACTAGTTACTGAATTGTGATTTTTTAAAACGGCTTCATCGTGAGTATTATTATTATTGTCACTTTTGAAAATGCATAGTTGTTGGTGTTTCTTTCTGACAGCAGGCTTTGGCTTCACATGAGAATATAACTGAAATCACAAAACAGAATGTCCAAGAAGGAAATCCATTAAAAATTGCTTAATCTTAATGGTATTCACAGCCATTCAATTTGTTACGGTTGGAACAAGTTGTCATAATTCAAAAACTTGCATAGGAAAAATTCCCAAAATTTCACAGACTGGCGTAAAGGTGTCCCATATTAACAAAATGTTCAAAATTTTATGTGGAAACAGCATCAATGGAAAACATTATAAAAGAAAATTATTATTTTTCAATCATTTTTCTGTCCGTCTTAGATGCTGCCACAAAACCCTTAAATTGGGCTATCAAATCAAAGTTTGAACAGTCAATTCATATAAAAATTCTCGAGTTAACAGTCTTTCAGGGCAAACATTTTTTCTGTTTTGACTAATTTATTTTGATGATTTGCCTGACTGCATTGTTATCGTTGTTTACACTTTATTCAATTTTATGTCATATACTTTATTTTGACACGTACTTCAGCCAATTCATGGATGGCTTTGGTGTATGGAAACAAGTACCTAAATAAAAAAATAAAATGCCTTGAAAAAAATTACGGGGCTAAAAAACCATCTGCTTAGATGTGTTTGTTTATTTTTCCAATAAAATTTATTAAATTAAGACAGTTATAAAGAAAAGTGTTCCTCTCATCAAATGCAGACTAGTTAATTACAAAAAAGAAGAAGAAAAAAAATTAAAAATACTTTGGAATCATGGACTTAAAGAGCATTGAACACCTTCATGAAAAGGTTTCCTTTACTTCAGACAGTCCTGAACTCGAAGGCATAAAAGGGGTGCAAGATGAGTTTCCGAGATTTAGAATTTAAGCATTAAATTTTGTATCGAAACTACAAAATTATTTTTTTACCAAGTTATCTCTTTTGCTTAGAGAGTCATGTTCATCTATATTTTACACAGCAAATTGTGCCAGAGGATTGCAAAGATGTAAATTAAAGATACGTTAGTTTCCATGCTTTTCTCACAACTTTGTAAAAAAGGAAATAAAGAATGAAACAGTACGCTTCAGCCAGTCGCTTAGCTTGCAAAGTAGTTCAACTACTCTCATATTATAAATTGAACTTTATGGTAGAGGAAGAGTCGGGCTTAAAAAATCAAGTTTTGAAAAAGAAAAAACCATGTTTAAAAGTTTAATTGTTGCATGCAAATATGTGCACAGTGCATTTCATAAAACTGGCGATATTTCCTCTGTTTCATAAAATTAGAAGAAAAATTGTGATGAAGGCACTCAAGGACACGCTGCTTTGAATGGTCTACCGCAAATTTTTAACTGCAGAGATTAATAGTATTGATTGCTACATGAATCGGTGCAAACACTTTCTGAAAGAATTAAAGTACCAATTTTTTAGGGGCAACTCTGTCCATCTTTCCTACAAGACAAAAAGAGAGGTGTCTTGTCTCACTTGCACTCATTAAATAGATGGTTAAATTGCCATAAAAAATCACGACTTAAGTTCTCAACCATTATTGATCATAGTTATTTCAAAACTCCATTAATTCCAATATTAACGTTGATACTTGACAATCGATTTTTGTTTGCTGATTATTTCCCTGATTTCCCATAATTATTGCCATTCCCTCATAAATCCTGGTTTTTCCAGTCTTAGACACCCTCGACTCGAGAAGTATCCAGAGACAATATCAACCGTCAATTTTGCTTCACTTTCATAGAATCCAGAACTTTTAGAGTGGTAGTATTAAGCATTGATTCCTACTCAAAATACGGGCATTCAATATTGGCTAGATTCACTCCTAAATTCCATGGAAGTTAAGCATAACTGACGGTTGATATTGTCGCTAGATACTACTCGAGAGTGTCTAGGACTAGAAAAACCTGGATTTATGAGGAAAAGGCAAAAATTATGGGAAATTAGGGAAATAGTCAGCGAATGAAAATTGATCGTCAAGTACTAACACTAATATTGGAATTAATAGAGTTTTGAAATAACAATGATCAAAAATGGTTGAGGATTTTAGTCACAATTTTTCAGGGCGATTTAATCATGTATGTAATGAGTACAAGTAAGACAGGACACCTCTCTTTTTGTCTTATAAATTTATAAAAGTAGGAAAGATGGACGGAGTCGCCCCTAAAAAGTTGGTATTTATTTTAATTCTTTCAAAAAAAGTTTGCTCAATTTCATAAAGGAATCAATGTTAATACTCCCTGCAGTTAAAAAATTGTCATAAACCATGCAAAGCAGCATGTCCTCAAATGCTTTCATCAAAATTGTTCTTGTAATATTGTGAAACAGAGCAAGTATCGCCAGTTTTATGAAATGCATATCATTGCATGCAAATACAAGCATCTGCACTTCATTTAATTCACTTAACTTGCTAAATTCTCATAATACTACAGTGTAAATTGACATGAAAACAGTTAAGAGCATGCTGCTTTCGTAATTGAAGAAAAAGGGATCAAAATTGATCTAGATCTTTCTGTTATTGACAAATTTTATTACTTCCTTGGGCAACAAAACAATTGTGTGATAAGGCTTATTGTTAATTAGTCTCCTGAGACAAGGCTTATTGTTAATTAGTCTCCTGAGACAAGGCTTATTGTTAAAGCGCTTCCTGAATGAGACGAGACGCAACAAACAATCGTTTAACAAGAAAGGATGTTGAGAAAAACACAAGACCATGCTGTCAGATAGCAAACAACAATTATATTGCATTAATCAAGGATGCCGCTTGAATACACCGACGATGAAACGCTACAATCTTCTGGAAGGACAGAAAAAGAGATTGAAAACTATTTCCTTAAAAGAGCATTTAAGAACCAACCACGGTTTAAGGGAGGAAGTATTTGAAAGGGTTGGATTTTCTAACAAAGGCTTTACGTCTAGGTACAATTTTAAGATCATGAGAACTTTCATAGAATAAACGGTAACAATATAGGTTGATTTTTAAAAACATGAATGGGTTGATGGTTGAGCAAACTTTTGCTGCAAGCAATTTAAGGGTCGATGAAAATAACGATGGTAGCACTAAAAACTTACAAAATCCACTCCTAAACTCATGAAATGCTATTAAACACACAAACTTAATGGCGGTGTTGGGAACTAATATTAGTTAATGGGAAATTCCCATTCGATGATACTGTAACTCAATCAAGAAGTGGCCAATATAAGACAACTTTCATTCGACACCGGTGTCACCAAGTGTCACCGAATCATTAGTCAGCTGTTAATCACTCCTCTAGTGGCTAGTTAATCTGTGAATCTTCCCTCCCTGCATTTGAAGTGTGACAAATTAATTAAGATGGGAATCTCCTATTATTAGTGCTCAACACCGCCAATACGGTTGTACATTTAAAAGCATTTTATTAGCTTAAGAGTGGGTTTCATAAGTTTTTAGTGCTATCATCATTATTTTTGGAGGTTTTCACACCAGTATCGACTATCAAATCGCATACAGAGAAAATGTGCAACAGCCCCATTCTCTAGTCAAGGCCCACTCGGGGAGGTTTTTCGTCAGTCTCTGAATTGAATCATTAGTATAACAGATTTATGAAGACATTTATGAATGGGCTTCTAAAGCAGAAAACGAACTTTTGAGTGGTTTTTCAAGGTGCTTTTGAACTTAAAAAAATATGGGGATTCAAGGGCCAGAGAGCCATTTTCACTTTTTTGATCTAACGACCACCAATTTAATTCGATCCCCAGGGTGCTATCCTGAAAAACTCTTAAAAAAGCTATAATGCTGAAATCTGGGAAAGAACACATCTGATATTTATGTACCCTTTAAAGAGGGTTAAAGATTAGAATAGAAAACAGAATTGAGCTTACCGATCCGCAAAAGCTATCGTGTCCCAAAGGCTTGATGTTTTCGTTCCTTGCTTGCAGTGCTGAGTTTCCATCATTTATGTTTGCTAGGTTTGGATCTGTAAAAAGAGGAGGAAAAGTTGTGAAAATGCCTTTTTAAAAGCTTTCAATTCAAACTGTGCGCTTGTAATTTCTACAGAAAACAATTAAGCAACCGCAAAAGTCATCGCAAAGACCGGTCATTGTGAGCCCTGATTAAGTAACTACTTGATCAAATTAATATCCAGGTAGGTTCGTTGGAAAATTCATAGAAGTCCATAATAGGCATCATTTACAGATGACAAACCACCAAAGCTGACAAAGATCTGTCAAGAGCATAACTGTAAGTACCTTGTTTGAATGGGGTCTGATTATGGAAGAAATATTATCTTTCCTCAGATCTTAAAATCAAAAACTGCAAAAATGGTGCAGAAATTAAAAGGACTACTGAATGCTTGTTTTGTCCCAGTTTTCACATAGGAGTGTGAGTTGATTGAGACGTTGGAATAATTTTGTATTTTTCTCTTTCAATCACAAAACATAATACAATTTTAAAGACTCTGGTCAAAATTGGATATTTATGATACCAAAACTTAAATATTACTGTATTTCATTTATATCTGAGTAACGTCAGATGACATTTTGTTAATTTAAGTGGCTTTAAGTCAGAGTAGAAAACACTAAACTCTTAAAAATATACAGCATATTATTTTTCTTTTGTCGCATATAATTATTTCACTCAAAGATAACAGCTGAAAAGACACTGGAGAAAACAAGAGGGGAAAAAAATTGATTTTTCACAGTATTTGAGAAAGAAGAGGTGTGAGGCATTTTTATATTCAAAATAATTTAATTAAGACAAAGGTAGAGCAGATTAAAAATAGAAAAACGAGAGTGATATTTCTGAAACTAGAGAAGAATTTTTGGAAATGAGACTATGGCACAATTTGATGGAAATTCACAAACAATTTTAAAATAACAAGTGTTTCCTACTTGATTCTTGAAACAAAAATTAATAAACAAAAAATATCTTAGGCCTCTTGGCTTCTAAAAGATGTAAAAAAATTGGTTTGATTATCAAACATACTGTATTCATCAAGTCACCGAAAATTCAGCAGGAGAACGGCAACAAAGAAAAGTTTCGCAATAAAAAAAACTGCCTGTTCTCCTGCAGAGACCGGGCGAAAGACTAGAGAGGGGTGATTCATTGAGAAGTTGTTAGGAATCATCAAAAGAGTGAATTTACACACTGGCACAGCTCACATGCATGTCGAAGGGGGAAAAAAAAGAAAGAAAAAAAAATTAATATCAGCTAGAACGGTGTAAGTTCAGATTTAATTTTAGATCTTGTACATTCAAATGACATCACTATAGGGTGTCCTAAAAGTCAAATCCTCTGACAATGTAATAACTCAGAGCAAATTTAAAAACTTAGGTTAAAAAGAAAGTGAACAGTGAATGGTTTGGAAGGAAGCACTGCTTTGCAAATGAGAAAATTAAAAACAAATTGCAGTTGTCGGTTAATTTTTTTTTTTTGTATTTAGCCATCCGACCAAATTTTGTGACATAAACCCTTTGTAAAATTTGTCAAACACCCTGTATACTTGACATCTTCCTCTATTCCCTTGGGCACGCATGTTTCTCGTCTCTAAGATTACTTACTCCAGCAAGTTTGAATGAATGAACTGGAAAGGTTGACAAACCTTGGAGGTTGATCTTAGAAAAACTTTATTGAGGGAGGAGGAGGAGGGAAGAATAGGGCCAATTAAATCAATGATAAGAAATGAAGTGTGTATAATAAACTTCAGACTTTCTTTGCGCAATTTTCATGATTTTTGCTGGTTATTACATCGGATTGGACTATTCATTTGCTCACAGTAAAAGTTTGCAAGAGCCCCCATTTAAAACAAATTAAATACCTACAGCATTTTGATAAATATTAACCGAACCACAAATATTCAAGAAAATTTATGGGAAAAAAAGTTGTACTAGAATATTTCAAAGTCTACTTACTAATGAAAGTTCCTAGGTTTTAATTTGGCAATTTTCTTATATGACATGTATCATGATAAAAATACTCCAATGAAAAATTCCTTTCACCAGCACTAAAGAATTAAGCTCGGGAATTTTTTTGAGAAAATTTTTAACCAAATAATAGAAACAGCACGGCTGGAAAAATAATAATCTTTCTCTCAAATTTTGAGAGAATTCTTTTTATTCATTTGAAAAAAAAAGGGAAAAAAATGAGAAAAAAACTGATGCCAGTCCTTAGCTATCTTTCAAAACTCTATAGCACAGTAATAATAAAAATCAACAGTGTTGTAACAAAAAAATAAATAAACAAATATAACTTAGTTATGCATACTGAAACTGAAAGTGACCAAAAAATAAGCCAATAAAATACGTTTTAAAAAATGACACTATTTCGTAAATGATTGTGTAGTAAAATAAAAATAAAAAAATGAATGGTTTTAAAAATGACTAATGATTAGATAAGAAATACATTGGAGTTTAAAAAAAAAAAGAAGAAGAGGAAGAAGAAGAAAACAAAGGGACAAAAACAAAGCAGAGCTGGTAAGAGGTCTGGAGCAAAATCATACCCACAGGCACTAAGCTGTGGGAGTTCTTTTTTTTTTTGGGACTACATATACATATATATAATGACTGAAATACAATGATTAGACAGAGGGGAAACTGATGAGTTGAGAGAAAGGAAGGAGAGGTGGGAGTGGCGAGGAGGGGGAGGGGGGATGGGGAGGGGGAGGGGAGGGAGAAAGAGGAAGAAGGTCTCAATAGGGGAGAAGTTCTCTCTGCTTAAGAATAGGGTAATTTTAGAATTCAGTGAAACAAAAAAACAAAACTATCTGGAAGGGTTGGGGAGGGGGGAGGGGGAGAGGTGAGGGGGAATAGAGATGAGGAGACAGGCAGGGAAAAAAGAAAACCAATCTATAGAAACACAGACTCCCATCAACAAATTGAACAAATACACACTAAAATTGGCAAGCATGTTGCAGATCTATCGGCATTCATGTTTAGACTAGATAATTTGCTTCCATTTGGACTTGTGCTATGATCAGAGATGGTTTGAATGCAAATCTGGGGCAAACAAGAAACCTCCCACAACTGTTCCCTCCAGAATAACACATTTCCATTCAGCTAATATTTTTACTAGATTCAGTGATGATAATTACATGAGCTTAATTTTCGTCTTCTAGAGCTTTTTCGTGATGTGGACTCTGCAAAAAGCGTCCCCTGGACCCCATTTTCAAATTGCTCATTCCCAACTTTGTTAGACTCTCTTTCTATCAAAACTCATGAGGTATGTTTAGAATTTGAAAAAAAAAAAAATCCCAATCATTTAGAGTTTAATTGTTTGGTAAAAAAAAAGAGGGGGGGGGGCATCTCTAAAAAAAATAAAAATTAAAATATCTAATTTCCAATTTTATTTTATCTCTTTCTATCAAAACTCATAAAAAATGCTTAGAATTTGAAAAATTTGAAAATAAATAAGAGTAAACTTTTTAGAGCTTAATTGTTTCGTAAAAAAAGGAACGTCTCTCAAAGATTTGTTGTTGTTTTTGTTATTTGGCCGAAGAAAGTTTTCATAACCACCCTCTCCGATGGTCGAGAAGATTATGTGAGATTCCTCCACTTCCGAATGAAATACAGAAGAGACCCTACTTACAAAACTCCTGCTGCTAAGACATCCAATAACCACAGTTAACTCTTTTCATGCTAGCTTCCATTTTATCTCTTTTCAGCTAATAGCCTGCCGCGGACTCGTAGTTTAACCTGCTCTATTCTAAAAACCCACAAATAAAAATAAGTGTAAAGAACAAGAAGAGAAGAGACCCACAAAGAGAATAGAACTTGGGATTATTCCCCACGTGGAATTTACTCAGTTAGGAATGTTCCAGGACATTAAAACACTAATTAGATATTGATCTTGTTTCCTCAAATTTGATGCACATCAAGTTAACAGCCTTTTTCCCAAGTATTTCACTAATGGTAGGTAACAAAGTTTTTGGCACAATTCTTACCCTCGAGAGCGGATGCCCCATCTTTCGCTGACAGGACCTTGGAAGCCGGGACGAGCAAACCATGTTTCGGCTTGCAATCAAACAGTTGTCTACCTCTCCATTTCCCATCGATGCCTCCAAAAGGAAGAGATTCATCCTGATAGACAAAGAGTTAAAGAAAAGGAGACGCTGCTTAACTGGTGGTAGAGGGATGCTGATTAAGATAGATACACAATTGAATGGCTTATTTCCAAATGCGTAGACTTACTAGTAATCAAAATCAAGTGAGGCCATCTCCGAAAAAATGGCACATTTGTCAAACAGCCGATTTTAAGAAACTGCGTTGAACAATTTTGATTTTTCCAGTTCCGATTTTTTCAAAACGTAGTATTTATCAAATCTTCAAACTGCAAAGTTGTTTCTTCACTATGATCGGATAAAGTGCCTTTTTTGAAGGTTTTAAGAAAGACTTAAGTGCAGTTTCCGCAGATGCACGGAATATCTGGCAAAAATTGATGATTTACAACCAGATATGACTCAGAAATGCAAATTTATCTCTGAAATACTTTCAAAATCTTTAAATGTTTGTGTGAGGCCCATAACTATTAATTCTAATACACAATCTCAATCGACGCGACAAAGATAGCAGGCGGCACACAGTCACGGGAAAACTGCACTGCTGCTGTCAGTTTTCGAGCATCAAATCATCAAGTTAACTCGAATCGCTCTTCTCTTGACTCGGTTGTACATACGTAATCAGTGTCCTCAGTCCAGGCTCATGCATGAATGATGCAAACTTTGACAGTTTAGAGTTAAACAAATGAATAAGATAAGAAAGTTTCTTACTAGTTCTAGACCTAAAGTCCAATCATCTGATATTTCTGGTAATTTGCCGATCCACGAGACTCGGCCTGACTTGGGCTTGCCACTACCACTACCAAGCCAGAGGACTTTTTCTCCAATCAACACAGGCAGTGCCGACTGATCATCAATCATTCTGCATCTAGGAACCAAACATCAAAAAATGAAAACACAAAAAACAAAGAAGAATTATTAGGTACATGAAGCGCGAAAATTCATAATAACCAATATGCGTGCCATCAGACGTTCTAAAGGAACTTTGCAAATTATTAATCTTTTCAAGAGAAATCAAAGGAACACTAAGCTTGAATTATTTTCCTGAAAATTTTGTCAAATTCAAGAAAAAAATAAGCCAAAATCTTCCTCCTTTTAAAAGGACCTTCCATTATTTTATAAAGAAAAAAAAAAGTCGAACTATTTATGCAACGTGTGATAGCATTAACAGCATTATGAATTTTCATGCCGCACTTGATAGAATTAAGCAGATTTATTCGGCACATGCATTGAAAATTATCTGGAGACACCCTTTGTATCATGAACTTGCTTGATTCTCATCATTAGCACTACGCACATTAACTTATAAAATAATGGAATTTAATTTTAATACAAGTATAGGTATATGTATTCAGAGCAGGTATTCCAGAACTCAAAGCAGCAAACTTAAATCAGGTTGAAATTGAGGACAAGGTAAAGTCATGACACAGTAAATTAATCCGCTATTTGAAAGTTTACAGGTAAGCACAAAGTTGTCAACTGACTTTATGGCTTCCTTTTCAAACAGTCAGAGCTCACAAATTTCGACGATGGGGTTCTGACAATTAACAATGCCTGATTCTGAAAAGCATCAAAACACATCCGTGAGTGGATGGTTAGCACAGTTACCTGCGATATATCGCTAATCAACAGCTTGCCGATGTATGCTAATGGATTTCAGAAGCAGGCTCCGCTATTTGTCAGAACTTCATACTCAAAGTGCGTGAGCTTCGTGTTTCAATTAAATTGACAGCCACTGCTGACTTGTCCTGCAAATTCCTATGCCTAAAGGCATCACCATTGCGAGTATCCTTTATTCCAATGAAGTAAAACTCTTTCCTCTGGGAGTTAAGTGATGAGTCAAAGTCTGGCGAGTTGTTGTGACTCGCATGGAAAGCAAAGCTGCTAATAAAAAACTACCTCTTAATAATTATACTTTTTCAATTAAGATAAAACTGAGATGAAGAGAAGCTTCAGCAGTTGAAGTATATTAGATAATGGAAAAATAAAAAGATAATAACCCAATTCAAACTGTAGAAAACTGGAATAAAAATGTGATATTTACAAGAAGCGATAAAGTTCATAAAATGCTTGAAGTTTAAAAGAATGAGGGGGCTAAACTGGCAAAAATTAAACTCGTTAATAATGTTTGAAATCAAGTTGATCGATGAACAAAATTGTGTTACAGAACGGAACGAAAACACAGAAATACTGGAGAGATGAAGCATCGAAATTATCCAAATTCGTGAGCGTAAACAAATTGCTAACCAAACTTTCATACATTCCGTCTATTTTGAGTCAGCCGTTTTGGGTCAGGAGGTTCTTATCAGTAGACAGAACGTTGCCAGGTTGCCAGGTATAGCTATAAAAATGACTCAAGAGCGCGGAGCGCTGAGCGCAGCAACAAAAAAAAACGCTCAGCTGTCATCAGCTGTCAGCTGGGCATCCGGCACGGCACAGGCATCTATTTCGAGGTAACACGATTGCATATTCCACCTTTTGAAGGAGAATTTAACTATTTGAAACGAAGACTTCTTTAAAGAAGTCTTCGTTTCATTTCATCAATTTATTACTACCGCTACTTACTACTGTGACTATGATAATATTAGAACTTAGAAGTCTTTATGCGTCTTTTTTTTTTTTATACGTCCGCAGTACACAGTAATTTACAGGGAGTCTTACAGATTACAGAAAACTGTGGACGATTGTGGACGATTTTTATTTTTAATTATTGTTTTTCTTCGTGGCTTTTCGGGGTTTTTCGGGCATAAATCGTCGAGCAAATTGATTTCGAGCAGAATGGGGCTCTTGCAAACATTTGCTGTAAGCAATATAATTGGCCAATTTGCTGTAAAAACCAGCGGAAATATCGAAAATCATACGAAGTAAGTCTAAAATTCTTTAATAAACTCACATACTTAGATGCTATTTGGTCACATTCTCTACGGAAACACAGATACTTATATGTCTCAATTTAGATAGGATTCTCCCATGATACCTGCGTCTCTTCAACATTAAGCCCGGTTCTGAGAGTGAATTTCGTGATTTTTTAGTGCACTCATCGTCACTTTTACAGGTTTTTATGCAAGGATCAATTATTAAATCCCTTGTAACAAAAGTTTGCAAGAGCCCCATTAGGCATACAAAATGTCGGTCCGGATCGTCCACAATGGGCCGCAAGTCTCCACTTACTCGGACGATAATCGCGATATTTCCCCTCCCCATCTCCAAGAATCGCACTTCGGAAATAGGAGTCCAGCTGTCAGTGTCGCACCCAGGAATTTGGGGGGGGGGGGCTAAAAAAGTAAAAGATACTTGATGAATTTTTTTTAAGCATCACAAAATTCAGAGTGCGGCGTTTATTTACAAACCAGCCCGGAAATTTAGTCGCGGTTGGGGGGGGGGGGAGCTTTAGTTCGACCCACCCACCAGTTGAGCCACTGCCCTCTTGTGACCCCTGCATCGACTTCGCCCTCAAGGGTTTCCGTATCTTTTGCAACTGTGGCTCTTTCACTCATTGCATCTCATGGCTCATCATATAGGCAAAAAGGTGATGTCTCCAAAACCCCCCTCGTGACCCCTCTATCGATTCAGCTCGGCAAATGGAGTCGATCGCCCTCAAGGGTTTCCGTATCTTTTGCAACGGTGGCTCTTTCACCCATTGCATATCATGACTCATCATGTAGGCAGAAAGGTGATGTCTCCGAAACCCCCTTTGTGGCCCCTCTATCGATTCAGCTCGGCAAATGGAGTCGATCGCCCTCAAGGGTTTCCGTATCTTTTGCAACTGTGGCTCTTTCACCCATTGCATATCATGACTCATCATATAGGCAAAAAGGTGATGTCTCCAAAACCCCCTTTGTGGCCCCTCTATCGATTCAGCTCGGCAAATGGAGTCGATCGCCCTCAAGGGTTTCCGTATCTTTTGCAACTGTGGCTCTTTCACCCATTGCATATCATGACTCATCATATAGGCAAAAAGGTGATGTCTCCAAAACCTCCTTTGTGGCCCCTCTATCGATTCAGCTCGGCAAATAGAGTCGATCGCCCTCAAGGGTTTCCGTATCTTTTGCAACCGTGGCTCTTTCACCCATTGCATATCATGACTCATCATGTAGGCAAAAAGGTGATGTCTCCAAAACCCCCTTTGTGGCCCCTCTATCGATTCAGCTCGGCAAATGGAGTCGATCGCCCTCAAGGGTTTCCGTGTCTTTTGCAACTGTGGCCCTTTCACCCATTGCATATCATGACTCATCATGTAGGCAGAAAGGTGATGTCTCCGAAACCCCCTTTGTGGCAGTGCTGCCGATTGTTTCAATGCCGATGGCCCACTCGAGAAGCTGAAAAAGCTCACGGAGGCCCACAAGCTACTCAGAGATTACACACACCTTTGCCCACAGGAAAAAAACCAAAATGCCCACGATTACACGCTTAAATTCGTATTTACACACAAGTTAACACGTTGTAAGACACCCAAATTGCCCACTTTTACACACGTATGTAAAAAAAGCAACAAAAAAAATCCAGTTTTGTATGTTTCCTACCCACCGCACAAGGGGTTGATAAAGCCCACGAAGGCCCACGATGATCACGGTGATTACACGTACGTTTTCCCACGCAAAAAAATAAAAATGTCCATGATTACACTCGAACCTACCATTATACACAAGTCTCCACGCAATAACAAACCATCATTGCCCACAATTACCCACAGAAAACCAAAAAAAATGGTCGCAAAATGGATTTCACGTAAATGCCCACCAATTTAACAAATAGCCCACGAATTGCCCACGGCCCACGTTTTACACGCAAAGTCAAAAATAGCCCACGGTGTGTGCAAAGGCCCACGAATCGGCAGCACTGCTTAGTGGCCCCTCTATCGATTCAGCTCGGCAAATGGAGTCGATCGCCCTCAAGGGTTTCCGTATCTTTTGCAACTGTGGCTCTTTCACCCATTGCATATCATGACTCATCATATAGGCAAAAAGGTGATGTCTCCAAAACCTCCTTTGTGGCCTCTCTATCGATTCAGCTCGGCAAATGGAGTCGATCGCCCTCAAGGGTTTCCGTATCTTTTGCAACTGTGGCTCTTTCACCCATTGCATATCATGACTCATCATGTAGGCAAAAAGGTGATGTCTCCAAAACCCCCTTTGTGGCCCCTCTATCGATTCAGCTCGGCAAATAGAGTCGATCGCCCTCAAGGGTTTCCGTATCTTTTGCAACCGTGGCTCTTTCACCCATTGCATATCATGACTCATCATGTAGGCAAAAAGGCGATGTCTCCAAAACCCCCTTTGTGGCCCCTCTATCGATTCAGCTCGGCAAATGGAGTCGATCCCCCTCAAGGGTTTCCGTATCTTTTGCAACGGTGGCCTTTCACCATGCAATCATGACTCATCATTAGGAAAAAAGGTGATGTCTAAAAAACCCCCTTTTGTGGCCCCTCTATCGATTCAGCTCGGCAAATGGAGTCGATCGCCCTCGGGGTTTTCCCGTATCTTTTGCAACTGTGGCTCTTTCCCCTTTGCTTTCATGACTCATATATGGAAAAAGGTGATGTCTAAAAAACCCCCCTTTGGGGCCCCCTCTATCGATTCAGCTCGGCAAATGGAGTCGATCGCCCTCAAGGGTTTCCGTATTTTTTGCAACGGTGGCTCTTTCACCCTTGAAATATGACTCATCATATAGGAAAAAAGGTGATGTCTCCAACCCCCCTTTGTGCCCTCTATCGATTCAGCTCGGCAAATGGAGTCGATCGCCCTAAAGGGGTTTTCCGTATCTTTTGCAACTGTGGCCTTTCACCCATTGCATATCATGACTCATCATATGGAAAAAAGGGTGATGTCTAAAAAACCCCCCTTTGGGGCCCTCTATCGATTCAGCTCGGCAAATGGAGTCGATCGCCCTCAAGGGTTTCCGTATCTTTGCAACTGTGGCTCTTTCACCCATTGCATATCATGACTCATCATATAGGAAAAAAGGGTGATGTCTCCAACCCCCCTTTTGTGCCCCTCTATCGATTCAGCTCGGCAAATGGAGTCGATCGCCCTAAAGGGGTTTCCGTATCTTTTGCAACGGTGGCTCTTTCACCATGCAATCATGACTCATCATATAGGAAAAAAGGTGATGTCCCCAAAAACCCCCTTTGTGGCCCCTCTATCGATTCAGCTCGGCAAATGGAGTCGATCGCCCTCAAGGGTTTCCGTATCTTTTGCAACTGTGGCTCTTTCACCCATTGCATATCATGACTCATCATATGGAAAAAAGGGTGATGTCCCCGGGAAACCCCCCTTTGTGACCCCTCTATCGATTCAGCTCGGCAAATGGAGTCGATCGCCCTCAAGGGTTTCCGTATCTTTTGCAACGTGGCTCTTTCCCCCTTTGCAATCATGACTCATCATATAGGAAAAAAGGTGATGTCTCCAAAACCCCCTTTGTGACCCCTCTATCGATTCAGCTCGGCAAATGGAGTCGATCGCCCTCAAGGGTTTCCGTATCGTTTGCAACTGTGGCTCTTTCCCCCATTGCATATCATGACTCATCATATAGGAAAAAAGGGTGATGTCTCCCCCCCCCTTTGTGCCCCTCTATCGATTCAGCTCGGCAAATGGAGTCGATCGCCCTAAAGGGTTTCCGTATCTTTTGCAACGGTGGCTCTTTCACCATGCAATCATGACTCATCATATAGGCAAAAAGGTGATGTCTCCAAAACCCCCTTTGGGGCCCCTCTATCGATTCAGCTCGGCAAATGGAGTCGATCGCCCTCAAGGGTTTCCGTATCTTTTGCAACGTGGCTCTTTCACCCTTTGCAATCATGACTCATCATATGGAAAAAGGGTGATGTCCCCAAAAACCCCCTTTGGGGCCCCCTCTATCGATTCAGCTCGGCAAATGGAGTCGATCGCCCTCAAGGGTTTCCGTATCTTTTGCAACGGTGGCTCTTTCCCCCATTGCATATCATGACTCATCATAAGGCAAAAAGGTGATGTCTCCAAAACCCCCTTTGGGGCCCCTCTATCGATTCAGTCGGCAAATGGAGTCGATCGCCCTCAAGGGTTTCCGTATCTTTTGCAACGGTGGCTCTTTCACCCATTGCATATCATGACTCATCATATAGGCAAAAAGGGTGATGTCCCCAAAAACCCCCCTTTGGGGCCCCTCTATCGATTCAGCTCGGCAAATGGAGTCGATCGCCCTAAAGGGGTTTCCGTATCTTTTGCAACGGTGGCTCTTTCACCCTTTGCAATCATGACTCATCATATAGGCAAAAAGGTGATGTCTCCAAAACCCCCTTTGTGACCCCTCTATCGATTCAGCTCGGCAAATGGAGTCGATCGCCCTCAAGGGTTTCCGTATCTTTGCAACGTGGCTCTTTCACCCTTTGCAATCATGACTCATCATATAGGAAAAAAGGTGATGTCTCCAACCCCTTTGTGCCCTCTATCGATTCAGCTCGGCAAATGGAGTCGATCGCCCTCAAGGGTTTCGTATCTTTTGCAACGGTGGCTCTTTCACCCATTGCATATCATGACTCATCATATGGCAAAAAGGTGATGTCCCCAAAAACCCCCTTTGTGACCCCTCTATCGATTCAGCTCGGCAAATGGAGTCGATCGCCCTCAAGGGTTTCCGTATCTTTTGCAACGGTGGCTCTTTCACCCATTGCATATCATGACTCATCATATAGGCAAAAAGGTGATGTCTCCAAAACCCCCTTTGTGGCCCCTCTATCGATTCAGCTCGGCAAATGGAGTCGATCGCCCTCAAGGGTTTCCGTATCTTTTGCAACGGTGGCTCTTTCACCCATTGCATATCATGACTCATCATATAGGCAAAAAGGTGATGTCTCCAAAACCCCCTTTGTGGCCCCTCTATCGATTCAGCTCGGCAAATGGAGTCGATCGCCCTCAAGGGTTTCCGTATCTTTTGCAACGGTGGCTCTTTCACCCATTGCATATCATGACTCATCATATAGGCAAAAAGGTGATGTCTCCAAAACCCCCTTTGTGGCCCCTCTATCGATTCAGCTCGGCAAATGGAGTCGATCGCCCTCAAGGGTTTCCGTATCGTTTGCAACTGTGGCTCTTTCACCCATTGCATATCATGACTCATCATATAGGCAAAAAGGTGATGTCTCCGGAACCCCCTTTGTGACCCCTCTATCGATTCAGCTCGGCAAATGGAGTCGATCGCCCTCAAGGGTTTCCGTATCTTTTGCAACGGTGGCTCTTTCACCCATTGCATATCATGACTCATCATATAGGCAAAAAGGTGATGTCTCCAACCCCCTTTGTGCCCCTCTATCGATTCAGCTCGGCAAATGGAGTCGATCGCCCTCAAGGGTTTCCGTATCTTTTGCAACGGTGGCTCTTTCACCATGCAATCATGACTCATCATATAGGCAAAAGGTGATGTCTCCAAAACCCCCTTTGTGACCCCTCTATCGATTCAGCTCGGCAAATGGAGTCGATCGCCCTCAAGGGTTTCCGTATCTTTGCAACGTGGCTCTTTCACCCATTGCATATCATGACTCATCATATAGGCAAAAAGGTGATGTCTCCGGAACCCCCTTTGTGACCCCTCTATCGATTCAGCTCGGCAAATGGAGTCGATCGCCCTCAAGGGTTTCCGTATCTTTTGCAACGGTGGCTCTTTCACCCATTGCATATCATGACTCATCATATAGGCAAAAAGGTGATGTCTCCGGAACCCCCTTTGTGACCCCTCTATCGATTCAGCTCGGCAAATGGAGTCGATCGCCCTCAAGGGTTTCCGTATCTTTTGCAACGGTGGCTCTTTCACCCATTGCATATCATGACTCATCATATAGGCAAAAAGGTGATGTCTCCAAACCCCCTTTGTGGCCCTCTATCGATTCAGCTCGGCAAATGGAGTCGATCGCCCTCAAGGGTTTCCGTATCTTTTGCAACGGTGGCTCTTTCACTCATCGCAAGTCATGACTCATCATATAGGCAAAAAGGTGATGTCTCCAAAACCCCCTTTGTGACCCCTCTATCGATTCAGCTCGGCAAATGGAGTCGATCGCCCTCAAGGGTTTCCGTATCGTTTGCAACTGTGGCTCTTTCACCCATTGCATATCATGACTCATCATATAGGCAAAAAGGTGATGTCTCCAAAACCCCCTTTGTGACCCTCTATCGATTCAGCTCGGCAAATGGAGTCGATCGCCCTCAAGGGTTTCCGTATCTTTTGCAACGGTGGCTCTTTCACCCATTGCATATCATGACTCATCATATAGGCAAAAAGGTGATGTCTCCGGAACCCCCTTTGTGACCCCTCTATCGATTCAGCTCGGCAAATGGAGTCGATCGCCCTCAAGGGTTTCCGTATCTTTTGCAACGGTGGCTCTTTCACTCATCGCAAGTCATGACTCATCATATAGGCAAAAAGGTGATGTCTCCAAAACCCCTTTGTGGCCCCTCTATCGATTCAGCTCGGCAAATGGAGTCGATCGCCCTCAAGGGTTTCCGTATCTTTGCAACGTGGCTCTTTCACCCATTGCATATCATGACTCATCATATAGGCAAAAAGGTGATGTCTCCAAAACCCCCTTTGTGGCCCCTCTATCGATTCAGTTCGGCAAATGGAGTCGATCGCCCTCAAGGGTTTCCGTATCTTTTGCAACGGTGGCTCTTTCACCCATTGCATATCATGACTCATCATAGAGGCAAAAAGGTGATGTCTCCGGAACCCCCTTTGTGGCCCCTCTATCGATTCAGCTCGGCAAATGGAGTCGATCGCCCTCAAGGGTTTCCGTATCTTTTGCAACTGTGGCTCTTTCACCCATTGCAATCATGACTCATCATATAGGCAAAAGGTGATGTCTCCAAAACCCCCTTTGTGGCCCCTCTATCGATTCAGCTCGGCAAATGGAGTCGATCGCCTCAAGGGTTTCCGTATCTTTGCAACGGTGGCTCTTTCACCCATTGCATATCATGACTCATTATAGGCAAAAAGGTGATGTCTCCAAAACCCCCTTTGTGGCCCCTCTATCGATTCAGCTCGGCAAATGGAGTCGATCGCCCTCAAGGGTTCCGTATCTTTTGCAACTGTGGCTCTTTCACCCATTGCATATCATGACTCATCATATAGGCAAAAAGGTGATGTCTCCAAACCCCCTTTGTGGCCCCTCTATCGATTCAGCTCGGCAAATGGAGTCGATCGCCCTCAAGGGTTTCCGTATCTTTTGCAACGGTGGCTCTTTCACCCATTGCATATCATGACTCATCATATAGGCAAAAAGGTGATGTCTCCAAAACCTCCTTTGTGGCCTCTCTTTCGATTCAGCTCGGCAAATGGAGTCGATCGCCCTCAAGGGTTTCCGTATCTTTGCAACGGTGGCTCTTTCCCATTGCATATCATGACTCATCATATAGGCAAAAAGGTGATGTCTCCAAAACCCCCTTTGTGGCCCCTCTATCGATTCAGTTCGGCAAATGGAGTCGATCGCCCTCAAGGGTTTCCGTATCTTTTGCAACGGGGCTCTTTCACCCATTGCATATCATGACTCATCATATAGGCAAAAAGGTGATGTCTCCAAAACCTCCTTTGTGGCCTCTCTTTCGATTCAGCTCGGCAAATGGAGTCGATCGCCCTCAAGGGTTTCCGTATCTTTTGCAACGGTGGCTCTTTCACCCATTGCATATCATGACTCATCATATAGGCAAAAGGTGATGTCTCAAAACCCCTTTGTGGCCCCTCTATCGATTCAGCTCGGCAAATGGAGTCGATCGCCCTCAAGGGTTTCCGTATCTTTGCAACGGTGGCTCTTTCACCCATTGCATATCATGACTCATCATATAGGCAAAAAGGTGATGTCTCCAAAACCCCCTTTGTGGCCCCTCTATCGATTCAGCTCGGCAAATGGAGTCGATCGCCCTCAAGGGTTTCCGTATCGTTTGCAACGGTGGCTCTTTCACCCATTGCATATCATGACTCATCATATAGGCAAAAAGGTGATGTCTCAAAACCCCTTTGTGGCCCCTCTATCGATTCAGCTCGGCAAATGGAGTCGATCGCCCTCAAGGGTTTCCGTATCTTTTGCAACGGTGGCTCTTTCACCTGCATATCATGACTCATCATATAGGCAAAAAGGTGATGTCTCCAAAACCTCCTTTGTGGCCTCTCTATCGATTCAGCTCGGCAAATGGAGTCGATCGCCCTCAAGGGTTTCCGTATCTTTTGCAACGGTGGCTCTTTCACCCATTGCATATCATGACTCATCATATAGGCAAAAAGGTGATGTCTCCAAAACCCCCTTTGTGGCCCCTCTATCGATTCAGTTCGGCAAATGGAGTCGATCGCCGCCCTCAAGGGTTTCCGTATCATTTGCAACGGTGGCTCTTTCACCCATTGCATATCATGACTCATCATATAGGCAAAAAGGTGATGTCTCCAAAACCCCCTTTGTGGCCCCTCTATCGATTCAGTTCGGCAAATGGAGTCGATCGCCCTCAAGGGTTTCCGTATCTTTTGCAACGGTGGCTCTTTCACCCATTGCATATCATGACTCATCATATAGGCAAAAAGGTGATGTCTCCAAAACCCCCTTTGTGACCCCTCTATCGATTCAGCTCGGCAAATGGAGTCGAACGCCCTCAAGGGTTTCCGTATCGTTTGCAACTGTGGCTCTTTCACCCATTGCATATCATGACTCATCATATAGGCAAAAAGGTGATGTCTCCGGAACCCCCTTTGTGACCCCTCTATCGATTCAGCTCGGCAAATGGAGTCGATCGCCCTCAAGGGTTTCCGTATCTTTTGCAACGGTGGCTCTTTCACCCATTGCATATCATGACTCATCATATAGGCAAAAAGGTGATGTCTCCAAAACCCCCTTTGTGACCCCTCTATCGATTCAGCTCGGCAAATGGAGTCGATCGCCCTCAAGGGTTTCCGTATCTTTTGCAACGGTGGCTCTTTCACTCATCGCAAGTCATGACTCATCATATAGGCAAAAAGGTGATGTCTCCAAAACACCCTTTGTGGCCCCTCTATCGATTCAGCTCGGCAAATGGAGTCGATCGCCCTCAAGGGTTTCCGTATCTTTTGCAACTGTGGCTCTTTCACCCATTGCATATCATGACTCATCATATAGGCAAAAAGGTGATGTCTCCAAAACCCCCTTTGTGGCCCCTCTATCGATTCAGCTCGGCAAATGGAGTCGATCGCCCTCAAGGGTTTCCGTATCTTTTGCAACGGTGGCTCTTTCACCCATTGCATATCATGACTCATCATATAGGCAAAAAGGTGATGTCTCCAAAACCCCCTTTGTGGCCCCTCTATCGATTCAGTTCGGCAAATGGAGTCGATCGCCCTCAAGGGTTTCCGTATCTTTTGCAACGGTGGCTCTTTCACCCATTGCATATCATGACTCATCATAGAGGCAAAAAGGTGATGTCTCCGGAACCCCCTTTGTGGCCCCTCTATCGATTCAGCTCGGCAAATGGAGTCGATCGCCCTCAAGGGTTTCCGTATCTTTTGCAACTGTGGCTCTTTCACCCATTGCAATCATGACTCATCATATAGGCAAAAAGGTGATGTCTCCAAAACCCCCTTTGTGGCCCCTCTATCGATTCAGCTCGGCAAATGGAGTCGATCGCCCTCAAGGGTTTCCGTATCTTTTGCAACGGTGGCTCTTTCACCCATTGCATATCATGACTCATCATATAGGCTAAAAGGTGATGTCTCCAAAACCCCCTTTGTGGCCCCTCTATCGATTCAGCTCGGCAAATGGAGTCGATCGCCCTCAAGGGTTTCCGTATCTTTTGCAACTGTGGCTCTTTCACCATTGCTATCATGACTCATCATATAGACAAAAAGGTGATGTCTCCAAAACCCCCTTTGTGGCCCCTCTATCGATTCAGCTCGGCAAATGGAGTCGATCGCCCTCAAGGGTTCCGTATCTTTTGCAACGGTGGCTCTTTCACCCATTGCATATCATGACTCATCATATAGGCAAAAAGGTGATGTCTCCAAAACCTCCTTTGTGGCCTCTCTTTCGATTCAGCTCGGCAAATGGAGTCGATCGCCTCAAGGGTTTCCGTATCTTTTGCAACGGTGGCTCTTTCACCCATTGCATATCATGACTCATCATATAGGCAAAAAGGTGATGTCTCCAAAACCCCCTTTGTGGCCCCTCTATCGATTCAGTTCGGCAAATGGAGTCGATCGCCCTCAAGGGTTTCCGTATCTTTGCAACGGTGGCTCTTTCACCATTGCATATCATGACTCATCATATAGGCAAAAAGGTGATGTCTCCGGAACCCCCTTTGTGACCCCTCTATCGATTCAGCTCGGCAAATGGAGTCGATCGCCCTCAAGGGTTTCCGTATCGTTTGCAACTGTGGCTCTTTCACCCATTGCATATCATGACTCATCATATAGGCAAAAAGGTGATGTCTCCGGAACCCCCTTTGTGACCCCTCTATCGATTCAGCTCGGCAAATGGAGTCGATCGCCCTCAAGGGTTTCCGTATCTTTTGCAACGGTGGCTCTTTCACCCATTGCATATCCTGACTCATCATATAGGCAAAAAGGTGATGTCTCCGGAACCCCCTTTGTGACCCCTCTATCGATTCAGCTCGGCAAATGGAGTCGATCGCCCTCAAGGGTTTCCGTATCTTTTGCAACGGTGGCTCTTTCACCCATTGCAATCATGACTCATTATAGGCAAAAAGGTGATGTCTCCAAAACCCCTTTGTGGCCCCTCTATCGATTCAGCTCGGCAAATGGAGTCGATCGCCCTCAAGGGTTTCCGTATCTTTTGCAACGGTGGCTCTTTCACCCATTGCATATCATGACTCATCATATAGGCAAAAAGGTGATGTCTCCAAAACCTCCTTTGTGGCCTATCTATCGATTCAGCTCGGCAAATGGAGTCGATCGCCCTCAAGGGTTTCCGTATCTTTTGCAACGGTTGCTCTTTCACCCATTGCATATCATGACTCATCATATAGGCAAAAAGGTGATGTCTCCAAACCCCCTTTGTGGCCCCTCTATCGATTCAGCTCGGCAAATGGAGTCGATCGCCCTCAAGGGTTTCCGTATCTTTTGCAACTGTGGCTCTTTCACCCATTGCATATCATGACTCATCATATAGGCAAAAAGGTGATGTCTCCGGAACCCCTTTGTGACCCCTCTATCGATTCAGCTCGGCAAATGGAGTCGATCGCCCTCAAGGGTTTCGTATCTTTTGCAACGGTGGCTCTTTCACCCATTGCATATCATTACTCATCATATAGGCAAAAAGGTGATGTCTCCAAAACCCTTTGTGGCCCCTCTATCGATTCAGTTCGGCAAATGGAGTCGATCGCCCTCAAGGGTTTCCGTATCTTTTGCAACGGTGGCTCTTTCACCCATTGCATATCATGACTCATCATATAGGCAAAAAGGTGATGTCTCCAAAACCCCCTTTGTGACCCCTCTATCGATTCAGCTCGGCAAATGGAGTCGAACGCCCTCAAGGGTTCCGTATCGTTTGCAACTGTGGCTCTTTCACCCATTGCATATCATGACTCATCATATAGGCAAAAAGGTGATGTCTCCGGAACCCCCTTTGTGACCCCTCTATCGATTCAGCTCGGCAAATGGAGTCGATCGCCCTCAAGGGTTTCCGTATCTTTTGCAACGGTGGCTCTTTCACCCATTGCATATCATGACTCATCATATAGGCAAAAAGGTGATGTCTCCGGAACCCCCTTTGTGACCCCTCTATCGATTCAGCTCGGCAAATGGAGTCGATCGCCCTCAAGGGTTTCCGTATCTTTTGCAACGGTGGCTCTTTCACTCATCGCAAGTCATGACTCATCATATAGGCAAAAAGGTGATGTCTCCAAAACCCCCTTTGTGGCCCCTCTATCGATTCAGCTCGGCAAATGGAGTCGATCGCCCTCAAGGGTTTCCGTATCTTTTGCAACTGTGGCTCTTTCACCCATTGCATATCATGACTCATCATATAGGCAAAAAGGTGATGTCTCCAAAACCCCTTTGTGGCCCCTCTATCGATTCAGCTCGGCAAATGGAGTCGATCGCCCTCAAGGGTTTCCGTATCTTTTGCAACGGTGGCTCTTTCACCCATTGCATATCATGACTCATCATATAGGCAAAAAGGTGATGTCTCCGGAACCCCCTTTGGACCCTCTATCGATTCAGCTCGGCAAATGGAGTCGATCGCCCTCAAGGGTTTCTGTATCTTTTGCAACGGTGGCTCTTTCACCCATGCATATCATGACTCATCATATAGGCAAAAAGGTGATGTCTCCAAAACCTCCTTTGTGGCCTCTCTATCGATTCAGCTCGGCAAATGGAGTCGATCGCCCTCAAGGGTTTCCGTATCTTTTGCAACGGTGGCTCTTTCACCCATTGCATATCATGACTCATCATATAGGCAAAAAGGTGATGTCTCCAAACCCCCTTTGTGGCCCCTCTATCGATTCAGTTCGGCAAATGGAGTCGATCGCCCTCAAGGGTTTCCGTATCTTTTGCAACGGTGCTCTTTCACCCATTGCATATCATGACTCATCATATAGGCAAAAAGGTGATGTCTCCAAAACCCCTTTGTGGCCCCTCTATCGATTCAGTTCGGCAAATGGAGTCGATCGCCCTCAAGGGTTTCCGTATCTTTTGCAACGGTGGCTCTTTCACCCATTGCATATCATGACTCATCATATAGGCAAAAAGGTGATGTCTCCAAAACCCCTTTGTGGACCTCTATCGATTCAGCTCGGCAAATGGAGTCGATCGCCCTCAAGGGTTTCCGTATCGTTTGCAACTGTGGCTCTTTCACCCATTGCATATCATGACTCATCATATAGGCAAAAAGGTGATGTCTCCGGAACCCCCTTTGTGACCCCTCTATCGATTCAGCTCGGCAAATGGAGTCGATCGCCCTCAAGGTTTCCGTATCTTTTGCAACGGTGGCTCTTTCACCCATTGCATATCTGACTCATCATATAGGCAAAAAGGTGATGTCTCCGGAACCCCCTTTGTGACCCCTCTATCGATTCAGCTCGGCAAATGGAGTCGATCGCCCTCAAGGGTTTCCGTATCTTTTGCAACGGTGGCTCTTTCACTCATCGCAAGTCATGACTCATCATATAGGCAAAAAGGTGATGTCTCCAAAACCCCCTTTGTGGCCCCTCTATCGATTCAGCTCGGCAAATGGAGTCGATCGCCCTCAAGGGTTTCCGTATCTTTTGCAACTGTGGCTCTTTCACCCATTGCATATCATGACTCATCATATAGGCAAAAAGGTGATGTCTCCAAAACCTCCTTTGTGGCCTATCTATCGATTCAGCTCGGCAAATGGAGTCGATCGCCCTCAAGGGTTTCCGTATCTTTTGCAACGGTGGCTCTTTCACCCATTGCATATCATGACTCATCATATAGGCAAAAAGGTGATGTCTCCAAAACCCCCTTTGTGGCCCCTCTATCGATTCAGTTCGGCAAATGGAGTCGATCGCCCTCAAGGGTTTCCGTATCTTTTGGACCTGTGGCTCTTTCACCCATTGCATATCATGACTCATCATATAGGCAAAAAGGTGATGTCTCCGGAACCCCCTTTGTGACCCCTCTATCGATTCAGCTCGGCAAATGGAGTCGATCGCCCTCAAGGGTTTCCGTATCTTTTGCAACGGTGGCTCTTTCACCATTGCATATCATACTCATCATATAGGCAAAAAGGTGATGTCTCCAAAACCCCCTTTGTGGCCCCTCTATCGATTCAGTTCGGCAAATGGAGTCGATCGCCCTCAAGGGTTTCCGTATCTTTTGCAACGGTGGCTCTTTCACCCATTGCATATCATGACTCATCATATAGGCAAAAAGGTGATGTCTCCAAAACCCCCTTTGTGACCCCTCTATCGGTTCAGCTCGGCAAATGGAGTCGAACGCCCTCAAGGGTTTCCGTATCGTTTGCAACTGTGGCTCTTTCACCCATTGCATATCATGACTCATCATATAGGCAAAAAGGTGATGTCTCCGGAACCCCCTTTGTGACCCCTATCGATTCAGCTCGGCAAATGGAGTCGATCGCCCTCAAGGGTTCCGTATCTTTTGCAACGGTGGCTCTTTCACCCATTGCATATCATGACTCATCATATAGGCAAAAAGGTGATGTCTCCGGAACCCCCTTTGTGACCCCTCTATCGATTCAGCTCGGCAAATGGAGTCGATCGCCCTCAAGGGTTTCCGTATCTTTTGCAACGGTGGCTCTTTCACTCATCGCAAGTCATTACTCATCATATAGGCAAAAAGGTGATGTCTCCAAAACCCCTTTGTGGCCCCTCTATCGATTCAGCTCGGCAAATGGAGTCGATCGCCCTCAAGGGTTTCCGTATCTTTTGCAACTGTGGCTCTTTCACCCATTGCATATCATGACTCATCATATAGGCAAAAAGGTGATGTCTCCAAAACCCCCTTTGTGGCCCTCTATCGATTCAGCTCGGCAAATGGAGTCGATCGCCCTCAAGGGTTCCGTATCTTTTGCAACGGTGGCTCTTTCACCATTGCATATCATGACTCATCATATAGGCAAAAAGGTGATGTCTCCGGAACCCCCTTTGTGACCCCTCTATCGATTCAGCTCGGCAAATGGAGTCGATCGCCCTCAAGGGTTTCTGTATCTTTTGCAACGGTGGCTCTTTCACTCATCGCAAGTCATGACTCATCATATAGGCAAAAAGGTGATGTCTCCAAACCCCCTTTGTGGCCCCTCTATCGATTCAGCTCGGCAAATGGAGTCGATCGCCCTCAAGGGTTTCCGTATCTTTTGCAACGGTGGCTCTTTCACTCATCGCAAGTCATGACTCATCATATAGGCAAAAAGGTGATGTCTCCAAAACCCCCTTGTGGCCCCTCTATCGATTCAGCTCGGCAAATGGAGTCGATCGCCCTCAAGGGTTTCCGTATCTTTTGCAACTGTGGCTCTTTCACCCATTGCATATCATGACTCATCATATAGGCAAAAAGGTGATGTCTCCAAAACCCCTTTGTGGCCCCTCTATCGATTCAGCTCGGCAAATGGAGTCGATCGCCCTCAAGGGTTTCCGTATCGTTTGCAACTGTGGCTCTTTCAACCATTGCATATCATGACTCATCATATAGGCAAAAAGGTGATGTTCCAAAAACCCCTTTGTGGCCTCTCTATCGATTCAGCTCGGCAAATGGAGTCGATCGCCCTCAAGGGTTTCCGTATCTTTTGCAACGGTGGCTCTTTCACCCATTGCATATCATGACTCATCATATAGGCAAAAAGGTGATGTCTCCAAAACCTCCTTTGTGGCCTCTCTATCGATTCAGCTCGGCAAATGGAGTCGATCGCCCTCAAGGGTTTCCGTATCTTCTGCAACGGTGGCTCTTTCACCCATTGCATATCATGACTCATCATATAGGCAAAAAGGTGATGTCTCCAAAACCCCCTTTGTGGCCCCTCTATCGATTCAGTTCCGCAAATCGAGTCGATCGCCCTCAAGGGTTTCCGTATCTTTTGCAACGGTGGCTCTTTCACCCATTGCATATCATGACTCATCATATAGGCAAAAAGGTGATGTCTCCGGAACCCCCTTTGTGGCCCCTCTATCGATTCAGCTCGGCAAATGGAGTCGATCGCCCTCAAGGGTTTCCGTATCTTTTGCAACGGTGGCTCTTTCACCCATTGCATATCATGACTCATCATATAGGCAAAAAGGTGATGTCTCCGGAACCCCCTTTGTGACCCCTCTATCGATTCAGCTCGGCAAATGGAGTCGATCGCCCTCAAGGGTTTCCGTATCTTTTGCAACGGTGGTTCTTTCACTCATCGCAAGTCATGACTCATCATATAGGCAAAAAGGTGATGTCTCCAAAACCCCCTTTGTGGGCCTCTTATCGATTCAGCTCGGCAAATGGAGTCGATCGCCCTCAAGGGTTTCCGTATCTTTTGCAACTGTGGCTCTTTCACCATTGCATATCATGACTCATCATATAGGCAAAAAGGTGATGTCTCCAAAACCCCTTTGTGGCCCCTCTATCGATTCAGTTCGGCAAATGGAGTCGATCGCCCTCAAGGGTTTCCGTATCTTTTGCAACGGTGGCTCTTTCACCCATTGCATATCATGACTCATCATATAGGCAAAAAGGTGATGTCTCCAAAACCCCCTTTGTGACCCCTCTATCGATTCAGCTCGGCAAATGGAGTCGATCGCCCTCAAGGGTTTCCGTATCGTTTGCAACTGTGGCTCTTTCACCCATTGCATATCATGACTCATCATATAGGCAAAAAGGTGATGTCTCCGGAACCCCCTTTGTGACCCCTCTATCGATTCAGCTCGGCAAATGGAGTCGATCGCCCTCAAGGGTTTCCGTATCTTTTGCAACGGTGGCTCTTTCACCCATTGCATATCATGACTCATCATATAGGCAAAAAGGTGATGTCTCCAAAACCCCCTTTGTGGCCCCTCTATCGATTCAGCTCGGCACATGGAGTCGATCGCCCTCAAGGGTTTCCGTATCGTTTGCAACTGTGGCTCTTTCACCCATTGCATATCATGACTCATCATATAGGCAAAAAGGTGATGTCTCCAAAACCTCCTTTGTGGCCTCTCTATCGATTCAGCTCGGCAAATGGAGTCGATCGCCCTCAAGGGTTTCCATATCTTTTGCAACGGTGGCTCTTTAACCCATTGCATATCATGACTCATCATATAGGCAAAAAGGTGATGTCTCCAAAACCCCCTTTGTGGCCCCTCTATCGATTCAGTTCGGCAAATGGAGTCGATCGCCCTCAAGGGTTTCCGTATCTTTTGCAACGGTGGCTCTTTCACCCATTGCATATCATGACTCATCATATAGGCAAAAAGGTGATGTCTCCAAAACCCCCTTTGTGGCACCTCTATCGATTCAGTTCGGCAAATGGAGTCGATCGCCCTCAAAAGTTTCCGTATCTTTTGCAACTGTGGCTCTTTCACCCATTGCATATCATGACTCATCATATAGGCAAAAAGGTGATGTCTCCGGAACCCCCTTTGTGACCCCTCTATCGATTCAGTTCGGCAAATGGAGTCGATCGCCCTCAAGGGTTTCCGTATCTTTTGCAACGGTGGCTCTTTCACCCATTGCATATCATGACTCATCATATAGGCAAAAAGGTGATGTCTCCGAAACCCCCTTTGTGGCCCCTCTATCGATTCAGTTCGGCAAATGGAGTCCATCGCCCTCAAGGGTTTCCGTATCTTTTGCAACGGTGGCTCTTTCACCCATGGCATATCATGACTCATCATATAGGCAAAAAGGTGATGTCTCCAAAACCCCCTTTGTGGCCCCTCTATCGATTCAGTTCGGCAAATGGAGTCGATCGCCCTCAAGGGTTTCCGTATCTTTTGCAACGGTGGCTCTTTCACCCATTGCATATCATGACTCATCATATAGGCAAAAAGGTGATGTCTCCAAAACCCCCTTTGTGGCCCCTCTATCGATTCAGTTCGGCAAATGGAGTCGATCGCCCTCAAGGGTTCCGTATCTTTTGCAACGGTGGCACTTTCACCCATTGCATATCATGACTCATCATATAGGCAAAAAGGTGATGTCTCCAAAACCCCCTTTGTGGCCCCTCTATCGATTCAGTCGGCAATGGAGTCGATCGCCCTCAAGGGTTTCCGTATCTTTTGCAACGGTGGCTCTTTCACCCATTGCATATCATGACTCATCATATAGGCAAAAAGGTGATGTCTCCAAAACCCCCTTTGTGGCCCCTCTATCGATTCAGTTCGGCAAATGGAGTCGATCGCCCTCAAGGGTTTCCGTATCTTTTGCAACGGTGGCTCTTTCACCCATTGCATATCATGACTCATCATATAGGCAAAAAGGTGATGTCTCCGGAACCCCCTTTGTGACCCCTCTATCGATTCAGCTCGGCAAATGGAGTCGATCGCCCTCAAGGGTTTCCGTATCTTTTGCAACGGTGGCTCTTTCACCCATTGCATATCATGACTCATCATATAGGCTAAAAGGTGATGTCTCCAAAACCCCCTTTGTGACCCCTCTATCGATTCAGCTCGGCAAATGGAGTCGATCGCCCTCAAGGGTTTCCGTATCTTTTGCAACGGTGGCTCTTTCACCCATTGCATATCATGACTCATCATATAGGCAAAAAGGTGATGTCTCCGGAACCCCCTTTGTGACCCCCCTATCGATTCAGCTCGGCAAATGGAGTCGATCGCCCTCAAGGGTTTCCGTATCTTTTGCAACGGTGGCTCTTTCACTCATCGCAAGTCATGACTCATCATATAGGCAAAAAGGTGATGTCTCCGGAACCCCCTTTGTGGCCCCTCTATCGATTCAGCTCGGCAAATGGAGTCGATCGCCCTCAAGGGTTTCCGTATCTTTTGCAACTGTGGCTCTTTCACCCATTGCATATCATGACTCATCATATAGGCAAAAAGGTGATGTCTCCAAAACCCCCTTTGTGGCCCCTCTATCGATTCAGCTCGGCAAATGGAGTCGATCGCCCTCAAGGGTTTCCGTATCGTTTGCAACTGTGGCTCTTTCACCCATTGCATATCATGACTCATCATATAGGCAAAAAGGTGATGTTTCCAAAACCTCCTTTGTGGCCTCTCTATCGATTCAGTTCGGCAAATGGAGTCGATCGCCCTCAAGGGTTTCCGTATCTTTTGCAACGGTGGCTCTTTCACCCATTGCATATCATGACATCATATAGGCAAAAAGGTGATGTCTCCAAAACCCCCTTTGTGGCCCCTCTTTCGATTCAGTTCGGCAAATGGAGTCGATCGCCCTCAAGGGTTTCCGTATCTTTTGCAACGGTGGCTCTTTCACCCATTGCATATCATGACTCATCATATAGGCAAAAAGGTGATGTCTCCAAAACCCCCTTTGTGGCCCCTCTATCGATTCAGTTCGGCAAATGGAGTCGATCGCCCTCAAGGGTTTCCGTATCTTTTGCAACGGTGGCTCTTTCACCCATTGCATATCATGACTCATCATATAGGCAAAAAGGTGATGTCTCCGGAACCCCCTTTGTGGCCCCTCTATCGATTCAGCTCGGCAAATGGAGTCGATCGCCCTCAAGGGTTTCCGTATCTTTTGCAACGGTGGCTCTTTCACCCATTGCATATCATGACTCTCATATAGGCAAAAAGGTGATGTCTCCAAAAACCCCTTTGTGGCCCCTCTATCGATTCAGTTCGGCAAATGGAGTCGATCGCCCTCAAGGGTTTCCGTATCTTTTGCAACGGTGGCTCTTTCACCCATTGCATATCATGACTCATATAGGCAAAAAGGTGATGTCTCCAAAACCCCCTTTGTGGCGCCTCTATCGATTCAGTTCGGCAAATGGAGTCGATCGCCCTCAAGGGTTTCCGTATCTTTGCAACGGTGGCTCTTTCACCCATTGCATATCATGACTCATCATATAGGCAAAAAGGTGATGTCTCCAAAACCCCCTTGTGGCCCTCTATCGATTCAGTTCGGCAAATGGAGTCGATCGCCCTCAAGGGTTTCCGTATCTTTTGCAACGGTGGCTCTTTCACCCATTGCATATCATGACTCATCATAGGCAAAAAGGTGATGTCTCCAAAACCCCTTTGTGGCCCCTCTATCGATTCAGTTCGGCAAATGGAGTCGATCGCCCTCAAGGGTTTCCGTATCTTTTGCAACGGTGGCTCTTTCACCCATTGCATATCATGACTCATCATATAGGCAAAAAGGTGATGTCTCCAAAACCCCTTTGTGGCCCCTCTATCGATTCAGTTCGGCAAATGGAGTCGATCGCCCTTAAGGGTTCCGTATCTTTTGCAACGGTGGCTCTTTCACCCATTGCATAGCATGACTCATCATATAGGCAAAAAGGTGATGTCTCCAAAACCCCCTTTGTGGCCCCTCTATCGATTCAGTTCGGCAAATGGAGTCGATCGCCCTCAAGGGTTTCCGTATCTTTTGCAACGGTGGCTCTTTCACCCATTGCATATCATGACTCATCATATAGGCAAAAAGGTGATGTCTCCAAAAACCCCTTTGTGGCCCCTCTATCGATTCAGTTCGGCAAATGGAGTCGATCGCCCTCAAGGGTTTCCGTATCTTTTGCAACGGTGGCTCTTTCACCCATTGCATATCATGACTCATCATATAGGCAAAAAGGTGATGTCTCCAAAACCCCCTTTGTGGCCCCTCTATCGATTCAGTTCGGCAAATGGAGTCGATCGCCCTCAAGGGTTTCCGTATCTTTTGCAACGGTGGCTCTTTCACCCATTGCATATCATGACTCATCATATAGGCAAAAAGGTGATGTCTCCAAAACCCCTTTGTGGCCCCTCTATCGATTCAGTTCGGCAAATGGAGTCGATCGCCCTCAAGGGTTTCCGTATCTTTTGCAACGGTGGCTCTTTCACCCATTGCATATCATGACTCATCATATAGGCAAAAGGTGATGTCTCCAAAAACCCCTTTGTGGCCCTCTATCGATTCAGTTCGGCAAATGGAGTCGATCGCCCTCAAGGGTTTCCGTATCTTTTGCAACGGGGCTCTTTCACCCATTGCATATCATGACTCATCATATAGGCAAAAAGGTGATGTCTCCAAAAACCCTTTGTGGCCCCTCTATCGATTCAGTTCGGCAAATGGAGTCGATCGCCCTCAAGGTTTCCGTATCTTTTGCAACGGTGGCTCTTTCACCCATTGCATATCATGACTCATCATATAGGCAAAAAGGTGATGTCTCCAAACCCCCTTTGTGGCCCTCTTTCGATTCAGTTCGGCAAATGGAGTCGATCGCCCTCAAGGGTTTCCGTATCTTTTGCAACGGTGGCTCTTTCACCCATTGCATATCATGACTCATCATATAGGCAAAAAGGTGATGTCTCCCAAAAACCCCTTTGTGGCCTCTATCGATTCAGTTCGGCAAATGGAGTCGATCGCCCTCAAGGGTTTCCGTATCTTTGCAACGGTGGCTCTTTCACCCATTGCATATCATGACTCATCATATAGGCAAAAAGGTGATGTCTCCAAAACCCCCTTTGTGGCCCCTCTATCGATTCAGTTCGGCAAATGGAGTCGATCGCCCTCAAGGGTTTCCGTATCTTTTGCAACGGTGGCTCTTCACCCATTGCATATCATGACTCATCATATAGGCAAAAAGGTGATGTCTCCAAAACCCCCTTTGTGGCCCCTATCGATTCAGTTCGGCAAATGGAGTCGATCGCTTAAGGGTTTCCGTATCTTACAACGGTGGCTCTTTCACCCATTGCATATCATGACTCATCATATAGGCAAAAAGGTGAAGTCTCCAAAACCCCCTTTGTGGCCCCTCTATCGATTCAGTTCGGCAAATGGAGTCGATCGCCCTCAGGGTTTCCGTATCTTTTGCAACTGTGGCTCTTTCACTCATCGCAACTCATGACTCATCATATGGGCAAGAAGGTGATGTCTCCAAAACTCCCTTGTAGCGGCGCATCCAGGTTTTTTTTTTGGGGGGGGGGCTGAATAATTCAAAGCTACTTGATGAATTTAATGGGATCAGAAATTTTGAGAGTGGTGATCTATAGACTAGCCCGAAAATTTTCTCTCGGTTATGGGGGGGGGGGGGGGGTTAGCCTGATCCCCCCTTCGGTGCCAGCTGCCAGCTGTGATTGGCTGTTTCATATGCGTGTCAGAAGGAATCACCAATGGGTCAGATGAGTGATCCTGGGATTTCTTATTTAATGGTTAATTCCTACGTAAAATTCCGTCAGAAAAAAACGGTGGTGAGCTTAAAAAAGCTCATAATCGTACGCAAAGCTACAAAAAAGCTGCTTAAAGTTAAGCAGTAAAATAATCGTTTTTCATTGGTCCGCTCCGTCACGTGACCGATTCTACGTCACATATTCCTTGTCTCCCCGACGGTCGTTTGTTTACATTGAAACTACACGGTAAACGCCGTGCTAAGTGTGTCTCCGGTAGTGATGGTCTGTTTTTCGGGATTTTATCGATTAAATAATGAGCTCGCGAACATTATCTGTTTATTTTTTTGTGCCCGACAGTTCAACAACGAGCTAGAGAATCTCTAGAATGGTCGACAGCTCGACACAGTGCTAGTTAATAACCAGGAATTTTGAAACCTGAGACCTAACCTCACTCAACTCTTTCAAAAATGATCCTTCCTTCATTCGGCATTCCCAGTGTTCTTTTAAAGTCAGTTTTTAATATTAGAGAGAGCTTTAGTGTTTCTTCGCGTTGCATTGGAGTCTTACCTGAATGGTAAAGCTACTGTCAGGATTCTCAGCTAGTGCTGTGATACTCCTCCTGTTCTTTTTCAGATTCTGTGGCATGATTTGAGTTATTTTTCTGGTCACTCCTGCGCAGGTTCTTTAAATTATCTATCTCAAATTATTAGTGTCGTTGAATGATATGGGAACTCGGAAGGTACTGTTTACAATCACAGAGGAATTGGTCTCTCGGGCACAAGTTCAGGCAATAAAGTAAACCAATAACTCATCTCCCTACGTGTAAAGTGTATCAACTGACAAACTTCAACTTTGAAGTCTGATTTGCAGTAAAAGGTAATCTTCATGCCAAGATTATCATTTGCGGAACTCAGTCTGAAGTTAAATCATCGGTGGAACAGCGGCAATTTTTTTTGGATTACCAATCTTTCCCCGGAGGTATGTATCTTGTGGTGAATTCGATTTCATTCTCAGCACTTCTATGCGCTCTTTTAAATTTGGCAGTTATGCAGGTATGCAGTTAATTGGCATTTTAAGGACTGCTACAGGGGTGCAAAATCTTCCAAAACTTCGGAAGTTTCACGCGATCCATGACTTATTTCCTCACAGGATTTTAAAAAATTTCCTCACCAAAATTTGAGAGTGATGACTTTTTTTTCGTTATTTTAACATTTCAACGCCGTATGTTTGCAAAATAACCGATATTTTCCCAATTTTTACACTATTTTCCTGGGAAATCCTGCTTATTGCCATTATTAAAAAAAAAAAAAAATGGACAAATTTCCTCACTTTCCCAGAAATTTCCTCACTTTCACGCGATCCGCGGATCGCTAGATCGGGCACATTTTGCACCCCTGGACTGCTAGAGGTTGTTATCGATGTGTAGGCGCACCTAGCCCAACAATCTTTAGAATTTGTCAACATTATTTCTCATGTTACAAAGTTAAAATTAATGCAGATATGAATATGAAAAAGTATTCGTTGTATTTAATTATAATTTTGTTGTAAATGTGTTTTGAAATAAAAAAAATAAATAAAATATGCACGTTGGCTTTTCACCGTGAGCCGCTTTAGAATTAAAAGTTTCAAGTCCGAGGCAAGTTTTATTTTGATTTGAAGGAATGAAAATTAAAAGCCTTTCAAAGATTGTGGTCTAGGTGCACCTACACTTCTGAAACGAGCTCACTAATGAGGTTTGGCCGTGAAACTTTGAATATCAGCAGTGGTTCTGCAAACTACTGTCCGTACCAAGTGGATGATTGGAACTAAGTATTTGTAACTCTTTTTATGAATGTATCATGAACGTACACGGACCTGATGGAACTCCTACTATCTCTGCAAGATTGAGTCAACTACCAACAACTATATCAGCTCTATTTACTGGCGCATGCATTGAATGACCTAAATGGGATGGGAAAAGTTCCCCTGAAAGATTAGCTGTGGTAAACAAAGTTAACTTATTACAATACAATGGTTTGTGACCGCCTCATCTAGTTCAAATTGATAATTTTTCTGGCAAAGTTATTGCAATAAGCTATCGGAAGGTCACTTGGGTGGACTGCTATAAGGATATAAGTAGTAAACTAGAAATTCAGAGAATGAAATCGAATTTCACCACAAGATACATACCTCCGGGGAAAGATTGGTAATCCAAAAAAAAATTTCCGCTGTTCCACCGATGATTTAACTTCAGACTGAGTTCCGCAAATGATAATCTTGGCATGAAGATTACCTTTTACTGCAAATCAGACTTCAAAGTTGAAGTTTGTCAGTTGATACACTTTACACGTAGGGAGATGAGTTATTGGTTTACTTTATTGCCTGAACTTGTGCCCGAGAGACCAATTCCTCTGTGATTGTAAACAGTACCTTCCGAGTTCCCATATCATTCAACGACACTAATAATTTGAGATAGATAATTTAAAGAACCTGCGCAGGAGTGACCGGAAAAATAACTCAAATCATGCCACAGAATCTGAAACAGAACAGGAGGAGTATCACAGCACTAGCTGAGAATCCTGACAGTAGCTTTACCATTCAGGTAAGACTCCAATGCAACGCGAAGAAACACTAAAGCTCTCTCTAATATTAAAAACTGACTTTAAAAGAACACTGGGGAATGCCGAATGAAGGAAGGATCATTTTTGAAAGAGTTGAGTGAGGTTAGGTCTCAGGTTTCAAACTTCCTGGTTATTAACTAGCACTGTGTCGAGCTGTCGACCATTCAAGAGATTCTCTAGCTCGTTGTTGAACTGTCGGGCACAAAAAAATAAACAGATAATGTTCGCGAGCTCATTATTTAATCGATAAAATCCCGAAAAACAGACCATCACTACCGGAGACACACTTAGCACGGCGTTTACCATGTAGTTTCAATGTAAACAAACGACCGTCGGGGAAACAAGGAATATGTGACGTAGTCACTGATCTCCCGTGCTTACCGCCATTACTCGCCCGTTTTAAACGAGATCAATTTTTTCACTTTTCAAACTAATTTATCTCGATGTTCCCGTGATCTTAGAGAAAAAAGGAAAAACACGGGTCTCTTATTTTTTTCTCAACTTTCATAATGTGAATTAAAAAAAATCGACTCATCTGACCCATTAATTTTCTGATCCGTATTTACATGCAAAGTCAAAAATCGGTGGGGTAGAGGTTGTCCATGACTGCTGACGTTGCCCGTCTACAGTGGCGTCCCGAAGATTCCCGTAGAGAGGGAGGGGCAAGACTGCAATTTTGCCGCCCTCTGAGAACAGCCCGCCAATCAAGGCACTCCCCCCCCCCCTGCTAACTTTTTTCCTAATTGATATTTCGAGAATCGGTTTTCGCCATGCTTTTCCATATCGAGCATCTACTTTTTTGGGGCTAGTTTCAATGACTTCCCACCCTGGGGTTGAGGGGTCAACTCCATTTTTTATACGGCACTTCCTATCTTGTGATACATCATTTGAAATTCTAAGAATTTGGCGCAAATCAAAGTTCAATACCGTTTTTCGTGTTCGATATATCGAAGTTCAAAGTTCGAGACCCACTCATTTACGAAAATGTGTTGCTCTCCTTCAAATGGACCAAAAAATTAGAGCTCTATAATTGCAAAATGTTCTATCAAACAATCGCTTCAAGAAAAGTAACGACTGTTCCCAAAAAATGGCCTAAAATCGATTTTTAGGCCTGCTAAGTTTTCACCGATTGTCCCATTGATTAGAAACTGCTGATTTCCTCGAAAAACGGTCAAAATCGACGATAACAGACTGGATAACGTATTTTCCGGCACACTGACGGCAGTATCCTCGTAAACCCTGAAATTTCCAAAATTCATGAGTTCAGATTCGAAATCGTTAAATGCGCAATTATGTGGTTGACATAACAAGTTTGGGGTTTTTAATAGCCTGGCGCCTGTATGGTCCGTAGTCGTAGAGTACTTGCTTGCTTTGGATCAAGCTCTACATTTTTTACTATACTTACCTACAGTTTGCTTCATATTTTTTTTTTCCTTTTGTTTTTTTGTTAGTTTTTAACACTTTTTGTGTGTTATATAGGCAAATAACACAATTTATTGTTGGAATAACTTGGTCCGAAAAATGGGGGAGCAAATTCTGTGTTTTTTCAGTTTTGTTCTAGCGCGTAACTTCATTCGACTCAAATGTGTATGACCCGCTAGGTCGCCAGAACGCGCTGGACCCCCTACATTATGGGCATTATGGCCAAATTTTTGTTGATGAGCCTTGGGTACCGTGTAATCGTATCTAAAAAAAAGTTCATCACTTTCAATGAAAATAATATTAACCTTGAACTCTTAAAATAGAGATTTCATTTTGCGTGTGTACCAACTTAACAAATTCTATAGAACTACTTTTCTATTTATTAAATGACGCGACTTGCGTACGGAATTTATTCAAATACTGAGAGGCTATTGATAGTAAATGCATTCTTCGCAACGAATTTTAGCCTAATAAGATTAGAGTTGGACAAAAAATCTCTCGAGCATCAAGGAGAGCGTGAATTTCAAACAGTGAAAACAGTCCTAGTGAAATTAAGAGTGGGTTTGCTTAATGGACGCTTCTTTCCCCCTCTTTCGACATCTAAAAAAAGAAATCAGCTGCCTGAAGTGACTGTCAAATTGAAGTTAATCACAGTTTTGTTTATTTTGATACCTTTGGCGTTTATTTACAAACAACAATTATGTATTCTTTATTCTTCAAGTTCATTTAGCAGTAATCGAAGAAGTTTTCAGTTTATATTCGTGTTCTCTAGGTGTGTGAATCACAATTCATCGCCTACAGTGGTGTTTCTCAAATACGGGACTTCCTTTGTTCTTCCTCGGAAAAAACTCGATTCAGTGTTTTTAACGCTTCAAGGTTTAAATTATCTCGCAAAACTAGACTCAAAAGCACAATTATCTGTTCGTCGAATACCTCCTAGCAGCAGTGTCTACTTTTATGTGGAAACATTCGTTTGTAATGTGTCCATCAATCTCTGAGGATCTACTAAGTTCATCTACTCTCTCTAAATTTAATGTCAGACATTCGAGAAGAAAAGGTATATTCCTTCACCCCAAAATCATCTTCAGGAACAATATCAGGCCCTTAAATCGAATACATAGTAATAGATGGTGTTCGAGTCATCAAGATGTGTAAATAGATTTCCGTTTGTTTTTGTTTCTCAAAAGTTTTACTAAACTCTGCTTACGCTCAAGTTCTGCTTGAGCACCCAACTTGATATATCGCGAAGCAGAAATTTGTGAAAGTACAAAATGAAGCTGTTAGAAAGCAGCCGGTTCGAAGCTCTCAACAGTGCCTTATGTATCAACTGTGGAGACATCAAGATTATTGGAAGGTTTGTATTTGAAAGTTATTCTGTTTTTAGTTGCAGATAGCTTCGGTTCTGACAGCTCTTTGTTTACAAATGCGGAATCCAGTGTTCCATCCACGTGAAAATATCGACCTCGCTCACTGCGTGAATCATTAGAACTTTTTGCCGAGTAATAGACTCGGTCAACTATCGTAATTAGTGAACAATAAATTAATTACTATTTACGAAGTTAACCGAATCTATTACGCGTCAAAAAGCTCTAGTTATTCGCTTAGTGAGCGGGGTCGAAGTATTCACGCGGGTGGTAACACTGGAGCAATCGTGCGCGAGGAGAACATAGTATCGTCCTTCTGCGCATGTACACAAAGAACTGTCATAACCGAAGCTACCTGAAACGGCCTATAAGTAAGCACCAGGTCATCCTGTAAGCTGAGATCAAGTTCCCCCTCCTGACAAGTCAAATAAAATTTACTGCCTTTTAGAGGAGAAATTCTGCCAGTAAGTAATTTTAAAAACTCCATTAATGATGGGTTTTGGCAGAAAGAATTGGACTTGACGCTTGTGCGGCCATCTCAAAAACATCAGCCTCCTTTCGTTAGCAGAGTAGAAGCATTTTGAGCATGGGACACCAGTAAGTAGCAGTGCCTGCTTCTGAAATACATCAAAATACACCGGTGAGCGCTTGATCCAAGCAGAGTCATTACTTGTTGCTAACCAAGCGCTCACCAATACGTTTTGATTCATTTTGGAAGCAGGTACTGCTACTTTCCAGAACTCCACACTTGAAATGCTTTTGCTCTAAACACTCCAGTTGAGATTTGGTATGGTAAACAAATTGCGCTTTGTTTCTGACCTTCAAATGTTTGTGGCTTTTGCTGATGATGTTTTTGTGGCTCCAACCAAACTTATCGTCAAGGTAAATAAATGGAGACAAGTATGTACAGCACTTGACATTCATTTCCAAGGGCGATGGGAGCTGAAGCAAATGCTACAGTCTTTGCAATGGTCAACATTTGTGTTGACGTATTGAGATGCAGCCTTGCAATGTTGATTGGTCAAAGTTGCCAGCTCTGATTGGGGTTCCGCCTTTGTCAACTTTGTTTGTGAACTTTTTTTTTGGGGGGGGTTTTCTTTGCTTAACAGAATTAAGTCTGCGTCTTTGTTAGACGGCACAGCTACAGTGGTGTTAAATACAGTGCTGCCAGATTTGGGAAAAAAGATAAACACTTAACATTTTTATTTATTTAGTATCCTTTGTGTTGAGAATACTTTGATTGTCTTTCCTACCCCTTCTTTTTTATGCAGTCCAGTTGTTCGCTGTGAAATATCAGCATAACGAACCACGTGTTTGGGCGGCTGGACTTTACTATTACTACTACTACTTATTTATTTATTTAGTACAAGTTTAACGAAAATAAAGGTAAAATAAAGAAAAATTTCCCCTGCCAGGAGCTAGCTGGAGTGGCAGGCTCACTAAAAACATAAAGTAATAATGGAGAAATAATAATAAGATGAAAATAACAAAATTATATGAAATAAATTTAAAATCACGAAAACGATAAAATGATAAAATACAAGCACAATATAAATATGAGTAAATTTAATTTCAAAGTAAGGTTGGCAG
This sequence comes from Trialeurodes vaporariorum, assembly GCA_011764245.1. Taxonomy (NCBI): domain Eukaryota; kingdom Metazoa; phylum Arthropoda; class Insecta; order Hemiptera; family Aleyrodidae; genus Trialeurodes; species Trialeurodes vaporariorum. The sequence goes on from VMOF01000369.1 coordinate 59,878,850, forward strand.
CTACAGTAAAAATTGAAATTTGACCCTCTCCTTGAAAGAAGAATGAATAATACTTTGAGACCTGACATTTATCATACAGTAACTAATTCAAGACGTTTTAGCGCAAACAGAAATTACTTTCCATGATTACAGTTTGAATTATTGGGCTCAGAGCTCAGGAGCTGAAACTGCTCTGGCTAACTCTTAAATCCTGATTAATTATTCTCCACTTTTATTTTTATTTTCCTGCATGACTTTTGTCAAAATTAAATATTTTACACACTCTAGCCACTCACATTCTACTTTCCATCCAAAGTTTTTACCACCTTCTTTGTAAACTTTTTGCTTGTCACAGAATTGAAAGTTATTCTTGCAAAATGGCCGGGAGTGACAAGCAGTTGTACAAAAAGTTCAATTCAGAAGAAGGTGTAACGCCCCATGATCTTCAGGCACTATCTCCGCCTCAAAACTTTCAAAGTGCTTCACCTGGACAAAGCCAATACAGGTAATTTACAGAGGATCTCTGGCTTATTTACTCTATCAAACAGAAGACAAAATCTACCCGATTAGAGCAGAAACATTTTGAGTGTTAGGTTCTGACAAGTAGCTGTGCCTCCTTCCAAACTGCTTCAAAATGCATTGGTTGTCGCAGAGTTTTGACCGGTTGCTATTCAACCGCTCACTGATGCGCTTTAATGCAGAGTGGAATCAGGCACTGCAACTTGTCAGAATCCGACATTCAAAATGGTTCCGCTCTGCTAAATATTAATTTGTGCCCAACCATGTTTGCAGGATCACGAAAAAGGGGCTGTACTCCTGTGTGCGCACATTTTTAGAAAAGTGAGGACATTTTTTTTCAGAATTTAATCAAAGAATATTGTACTATGGGAGGTAAAATTTCCTCTTGCCTCATGGGAAGCAGAAAATTTCTTTCTTGTCATTTTTTATCAAATGAAGGAAAGGCAAGGGAAATGAAAATCGTTAGTTACCCTCTTTCTTGTTCAATTCGTCTGTTATTGGATTATTTAGAAGAATGGTACAGTTTAACTTAACTCCCAAATTCAGCGGCATCACTAGACTTTTGCATTTGGAGGGGCAAAATGTGAGATCCTCTGTCGCGGATCTGCTCTCCCCCCCCCCACAAGTTAGCATGGGTCCGGTTATCTACCCCCAGAAAATTTTGAAAAATTGAGGTTTACGTAGCAAAATTTTACACTATTCTGAATTTTACTCTAAATCACTGACGAAAATTACTAAACTATCTCCTTTTCCCCACTTGGAACAATATGAATAGTAAATTCATCAGAATTTAGGTCAGTATCTACGTTTAATGTTTTGCTTTCTTTAGAGTTTGGTCACGATTAAACTTTGATTGGTTTTAAAATCCTATACTCTGAGATTGTAAAAAAAACAAGAAACAAAACAAAAAACGGAGAGTTAACCTCCAAGCTCCACTAATATTTATTTATTAGTCAATTACAGTAAATATCTTTTCCTTCCCCTTTCCCCCTTAATTTTCTCCTCCTTTATCTCCTTCTGCTATTTCTTTCTTTTTCCACCTCTCTCTTTCTTTTTCTTTTTCTTTCTCTTACCTTCTTCTCTTTCCTTTTACTTTCCTTTACTTTTCTCACACGTTTTCTCTCTTTACTGTTTGGGGGGGGGCATCAGCCCCCCCCCCGCGCCCCACTTAGTGATGCCACTGCCCAAATTATATTAATTTGATAATTTCTCTTTATAGTCGCAGTGTATCTGGAGATGAAGAAGGGCCTCTTTGCGACACAATCAGTCGCAAAACATTGTTCTATTTGATTGCGACTCTTAATTCAGCATTCCAACCTGACTATGACTTCTCTCATGCAAAGAGCCATGAATTCAGCAAAGAACCGAGCATACACGTAAGCTTTATTTTACCGTTTCTTGTGTGTTTTTTCGCTTATTCTATTTTGTTCTATTAATTTTCATAATCTGTAGTTCTTGCTAACTTTTGCTGTAAGTGATCGAATTGTTATTTCTCGAGTTAAATCCAGCGAGCATTACGATGAGGAAATTGAAAAATTACAAAATTCTTTTACAAACTCACTAAATGATTCTAAAGTTATAGGCATAATGGCAGAACTAAGGAGGTACCATGAGAGATTCCTATTTAATTTGACACTTTCCTCCGTTTTTTTCTGTAGCGAGACTTGCTAACTAGGCAGGAAGCCCCCTTGACATTTGCGTGAGGTAGATGTCCCAATTACCACCACCCTTAAGAAAAAATACCTGTAAAAATGTTAATTTTTATCAAATCTAGGGTCTGTTTGCACTGAGACCTCTTAAATACATTCCAGTTTTATTTAAAAAGAAAAAAAAAGTTTGAGTAATCAATCAGAGAAAAAAATTATGAATAACTCGAAATAAGGGCCATGTCCCAATTATCGCCATGCCAAATGTGGCTTTGTCCCAACTATTGACATGTCAGTTGTCCTAACTATTGCCATACATATTTTCACTGGCTTTTCATTCATACATCATGTTTATTGTCAGGAAGTTTAATAAAATTTTTAAAAAATATAAAGTGTCATGATTTCTAGTGATTTCTCATTTTTGACTTATTAAAATTTTTTTCGATGCGTCAACAAAATTGTTATGTTTTTTGGACATCGAACTTCGATGCACAAAACTAGACATTGCACAAGCCCAGTGCCAGTCCCCCTTTCCTTAAAACTTTCTGGATCCGCCACTGGCTCAGAGGGCTGTGAAACCCTGTTCAAGAAGATGATGGTTAATTTTTCTTGACAATCAATGTAAACTCATTTTTAATGAAAACTACAACAAATTTCCAGAGTGTTTCAAAATAAACTTTAAAGTCCCGTCCCATGTTTTTCATTCCAACAAAAATTGCCTTTTGAAAATAAAAAAAATAAGGCTGCAAGTTGTTCCGTAGAAGACAATGGCACAGCGTGCAATTTGGCAGCTTTGCAGTTGGTCCTTTTAAACCCATGAAAAATATTGAACTATCAGGTGTTGGGTGAACCCCTTTGCATTCAACCTTCTACTTGGGTTTGAATGGACTCAATAAAACGTTGCCAAATTGCATGCTATGCCACTGGTGGAAGTAGATGGATACTTGAATCGATTTGTAAATATTACTTTTTAGCAGTATTTCAAGGCAATCCAGTCAGCTGCTACGGTCACATACCTAGACTATAAGCCATCCATTGTTTTTGTTTTGCATCTTTGAGGTTTCTGATGAATTTTTGAATTGTTTTCAGTGGGTGATGAACGCAATCGACAGCAATTTGAGCACAACAGCTGGCGAACAATACAGAACAATGCGGTCCCATTTGTGGGCAGCCATTGAAGATGAGATCTCAATGAATGAATGTGATATTTACAGGTTTGTAGATCCTCCTGCAGATTTCAAAAAAAAAAAAGAAGTAGGTAATCTAAAGCACACCCTAGATTGTTACTTTTATTGACAACTCTGGATGGAAAGAGGGATAGGGGCCATATCAGAGTGAGGGGAGAGGGGGGAGTGAATTTTCACCCCAACTTAAGACCATTGCTGATGGCTTATTTTTTAATATTTTTCAAATCTGTAAAATTATCTCGTCCAGTATTCCCTGAGGAACATAAACAGTATGTCTGTATTTTTCAAATTGTTTGATTTTTAAATGTTTGGCGAGGAAAGGATCTTATTCAAAATCAGATTTTTTACCCCTGGAAGTGAAATGTATTATATTTTCAGGGATGATAGAGGATTACATCAGCGTTCCAAATTTGGCCTATTTTTTGATTTTGGACAAAGGGAAAGGAAGGGAGGGGGTCCAAAGTTAGAAACTTCAAATGCCCATAACTTTTGAACAAATATTTTAACGTACTTTTTGGGGAAAGATAGATCTTTTAAAGACCTTTCAATTGGTGTGTATGATGTTTGCCTAATTGTAATTTTTAATCAATTTATCAAAGTTTTCATGATTTTTTGGAAATCGATTTTTCAGTTTCTTTAATTATGGAAGTTGCGCAACGCACGAATCATCTGAAATAGTTCCATGATGAAAGTAGATGCAATTTGCTGAAAGAAATGGCTAAAATCGCCTGTTGGGGAAATGCTTTGAAGCGGAGTTATGAGGGTTCAAAGTTGGCGCTTTCACATAAAAGGCCGACCCGAAGGACGTGATTTGACTAAAATAGTTGGCCTAAAGTGCTTTTCCTGTCCAAATGACTTGAAATTTAGTTATTTTGGAGTATTTTTCAATGCTGAATTCCAATTTTCCATCAGTTTTACAAATTCAAAAATCCAAGATGTCTGCCGACCATTTTTTCGGCAAATTGGTCGGCAGCCACACATATTTTTTTGATTTCTTTAAATTTTGAAATTTGCATGGTTTTTTTCTTTTACAGTTACAACCCTGATCTCACTTCTGATCCTTTCAGTGAAGATGGTTGTTTGTGGTCGTTCAATTACTTCTTTTATAACAAAAAGTTGAAGCGAATCGTTTACTTCACTTGCCGAGCAGTCAAGTAAGTTATTTTTTCTGTATTTTATGTGCACCTGTGGCTTTTGCTCATGTGATAGGTCTATCATCCTCAGCTTTTTGTTGGTTTTGTCTGATGTTTGAGATAAGGAAGCAATTTTTTTTATTGAGACATGAGTGACAAATGATGGAATGGGTGTACTCTCTACTTGATTGGTTTGTAGTAGCAGTGTTCCGATGAAATAATCCAAAACATTCTGTTTGTCTTGGTATTTTTCATATTTACCTGTGGTACTTCCACTCCTCTCCGTTGACTGTTTTAGTGATGATATCAGAATCAAAATTAGTTCCCAAGAAATGTTCTATCTCGTGCACTCTTACAGGATTACCCAAAAAAAATCGGATCCGAAGTTTTATATGCTAATTTATGGTGTTAAACAACTGTGGGCCGATCATTTAAATCATCGATAAACGGATTGTTAAGGCTGTCTATGAGTGATGCTATTGGTCAAAAACGATGAAACTTGACTGTTGCTATGGTAACCAATGCCATTTTATTTTACCATTTTTTTGCTTGTTTATTTTTCAGTCCAATTTATGCTATCGACTCTGGCATTGGAAGTGACTTTGCGATGGATGAAGACGAAGAAGATACTTATTAATCTTAGTTTCACGGATACAAATTTACCTTCCTTCAAACCTGTTCTTATTCTTAATGTCTCTTAATTGATCTTATCTTGTTGTGTGTTTTAAATTTTTAATAATCTTATTATCACATTAAAATATATTTATGTATATCTCCAACTTCTCAGCAAAATGCTGAAAGGATATTTGCTTGTAGTCAAAGTATGAGTGCTCACAGTTATATCTCCGTACCCACCGCAGAATGCAAAAGTAGTTGGAAGCAAATCACTGCTTATTCTGTCAGAATTTTGTGAGCTCTACGCTAATGTGTCCAAGGATATTTGAAAACAAGAATTTTCTAGCCTGTATGTCGTGACCTCCAGGCTTGCATAATCTTCTTGAAAAAAAATTGCGTCGCCAGATCTTTGGACTTTTTCACGATCTCACGTTTGATGCATCCCTTGTGACCTCAATACTGCAACGCGCTTCTTTGGGTCTTTCTGAACGAACTTTCCTAGTGGAAACATTTTGCTTTAAAGCTAAGTTAGAGGTCGCTGCAGAAGTGCAGGCGCACCTAGACCGATAATCTTTGGAATTTTTCAACATTATTTCTCATGTTGCAAAATGAATTAGAGCATTAGATTTTTATTGAGGGTTGCTTTAAAATCAATAGCTTAGTCAGAGGCAGGTTTTGTTTTGATTTGAAGGAATGAAAATTGAAAATTTGCCAAAGATTATGGTCTAGGTACGCTTACACTTCTGAAACGAGCTCTACTAGGATCGTCTTAGCTGCATCATTGCCAAAAATAGTCACAAATCTCACAGAAGGCAAGAGTTTCGCTTCCAGCTACCAATGCACTCGGCAGTCCAAACGCTTTTCTTCGTCCTTTGAAATTTTCCTTAAATTTAGATTTTTGGTGTCTTTGCTGTTCAAAACTATTCCCGTGCAATCAAAGTCAAAATTTAAAAGAGAGATAATTTATTTAAAAGCCGTTTAGTAATTCAAATTATTTATCCAAAGTTTGTATTCGTTTATGCGAAAGGGCTGAAGAATCCTGACAGTTATTATAAAACCAATCATCCATGCTTCTTTTGGCCTGATTGCCAATCAAGATGAATTTTTCTTGGTATGTTTTTCATTGTTGTAAGCGATAACTTTTTCTCCGTACTAATCTCAGAGTTCGATGCTACAGATTTTTCTTTTAATTGTTTTAAAGAACTGACAAAGCTAGTTGGCTTGAATAATCATAATTGTAATTAGTCATAGTGCAAAATCAGCTAAGTTTTACTTTTTAAATCTGATTTGTAGATTTGACCATTTATTTTAAAGATTAGTTAACACGGTTTTTTTTTAAAACAATTTTACCACACTCTGACTCCATAACTCTTATCTTCAATTCTTGCAATTTCAGCTTGGAAATTGGAATACCTCTTCAAAAGTCTCTATATTTCTTAGTTACTGAAAAAGTTTGTACCCCTAGTGAATTTTTTTGCTTGAACAAATTTTTTAAACTCTTTGTTTGTCTTGATGTAGGATGCATTGTAGTTCATTCTCGTCCAGATTTTTAGTTTTGTTCCTCTATAGTGAGTTTCGTCCTTACTTTGGAAATTACAATTCGCCGAAACGTTCTCAAACGAAATAGACCTGTTTAGTGTAGACGTTGCGATCAAAATTGGATCCAAACAAATGCTCCATCTAGCTCACTCTTGTTGATTTACCCTTTAGGAATCAAAACCAAATTTTTGAATGCAAATTAATGCTGGTAAACGACCAGTTTTCTCACATTTCATTGCTCCATTAGATTCCACGTACCTTAAAGTATCTTTTCACTCCAACATAATTCATGGAAGATCACAAGTGAATTTTCAGTCACAATAATTATATTGAACGATATCCTATGTTTTGTCCTTCTCTTACTCCCGATCTCTTATGGGCGCATCACCATCATGACACTCAATCATCCTAACCCTTCTTCATATCGAAGCTTGCTCGAGGTATAACAAGTGGTGTGACGGTGTCGATGAGCCCGTATCCTAGAATTTTGTGCCCATAAGAAATTATGAGTGAGACAAGGACGAAACATACGACTTTCTTCGATATAACTGTGATTGTAAATTAATGCGTGATGTTTTAAAAATGTTGTCGCAGAATGTAATTATACTTAAGATGCAAGGAATCCGATGGTGTATTAAAATCTGAGAGAACTAGTTGTTTACTGGCACAAATTTGCATTTGATTTGGATCCTGTTTCGTATGGGGAAACCCACGAGAGCGAGTGAGATAGAGCATTTGTTTGGATCTAATTTTTTTGTGACGTCGTTCTAAGAAAGAAGTCTTGTCAAACTTGTACCATGATCATAAATATGTCAAGAAGCTGCTCATTTGTAGGAAATTGCTTTAGTTGCTTTCTTTTTGATGATTTGATTTGATTTTATCAGTATCCAGGCGAGTTTTCAAGTTGTACACTCCTCATATGTAGAGGTTGGAAAATTTTGTCGTTATTTTTGGCTGATTTCAATGTTATTTTTCGTTGATTTCGGTTTTATTTTTTGTTGATTTTGGTGTTATTTTTGCGATGCTTTTTGCGTCATAGAGAAATGAATATAGCGCGTTTAATGTAATTTAGTTAGTTTTGAGACCCGCCACCCTCCTATTTTAACTTTTGTAATGATGAAAACGCAAAAAACTTGAAAAATCGCGGTAGATTCAACGCGCACGCACTTTTACGAAAATGCCGCAAAAATTTGTCAGTTTCGCGATTTCGCTCAAAAAGGCCGAATTTCGCGATTTCGCTGGTTCAATCAGGCCGAATTTCGCGGCCATTTTGCGGGTACATGGCGATTTTGCGCGAAAACCAAAAAAACGGCCGATTTCGCGTTTTTACACTTTACATTTTCGTAATCAGGGGACCGTGATTGATGCTCCTGTATAGTTTTCAAGGCCATAGGAGCATTTTAAAAATTTCGCGGCGAATCGCGGCCGCGAAATTTTCCAACCTCTACTCATATGTTATCCTCCGTTTATCTTTCATGATTTAAACAAGCTTAGTTATTTCCTGTGCGACAAAAGAACTTCTGTTTTTTTAATCTTCCAGTAGATCTCATGTTTTTGGAACATCGTATTGTTGGATTAGATTCATTTCTCACTCTCAGATTAAATTTTTATTTCAGAGGCTATGCCCTTTCGGCTCGTTATTTTTTGAGTATTATTTTAAGTTGTGTACTTTAATTTTTATAAACTAACCAATCCTCAACGATAGGCCAACTGGGATTAATTTCCTTTTTCAGCAACTAATATTTTCCTCACAAAGGAATCATCATATTTAAGATTCAAGTTCTTTCTTACTTTTATTCGCATAGGTTTGTTTTAATTTTTATCTTCTGTGAATTATGCTTAGGTAATCAGTATCATAGATTATTATTTTTAGTCAAACAATTAACGCTCGTTCAAATGTCTATATTTGATTTCGTTCGTCTGTAAGCTTTTAATTTTTATTGATACCCATGTTGTTTCGATACAGTCAAGTCCCTATAATCTGATCGAATTGGTGTATGGCATGCTTTGGTTTCGGGGGGCTTAACAATTTGCGTGCTAGACTTTCTTATCATTAGTCATGTATGAATGTTGTTTTATTTATGTTTGAAGAGAATCAAAAAGAAAGATTTGATATAACGATTAATTTATTACAATCGAAACCAACAGTTCTTTATTTCATTTTTTGGTTTACAGGGACTTGACTCTTCTCTCTTTCGTTTAAAATCTGCATCACATGTGAGCGTTGTTTTTGAGCTCTGAACCTCAAGTCATCCCTACAAGATTCCTTTTCAAAGTCACCCCAGTGTCCCTAGTTTATTGTTAGACTTTGAGAATCTCGCATACCTCCATGCTTCCCAAAGATTCTTCCCTTCTGCCTAGGAAAAGGGCTACAAAGGACCTGGCATTGGTCTTATAGGAATGGGTCCTGATGGATTTTTAATTTTTCGGTCGCAAATTAGAGCTGAGGTGATGCAAAGAATAAGCTCTCACAACGCCAACTCAAACGTATTATAAGTTTAAGAGGTATTAGCGAATGAAAGGCCGTCAGAAGGGGCCGCTTTAAGAGTCCACTTGCCAATCAACACGGTGAAATAACTGGAACACTGTCTGTTTACCTGCTTCCAACTCTAGTGAACGAGGAAGTAGGATTCTAAGCAAGAATGAGGTTAGGTATTGAAAACTGATGGTGCAGGGTGCAGTCATAAATGCAAGTGTTTGAATGTGTAATGAACCTGAGATGGTGCGAATATCGTTAAGAGTGGTGAGGGAAGGGGAGGAGGGTCTTCCGAAGGTAGGTAAACTGACAGTTTTTGAGCACTTTCCTCAATGCTGATGGGTAATCGGTAGGGGTGTGCGAATCCAGTTTTTTCATTCCGAATCCAAATCTTATAATCAAATTTTCCCGAATCCGAACCGAATCCGCGCCGTAAAAGTTTGACAAAAATTGTTTTAAAGTGCGGCGCTTTTATTTTCCTTACGATGTAATGAAAAATGAGAGGAAAATATTTGTTCTTTGATTTATCTTTACTATTCTATTTCGCTGGTCGCGCGCACTTTTGGTGTTGATCGATTACCGCCCGTTATCCCCGTTTAGGTTCATCGATATTCGGAAGACGCGCCGGCGCCGCATTCGTACCGAATCGTGATGATAGTAGTTTCCGTCGTTTTAGCAGGCGCTAATGTATAGAGGGGAAGAGGAAGAAAAAACATATGGAAGGAAAAGAAAAGTTAGAGAAACAAAAAAATTATAAATGTATCTGAAAAAAAAAAAAAAAAAAAAAAAAAAAAAAAAAAAAAAATAGATTCGAAAATTTCGAATCCGGAATCCGAATCCCGTCGGATTCGGATTCGGATTCGCACACCCCTAGTAATCGGGCTCTGTGAGTGACCCTTTTGTCTTTGCTTCAAGCGCAATTATCTCTTTAACTTTTTGCACAATTAAGTTGGTGCCATGAGAGCTTTTCCTCTGCATCACCTCGGCTTAAGCCTACGCGATGTCAAGTTTTGTGCATTGAAGTTCGATGTCTAAAAAAAATCAAAATTTTTTGAACAAACTTTAACAAGTAAAAAATGAGGAATCACTGGAAATCATGATTCTTTTTGAAGCTTTGGATATGTTTTAAGAGGAAAAAACAACTCTCAGGTCTGTTTTTAGTCGAAATATACATAAATAACGTGTTTCGATGTATCGATTGACATCAACATTAGTATCGAATCTATTCGATGGCAGAAAAGCTTTGATACTTTGATGAATGCATCGATAATCACACAGGCCTACCTCAGCTTTAATTTGAGGCCGAAAAATCAAAAATCTATCAGGAGCCGTTTCCTATAGGGCCAGTGCCACGTTTTTTAAGGGCAAAGCAGCGGATTAAAACAGATGAATCAAAAATAATTGAAACGTATGGTGTTTGGATGCTGTCTTTTAACCAATTCAGAACAAAATATCCTCTGTCAGTCCCATACAATAATATTAATTACCATTTAGCGTAGGATCGATAACCGTGATGGATACTAATAGTAAGAAATCATTCCTTTATCGTTTGAGTCAGTTTAGTTAAGTATTTCTCTTTTTTTTCTCTTAATTTGAAGGTCATATTTATTTTCTTTTTTGGTTACTAGTTTCTTCCACCCTCGATATTCGTTTCCTCTGTATATAAACTTTAGTCTAGGTTTTAACACTTTCCTCAAAGAATTTTACGTTTTGTTTAGGTCTGATATGATTTATTATTATTATCCTAAAATGATATGTATTTAGTTGTTACTAGATTCCTTTCAAATAAATTTACCTGTACTTTTAATTAAAAAAGTTAATGAAGTTGATTTATAAATTTTAATGCTTTACTTAAAAAAATACCTATGTATTAAATTGTAATCAATGTAAGTAAGTGTAGAGTATTCGTTTCAAGTACAACACTATGTATGCATTAAATTTTATTCTGGTTGTTGTGTAATTAAAAGTTTTTTTTTTTTGAACTCGATAACTTTGTTTTGATTTTCATGAATCGGAAAGAAATACTCCTTGTGGCACCAAATACAGGCTGAGCTGCGTGCCTTTAAAGGCGAATTTTACCTTTTTTTTCCTCTTAGAAGTACCAACTCGTGAAACCAACAACATCAAAAGATTATACTACTCCTTCAAATTACTCTACTTGGTGTTTTTAAATTAATAACAGTGTTTTCAAATTATTTGAGATCAGTGCTAAAAAAAAATATTAGCGGCTAATTTTGAACATTATTTTGATGAGTTAGGTTGAAATTGAGTTCAGAAGGGGTCGATCTTTCAAAATTCCCAGCCTATCAGGGAATGCTCCCCCAAACCCCCCTTTTAGGTAACTTCAATTTTGTAAGGCGTCAAAAACTTAAATCCGGCCCTGAATACGGGAATCCCCTGCAAGGAACTCTTGGTGCGAGAGAGACCATTTTATAAAAACGGATTCTCTCTCGCGCTCACTGATCCTTATGGCACAAAATCCGGAACTCCTCCCCACAAGGAACTGTTGTTATGAGAGAGGCAGCTATACGATTGCTTTAAAAATGTGGACACTGCCTGGAAGAACAGGTTTTTTTTGACCAACCAAATAATGTTAATTGGTTTCCACGCGGTATACCAAGCTGAATTTCCAGTAAGGGCACTGTTTTGAGCCAAAATTTGCTAAAAAATTGTGGAGGTAAAAATATGTCTGCGCCCCGGGGTCCTTTCTCGCACTCATTACTCCTTATGGCACCAAATCCAGGACTCCCCACTGAAAGAAATAGGTGTAATAGAGAGACCGTTTTATAAAAACATATTCGCTTCCGCACTCATTGCTATTGGTGGCATCAATTGGAGAGCAATCTTTGCATCATTTGAACTTCCCAGGTGGTAGAAATCAAAAAATCTATTTTCTCCCTAGTTATTGTCTGCAGGTTTAATGGGTGCCAGGATTGAAAATGGTAAGTGAAAGTAACGATGAAACAAGATAAATGGGGTATGTGAACCCCCTGTGGGTCACTTTAAGAGCACACTGTACTCAACTACACAGTAGTGAAACTCTAAAGGGAAGAGATGGCAAATGTCGTTTTTCAATGTAATCAAATGGGAAAATTGAGTCGTAACCTTCCGACTACCACGGTGCGCCACCGTCGCATCCGATGCAAATCAGGGAAGATGTCAGTTCAACCTTCCGACCACTAGAGGGGCATTTGCCCATTCTCTAACATTGAGTTTCGCAACTGTGTAGAAAAGAATACTGTGTTTAAGAGCTTCTTTCTTTGATAAGATAAAGACTTAAGGGTAAAATGCATAAATTCTGGAATATGCAAGAAAGGATGGATTTAAAAGTCATTTCACGAGAGTTGGTAGATGACAGATCAGCTTGTTTACTGCGCAGAGACGCGAATGAACCTACGGCGCAAGAAGCCAGGCAAGCTGTCATCTGCCATAATTCGTGGAACGAGCTCTAACATAGATTCTTTCAGGTTTTTATTTAGTCAACTCCTTCTAGAGTTTTGCTCGAATTTGTATCAAAAAGTTGTGATGTGTCCTCCTATATGGCCACAGTTTGTACCCCCAACGGTCATTAGCGATGCCTGAATTTTTTTTAATACTAAGAGGTAAATAAGATTTTCGTTGATAGATAGACAGATTTTCTTATTTCTTGACCCGAAATAAGTCTGATCATGAGGGGTGTAGCGGCCCTTGACAATCAATATTAGAATCAGAATGGAATGTTTTGCTTTCTGGTACTAAGAGCTTTATTTTTACGATTTCTTCTGATCTTCTCTTAGCTACTGTTTGTTAGGGATGAGAACCTGATACCCAACACTTGGTTTTTTAAAAAAAAAATTGCAGTAAATGGGAAACTTGATTTTCAACAAGTAGCATTCTGGAGGCCAAATTTGGCACTTAATGCTCAGGGTGCACATTGATGGTGATTTATGTCTCAAGGACTAGAGTTCGTTTCAGAGAAGTAGGCGCAGCTAAATAATGTTTAACAAATTGTCAATTGAAATTCCTTTGTATCAAAACAAAACTTGCCAGCGACTAGGATTTTTAAGCGTTTCTCAATGAAGAACTAACACTTGCATTCATTTCCATTCATTTTTAGTGAGAATGTATGAGAAATATATATAGTTTGGAAACTCCAAAGATCAGTCTAGGAGCACCTACACTTTTGAAATGACTTCAAGTGCTGGTTTACTTAAAGGGAGGGAAGAAACAAAAAACGATTTAAATTAGGAGAAAAGAGGTATTGGAAAAAAGCACTATACTTCTTTTTTTTCAATTTTTTGTTTATTTTTTATAAATTATAAAATAACATAAAAATAAAAAAAGTTTACTTCTTCTTAGATACACCAACAGTTCTTCCTCTACGACCAGTAGTTTTGGTGTGTTGACCACGTACTCGGAGACTGAAACAAACAGAAAAAATCTAAATCAGACAAGCCCTTAAAGTGTGTTCACATTTTATAAAAGCACATTCCCAATGAAGTCACATTTAAAGAAAAGAATATCTTTCTCCGGAACAATCGGGCTGAAAACGAGCAGAGTTATAAAGTTTACTAGATTTTTACGAGGGAATTAACACTTGTGATCTATTGTCTTAACAGCTTTTTTCGAGGACAAAAAAAAAAAAAAAAAAGAAAAGAAAAAAAAAAAAGATTTTTTAGCCTTACAACAGAGAACAAGGTCACAATTAATTATTGATAATAGACTGTTATGTGTTATAATACATCAAGGATGTTCTCTCAAGTACTATTTTTACCAACTTACAAAGGGCAAAGGTTATTAAATTCAGTTTTCTTCTCAAGGCAATTAATCTGATCTCCCCACTGGATAAATTGAATGCATCAATTTGACTGCTACTAAAAGCATTTAAGAAATGCAAACCTCTGCGAGGTTTCCGTAGAGAGCAAACAAGACCTTTTAAAAATAGACAGCTAATTTCTGAGCTGAAAAGGAAATCTTGAGGATGCATCGGGTGAAAGAGTTCTTGAAAAAATGTCTACACAACAACAGAGACCACCACGCACTACCTATCTTGCCCATAGCATCTCATGGTGGCAACTTTTATTTTTAGGGTCGCAAAGCTGCTGATGTCAGCAGCCAATCAGAACGAAGAATCGTTGTTTAGTTCGTTGGTCAACAATCAACATAGGAGCTGTTGGATGTTGTTCGTTGTGTAATTCCGTTTAGTACCCGAAAATAAAGTCGTCCAACGTGCAATCCGCAAGTGCTTGGTCTCTATCGTCTACGAACAACACCTTTTACGCTGCTGACGTCTAATTTCATTCCATGTCTTTGAAGAGACAAAAAACAAACGTATGGAAGGTCAAACGGACAACAGCATTGGTCTCCTGCCTGACGGTCGATAAATAACTTCATTAAAAAACCGATTGTTAAAACTGTTTATGAGTGACTTTGAGTGATGCTAGTAGTCCAAAATTGTGAAACTCGGCCGTTGCTATGGTAACCACAGTTAATGAGCTCGGTTTTTAAAGCCATTCAATGAATAGCCTTTAAATAAAGGACACTTAGACAATGGTTACCAAAGTTACAGCCGAGTTATACAATTTTCGACCAATTGCATCATGGACAGTCATAACGATAAAGTTTATCAAAGAAGTAAATAATCAGCCTGCTGGTACAGTAGGTGACAAAATTAATGTCAAACGACTCCTTGAGGTAGGCTACCTGCATTGCTTAAATTCATGGAGATAAGTATTGCGGGCGGCCTACTTCAAGGAGACATCTGAGATTCTTTTCGTTCCCAACTATACATCAAAAATGAAAGGTCTTTGTTTAAAATGAAATTATAGTAAAATACTCACCCCCAGTGATGTCTCATTCCTCTGTGGACTCGGATTTTCTTGAGCCTTTCTAAGTCATCACGGAGCTTTGATTCAAGGTTAGAGGCTGTGATCTGTAACATTTCGATAAACATAAAGGTAAGAAACACATAAGCTAAAAGTTGTCTTCACTTCATCAGTAACTATAACGATGGGAAAGTTCAATTTTAAATCAGAAGATAGAACAGTTTTTAAGAAAACTCAACCGTCTGTCTCTTAGACTTTTTTGTTGGCCACTTAAGAAATAATTTTATGCTCATTATTTTTTTTTTATTATTGGTATAAATTATAAAGATTATAGGAGAAGGAGAAAAAAAAATCAAAGATGGAAAAGCCCTCAGCTCTCATAATCATTGCAATCTTAACGGCCACTTTCAAGATCAAAGTTCATGACAGCCAAAAAGGAGGGGAGAGAAATGAAGTGAAATGTGATGGATGAAAATGGTGAATGAGCAGGGAAATTGGCCGACACAACTTGACTTGAACCCCGTTCATGATTTAAGTTCACATCATTGGGCATGAAAAAGAGTAGTAAATAGTAACAGTAGTTAGTGGCAAGCTGTGGGAAACTTCAGAGGAATAGAGCCCTTGCAACAGCGCATGATCCGAAGACACTCAACAAAACATGTAGGCCTCCTCTGCGATTAAAGTATCCGCAACAAGCACCAAGCATCAGTGTTCTCATCATCGAAATTTCAAACTTTTTCAATGATTTATGGCACACGTTTTGTCAAAATTATGCTACTCAATAAAATGCAGGATGATCATTCCAAAAATACCATCAATTTCAACTTACTTTATTCCTGGGACTAAATAATGTTAGATCCCGAGCATTGAATTGCGTGCATCTTGCGTGTGGTTTCTATCAGAGAGCTTACACACGGTCATGTGACCTAACGTTATTTGGTCCCTGACTTTTCATTTCATAATTTTGTCAGCCTTCCATTGGAAGCTTTTTCCGGACAAAAAGTTGTTCTCTGCCAAAAGGGCGGTTGTTACACTTTTTTAAAACTGACTTAATTTTGTTTGGAATGAATTTTAGAAAAGAAGCTCTACGAAATATGAAAGAAGAGAGTTTTTCCTATTACATTTCATTTAATTGAAGCAATTAACTTCAAAACTTTTGGAGATACACTGCTCTTAAAACTTCAAACATGATTTTTTCAAAACTGATTTTCGTCACAACCGCCCTTTAGACAGATCAGTCCTCAATTATAACCTTGTGATGTTCTTGAGTGGTGACGGTTCCGTCAGTGAGATTACCTAATACTATTCACAAGTAAGCACAACTAGAGCTCTTGTATTTCGAGTATCCGATTCTGACAAGTAGACTCACGGATGCATTTTGGAAGCAGGCACAGCTGCTTGTCAGAACATGTGAGCACTAATAACAATTAGCAAATATTTTTTAAGATAAATTAGAATCAACTAGAGTCTCAATACAATAATTGGATGAAAATGCCCTCAGCTCTCATAATCATTGCAATCTTAACGGCCACTTTCAAGATCAAAGTTTATGACAGCCAAAAAGGAGGGGAGAGAAATGACGTGAAATGTGATGGATGAAAATGATGAATGAACAGGGAAATTGGCCGACACAACTTGATTTGAACCCCGTTCATGATTTAAGTTCACATCATTGGGCATGAAAAAGAGTGAAAGTATTGTCAATAACATAGGAGATCTAACCAAGACTTTTTAAATGGGCTCTGTTTTTCTCACAGAATTTTGCATCGGATACAATATTCATTTACCTACAGAAAACCCTACCAAGAGCTCCATATTTTAAATATTTACATTATTTTTTAAGCATTTCTGAGCCACATTTTTTTATTTGTATTTTTTTTTCATTTTTGAAATAGCTTACCTGGGAGTATTTGCCATCCAGGACGTCCTTCTGTCTATTTAAAAACCAGTCTGGGATTTTGTAAACTCTAGGGTATGACATGATGGTGATAATTTTTTCTACCTGTAAAGAGTGCATACTTGATTAGAAAGTAAAAAAACAAAAGGGTATCAGAGATAGGAAGTCCAGTTCACTATTCCAAAGGATTGGGTCAGTACATTCTGATTTTCATTCGGACAGCTTCAAGCGGATTAGAAAATAAAAAAACAAAAGGGTATCAGAGATAGGAAGTCCAGTTCACTATTCCAAAGGATTGGGTCAGTACATTCTGATTTTCATTCAGACAGCTTCGTGCGGAAGAGGACCAAATTTTCTGGTTGTACAGAAGAGAACACCTCAGCTACAAAACAGGATCATACCAGTTGGTTCCGCTCTGCGGTGCGCAAATAAAAAAAATTGATACGATCTGCACAAACAAAAACATCTTTCCTTTTTGAATAGAGCTGTCCTGTTATACTGGCAGATTTTTTCTGCTTAAACCAGTAATGTTTCCCAGTCGATTTTATCATTCCTTCCACATTTTCCTTCCAGGTGGACACACGACCGATGAAAGTACTGAACGGGATGTCACCTGTGAAGTGCAGCATTATCTTACAATACACCATTACAGAATAGTTTTGGAAAACTTACCTCTTCATCTGTGCATTCTCCTGCTCTTTTGTCTAAGTCAATGTCAGCTTTCTTCAAGACTAAATTTGAGAATCGTCGCCCTACTCCTTTGATGGCTGTCAAGGCAAACATAATCTTGATTTTACCTTCGATGTTGGTTGACATAACACGAAGAATGTGTTGGAATTTGTCGGGGATCACCAAGGACTGAAATAAGATAAGACGAGAGAACGTGGTAAATGCAAGTGACTGAGACAAAACATCAGATAAAAATTTGAAAGTTATCAGTAATTCTTTTATTTCACAAGCTGAATGAATAACCAGTAGTTTTTTTTTTTTTTTTTCTGGGTCAAGGAAGGAAGGTCCTTCAGATTTGAATTGCAAAATGAGGAGAAGGGGTGCCGAGAAGAGCACCAGAGGCAAAATAATGTTGCAGCTTTTCGAAGCGGTCATTGGTAGAAGGTGGTTTGCTATGAGGGGTTCAAAACCCTCTTACGTTGGCACCATACATCTATAAGAAGATCCATGAGGACCCAAAATTACTTGGCCGAAGGAAAGCAAATAATTTGAGAGAAAATACAATAACTAACGGACAACTTCAGTCATGCTACATCAACTACATCAGTTTGATCATGAAAATCTGAAAAATTGCTTTAAAGAGTTCTCCATTCATAAACTCTGTAACAGTTTCAAGAAAACCAGTTTCGAAAAAAAAAAACTTTTTATTGATTTCCTCAAGGGCAGAAATAATTTAAACACACCTGACACACCCTTCCCGCCATTCAGACCAACTCTAACTGACAGTTGATTCATTGAAATACACGATTTTCATGGTGCTACTGCTTCAATTTTGAAAAAAAAAAAATTAAATGACTGGTTGCATGCATCTTTAAGAATGGGAAGCTCTTCTTCGTCAGTCAAGAGGTTTGATACATCATTTTTAGACAGGGTTTGAGATAAACATGCCGGAAAGCTTACTCCAAGTTAATTTCCATACAGCTAGTTTTGGTTGAACACAGGCTTCTCCACCAATCACAGGCCATTGAACCGTAACACTTTCGTTACCATTGACCTCCAAGACTATCTACTCACTTCCGACTCTTGACTACTCTTTTCCTTAGCCGCAATCTACGTGTTGTTCAAGAAAACAATACTTTTGCCATCTGTACAGCGTTCAAGAAAACTTCAGCGTCATACATCAGCTGAACATTACAGTGGCACTATTGGCAGTACGAAGCTGACATTTACATGGAAGCCATACGGCAGTCAAATCCAAACTGAAGCAAATTTAAACCCGTTAGAGTAGAGCAAATACATCTTTCAAATTCAGAATTAGATAAGATGCGTTGATTAGCTAAAATTTCACTGACAAGCAGTTGATTAACAAAGAGTTTGCGCTTACAACAAACCTACAGCTTGCCAATGAAATAAGGGACACAGTCAACGCTTTGCGTCAAATTCTGAAATCTATCTTGCGTCTATTTCAGCAGACTTTGAAGCAGACTATGGGGTGGCGATTCTCTTGTAATGGAACAAGTGCGATGATGGTGCAATAGCTTAAGGTGAAAGAGGAAAACGATGCTCAGCACTGAGGAGGCAAAGTCAGGCAACAAGCTGACAAATGCTGCGGCAACGGAACCACCTACATATTGCTTAGCCTGCTATGGACCCTCAGAGGTTAGAGGTCTGACCTAACTCAGAAGTCTAAAGTAAAGAAGAGGTAAGGGACGTGTGATGAAAGATTAAAATGGGAAGAAAATTATGAGGGTCAGAAAAATACAGATAAGGGTAGGAATAAAGAGATACAAAATGGCGAGCAAATATGTCTGTAAGCGGCAAATGTGACTGGAAGGACCATGCTGTCAAGTGCCAACACGCTACCTCACTTCCTGGCTATTTCGACGTATTTAAGGAATCAAAAGTAGACTTCATGAAACAAACGGAGTAAATCCTTGGAAGAGTTGAAAATAGTTAAACTTACCATGGTTGATGTGTTTTAAAACCCTTACAAAGAAAAATTAAATCGCAAATTGCCACTAGCACGGCACGAAAGGGTCGTCAATCGGAGGGAAGAAATGGATTATGGGTGATGGTGGTTGTTGACATGTCGGCAGTGTCCAACAGATGATTGGTGAACAAGAGCAAGACGACCATCAAAATATTTTTATTTATCACAAAAAATTTGTGTTCTGTCATTGAGTGTAATAATTATCTCTAAAGTTCTTTTTATTTCAGTGTAATCGTCTTAAAAACGCCAAGATATTATTTATGCAGCGATCTGCGTATCTTTCATGACATCCCTAGTCTACTTTTATCTATTTGTCTCGTGAAATTATGTGTCTTAATACTCATTGGCTCTTCAAAGCAGTCTGATAAATTCACTTTCATTTCTCATTGTTCGGATGATTCTTCTTCCCAATGCTCCTATATTCATCGGAATTTAGAAAGTATTTAATTCCTTGTCCTTTGAATCATTAGGTTCAAGAATTTCAACTTTCAAGTGCTGTGGAATCCTCACGGGTGTTGCCCCATCAAAATTCATGTCGGTTATTTATGAGCTTTTCTAATCAGTGACTTCTTGTGAGTACGCACCCATTCTTTAAGGTCTAATCAGAGTTCCATCATGAGATGGAAAATTTTTACCCTTGCAATGGACATCACAAAGAGTTAAACAGTAGACTTAACTCAAAACCCACGAAAGCGAGCCCACGTGAAGATGTGAGGAAGGCGTTAATATCCAACGGGCGTGATAGCCCGACCAATGCCTGTAGTGCCTCTAAAATGAGGCATGACTCTGTTACGCTTCCTAAAAACTCTGAAACTGAACACATTTTTGTCAATTCTCGCTCTGCATCAGATACTCTCCTAAAACCTAATAGCCCCGTATTGCTATCAGAAGCTTTGGAGACCATTCCTCTAGCTTATAGTCCGAAAACTCGCCAGCTCCATTTTATCAACAGTAACGACTGTCATTACATCAACAAAAATAATTTAAATGACAAGGATAAATCAAAGAGCAGCCTGGATAATCTGGTAGAAATTGACTTAAAAAGCTCTGATACGAATGAAAATATTCTCTGGACAGATAGGGAGAATGTAGATGGAGGAGTGTCAAACTCAGGATTTGCATCAGGTTTAAATGGTGGGATATCTCCTGTTGCAAATGATGACCAATCGTTACAAAATTTGTTGGAATTTGGTGACTCATGCTCAATCAGTGGATGTAGTATAACGTCAGACGATCAGGTTGAAAGTAAGCCAAAGCAAAAATCTTTGACGAGTTTCTTCAAACGCGGGGTCTTCGCTTGGAAGAATGACAAAGAAAATGAGGAAGCTTCGGTCTGTAGTGATAACGATGCTAGCTTGTGGAAACTTTTCGGTCGGAAATCATCGAAAACTGAGACAAACTTCGAATGGGCCAACACCGATAATATTAGTTTAGCTTCAAATTCCTCTGTAAATACTCAAAGTGGTGCCAGCTCAGTGCAAGCTCATCGTAGTCATGATAACATTGTTGCAAGTAGCTCAGCTTTAATTCAACTGGATCGACCGGCAAATTTACCGGCCAAATCACCCATGGAGCAGCTGAAACACAAGATGGAGTATGAACAAATGCTGCAGGCGGCTAGGAAAAAAGGTTTGTCTCAACATGTATTTTGCTGTTATTGAAAGAAAAACAATTTATTCAAGTGATTATTTGATTGTTTTTTATCTCTTCCATCGGTACCTATTTGTGGCAGGCATTTACATGCTCAGTCATTATGAAAGTGTCTCAAATTTAATACATGTTATAGATTTCATTTTATCTTATTTTTGGGGGTAACTAAGTTACTATGAAAATGCAATTTTTTAAAAACAAAAAAATTCATTCTTTCATTTTTTATGTCTCATTTCCTCCTGAACAAGCAGATATTTTTACTTTTTTTAGAAGGGCTCCGGAAGTATTTCTAATTATTTTTTTTTATTAAGAACCAGAATTATTGGTGGGATCCAAAGTTTACTTTGTGAGATTTGCTGTAGGTCTTCTTTTCTTTTGCCTGTTTAGAGCTTAGTGATTTTTTGATGTTTTTTCTGAACTAGAATGAATGTATCTTGAGTTCTATAATAGCTAAACACCTCAGGTTTTTTTTTTTTTTTTTTTTTTTTTTTAAGAATCATAATCCAAATTCTATGATTTGTATTGAGATAGTTATTATTTCAAGATGGAACATTGCTCCAATAGTCATTCAAAGGTATAAAAAAAAAAAGAAATACTCCTGAAGAATAATTTGATAAAACATAAAATAAACGTACAGAACATCTTTAGCTGTTCAATACAAATTATAAAACACATCTTTAACTTTCATTCAAGCAAAAGAACAAGTTATTTTGGCTATTAGAACCAAAGACTTCTAATCGGAGACTTTTTCTTCTTGTGAAACACCTTTTTTTCTCCATTTTACAAACGTAAGGGGCTAAGATGCAACCAGCGCTACAAACATTTCAGGATCCACTGTTGATCTTGAAGGCTGATAGAATCACAGGAAAAAATTTCAGACTCTAAGAGTCAGTAGGGGGGAAAATTAATTTTTTATTAACTTACCCCCTTAATGTACAGAAACTGTATGACGCAATTTGAAGAGAAATGTATTAACAATAAAAAGCAATAATTTCTATCACTTAATAGACTTATGAAAATCCTCCCCCCCCCATTAACCCCTAACTGGTTTACTAAGCTTCTCTGCCAATAACCCTTTCTCTAATCTATGTGAGGAATCATAATCTCAGAGCTTCTTTGCGGGCCTTGGAAGTATTTTTGAATCACCTCAAATTTCTACATGTTTCGTAAGTACGAACCTTTGTTAAACTGATCTATCATGTGTTTGATTTGCTCTCCACAGAATTAAAGGAGGCAAAAGATAAGAAGAAACAGTTAGAGGCGCAACTGAAAGCTGAAGATGAGCTCGCAGCTGCGACTCGTTTCTGGACTCAGGAAATTTTACCCAATTGGAGCCAAATGTAAGTATGGTTATGAATATTGGATTAATGATTCATAATGTTTGTATATCGTAGTCTATTTAAGTTAACTTCGGACGTATTTATTCATTGGACTTTACTACTACTACTACTACTACTACTTAAATTCTAAAGAAAGGTCCATAAAAATTAGACTAAAAGAACATCTACGAAATGAAAAGTCAAATGTATATAGACATATTAGAGATGAGAAACACTCAATAAATAACAACGTTACTGTACTGCATAGAAACAAAGACAAAAATCTCATTAATGTATTGGAAAAATTTGAAATTGTTAAAGCAACTAGAAATAACTCCAATCTGCTGAATATTCAAACGGAGATAGATTCCGCGCGTAATTGCTTACTTGCAAAGTGCTGCGACCTGGTTGATAATAATCACAATGACTGATTTTCCTCTGATCATTGTTTACATCTAGTTACCTAACCTGTATCCAAATATTGTTTTTTGATTGTCATCCTATTCTATACTAGTCTGCATTATTGTGTTTTATTTTATTATTTATTTCTGACTACATTTTATAATTCGTTAAAATGTTATTTTTTAATTAGTTATGTTTTTTCCACGTGTTACATACTTCTGATGATGGCTAAAAGCCGAAAGGCGTCTTAAGTACAATAAAAGTCAATATCCTACATCACTTCGGTTTCTTGTTTTCATTATTTTTAATTTACACAATGGTGATGTTCAATCTCAACAACTTTAATACTTAAATTTTACAACAAAATAAATGTTTTTGCAAAAACTATTTAAATGATTAAAAACTATGAAAGGAAAAAGAAAAGAGTATTTTTCAATGGTTGAAAAAACAAACTTCTAACCTATTCTAAGCATGGATAAGTCTAAAATAATAAGATTTTTACAACGGAAAAAATGTACGGCCATGAAAGTACTAACTACGCCTGATGATACGTAACTTCTTCGATTTATTCTTCTTTCTATTTAATTTTAAAAGTTATGTATGCTGAATGTAATAGAATTTATTTTAGGAGGACTAAAGGGAGCTTAAACTTCTACTTTCAGGTGCAATAACAAAAGGACTCAACAATTATGGTGGCAGGGAATACCTCCTTGTGTCCGAGGACGTGTCTGGTGTTTAGCAATCGGAAACCAATTGGGCATCACTTATCAAATGTACGATGTTTACGCCGAAAAGTAAGTCTGATACATGCTTGCCATGATTGATTTAATGTAATGTATGTTACAAGGAGATTGCGCTATGCTTATGGGAACTGGCTCCCAGTCAAGTTTTTTGAAATGGAGCTGTTGCAAACTTTTGCTACAGGCTCATTGATGGTTGATTATGGGGTAATACTCTGTAAAAATAACGATTAGCGCACTAAAAAATCACGAAATCCACTCCTAAACTCACAAAATGCTTTTAAACGCGTGACCGTAATGGCGGCCGAGGCCGCGGTTTTCTTATGGCAATTGTGTGCTTCTTCTTCTTCTTGTGTGGTGTTGCGAGACTACCTCCTGTAGATGGCGCTGAACGAAGATAGGGAAACCCAATGCAAACCGCGGCCCCATCCGCCATTACGGTCTCGCGTTTAAAAGCATTTTGTGAGTCTAGGAGTGGATTTCGTGATTTTTTAGTGCGCTAATCGTTATTTTTATAGGGCATTACCCCATAATCAACTATTAATAAGCCTGTAGCAAAAGTTTGCAACAGCTCCATTGGAATATGTTGTGTAAAAGTGTCTCCTGAGGAAAAGCTCTCACAGGTAGAAAAAAAAATAATAACAGGATTTCAAGATATTCACGTCTAAAGTTGGCAACTTTTTGCCTGGTGCTTTGTATTCTCGTATACATAGACGTTACTCTGGAGACAAGTCCTGTTCTCAGCCAAGTCACTCGACTCAGTGCGCATTAATGGAACTATTTCCTTTCGCAATCCCTCCCAATGGGTCTGTTGCAAACTTTTGCTACAACGATCAAGAGGTTTCAATCTAATGTGAAATCGCCTGAAAAGTCCATTGGTGGCATCAGAAAGTCATAAAATGCAATAATAAACTCACAAGAGGTGTTTAATGAAATCCAAGATGGCGGAGAAATATCGAGCAATTTGTGTGCTTGCTCCACGAGCATCCAAGGATCGCCAACCTCACAATATCAATCATAACTAATCACAAAGTAAACAAACACATAACTTCTACCTCCTGTGAGGTTGTCAAAGTTGGCAATCCTTGGATGTTTACGGTGCATGCATACAAATTGCTCGATATATATCTGCCATCTTGGATTTCATTAAACGCCTCTATGTGAGTTTATTGTTACATTTTATGTCTTTCTGATGCCACCAATGGACTTTTCAGGAGATTTTACATTAGACTAAGCACTCTTACTCGTTGTACCAAAAGTTTGCAACAGACCCATTGCTCATTTGTTTACCCCACCCTTTGTTTTGTTTGATGTATAGGTAAGTAATTATGGAGCATGGATAATGAGGCACAGAACGAGTGTCTCAGGAGACACTTTCTACACAATGTATTTCAATTTCAGAAAAATTGACCGGGAGCCTATTCCCATAAGCATAGCGCGGCCTCCTTGCTTTCAATGGGACTCTTGCGAACTTTTGCCACGGGGGATTGAAGAGTTGATTCTTGCATAAAAAACCTGTAAAAATGACGATGAGCTCACTGAAAAATTACAAAATTCACTCTCAGAATCGGGCATAATGGCGGTTCGATGCAGGTATCATGTGAGATTCCTATCTAATTTGAGACATATCTCTGTATTTCCTTAGAGAAAGTGATGCATTAGACAGGAATCTCCCATGACACCTGCGTAAACCACCATCACTATCTTGCCAATTGACTAGTTTTGTGAGTTTATTACTAAATTTTTGACGTTTTAGTGTGACCATCGTGATTTTTGCTGGTTTTTACATCAGAATGGACCATTCCTTCCCATACAGCAAAAGTTTGCAAGAACCCCAATGAGGTTTTGAGAGTTTTCTCACCAAACTTTGAAGGCAGAATAAGAGAAAGAAAGGTGATTGACGTCCAAATAGAAGCCAAGTTCCCTGTAATCGTGTTTCCAAACGTTATTGATAACGATGCCAAGCAGCAAAAAGGATCTTCTATTCTATAGGTCAAGAATGAGTAAGGCTCTAATCTTTATCTAGGAGAGTGGGATTGCTGTCTAGTTGACGTTAGTCTCTTTTTATGGTAAGAGTTGTGCAATATTTGATTGGCTCTCAAATTTAGGCCCTTGCGGTACAGCTAAAAAAAAACAAGCCTCGGTTTTCAGGCGGTTGGACTTTACTACCACTACTAATGCTGCTTATTCTTTGTTTTGTTTTTTCCTTCCCCAGAGCTCAAGAAAAACTGAAGACTGCTAGCGATTGTTGCAATGCTAACCCCAGAATGGACTGTGATCATGAATCCAGCGTAGAGTTAATCACGCTCGATATTAGTAGGACATTTCCACATTTATGTATTTTTCAAGAGGTAATTAATTTTTTGAATTTTAAGATAGTTCAGCAGTTTCTTCTTTTTTCGAATTGAAGAGTTGGAGGGAAAAACAATGAATGTCACAAAATATAAAAGCACAAATTGAAGAGAGATCTGTAGAGTGTAGAAGCACAAGACATTGATTTTTTGGATGGAAATGCTTTTTTTTTTTTAATTTTTTTTTTTTTTTTTTTAATAGAATACTTTGATTGTCTTTCCTACCCCTTCTTTTTTTATGCAGTCCAGTCGTTCGCTGTGAAATATCAGCATAACGAACCACATGTTTGGGCGGCTGGACTTTGCTACTACTACTACTTATTTTTATTTAATACCAATTTAACAAAAAAAAGTAATGCAAGGAAAGTTTTCCCTGTCGCGAGCTAGCTTGAGTGGCAGGTTCACTAAAATATAAATTAACAACAAAGAAATAATAATGAAGTAAAGATAACAAAAATATGAAATAAAATTAAAATCACAATGAAAATTATAAATTATAAAATTATTAATGGTTGGCAACCTGGCACAAGCTTATGGTACATAGGTTCTTATGAATAAGAATAACCTTTAACCATCATTAATTGAGACATTCATTGTTCTTCCCATGGATATCCATTTTCCTTGAAATTTCATGCTAAAATCGATTTTGCAAAAGGGAATGTAAATTTTCGGCTCCGTTTAAAAAATTGGAAAAATTGATGGATGAAAAAAAGGGGGAAGTAACAAAAGTTCACCCTTGAAAGGCGAGAGCTGTTGCTTCGGAGAGCAATAGGCAGTTGACTTCACCCGATCGGATACCTCAATGCTAACCAAGACAATACCATTTACTCAAAAACTTTGGAAAGTCTTGCAGCCAACTTTCATGAAACAGAGTACTGTAGGGTGCATTAGCACAACCAACTCTAATTCCAGTCATTTGCTTAAAAATACAAGCACAGGGAACAAATAAATCGGGCGGCTTGACTTCACTACCAGTATCACAGAATACCACAATCAGAACGGAAAGTTAAATTAATTTTGAAACATTTTTTACCTCAGGTATCTTTGGAAAGTGAGCATTTCCGGCAATCTTCGGCATTCAGGTGGGTTGTGATGGGTTTTGCTTCAACCCTGATTGTAAATATAACCTCAAAAAGCATTTACAGACGCCCTATTGAGAACTGAGCTGGCACGTTTGCCAGTTTGTGCTGGTAAAGTCTGAAGCTCGTTTCCATTGGCTCTTTCGGAGTTTTCGTTCAGTATTCAATGCCACTACCACTCTCACTCCTGATTTTTTCTCATTATATTATTGTTTTCTCATTTCAGGATGGTCCATATTATAGAATGTTATTTAGTCTTCTTGGTGCCTATGTTTGCTACCGTCCTGATTTAGGTTACGCTCAAGGAATGTCGTTCATTGCAGCTGTGCTAATACTGAATATGGACGCAGCCGATGCATTTATTTGTTTTGCCAACCTTCTTAACAGGCCGTGTCATACAGCATTTTTCCAACTTGATCAGCCAATGGTGAGCCTTTTTTATTTGTTGTTTCTCACAAACTTTTGAAACTTTGTTTAAGGTGATTCCATGGCAAACTCCCGGAGATTTTAATCTGATAGATGGCATCGCTTGTCGCTGTCTTTGAAAATAGCTGTTTTCCCATGGTTTTTGGCTATTTTCTCTGAAAAGACGAATAATAGACGAAAAATCAGATTATCAGCACTTGCATAACATTTTGCTTGATTTTTTAATCTATCAACGTGCCAATTTGATTCAGAAATAAAGACGTGTTTACTGAGGGAAAAAATCAAATGTAATTTGGAGTTGTATCAGCAAAGATTACAGGTGAAACCGAAACCTGTAATCTGTGCTCCAAATTACATTTGATTTATACCCCCAGTAAATATGTCTTTATTTCTGAATCAAATCGGTTTGTTGTTAGCTTAAAAGTCATGCAAAAAGTTACGCAGGTGCTGATGATCTGTTTTTTCGTCTCTTATTTGTCTGTTCAGAGAAAACAGCTGAAAACCGTCAAAAACCGACTATTTTCGGAGCTAGCAACAAGTAGCGCCATCTATTGGATTAAAATCTCTGGGAGTTTGCCTTAGAATCACCTTTACTAACAAAGGGTGGAAAGCCCTCAAAGCATAGAAAGGAAACAATTTGAATAAAAATTAACAGATTTGATGGTCGACAGAGGTTTAAAAGGACAAATTAAATAATTAAGAAATTAAAATTTGCTGTGCCATAGCCTAGGGCAGGGCTGGCTAACGAGAGGGTTCAGAGTCGAAGATGGCAACCTTTGGAATGATGTTGAAAAATATGGGAAAATCAGCTGTAGCTCCGTGAAGTTTCCTGCTTTCGGTAAGATTGGAAACTTGTGTAATCATCTCCTCTCGTTTTTTTGTGGCTATAGATTTCTTAACTTCAATTGCCTCTGAAAACTCACCTGTATTCGTTATTATCACTTACGAAATGATCGGCGAATAGTTCAGAATTTTACTGTAAAATTAAATTAAAGGGGTAAGTTAGTAAAATTTTTGTAAAACTAAATGTGGGTTCGACAACTAAACCACCCGTTCCACAGAAATGTAGGTACTTACATATTACTGATATTTTTTTATATTCTTTCGGTGGGAGGGGCACTTCTTTGCGATGCACATGGAAAAAGCAAATAGGAAAGGTTATCAAATTTGTAACGTACACTGAAGATTGGTCGCAGATCCACCTTTGAAGTCGAAAGGCGCTTGTAGCCCGAAAAAGGTTGGCCGGGCCTAGTGTCTCCATTAATTTGCAAAGTTTGATTAAATAATTTATTTTCTGTTTCTTTTCAGATGCAAGCCTATTACTCTGTTTACAATAATCTATTCAGTGAAAACTTACCAAAACTCTACGAACATTTCACGCATATTGGATTGAGTGCTGACCTGTATCTCTTAGACTGGGTGTACACTGTCTTTTCAAAGGCCATGTCTCTTGACCTGGCGTCAAGAATATGGGATGTGTTTCTAAAGGACGGAGAAGAATTTTTGTTTCGAACTGCTCTCGGTAAATGCAACTTCCATGTTTTATAATGAGGCGGTTGTAAACTTTAGCTGAGTAGCAGTACTTGTGTTAGGAATGTTGATTCTTTTTTGAAAACTAGCAGCAATATCGATGGTGAAACCAAAATTTTCTGAAATCCTCCTGCTGAAATTGAGAGTAGCTATAAGAAAGGTATTTCGTTTTCTCGGAAGCAGCTTTTTGTCGGAAATGAGGCTCTTGATTACTTTTGCTATAAGCATTTGTGTGATTATAAAGTGAGAGAGGCGAACTAGAAACACTCCCCCCCCCCCCATGACAACAGTGAGCCATTTAAGAGCAAAAATGACAGAGTTATTCAGACATCATGGGAGATTTCTTTCTAATTTGTCTCTTTCTCTTTAGAAACCCACAGAGCAAAGCCTGAAATTAGATAGGAATCCCCCATAGTTGTTCTAGCGTAGCTCCGCCACTACGCCTTTAACTTTGAAGTCTTTTTGTGAGTCTGTTTGCAAATTTCATAAATTTTCAATGTGCTCGTAGTGATTTTCGCTGGATTTGACTCTAGAATTATCTATTCAATCGCTTTCAGCTAAAGTAAGTATTTACTTTATCACTAGATGAAAATTCCCTCTTGCAGTATTTAAAACCTAAGAGATGTGCCTAAAAATTTTTTATAGTCTGTCCCGCCTTACTTCACGGAGCTCTGACACGGAGCGTCTTTAGTCACGAGCTTTCAAACGAGTATGTGGTCGGTGGGTGTAGGATCAACAGTTAATTTTTGGTGGCCTTGGTAAATAGAAGCCCTGCACTCAAATTTCGAGACAAAGCAAACTTTGGCCGGCCGCCATTTGAATGCCGTAGCAGACAGAGATTTCTTATGTACATAAAAATGCATCTTTTGTCACGAGCTATCAAACGAGTATGTGGTCGGTGGGTGTACGATCAACAGTTAATTTTTGGTTTCCTTGGTAAACAGAAGCCCTGCACTGAAATTTCGAGTCAAAGCAAACTTCGGCCGGCCGCCATTGGAATGCCGTAGCAGACAGCGATTTCCAATCTATATTTTTGACATCAGTTGTTATCACCATTATTTTTGTCTATGAGTTTTCTTTTTTATTTCTAGGTATACTTCACGCAAGCCAAGACGTTCTTCTTACAATGGATTTCATCACTGGAGCTAAATACTTAACCAAATTACCGGACGATTTTTCCGGCGATAAACTTTTCAAATCAATTTCAGCGATGCGTATGAATGTCGGCAAACAATCTTTCAACGATATTCTAGACAATTACCTTCCGAGCAACTCGATGTCAACTGAACTTTTATGAAGTTATCAAGAAGCTATTAGGAAGCTAGGATTGATATTATGAAGCAGGTACTTTGCTTGTTATTTTATTATGTTCTCGCCCTTTCATTTTTGTCAGGGTTAAGGAAATTTTTTGAACCAATGCCACTGGATACAGTGCTTTGGGTCTTGAAATTCCATGTTACAGAGGTTCCTTTTTGTCTTTTATAGGTTCAATTTTGTTGGTTTGTAGTGTGTCTGAGGAGAAAGGCTCTTTACTGATTAGTCCACAAAATTCACTGGAGTGAAAATTGTTATTCAGAGTCAAAATTGGTGAAATGGGGCTCTTTCTCATTTTTACTATAAGCAATTGAGTCAATAATTCTTGAGTAAAATCCAGCAAAAATTACAAAATTTACACTGAGACTCACAAAATGACTGAACAGTTTAAGGCATAATGGCGGAGCTACGAAGGTGCCATGGGAGGTTCCTATCTGATTTGAAGCTTTTCTCTGTGTTTTTCAATAGAAAGAGTGACAAATTAGACAGGAATCCCCCACGACACTCTAGTAGCTCCGCCATTTAAGAGCAAAGGTGGCGGAGCGATGCAGGTATCATGGGAGATTCATATTTAATTTGTCTCTCTTTCTATAGAAATACATAGAGGGAAGCCTCAAATGGAGCTGTTGCACACTTCTGCTATAAGCGATTTAACAGTCGGTTCTGGTGTAAAAACCTCTAAAAATAACAATGGCAGCACTAAAAACTTCCGAAATCCACTCTTAAACTCAATAAACGCTTTTATTTACGAGGGCCTAACGGTGGCCGAGGGCAGTATAAGTGGGAGATTCCTATCTTAATTTCGTCACTCTTTCTTTGCTGACAAGGATGATTCACAGAGTAATTAGTCATCAGAGTGATGATCCACATCCGATGAATGGTACCTCAACACCTAGTGACACCAGTGTCAAATGAAAGAAGTCTTTAATGGGGCTATTGCACACTTTTGCTATAAGCGATTTAATAGTCGATTATGGCGTAAAAACCTCGAAAAATAACGATGGCGGCACTAAAAACTTCCAAAATCCACTCCTAAACTCAATAAACGCAGTTATTTGCGCGAGCGTAATGGTGGCCGAAGGCACTAACAATTGGAGATTCCCATCTAACAATTCTGAAACTCCATGAAGAAGTGACCAATAAGAGACTACTTTCATTTGACACCGATGTCACTAGGTGTTGCGGCACCATTCATCGGATGTGGACCATCACTCTGATGACTATACTCTGTGAATCATCCTTGTCAACATAGAAAGAGTGACGAAATTAAGATAGGAATCTCCCATTGTTAGTGCCTTCGGCCACCATTACGCTCGCGCAAATAACTGCGTTTATTGAGTTTAGGAGTGGATTTTGGAAGTTTTTAGTGCCGCCATTGTTATTTTTTGAGGTTTTTACGCCACAATCGACTAAAAAATTGCTTACAGCAAAAGTGTGCAATAGCCCCATTGGTCACTTCTTGATGGAGTTACAGTATCGTTTGATGGGAATCTCCCGTTATTACTACCCTCAGCCACCATTATGCCCGCGCAAATGAAAGTGTTTATCGAGTTTAGGAATGGATCTCGGAAGTTTTTAGTGCTGCCATCGTTATTTTTGGCGGTTTTTACACCAGATTCGACTATTAAATCGCTTATAGCAAAAGTGTGCAACAGCCCCATTAGATAGGAATCTCCCATGGATCCTGAGTAGCTCCGCTATCACAAATTAAACTTGAAAGTCATTTTGTTCGTCTGTCAGTGAATTTTGTAAATTTTGAATGTGCTCATAGTAATTTTTGCTGGATTTTACTCAAGTATCAACTATTTAATTGCATGCAGTGAAAGTTAACAAGAGCCGCATTGTATTTTTGGTGAAAATGAATACTCGGTATGACTCAGCTGTTGTCTGAAACTTGCAGAGACGTGCCAGTTTCATCTCAACTTGATCTTTAGAAGAGACTTTCAAGACCTTTAATTTCATTCGTCTCAAATTTTTAGTTTCTGTCATAAATCTTTGTGACCTGTCGTTTTATTAATTTTAAATATTTTTGATCTTAGAATGGCTAATTTTCACCAAAATACTTATTCTCATTGAGAAAATGGCAAAAGCTCAACTTGGACCTGAGATCAGTTAGAGTCCTATTTCTCATGAAGCATCACGTTTCTTGTTGCTGTTGTAAAATTTTGGCACAGAATATGACATTCAGAATGAAAACTCTCATAAGAGCCATTGGAAACATTTTTATGGTCTATTTCGGTGACTTGTCAAGATATCGGACTTATCCCTGTCTCTGTGTTTCTCATCGAATCATAAAATACTGCTTCCAAATGAACCTCAGGTTCCTTTCTGACCGTAGTATTCTGTGATTTTGGTCTTTGGGATCTTGCATTCTCATGGCAAGTTTGCATTTGTCTTACAATATGCAGGCATTTTGCTCTACATGGGAGGAAAATAAAGAAAATTGCACCCTTCAGAAGTTATGGGACAAACTTCATCCCAGCGAAGTTCGACTGCCGTGGAAATTTAGAACGGCTGGAAAAATGTTGATTTTTAATTTTCTGCAAATCTTATTAGACTGTTTTAGTGAATTGATGATGGGTTCAAGGTTTAACCAAAAGCTGGCTCTTTTTAATTTTCCAGTAAAAGCAATCTGCCAATGTTAACCCTTTCACTGCTACGAACGAGTATACTCGCGGAAAAAAAATCTTTCCTCAGAGCTACGCCCGAGTATACTCGCATTCGTGACTTCCATTGAATTTCCGGCCGTAGCGCTGCTGCGATTGAACCAAACATAGGACTATAGGTACTCATTCTGTCGGGAAAGATACGAACTACAAGTTACAAGTGTTTCCGATAGAATGCGTTGCCCCTTGATTTTAAAATATGTTTCTTCTCTGCATGTTTTGCTTCTGCTCAGCTGACGAAACCAAGTTAACCTAAGTTTGTCGGTATCGTGCTTGCCTCAAGGGTATGGATTTTTTGCAGGGAGTATACTCGTTTGTAGCAGGCAATAGGAATATCAACAAATATGATTTTGGATGATTTTTTTTGTTTTTTTTCTAATGATTTTTGGCCATCTGAAAATGATCGAATTTGCATAATTTTCGATTCCTAACTCAGCTGGGGGGTGGCTGCACCTGAATTCCTAACTCAGCAGGCAAAGGGTTAATGGAAACTTTGGCAACAAATTAAAAAAGTTATAGAAGCACAAAGTGTTTACTTTACAAACGGTATGTAACTCAATTTTGTGACCTAACTTCAGAGATAAGGAGGAGTGTCAAGGCCGGTTTTTGGCCCCAAAAATGGTCAATATTTAAGATGGTCTAAAAGTTCGTGTAAAATGGCTCTACTTACTCTTAAAGGCTTATATTTTTAGGTTTGGGTGGTGTTTTCGGGTTATTCGAGCTTTAGAGGCGTATTTTACCACCTCAAAGTGGGTCGGTTTTGTGTTTTTCACGGAAAATGCCCGATTTTGCGTTAAATTATTGAATATTTAGATGTGAGCCGGACATAGTTTGGTTTTCTCCTTTAGATATGTTATTATACCTCTAAAAATGAGTAACATACTGCAATATAGTCACCGAACTATGTCCGGCTCGTACTTAAATATCAGCTTTTCTGATTTCGTAAAAATGGAAAACTTGAACGAATTCTAAAAATTTACGTACAATAATACAAAACTGCATCTTTGCAACCTACAAAACGTATTTCATGGTTTAACAGGTGGCCAGGTTGCAATATAAGCATTACTACATTGATATTAATCGAATTCGTTCAAGTTTTCCATTTTCACGAAATCAGAAAAGTTGATATTTAAGTACGAGCCGGACATAGTTCGGTGACTATATTGCAGTATGTTACTCATTTTTAGTGGTATAATAACATATCTAAAGGAGAAAACCGAACTATGTCCGGCTCACATCTATATATTCAATAATTTAACGCAAAATCGGGCATTTTCCGTGAAAAACACAAAACCGACCCACTTTGAGGTGGTAAAATACGCCTCTAAAGTTCGAATTACCCATAAACACCACCCAAACCTAAAAATATAAGCCTTTAAGAGTAAGTAGAGCCATTTTACACGAACTTTTAGACCATCTTAAATATTGACCATTTTTTGGGGCCAAAAACCGGCCTTATTGACACTCCTCCTTTATAATAGAGACCACTATAGGGCTATGGTCACTCATTAGTTCAAAATTATTCGCATTTTTTTGGTTGGTTCGGTATAATCTTACCTGTATTGGATCTGTTGCAAACTTCTGCTATAGCTTGTCCCAGTAAAGATTATTGGATTTGACACTTCTATGATTTTTATGAAATTATCAGTTTCTCACCGCTCCTAACCAATCAGGTTGCCCTGTCTGAGGATAGAAGCTGATGTTTTCATTCAAACATATAGTTGTCAATTCCAGTCATTCTTGGAACAGCCTATACAGGCTTATTAATAGATGATTATGGGTAAAATCCTGTTAAAGTAACGATGAGGCAACTAAAGAATCATGAAATCCACTCCCAAACTCATGAAATGCTTTCAAACGCAAGACTGTAATGGCGGCCATTGCCGCCTAAATCTTATGGCAATTGTATGCTTCTTCTTTTTCTTGTGTGGTGTTGCGAGAACACCTCATAAGGATGGAGTTGATTGAGATAGAGAAACCCAATGTAATCGGTGGCAACGGCTGCCATTATGGTCTCGCGTTTGAAATCATTTTATGACTTTGGGAGTGGATTTCGTTATTTTTTAGTGCGCTAATCGTTACTTTTACAGGGTTTTACCCCATTATCAACTATTAATAAGCCTGTAGCAAAAGTTTGCAACAGCTCCATTACATCGAAATATTTTTATTGGTGGTCTCAAATGTGTCCTTGAAATTTGTTTTCGATTGGGTAATATCGGATATCTCGGAAAGGTGGCTCGAGTTAGAACATGAAACATCTGCGAACGCTCGTTGGAGGAACTTATATTGAACCAGTTTTTGTTTGAAACCAGGGGACCAAGCATTTACTTCATCGATAAACCGATTGTTGAGACTGTCTATGAGTGATGCTATTGGCCTAAAATTGTAAAGCTTGACTGTTATCATGGTAACCATTGATAAAGCGCTGGTTATTTAAATGATCTTCATTGAATGATGTCAAAAAACAGGCACTTTAACAATGGTTACCATAGCAACAGCCAAGTCTCACAATTTTGAACCAATAGCATCACTCATAGACATTCTTAATGATTGGTTTATCGACGAGGTAAATGATTGGACCCCCAGACCCAGTTATAAATTCATAGATTTATTGAAGAAAAAAAAGTTGATGATAAAACTTTTTGTGCAGCGCAGTTTGTCCTCTAGGAAATTAATTTTACGTGGTTTTTATTATTCTAATGTAATCAATGTGGCTGTACTGTGTATTATTTGGTTGTATATTTGTAGAAACAACAAAAAAAAGTCTGTTTTGCTAAAAGTCTTTATTTTTTTATTTACTTTTTAAGATTAATTAAGCATGACAATTTTTTATCTGTGCGTTAGTAATAATGATCTGATCTTACTACAATATTCTTATCTGTTAATTAGGATAGCAAATATTTTTTTTTTTATTCAAGGCTAATTTTTTTTTAACTGGGACGCAATGGAACATGATAGAATGGTACTTTTTATTATTGTAGAGTAGCCAAGTCATTGCAGGCGTCGTTAAAATTTGGCAACTCTGTCACATCTCTGTAAAAATTGAGATGAAGTTATTTTAAATAAAAGCGAATAAATAGGATAAAAGTTATCAAGATAGGCTTGGGGCCGAAGGATTTAAGTCGCGTTATATTAGTTACCAAACAGTTCTGCAGGGGCAGCACTAGGCATGCATGCAATGTTGACTTATGTCACTTTGTGGCTTTCTCAAAAAAACGAAATTAAGAGTGAAAAAGAGGGAATTTTTGTAAAGTAGCAAAATAAAAATCCCTAGTTATTTTTTCATTTTGAATTTATTTTTTTGGAAGAGCCAATTGGAGAAGAAAGTAAAGATTCAGTTTGCAAATTTTGACAATGCCTAAAGTGACTTAATAAGCTGTACTCTTCAAGTGCTACCATGAGTAACCCACTCCATCACTTTCCATGAATAAAAAAGTAGCCTTTACATTCTCAAACTCTCAACCAGAATTGAGTCGGTTGAACAGACAGCAAATACTTTTGACTTTAAATTGACAAGATAGCTGTGGTATTATTTCGGTTGTGTTCTGTCAAGGCGATTCTTCAGCGTTTAGTGCCGATTTATGCCACCAGAGCGCTACCGTTCGATTAATGTCAAATTACAGGCCAAAAGTAATTTGTATTTAAGAAAACGGAATGTCAGTTATTAGATAATCATCTGAAGAACGTCACTGCAAAATATCTTGTCAATAACTTCAAATATAAGACTGAAAATACCAACAAATGAAATATTGCAAATTGATACAAGAATGGATTTGCGACATTTCATTTTTTGGTGCTTTCAGCCTTATTTTTGAAGTTATTGAGGAGCTATTTTTCAGACACATTCTTCAGATGATTGTCAAGTAACTGACACTCCGTTTTCTCAAATATAAATTACTTTAGGCCTGTAATTTGACATTAATCAAATGGCTCTGGTGGCAAAAATTGGCATTAAAAACTGAAGAATCACCTTATGTACTAACCAAGGTACCGCCAATTGAAAGTAAGATAAAATTACAGGAAACCATGCTCTGATAGCATATTGTGTCTCTTCACACTGCAATAATAATTCATCACTTAAAACCAAACGGAACTAAAACTGCAAGTTAACTCATGGTTACCTGTGGAACGTTTTCAAAATCTTAAAACTTGGATCTGCAAACTTACAGCAACAACAGAAGCAAAATTATATTATTTTCTTTGCTATAGATTGTTTCAGAAGTTTAGGCGCACCTAGAGCAATAATCTTTAGAATTTTCCAATGTTATTTCTCGTATTATGTAATAAAATTGAATGACAAAGAATTTGAGAGTTTGCTTTTCGTTGAGAAACGATTGAAAATCCAAAGGTCTAACCCTTTCCACTCCACCATTTTTCGAGATGAACCTTCCTGTTCTCCGCTAGAACTCCGAGAACTAGAGCTTTACTGGTAAGTTCAGAAGAAGCCCGTGAGAGCGCAGCACTTCTCAGACACCTATTTTGTCCAGTTGATAGCGTCAATATCGAGCTACAAAATTTTGTCGACTACAGCTCAACAGTGGAGTGGAAAGGGCTAAGTTGAAGGCAAGTTTTGTTTTGATTTGGAGCCATGAAACTTGGAAATTTGCTGAAGATTATTGGTGTAGGTTCCAACGAAACATTTTCACCAATTCTCCTAAACCTCTCCTGAGTGCTGGTAGACTTGCGTTTTTAATCTTGTTTTAATATTTTTCTGATTTTGGTCGTTTATCAATCGGCACGCTCAAATGTCATAATCTTAATTTGGCTGCTACGATGCTCATCCTCCAACTTGCTTTAAACTATGAGCTCATTTTTACGTAAGTTTGGTCTTCGAAGCACTGTCCAATGATGACATCCATAATTGAGGACTGATCCTTCGAAAGGGCGGATGTGACGAAAATCGGTTTTGAGAAAATCAAGTATAAAGCTTTAAAAGCAGTGTATTTCTCCAAATGTTTTGAAGTTACATACTTCAATTAAATGTAATATAGTAGAAACCCTCTTCTTTCATTTTCTGTTGAGGTTTTTCTCTAAAATTCATTCCAAAAAAAAATTAAGGCCATTTTAAAACAGTGTAACATCTGCCCTTTTGGCAGAAAACGACTTTTTTCCCAAAAAATCTACCAATGGAAGGTGGAAATGCAAAGTAATTAGCATAACGTACAAAATAAGCAGTCTTTTAAGATGTATCAAAGCTTTTAAGGTAAAATAAAAGAAAATGAAAACAATCTTCTGATGATTAATAGGATTTAAAAGATTTCTTCTCAGGTACTTGACATTGAATGTTTCTGGTCGCTCTTTCTGAAACGCTGTGCTTGCTGTTGAGTAACGTACCATAGCCTAACTGATAAGGCATCATGTACCAATTAAAATAAATAAATAAATAAATTAAAAGGTGTAGCGCACACGCACCACTTTCCTCTCACCCTTGTGTACTATTTTATCTTCTGTGAGCTCAATTTTGCAGATTTAATAACAAAATTTTGTTTGTAAGATATTGAGAATACAAGGAATCAGAATAGCCGTTTTAAGCCAAAAGGGCGGAAGTTGAACACCCGCTCTTTCAACGGATCGGTCCTCACTTTGCTTGTTCGCCCAAGTCTAATGCTGATTTTTTTTTTTTTTTTTTTTTTTTCTGGTTGAGAGTCATTTACAATTTTGCTCTTGCCAATTAGGTATTTAACTCAGTATTCTTAAGTTAATATACTCGTATTGTTAATTATTTAGTTTTTATCAAATCTTTGTCATTGAATCAATGCTCGCTAGAACCAGTGTTGCCATTTATGGCGGAAAATAACTGAATTTTACATTGAGTCAAATGAGACGAATCGAATAATTATCCGAAAAATAGCAACACTGGCTAGAACGTACTTTAATTTGTATCCAATTAAGAAACCTTTTAACTGTCTGCTTTTTTCTCCAACAAATCATTCCAAGAAGGTTATCCAAGATCTATCCAAGAAGGTTTTTAGATGATTCTTCAGCATTTAGTGCCGATTTCTGTCACCAGAGCCCTGCCTGTCGTTCGATTAATGTCAAATTACAGGCCAAAAATAATTTATATTTGAGAAAACGGAGTGTGAGTTACTAGACAATCATCTGAAGGAAGTCTTTGCCAAATACCTCGTCAATAACTTTGAAAATAAGGCTGAAAATACCAAAATATGAAATATCCCACTTCGATACAAGAATCGTTTTGCGATATTCCATTTTTTGATACTTTCAGCCTTATTTTTGAAGTTATTGAGGAGCTGTTTTGCAGACACATTCTTCAGATGATTGTCTAGTAACTGACACTCCATTTTCTCAAATATAAATTACTTTCGGCCTGGTAATTTAACATAAATGGAATGGTAGCACTCTGGTGGCAGATATTGGCACTAAACGCTCAAGAATCACCTGAAGCTAGTTGTTAACATGTTGATTCATGACCTATTATTTACGGTCTCCTCCTGTTGTGCCAGGGAAAAATAGTGAAAACTCCTTTCCTTGTACTACAAGCCGAAAGAAAGTCCTTTTCGAAAAATGTTTCTTTGAAAATTTTCAGATAATGAATGAGAATCGTTATATTACTTTTAGTGCACTGGGTGGCTATGCAGAAGAAAATAAAAGCGAGAAGGATCATCATCATTATTTATCTAAAAAAAAAACAGTAACTATTCCTGCCAAAACCGTTCTTGTTCACCCCTACTTTTTTACCTTCATCTTTAATGAGTTTGCTCTTAAGTTGAACGTCCCTGTTAAATTTTATTGCTGGCCTCTTACTATTCTTTTTTTTCATCATTAATATCTTGTAATTTGGACGCTTTTTAGGTGTGTTGTTAAATTCATCAGACTAGCTACTGTTGAGTCTCGATCAGAAAAATCTGAATTAATTGCGATTGCTGTTGGATGGTTAAGCATGTTTCTCATTGTTTGTTGTGATCCGTTTTGATGCTTTTTGGTTTATGTTTTGATTCTGAAATCATCAGTCTTGAGAGCCTGCAAATCTCCAAAACTGCTTGTTATGCTGGACCATATTTTTAAACTAGAAGAAAAAACGAGAAATAAAATTAAATTTAATTCATAATAAATAGCCAATCTTGTAACTACAATTAAAATTAAGCTCAACAGTCAAAATGACTCCTAAGACTCTAAGGTCAGTTTTAAGCACTGATGGAGAAAGAAATAAAAATTATTGTAAATATGGATCAACCTTAATCAATTGAGGCCATTTTCAGTAAAATGGCCGAGCGTGTGCGCTCTTCCAGAAAAATCAACACTGTGATTGAATAGGAAATTATGTCCGAAAAGCGTACCTTTTGTTTTATTGGCCCTTTTTCCGGAAACGGCTTCAATTTATGATATTGATTTATTTCATCCATGGCTGGTGGATACCATTGTTGCCAGATATATGGTTTCAGCCTCTATTTTTCCTATTTGAATGAATGCTAAATGTGCAAATTCATTTTAACCCAAAATCTGATAATCTTATCGATTAGATTTACCAAATTCCAAATCAAAACAATTCTAACTTTCAGATTCTATCCACAAGGTGGACTTGGTTTTACTTTTTGATGGGTTTAATGATATTTATTCAGAAACAGAAACATGAGAAAACCTTCCCTCTTCCGAATTCTATGGGTACAATTCAGAGACTTTTCTTGAGATCTACTTAACTTGACTTGGCTTGAGAAATACTGCAGTCAAGTCAAGTGAGATAAATTGCAATTTAGAGACGCTCACTGTATATTTGCAATTCTTGAAAAATCTTAAGTTTAGTTCAAGGTAGCTGATAAGCTTTAGTGAAATTACCTCCTTGAGATTTATCTTGAGTGGAGAACTGTGTGTTTTCAAAGAGTTTCTTAATTGCCAATTCGTGCCTACTTTTACTTGGAAATCCCTTGAAACTTTTTCAAGAAATCTCGAAGCATTTTAGTTAAAATTTTGTTCGTGAATTACAACTTGAATTTGGAAGAATTTTTAAGTTCTAGTTCAAGTCAAGTCTCAAGAAAAGTCTCTGCTTTGCACCCTGAGACATTAACTAGGTGGGTACCTATACCTATGTCACAAAACTTAGGGAGAAATAGAGAAATTTTGTGAGAAATAAAAACATACTCATCCCTTAAATTTAAAGCTATAACTCATTTTTATATTTGTGTTTGATTGAAGTTAAAGCAGTGGCGTCTCATGCAATGTGGCAACAATGGTTTTGCTCCATTTGAACCTACTTAAAATAATCGATCTTCAGGGGATCAACGATACTTGATCAAATAAATAAATGATATAATTTATTTATTTATTTATTTATTTGATATTATTTATTTATTTATCTGTATTGGGCTAGTAACATTTCTTCTAGTACTTGATTAAATCGATGCATAGGTAGCGTTCTAGAATTCATCCCTTCATTGTCTTGATGCAGAAAAGATTATGAAGAACAGCACTTTCCAATATACATAGATATACTACATCATAGGATAAAGTAATCTTTTTTGCACGGATGCAGTAAATGGTTGAATTCTAGAACGCTACCGTAGGTTCAAATGGCTAAAGGACATGGTTGCCAAATAGCACGAGCCACTACTGAGTTGAAGACACCTCCTATTAATAAAAAAAAATGTAATCCCTGTTCATTGTTCAAATTGCAGTTTGCAGTAATGGGGTCTAAATTGTCCAAAATATCAACTTTCTTAATTGTTGTAAATTGAATATCAGAATGTGACGCCATCTGTGGAAAGGGCCCTGAAAATAAGAGATTAGGGTCAGGTTATTGGATCTCATTCTGTGAAAACTACCCCTTGGCCTTCAGGCTTCAGCCTCTATCAGAAAAGGCGGTCGCTTTTCATAGTCCTTTTTTCAAATTGCTCCTTGAGGCAGAAATTCGGAGCCACAGTCAAAATTTAAATTAGCAACTCTCCTCAAGAAAACAGCGAATAATACTTTTAGACCTGTAATTTACCATTCAAAAACTAATTCAAGATGTTTCAGCATAGACAGAAATTACTTTCCATGATTACAGTTTGAAATTTTTCAATCAGAGCTCTGAAACTGGAGAGTGGAGCTGCTCTGGCTCAGGGCTCCGATCATAATAACTCAAACTGTAATCATTGAAAGCCATTTCTGTCTGCGCAAAATCATTTTGAATCAGTTCTTGAATGGTAATTTACAGGTCTCAAAGTATTATTTATTGTTGTCTCGAAGAGTGGTGGGAGTTGCAATTTTGACCGTGGCTCCGAATCCCTATCTGAAGCTTCCCATATAATTCACAAGAATGAAGGGGATTTTGTTGAAGCTACGATTGTAGGACTAAGCCACCTAATTAGTTTTGATTTAATGACTTTCCTTCTGAGCTTTTCCTTGAAGCTACACAAGAAATGAAAGTTTGCTAAAAGCACATGTTTGAAGTATCAATTTATTCCATTTTTGAAGTATAAATTTTTTCCTATTGAGGCCATATCTGGCAAAGGGGCCCATAAAACAACGGGTGTGCTCTTTCTGGAAAATCAGCATTGTGATAGAAAGGAGACTTCTGTCTGAAGAGCGCACCCTATGTTTTGTGAGCCCTTTTTTTTTCCGGAAATGTCCTCAATCTTTCTCAGCTTCTCTGTATCTTTTGAGAAAGAAGTCCTCAACTCAAGGAGCCTTTGAAGGAGCAACTAAAAACACATTGCTCTGATTACGTAGCTTTGTCTATAGCTCAAATCATCAGCAGAGTTAAAACATTGAAGTATGATTTTTTGCGTTTTTATACTCTGACGTACATATCATAACTCGTAAAGCATCTTCAATTTCTTGGACAAACAATTTAAAAGCACATTCAGACCAGAAATTGTATGCTCGAAAGTTTGGAGGTGTCCTTACGGCCTGGTTTTTAAATGTAAAGAGAAATATTTATTGCTGTCGTGGATCTGAAAACGCAAATTTATCAAGTCTGGCAAAAATGCTTCAGTGCAATTTTCTAAGGGTGTATAAGGGTTTGAATTACTTTGTTTGCTCCAACTTTAAAAGGTATGGTGCTTATGGATCATTGTTTTGTTCATTTTTTTTTTTTTTTCCTGCCTAAAATTGCATAGTAATACATATTTACATATTAATTTTTTACGCAGCGATGTCAAACACTGTAAGGTTAGCCTGAGTGAATCTCAGGGCTCTTTTCTCAGACTGCGTCAAAATTTGTTCAAAATTCTGCAAGGATTTAATGTTAAAATTGTTATATTGACGGAAAATTTTAAAATACATGTACGTATTCTGTTTTATTTCTTTGCGTCTTATCTTCTCTTTATCTCTGTTCCTGGTGTATATATTTGCTTGTTTATTTTTTTTTTTTTGTATGCTCTTGATCAGTCTACTTGTTCACCTTGATGTACTATGACTTTCAAAAGAAAGTATCCTGGTGGAAATTTTCATTCTTCCATTTCTCGATCAATTTTA
Organism: Trialeurodes vaporariorum; assembly: GCA_011764245.1. Classification (NCBI taxonomy): domain Eukaryota; kingdom Metazoa; phylum Arthropoda; class Insecta; order Hemiptera; family Aleyrodidae; genus Trialeurodes; species Trialeurodes vaporariorum. Next base: position 59,922,194 of record VMOF01000369.1, read on the forward strand.
CAGACGTTTGCAGTTGGATTTCAGAGTTTATTAGAATTGGCGCTTAAATGTATGCCTTAAAAAATCTTAAACTGTTCGGAAAATATTGAAAAAAAAAAAATATTCAAGGACGATTTCAATGAGTGGATTTTCTTTTGAAGATCATAGTACATCGGTCTTTTAGGCTGGGAGCACAGTTTAGCCGTCTTTTTTTTATCCGTTCCCGGATCGCCGATGGTTTTACGGTTTTCATTACACCTAGAATCCTAGGGGTGGGGAAGGTTTAAGTGAGTTTTTGCCTTTTGCTAATGAAAAAAAGAAGTTTTCCCTTCTATTTCTGAAATAACCGGCTTATCCGGCTTCGCTGGATATTTCAGCCAGATAATCGCCAGTTACCGGATATCCGGTGTAACCCTCCTTTCTATGCAGTTCATCTTCAAGGGACTCTAGTTTGTACCAAAACCTAAGACAAGACTTTAAACAATTATTATCAGGAACAACGAGCTTCATCCAAGAGTGAAGAAAAATGAGGGTTCAACAATTAATTAATAGATGCAAAATTTTTGTGCCCTTGTTTTGCGTATATTTAAGAGCATTCTACAATCTATCGGAACTAATTCAATTGTTTGAAGGAAATATTACTTATGTATCAGTTGATAAGTGTACCCATTGCCCATAAAAACACTCAAATCGGAAATCTTTGTTTCAATCAGTTGAATCACAGATGGATTAGAGAATGCCATTGAATATAAGCAGAACTGTTAACACTGTCTCAATCGTGGTAAAAATGAGCGTTAAGTTAAATAACATGTCTCAAAAAAGGAATAGACTGATTGTGAGTTATCTATTACACTTCCAAATTGGTCCACGTACCTACTTCCCATTCACAGTTTGGTTACTACACCTGTGCTAAATATCCCTGACACTTTTTTGAGCAAGTGCTCTGTCTGCTTTCATATAATGGCTTTGACAAAGCTGTCTGAGGCCAGATGTCTCTAAATCCTAACTCCAGTGGCGTGGAGTGCAATCTAGCAACGCTGCATTTTGTCCATTTAAACTCTAGTAAAATATTGATTCAAGCTACCAGGAAGTGTACCTCTTATTTCAGTATTTTTCATCCGTTTAAATGGACTGGATGACGGTGTTGTGAGATTGCACGAGACGCCTCTGCGTGGATCTACGCCCAAAGAATTTTAAAGTATGTTCCAAGTACCGTACTGTATAATACATGAATCAATGTATATTTATAATTTCACTCCTAAAATTCAAAAAAAGATGCGCATAACTGTGGTCGGTGGTGCATACGATTTTGGTCGCAGACATTGGTGGATCCAGGCCTGGAACAAACTTAGAATCCCCCCCCCCCCGTCAACCCATTTTCCTTTTTCTTTTAATCTTTTCCCACACTTTTTCCCCTTTCAAGTCAAACGGGAAAGGACAAACCTCCCCCCCCCCCCCCCCCCCCCCCAAGTATCCGCCAATGGTTGCAAATTCGTGATTATTGTCAGTCCCGTAGCGCTGTAATATTTCAGCTCTTTCCGATTTGGGAAGGAAGACAATGTAGGTAAATCAATTGGGGGTTTAAAGGTTTGAGAATAAAATCAGGAAACGAATAGGCTGCTGTCACATTAAGTAAATATATTTTATTTAGTGATCAGGTTTCAAAATGACAGTAACTCCTGGGGGAAAAAAACCGGATTGTTGTCTTTTTGAAGTTGCCTTGCTTTTTTAGGCGTCTGCTTGCAATGACCAAATGACGGTTTAATGGGGCCCTTGCAAACTTTTTCTGTGAGTAAATGAGTAGTCAAATCTGATGTAAAAACTAGCAAAAATCACGAACATCATGCTTATTGTAAGTCTCAAATTCAGTAGTACACTCACATAACTGCTATAACGGCAAGTTCGTAGTGGCCGTTCAACGCAGATACCTAAGTATCATTGGAGATTCCTATAATTTATTATGTATAACTTCCCCTACGGAAACACAGAGATATGTGTCAATTTAGATAGGCTCATCAATCTTCCATGATACCTGCGTCCCGGGCCGTAGCTACACCTCTGAGGGCCCCGCGGCGAGATGCATTTCGGGGGCCACCAGAAAATTAGAGAAGATGACTGGGGATGTTGTGGGGGGTTACTCGGACCCTCTTGCTCTTCCGGGACACCCCGAATGTAATTTTAAATGGGAAAACAGACTTACGAGCAAACCTTCCTTTTTGGTGGGATTTTATTCGCTGACAAGGCTCAGCTCAAAATGTCCCCTCTCGTCTTCCGAGGCACCGCCTATGCAATTTTGAAGAGGAATTGAGACTTACGAGCAGACCCGTCTCTTTTAAAAGCTTATCGGCTGACAAAGCGCGGGGCTCTCAAAACGCTCCCTCTGCTCTTTCGGGGCACCACCAATGTAATATTAAAGGGGAAAACAGACTTACGAGCAGACCTGTCTTTTTTGTGGGATTTTAATCGATCTGAAGGCTCAGGGCTCTCAAAACGTCCCATCTGCTCTTACAGGGCACCGCCAATGTAAGTTAAATAGGGAAAACAGACTTACGAGCAGACCTGTCTTTTTGGTGGGCTTTTAATCGATCTGAAGGCTCAGGGCTCTCAAAACGTCCCATCTGCTCTTCCGGGGCACCGCCAATGTAACTTTAAATGGGAAAACAGACTTACGAGCGGACCTGTCTTTTTGGTGGGCTTTTAATCGATCTGAAGGCTCAGGGCTCTCAAAACGTCCCCTTTGCTCTTCCGGGGCACCGCCAATGTAACTTTAAATGGGAAAACAGACTTACGAGCAGACCTGTCTTTTTGGCGGGCTTTTAATCGATCTGAAGGCTCAGGGCTCTCAAAACGTCCCATCTGCTCTTCCGGGGCACCACCAACGTAACTTTAAATGGGAACACAGACTTACGAGCAGGCCTGTCTTTTTGGTGAGCTTTTAATCGATCTGAAGGCTCAGGGCTCTCAAAACGTCCCATCTGCTCTTCCGGGGCACCGCCAATGTAACTTTAAATGGGAAAACAGACTTACGAGCAGACCTGTCTTTTTGGTGGGCTTTTAATCGATCTGAAGGCTCAGGGCTCTCAAAACGTCCCATCTGCTCTTCCGGGGCACCACCAACGTAACTTTAAATGGGAACACAGACTTACGAGCAGGCCTGTCTTTTTGGTGAGCTTTTAATCGATCTGAAGGCTCAGGGCTCTCAAAACGTCCCATCTGCTCTTCCGGGGCACCGCCAATGTAACTTTAAATGGGAAAACAGACTTACGAGCAGACCTGTCTTTTTGGTGGGCTTTTAATCGATCTGAAGGCTCAGGGCTCTCAAAACGTCCCATCTGCTCTTCCGGGGCACCGCCAATGTAACTTTAAATGGAACACAGACTTACGAGCAGACTCGTCTTTTTGGTGGGCTTTTAATCGATCTGAAGGCTCAGGGCTCTCAAAACGTCCCATCTGCTCTTCCGGGGCACCGCCAATGTAACTTTAAATGGGAACACAGACTTACGAGCAGGCCTGTCTTTTTGGTGGGCTTTTAATCGATCTGAAGGCTCAGGGCTCTCAAAACGTCCCATCTGCTCTTCCGGGGTACCGCCAATGTAAGTTTAATAGGGAAAACAGACTTACGAGCAGACCTGTCTTTTTGGTGGGCTTTTAATCGATCTGAAGGCTCAGGGCTCTCAAAACGTCCCATCTGCTCTTCCGGGGCACCGCCAATGTAACTTTAAATGGGAACACAGACTTACGAGCAGGCCTGTCTTTTTGGTGGGCTTTTAATCGATCTGAAGGCTCAGGGCTCTCAAAACGTCCCATCTGCTCTTCCGGGGCACCGCCAATGTAACTTTAAATGGGAACACAGACTTACGAGCAGGCCTGTCTTTTTGGTGGGCTTTTAATCGATCACAAGGCTCAGGGCTTTCAAAACGTCCCCTCTGCTCTTCCGGGGTACCGCCAATGTAAGTTTAATAGGGAAAACAGACTTACGAGCAGACCTGTCTTTTTGGTGGGCTTTTAATCGATCTGAAGGCTCGGGGCTCTCAAAACGTCCCATCTGCTCTTCCGGGGCACCGCCAATGTAACTTTAAATGGGAACACAGACTTACGAGCAGGCCTGTCTTTTTGGTGGGCTTTTAATCGATCACAAGGCTCAGGGCTTTCAAAACGTCCCCTCTGCTCTTCCGGGGTACCGCCAATGTAAGTTTAATAGGGAAAACAGACTTACGAGCAGACCTGTCTTTTTGGTGGGCTTTTAATCGATCTGAAGGCTCAGGGCTCTCAAAACGTCCCATCTGCTCTTCCGGGGCACCGCCAATGTAACTTTAAATGGGAACACAGACTTACGAGCAGACCTGTCTTTTTGGTGGGCTTTTAATCGATCTGAAGGCTCAGGGCTCTCAAAACGTCCCATCTGCTCTTCCGGGGTACCGCCAATGTAAGTTTAATAGGGAAAACAGACTTACGAGCAGACCTGTCTTTTTGGTGGGCTTTTAATCGATCTGAAGGCTCAGGGCTCTCAAAACGTCCCATCTGCTCTTCCGGGGCACCGCCAATGTAACTTTAAATGGGAACACAGACTTACGAGCAGGCCTGTCTTTTTGGTGGGCTTTTAATCGATCTGAAGGCTCAGGGCTCTCAAAACGTCCCATCTGCTCTTCCGGGGCACCGCCAATGTAACTTTAAATGGGAACACAGACTTACGAGCAGGCCTGTCTTTTTGGTGGGCTTTTAATCGATCTGAAGGCTCAGGGCTCTCAAAACGTCCCATCTGCTCTTCCGGGGCACCGCCAATGTAACTTTAAATGGGAACACAGACTTACGAGCAGACTTGTCTTTTTGGTGGGCTTTTAATCGATCACAAGGCTCATTGCTTTCAAAACTTCCCCTCTGCTCTTCCGGGGTACCGCCAATGTAAGTTTATTAGGGAAAACAGACTTACGAGCAGGCCTGTCTTTTTGGTGGGCTTTTAATCGATCTGAAGGCTCAGGGCTCTCAAAACGTCCCATCTGCTCTTCCGGCCTGCGCAAAGGGCCTGCGTCTCGCCGCCATTAAGCCCGATTCTGATATTGAAATTCGTGATTTTTTAGTTTCGGTACTCATCGTCATTTTTATAGGTTTTAATGCAAGAATCAACTCTTCAATCCCACATTGCTCAAGTTTGCACGAGCTCCCAAATCTAACTGGTTTTTATAAGATGTTGTATGTACTTTTAGAATGTATGTATGGTCTTGTACTCGTTTTCATATTTTTTTACGTGAGAAAATGGCCAACGACTCGGCTAGGTATGGGTCAAATACATACTAAAATGGTTATTTAAAATTGTCGAATAAAAAAAATCGGCCGGAGGAATAATTTTAATTTGAGGAATGTGTTCCTCAAATACATCACAACGACTTCCCATTGTCAGAATAATGGGGTCCTAGACTTTTGCATTTGGGTGCGCTTCGAACCCAACGTGATGTTATTGGCCTGGCTTGATTTTGCTGAACACTTAAATGAAAATGCCTAGATATCTTTCAATTCATTGTTAATATTTCCAGGCGGAGCGACATTTTAAATTCGGTGCAAAAATATCAAAGCCGCCCGCGTTTAAAACTTCAACAGTCACCGGTCTGTGTGATGTTTGTTGTTTTCGGGGTCACGTGATGATAATTTTACAACAAGAATTTTCGGGACTGTCCTAAGGTAAACTTCCTTTGTGTTTTTCATCATTTATTAGTTCGAATAACCAATTTAACTTTGTTTCAACGATTTATCAGTAAGTTCGTCATTCTTTTTGATATTAGAGTGTTATTCAAACGACGATTGTCACCAGATGTTCAGGAAATCGCCCCTCGTATCCAGCCAAACTCGTCTTGTCCCACTCGAAATGGCGTCTCTTGCACATGGATTCTTTGCACCCGGTTTCACTTTCCGGGGAATTATTTTTCCTTATTAACGCTCGTTTCGTTTACTAGCATCGGCTTCGACCTCGAGCGATTATTAATCGTCTTCAATTGGAGGAATGCGCCCTTTCCAATATCCTTATTTCTCTTTGTTATTACCTGTTGGAATGGTATCATGTATGCTTTGGAGGAATGTTTGATTTGCACACTGCTGATTACCCAAATCATTTCCTGATTTCTCTTGGATTTCCCACTTCCTAATCCTTTGCAGGGAAAGTTTTCTTCTCTCTGCACATCTGCTTCTTTCTGTAGTTGATAGGTAGCTTGCCCCAATTCTAGTTTTTAACCCGAAGTTTAATCAGCTGAGTTCTTGGGGTAGTCTAAAGTGTACTTCTAAGTAGATCAATGTTGATCGAAGTTGATCCTCGAGATAGCTTACTCTCCTTGCAGTCTACTTCCTTTCAATATTCTCTTGGCATCTGTGTCAGCTCTAATGAATTGTTTGCCATTGTCTTTTTCCATGATAATTCATGAAGGTGTTACATCAGTGGCCGATCATGTAAGCATTCACGCAGCGGACGATTGTTGTTTCGCTTACTATTACATCAAACTGGCCACCCCACGAACTCGAGTCTTGTGTAGTTAGAATCTCTAGAGCTGGCTCTCAATATGATTTGCATTTTGTTTATATTTCTTACGTTCATCATGCGTTCAAATAGGCACTTTTCCATGCGCATTTCTTAGGCTGTATAATAGGCAAGTCTTGTAAACATAGGTACTTTCTTGATTGACTCTCAATTTTTTGCATACAGCAGTAACTCTCTGTTTGAATTATTACTTTGAGATCAAACTATGGCGACTTTTAATCTTTGTTGAAGTTATCGTACTAACTTACTCCCATATGTGGTAACCCACGCAACTGCGCATACATGTGAACATTGTTCTACAAAATTTCTTCTCCTTAAACTTGATAGCAATTGATAACTGTATGGTGGTAGGGGAAAAGCAGAATAAGTTTCTAGTCTTGCTTTTAAAATTCAGAGTGGATTTGCCCTTTCCTCAGTGTTTCCTACAGACTAAGTGAAATATAATCTTTATTCACCGTAAATAATGTTTGTTTTGCTTTGATTCCACTTTTATCACCTATTATTGGAAGCATTATTTTACCAATAATGGTTTTCTTTTTCTCTTCGCCATTAATTCCATTGGTTTGCTTTAATCTTTCCCATCCTAATGCAGTGAAACATTGTGCTATTCTGATAGGCGTCAAGCCGGAATCATCGTTGATAGTAGACTTTTTTGCATCTCAGCTAGCCTGGCCTCTCTTTTCATCATTGAACGAAACTCTTCCCAGGTTGGTCTTGGGCTTGTCTTTTTCAGGCAACCATTATGTTCCGTCTGGATGGTTTATTTTTCGTCATAGTTAGATTTAAGCTACGACTAAAGCTTCTCCGTAGTAGAGGAGTGGATTTCAGACGTTGTAGTGTCACCATTGTTGTTTTTGCTGGTTCATGCCTTCACATAAACTCTGATAGTTTAAAGATGACCTCTGGGCTAAGAAGGAAAGAATTAGTTTTTGTTGAACTTTGCCCCAATGGTCCATTTTCCTTTCAGTTTATATTTTACATTCATTTCTATTTGTGCCTTGATGATGTTAGGAAGTACGCTTCTTGAAGTCACGATACCTTTAGTATTTTGAATAGTAGATTACTAGGAGTTTATCGATGTACAGTGTTGACTCGCTGAAGATGCATCGAAACGAGGCAGGGGGTGTTGATGTATTAGCATGAAATAATTTCAGTTGCGTTAAATTTTTTTGTTTTTTTCCATGCGATTTTGTTTTTTCTATGAAATTATTAATAATGGCTCTTGTCAAATCTTAATACTTGAGATTCTCTAGATCTACCCAATTTTAGATTATTTTTGTTCTGTATTTCTTGATAACATACAGGAAAGTATGGTTCAGTTTCTCTTGTCGCGAGTGTAGTTTTAGTGGTAGGCTTACTTACTTGAATGACTTTTAGGAAGTAACTTGTTTTGAAAGGAAATTATGAAAACATAAATAAAATGAAGTCTAATTACAACTTCAATTTTAAGTAACTACTTGAATCAAAGTGATTGGCAGACCTTGAATTACGACCACTTAACTGCTAGGAACTGAACTCTTCGGAGTCCAGTGACAGTTTTCATGGTCATTGTTTACCTGGTACTGCATGTCAAATTGGTCTCAATTTAATTTCATGAAAATTGAGGAAAGTATCTGAATAATTGGCAAAGTAAAATGCCTGAGGAAATTTTATTTACTCTCTCCGTCTTGTGTGGAATTTGGAGGTTAATGAATAAAAAGTTTATTAATCGAATGTAAAGATGCTTTTGCTGACTTCTCATCAGTCTCCTGCCCCCCGGGCCAAAAGAATTTTTCCTGTTCCGGAAGGGAATTTTTTTAAAAAATTTGGGCGTATCGTGTAAGTAGGTCCTTCCTATCTATTGAAGTTCTTAGATCCGCCACTGTAACTCATGAAACGTGGGATGTCAAAAGCTGGATCATGTAAGATTCCCATCTAAGAATATTGTCATTCCACCAAGAAGTGGCAAATAAGAGATGACTCTCTTTTGCAGTGAGGTCACGGGGTGTCACGGTTCCATTAATGGCTTGTTAATCACTCTTCTGGTGACTATTTACTCTGTGAATCTTACTTCCAAGCATAGAAAAAGTGACAAAATTAAGATGGGAATCTTCTATTTATTAGTGCCCAACACCGCCATTAGGATTGTGAGTTTAGGAGTGGATTTCGTAAGTTTACAGTGCTTCCATCATTATTTTTGAGGTTTTTACGACTGAGTTGTCCCTTGAAAGTGCCTATAGCAATAATGTGCTACAGCCCTTTTCTTAAACCTCTGGAGGTGGATAGTTGTGCTAAAAACTAACCTCAAACTGTTTGGTCATGACTGTTGTGGGTTTATTTTTTCATATGATAACATGGTACGGTGATTTAAAGCTATTTTCTACAAGAAAAAAAAGTCTTGAACAAATTCAAATGATTGCATGAGAAGATTTAGAGATTTGCTAGCTATCGTAGTTGATGATCTTAGAGTCACAACATGAACAAATGTGCATTTAACCAAACAATAAGTAACATGCTTAGCTGGGTACTCAGTGTAAGTCCTAGTTTCATCAGTCTGAATCCAGTTGCGCTCAGCTAGAGCCCGCGAGGCCCCTGCAGTGGGAGGGGGGGGGCAAGGCCTCAAGTAGCGCAAAGAGAAAGGAAGAAAATTAATGAATAAAGGAGAAAAAGAGACGAGAAAAAAAGAAAAGGAAAACATAGGACTTGTTCTTCTACGAGTTATTTTTCACTCCCTTCCCATGGCATAGGTTTTCAATGACTCCTCCTTGCATAAGAAGAGTTCTTAGTTACAGCATACTTAGTGTTGAAATCACTGCTACTCTGTGCTCATACCTCAAAATTTCTTGTTTCATCGTGGAAAAATTGAGATTTTTTCTGTACAATCGCATGACTAGCCATGTATTTAAAGGTGCCCGAACCTCCCATTACGGTATTACACCCTTGTCGGTACAAATAGATCCTAAAGAACCGGTTTAATTGACGATTTTGTCATTTTTTTCTTGGTTTTAATTTTTTGAGCTCCGAAAGGAGGCGAAAATGGGCCGCAATGGGATGGATCCTTCTTGAATAGTCAGTAGTGAAAGATTTTATTTTGTTGTCGTAGATTTCCCGAGGCCCTCATTCAAATAAGACGAGGCTCGCTTCTCCTACTATCAAAATATGTCGATTAACTCAATTTGCTGTTTTAAATATTTGATCACGATTAGTTTTGCACCAAATAAATTACAAACAAATACGACATGACTAAAGCAACGTGATTGCTTACTCAATATTTACATTCCTGATATGCTGATCGCCGCTTTTTTCGGTTAGAATCGGCTTTCTCATAAGGAGCATTGATCGAGAATACTCGGGTCTTAAAGAATACTCTACGCATGCCTAGTTACATCACTGTCTGATTCACATTTTTCCTTTGGATTAGAACCTAATCTAACCTTACCCAATCCTAATCTAATGATGCCTTTGTTTCTTAATGTATTCTAACGGCAGCGATCAATCGGAAATTTCTTGGAGTGTACACAGATTGTCCATCGATCGATCAAAGCGTTTTGGTCCATTCCAGTTGGTATGATTTTGATTGAAGAGGGCAGGACATTTGTCATTTGTGAACTTGAATGTAAACAAAAGAGCCTATTTAATTGGTAAATTTTTTAAGATTTAAACATAGTTTATTCAATGTCAGAAAATAGAAAACTCAATTGATAGAAAGTAGCACTAAGATTTAAACCAATTTAAATAGTTAACAAAAAACAGTGAGAAATAGTTGGTCTTTAGATAGAGGCAGCTGGATCAATGGCTGTCAGATGGAATCCATCTAAGATAATCTCTGTCTGATCGATGGAGCTTCAGATTGGGGTAAAAATAGGTTTTAACCTGAGATAAAATTGCTAATTCACTAATTCTGACTACCCCGTCTAACCATTATGGTAGATTGAAATAAATCCATTTATCTCCGTTCATGACTTTTCCATAAACTTTCTTACCTACGAATGTAGCATCGCATCTAATGCAGTTTGAACGAGAAGGAATTTTCCTCTCTCTCTCTCCCTCTAGCCTAGTTTTTCCATTTTGTAACGAAGATTGTAACTCTGTGGTTTCTTTGAGGCTATGATCAATGTGAAGTAGTAGAAAGTGCGGAAGAATGAAGTATGTTGAAGGGGATTAGGTACAGATAATTTAATTCTCAACATAGTTAAGATTTTTTTAAAAAAAATTCCGATAAATTTTCTATAACTCACAACCCAACCCCCCTCCCCCTCCCGTGACGCTCTAAAAGCCAAAGGCTATGTAATTCTACTTACTTAGTGCTCCCTGAAATATCCAGCACTAAGGTGTGTAGCGGATCAGGTGAAATCATCAGTGAAGAGAGCTGAAATATTTCTAAAATGTTCCGAAAGTCTGTGTGCCAAATCATCTCCTTGTCAAGAAACGACAAAAACACAAATTTAATACTCTCATAAATTTTTTTAGTAGAAACTGTGTAAATACAGACTTATTAAAATCCTAGTACTTCAGGTAGTGAAATAGTACCTATATCAAAAGTTATCACTTGACTCATTGCCTCGGTGGTATCTTTGTTGAACCATTCAGGTTGAAATAAAACCTCCTTCTTGTTAAATTACCTTCTTACAATGGGGCAGTTGCAAGGGTCTGAAATTGTGTGTTTTTTATGAAGAGAATGGTAGTTTTTGATGAGCTGAAAACAGTGGTGCCTTTGGTTTTTTCCTAAGTGTCCCAGTTTTGGAGATACACACGTGTAAAGTTGTCAAAAATCGAATGTGTAGTGATGTCACTACGCGGAGTTCCCATTTAAAACAATGTATTTTGGGCCAAAATCTCATCTTCGGAGCAATGGGACTTAAGTAGAAACCAGAGACATCTCTGTTCTCAGCTCATCAACTACTTTCATTTTCTTGATAAAAAACACAACATTTCAGAGCCTTGCAACTGCCCCATTAGTTGTCAATATATTTATTATTTTATTTCTTCATTTACCTTGATAATATTTGAACAACCTGCTTCCCAGTCGGTCCTGTCAATTCCAAAGGGTTGGTTTGTGTCTCTCCTTCATTTGAAAGCTTTCTAAGGCATTTTGAGTTCATCACCAAATGTTTGATCTTATAATTTTCTTTAGTCTTCTTCAAGTTTCAATGTGTCAAAAGGAGAATAACCTCGATGTAATACTAAAAAGTATCCAAAGTATTTGACAGGCAAATATTGACAGACTTTGTGGTGTCGCTGTATTTTGACGGTCCTATATGGTCGGCTGACTAGTGACCGATACTTGTTGAGGTTCTTGGGGCAGACATTGTATCGAGGACCAAACATTTTGTGAAATTGAAAGAACATACCTGAAATTGAAATTGAATGAAAATTGAAATTCAATTTGAAATGAAATTGAACGAACATACCTGGCAAAAATGTACAATGACTTTAGAAAGAAAGTATCCTGATAGAAATTTTCATTTTTCCATTCCTCGGCCAGTTTTAAATTTCTGTGCAGTTTTAAATTTCTGTGCAGTTTTAAGGTATTCCAGAGTCTAACAGCATTGGCTCGTGAAAGTATGCCTAAAAAATTTAAAACTCTTTGAAAAATAATGGATGGCGTAATCAAGGACCGCCTCTATGAGAAGACTTTCTTTTAAAGCTCATAGTATATTATATTCTCCTCAGAGATAGGAACAAATGTCATGTGATGGCCCCCCTTTTCATCCTTTTCTAACACTTGTATTCAAATGAACAGGAAGAGAGAGAAGAACAAGTTCCTGGTTCCACTTATCTTTGCTTCCGGAATAACTCCGCCCATTTTCATTCTGAAAATTTTCGATAAAACAGTAATTGCATTGTAATATTGATCGTATCGTTTTGACAGTTGCTTCAGGGATATCTCGTGTGTGTTAAAGGGGATACATTTTCATTAAATTGCCTCTTACTCACAAGAGAATGCGTTAAAATCATTTTTGGTTTTGTTAGCACATAGAAAGGCAGTGGTTGCGCTGGGGGTGATTGGAAGCTTTTTCATTTTGAGAATAGAGTGTTGAGTTTTGTTGAGTAATCTAGCAAAAATAACGATGGTGACTAAAAACTTTTAAAAATTACTAGATGATGTAATGAAAGGTTAAGAAAGTGAAGCGATAATCGCAGCGCAATGCAGGTATCATGGAGGATTCCAATCTTTATTTTTCTTTTTTCGATGCTGGCCCAGGAATATCCACAAAGGAAGTGACAAACTAGATTGGACTACCCCTTGATGCTTGCGTTAGGACACTATTAATCTATCGTGAGTTGCTGTAGTGCTTCTGGAATTGCCACTCCACTGGCGCTTTACACTATGAATCTCCTTTGCCAGCAAAAAGAAAGTGACAAATTATTATAGAAATCCCCCGTCGAATTTCGGCACGGAATTTATCGCGAAAAGCTAAATCTATGTCAATAAAATATTATTCTCATACCCACTGCTAATCTTTAAATAAATGCTGTTTCTATTTCTAGCTATGTGATTTTAAAGACAGGTAAACTATTGGCATAATATAAATGCGTCTGAAATCAGAGCTCCATGAAGTAAGGCCGGACTGACTAAAAATGATTTAAACAATTTTTTTTTTTTTTGGCTCACAGGTAAATTTTCAGGCGCATCTCTTTGGTTTCAAACACTGCGAGAGGGAATTTTTTTCCAGTGATAAAGTAAATGAGGCTCTTGCTACTTTTAGCTATAAGCAATTGAATATTTAATTCTTGAGTAAAAGCCAGGGAAAACGACGATGAACATATTAAAAAATTAAAAAAGTCTCTCTCAGACTCACGAACAGACTTTGAAGTTTAAGGCATAATGACGGGGCTACGCAAGATTCAGGGATTTTTCTAACTAATTAGAGGCTTTCCTCTGTGTGTTTCTACAGAGAGAGAGAGATAGGCAAATTAAAAAGGAATCTCCCATGATACCTGCGTAGCTCTGCCACGCAGGCGTCATGGGGGATTCCTATCTCATTTGTCACTCTTTCTCTCTCTAGAAACACTCAGAGAAAAGCCTCAAATTAGATAAGAATCTTCAATAGTACCTGTGTAGGTCTGCCACTATGCCTTAAACTCTAAATTCTTTTTGTAAGTCTGTTCATTATTTTTTAATGTGCTCATTGTAATTTATGTTGGATTTTACCAGAGAATCGCTTATAGCAAAAGGACACCGCACTTTGCTTATGGGAACTGGCTCCCAGTCAAATTTTTTTAAATTGAAATATGTTGCGTAAAAGTGTCTCCTGAGAAAAAGCTCTCACGGGCGGAAAAAAAAATAATGACAGGATTTCGAGATATTCGCGTCTAAAGTTGGGGACTATTTGCCCGGTGCTTCGTATTCTCGTACGTAGCAGGCCGCTTTACTACTACGCCAACTGGAAACCTTCTCGGTCGAATCGCCCGACTCAGCACGCATTGATAGAACTACTTCCTTTTGCAGTCCCTCTCAACTGCTTATTTGTTTAACCCACACCCATTTGTAAGTAATCAGTTGAGGGAGTGGTCAAGATGAAGCATGGCCGTCGAGGCAGACCAGTGGGTGTGGGGTAAACAAATAAGCGTTGGGAGGGACTGCAAAAGGAAGTAGTTCTATCAATGCGCGCTGAGTCGGGCGATTCGACCGAGAAGGTTTCCAGTTGGCGTAGTAGTAAAGCGGCCTGCTACGTACGAGAATACGAAGCACCGGGCAAATAGTCCCCAACTTTAGACGCGAATATCTCGAAATCCTGTCATTATTTTTTTTTTCGCCCGTGAGAGCTTTTTCTCAGGAGACACTTTTACGCAACATATTTCAATTTAAAAAAATTTGACTGGGAGCCAGTTCCCATAAGCAAAGCGCGGTGTCCTTTAGTAAGAGCCCCACTCTTCTTACTTGTTCTTAAAAAATGATTTAAAAAAGTAATAAGCAAAATGTATTTATTTGTCAGTTTTTCTGTTTTTCTGTTTTAGAATACAGTGTAAATAGCATTGTACATAGAGTGTGGTGTGTGTTTATACAATGAGCTCTTCCAGCCGTTCCACCGCTCGTGCCGGTGGTAAAAACACTGCTGTCAAAAAGAACGAGTCTGCTCCAGCGGTCAGTAAAGCACACAAAGGTGAAGCCAAAAAAACAGAGTCTACTCATGTGGGTCACAAGGTAATCTCTTTCATTTTTACTTATCTGCTTTTTTTCTTTTCTCATTTTTTCAATTGAGGCATTTTTCGGTAAATGGGCGTATGGCGATTTACGCCCTTTTTTTGGAGAACTCGTTTTTGAAATCCTGACGATGTGACCTAACAGGTGATATAAAGTTATTCATATGTTGAACGGAAAATAACCACGAATCAATCGTTCGAATGGACCCACCTCGGCTGAATTCAGAAACTTATGGGCTACAGTGCCTCTTACGAGCGGTACTCTCAGGGGCTCGCGCTCGCGATATCTGTACTCACATCGCATATGTATCTGATATTGATAAGAGCTCAGTGGATATCCACATATGTCTGTGTGTGTGTGGATATGTCAGTGTGTGTGTGGATATGTCAGTGTGTGTGTGGATCTGTCAGTGTGTGGGTTTTTTGCGTTTTTGGCTCCGTCTCCGATGACAACAATAAAACCCTCCTTTTTGGCCAAAAATGAGCCCAAAAGGGCCTTATTACCATCCCTCCTCCTTACAATTTCCTTTTCTTCAAGTTTGTGACCCAAATCTAACCCAAACAATACTTGTCGGATAGGCTGGGAGAGAAAAAAAACGTTTTTCGGTAAAAGGGCGTATAACGCTTCAACTTTGAACTTTCACTGCTCAACTAATTTTCACTCTAAAAACTTGAAATTAAGTAGAGTTCTTCTTGAATGTTTGTTCTACAAGTCAGTCTTTCAAATTTTGAAAAATCTGCAGTAGTCTAGAAGTTATAACGTTTTAAACTTTCAAACGCGTTTTTCTCGAAAGTCGTTTTTTCGCCATACGCCCATTTACCGAAAAATGCCTCAATTTATGTAGGCTGTCTGTCCCAAAAGTAATGCATCGGTCGACCGTACGAGCAAACAAAAAACGCTAGCGAGTTGCGGTTTGCGCGGCTTTGCAGCTTTGTAGCTTTACAATTAAACTTTGAATTATTCTACCTTAAATGTAATTTGATGGAAGTAGACTTACGTAATTAAAGTGAGACCACCCTTTGAATCAAATAAACTCAAGGGCTGGGACTGGAAAGTGGAATTTAGTCCAAAAAAAATTTTCCAACCATTTGATTGTCTTTTCTCCCTCTTTTTTTTAACCAGTCCAGTTGATCGCTGTGAAATACCAGCATAACAAACCACCGTATTTGGGCGGCTGGACTTTTTTACTACTGTTACAACCATATAAACTGTTTAAATTTCATGATTAGCCTCAAAATCATGACCAATTTAGCAGTTAAGTCCGGTCTATGGGACATTTGCTGGTGAGGATAAACCATTTGATCTATTGCATTGTGTCTTTGCATAGCTTGTTATGTTCAAAAATCTGGCAAAACCATTTGGATTGTTTAAAATCCAACCAACCATTTTCTTAATTCTATTTTTATTTAATTTTTTCAGGCTACTGCCGAGCAAATCAGAATGGCACAAACAACCACGATTGATTCGAAAGTAGACGATGATCCCAAATTGGCAGAAAAAATCAAGCAGGTAAAGCTCTTCTCAATAATCAGAAGGAAATCCAGTGATTTCTAATTTATATCTCTTGTATTTTTCTCACTTTTTTTTTTTTTCTTGCCGTGTCGACGTGAAACGGTGCAGATTCATTAGAATCACCTTTTTTCTCCTGGCTTTAAAGCCTCTTTTGTATAAAGCATCTTCCTCATCTTCAGTTTTTACATCCCTTCCTTTGCAAAATTATTTCTTTCTTTATTTATAAGGAGCCACCGTGTTTGGGCGGCTGGACTATACTACCAGTATTACCACTACTACTTATTTATTTAAAGAACAGGCAGAAATGTCCTAGTATAAACTTACAAACTATAACAAATGAAAATACAAAACTAACAAAAAGAACAGTTCACAAAATTGCTAGGGTGAAGTAAATAAAAATGCGATGATCATCTAAAGCCGAAACTTGCCATCGAAGAACTTTAGAAATTGCCACTTTAATGACAAATAAGCTCATGGTGGTCCAAAAACAGAATCAAAGTGAGCTCATTCTGAGTGTGCTAACAGAATTAAAATACGACAAACATACTTAAGTTAAAAAAATAATCAAAATTGCCGTAGCGATGGCAACGTTAAATATGGCTCTTCTGTCAACACACTACAAAGGCGCTGTTGTTTCACTACCTTGTCATTTCATTGCATTCAGCCAAAAAAATAGTAATTTAGAAAAGTTTCTGCAGCACAATGAATTTATATTTGGACGGAAAACTCTATTGGTATGTGGCAAGTCAGTATCTTACTCCGCCATCGCAGTTGTATCAACTGGAGTTTTTCAAAGCCATTATCTTGTTTTTGCTAGCTGTGTTTGGGAGACTAGACTTTTACTTCCCTAGTTTTGATAGTTCTTTTGCCTGTAGAAAAAGCTTGCAAGAGCCTTATTGAGCAGAAGGTCGAGAAAAGGAAAGGTGTATTTTAAATGTTTAATGGTATATTTTTTTTTTAATATTCATTCCTCTCTTTCTTCCTTTGCAGGCAATGGAGTTCACCAACAGGCCTGAAGACGAAGTGCGTTTGGCTTTTCATGACTGTGATAATGATCTTACTCGAGCTGTGGAATATTTAATATCCGAACAGGTATGTCAGCATTTCTTAAATTATGTTAATTCTTAATTTAGTGTTGTAGAGGTAATTTGTTTAGTTTTTTCTGAAAATTTCTGTTTAATTTAATTTTGATGTGCTACTGCAAGATGAATCCTCAACGTTCAGAGCAGTTTTTGGTCTTCAAACTGCGGCAGATTACCAAGTATAAGTAAACTATTTTTTTTTTTTTTTTTCATACGTCTAACCACAGAATATTACAATCCAAGTGGAAACTTTGATTTATTTTGAAACATTATTTTCCGGTCCGCCATCTTGAGAAGCTCAAAACAATCTTCGTGGAAAGCAGTGTGAACGACAGATACAGAGATATGTTCGCCATCAGATGAAGTCACTAAAATAGACAGAAATTATGTTGCCATTGGCTCATACGGTAGTTTTCATTCTGATTGTATTATTCTGTGAGTCAACTCTACTTAAGGTTATAGTGTAAGTCAATGATCGAATTGCATGATAAGTAAGGACAAAAGGTACTGTCAACAAATTAAAGAGTTTCAGTTGACTCCTCAAATTTTGGTTCACATGGACTACCTTCAATATGAATCACAACTGCCTAGGTTATGCGAGGCTTCTTAACCCGGGTTAGCTAACCTGATGCAAGATGCGCGTTTCAACACTGAAGTTTTTGCTCAACTCAGGTTTGACCCAACCAGGTTCCAAACCCGAGTTGAGATTTTGTGCATTAATGCCATGGAGTTCCAAAATCAAGTTTACGCGGCATCAATGTCACTGAAACAAGCAAGGTTATACGTCTATTGTGGTCGTGACTCTCCGAACCACAGTGAGTATCGCCCTTTAGACTCCCTTTAAACTCAAGTTGAAAGAAAGGGTTGTTAATGCGCTAACCCGGGTTGAAATTGAACTCAGGTTGGTATAATCCAGGTTGAGAGCACTCGCATAAACTAGACTAATGAATTTAAGTATTACTGGTGGCCTACCGGAGCCTAAATCTAAGGAGTGGACGGACATTATTTACTTTGTTGGTTGTACAAAAAGATTAAAGGGAGGTTGTGGAAAAAATTACTCTCGAAAAGTTCGGCACGTTTTATCTGGAACATGTTTCTCATCTTTATAACTCTGTGTCTCTAAAATGATCCTACAATCCAAACCACTAATCAGAATTTCAAAAACTATGCATAAGAATGAACCGTAAGATGTTCTGTAGAAAATATTGTCGCGGGGGGGGGGGAAATAATTTTGACGGAAATTGACGTCTGATTCTCTGTAACACGTTCACAGCCGCATGATTTTTGCTGGTGTTACGTATTACGTCAAATCGGTTTATTTCAAAACCCAACAAAAAAGATTCAAATGAAAAAGTTTGGGCGAATAATGGGTCAATCAAAATAGTTGTTGAGTGAATTTTACTCGCCATGCCATGCCGGTTAAAAAGATGTATGTATATGCTTGGATCCGCTGGCCGGCGGCACTGCGAGAAGGCTCTTATTCTCGGTACCTCCAGCCACATACAACTAGCATAGCGGGGTGCGTAAAATCACTGCCGGTCACATACGATCGGCTTGGCTGTGAACTTGTCAGGGGTGAGTGCACTTCTTTTTGATGCTTGAATTTATTTCTGTCAGGATAAGAGCCAGTGGTCAGTGACCAAGAAGAAGAGACGGGCGGTAAGCACTTCCAAACCAGGCGGCGAGCCTGTTGCAAACAATCATAGCAATGAAGCAGAAGCCGAGAAAGAAGAAGAGCCGGAAGCAGCTGTTACAGGCAACGGAGCCGCTCCAGCCAACAACGCGCGAAGAGGGGGACGGCGGGGTATTCCAGCTCGCACTAATGACAGGAGTGCAGATAATCGAAAGTGTAAGTTCTATTACCCCATTGGTGATCGTTTAACCTCTGGACTTTACTACTACTACTACTAGTACTACATTATTTTTATTTTTATTTTTATTTTTTTCAAATTGATTTGTTGGAGAGTACAGATACGTAGATACAAAGAGAGTTGAAGGAGAAGAACTGAAGGAAGAGTTACACAGTTGCATTGAGAGAATATAAATATAATTTAAAAAAAAAACAAAAATCCGAGTTACACAAATGGATAGAGAAACGAAACAGAAACAGAGAGTGGAGTAGTATACATGAGAAAAGAGAGAGGAAAAATATATTTATAGCACTTTACCTCCTTGAGTGCTCTAAGTACTTCCTTCCCAATTTGAGAGGACTCACTTCTCATTACTTTGATTAATTACTTATTAATTTGTGATTTTTTGTTTGTGTGTGTGTGTGTTACAGGGAAAGGTAAAGAAAAAATAGAAAATGAAAAGAACGCTTCAGATAGCAGGGGCGGAGGAAGAGATGGATTCCGCCGTGATAGAGGCGATAGAGGTGGTCGAGGAATGGCCAATGGTTCCGTTGGTCGAGGTGGTCTGAGTAGGGGGGGTCGCGGAGCCGGTAGAGGTGGAGGAAGGTTGAGCTCACGAACTTATCAGCCTCGCGGTGACAAACCGGGTCTCTCTCGAACGATCGATACTTGGAATAATCCTTCAACGGAGAACTCAGCAACAGAGAAGATGGGTAAGCCATTTGTTAAACTTTCTTACCCTTCACTTTAGTATATTTGCCTCTCTGTTCTCCTTTGACATTTTTAGTCCAGTTGTTGGCTTTATAATACTAGCGTATCAAACAAATGGTTTGAGCGACTATTACTACTTTTACTCTTTTTCATGCCCAATGATGTTAACTTAAATCATGAACGGGGTTCAAGTCAAGTTATGTCAGCCAATTTCCCTGCTCATTCACCATTTTCATCCATCACATTTCACTTCATTTCTCTCCCCTCCTTTTTGGCTGTCATAAACGTTGATCTTGAAAGTGGCCGTTAAGATTGCAATGATTATGAGAGCTGAGGGCCTTAACTACCCATTCACTTGATTTTTTCTCATAATCCCAATAATTTTTAGTTCATAATTGAAAAGAAAACACGAAATTGTATCATAGTGGAGTAAGGAGACAAAAGATACCAAGGTAAAATGTCAGAAAAAAAAAAAATTGTTTTTTGTTTGTTTTTGTTTTCTTCGAACCGTACTGATCAATCTGGAATTTCTTAGATTGTATACTGCTTGTCCTGGGACCAATAAATGTTCGGTATCTACGGTCCCCGAAAGATGTTGGATGGTGAGCGTTTACGTCTGGTTTTAAATGGCTGAACGTGCTCATCAATCATCTGCAAGCAAGACAGTCGGTACCAAACATTCTTGGTCCTTTTTTTTTTTTCTTTTTTTTTTCCCTTTTACTTTTGAGGGCGTTCGTTTAACCAAAAAGACACTGCGACCATTTTTAGTGATTTATTGTGTCCCCTCATATATTATGAGATCTCAAAGAGTTTTCGGCCCTCAGTCAGATCCAGGGCCTTTCACCCAAAATGGGGCTATTGCACACTTTTGCTTTAAGCGATTTAATAGTCGATTATGGCGTAAAAACCTCTAAAAATAACGATGGTGGCACTAAAAACTTCCAAAATCCACTCCTAAACTCAATAAACGCAGTTATTTGCACGAGCGTAATGGTGGCCGAAGGCACTAACAATGGGAGATTCCTATCTTAATTTCGTCACTCTTTCTATGCTGACAAGGATGATTCACAGAGTAATTAGTCATCAGAGTGATGATCCACATCCGATGAATGGTATCGCAACACCAAGTGACACCGGTGTCAAATGAAAGTAGTCTCTAATTGGTCACATCTTGATGGAGTTTCAGAATTGTTAGATGGGAATCTCCCATTGTTAGTGCCTTCGGCCACCATTACGCTCGCGCAAATAACTGCGTTTATTGAGTTTAGGAGTGGATTTTGGAAGTTTTTAGTGGTGCCATCGTTATGTTTTGAGGTTTTTACGCCATAATCGACTATTAAATCGCTTATAGCAAAAGTGTGCAATAGCCCCATTCTCATACAGCACTTCTGTGTCCAGCTCTGTTGCGCCAAAGATGTCAAATCTGATTCATTGGTCCCAGTGATCCTTCAAAGTATTTCTGTCAATTCCTGATTGTCCAATATTGATTGAGGAGGTTAGGATATTTCCCATTTTTAAATATAAATGTGAACAAAGAATCCTCTTCAATCAGTCTGCTGCGGTAGCTGGATCTATGGCCATGGGATGAAATTCATCTAAGAGCCATCGGAATTGAAAAAAAGGGTTAAGACACTATCTGATAGTGGTGCCAGATTTGGCCCATTAAATATCCAGGAAATTGTCCTCCTCTATTTTTCCTCAACAACTTTTGTGCTGGAAAAAGATAGGATAGGGGGCGAAATTTATGAGACTGCCCCTAATCTGTCCTTTTCTAACACACACGCTCCAATAGGAGAAGAGAGTGAAGGACAGATTCCTGAATCCGCCAATGGATCAATCGATGGAGTATTAGATGGAGAAAAAAGCAGGTCTGAATACAGCGAGCAATCCCTGGTCCTCATCAAAACTGCATCCGGCTACCAGCAGTTTGTCGGCTCAATGTCTTCATCTGAATAGCACTTTTTATCTCAAAGTATGTGTACTAAATATATTCAAGGCCGTTTGTTTAATTTTTAATCCAGGTAATTGGGAGAACGATTTTCCTGTCCCGGAAGAATGGGACAACGAAGAGTACACTGGCTCCCTTGCCGACAGCAAAGTATTCACTCCAAGCACTGCTGTACCTGAGAATTCGACCGTCGAGGCAAGTCCAACCGCTGCGAACGAAGATATGCCGGATCTCATCTCCAGCAACAAGGAGCCCCCGCCTCAGACGCAACAAGTTTCAGCGGTAAAACTCTCATCTTGTCCGTCTTTGATTAGGTTGAGCGCTAGAATTTACGAGAGAATTACAGTAGCATAAGAAAAATTATAAAATTTTTGAGCTGTGTGTTGCAGTGTATCTTATACTGAAAACATTACTATCCAAAGTATTTTCTGCACCGGTGCAATGCTCTGATGGGTTCTTGAACAAATTTATCGGTAGAAGAATTTATCCTGAAGCTTTTCCAGAGGCACCCCATAGCTTGTCCTAGGAAAGATTGGGCTTGACAGTTCTATGGCTTTCATAAAAATATCAGCTCCAAACCGCCAATCGCGCAACCTGATTGGTGGAGAGTAGTAAGCAGCTTACGTTTTCATTCAAATTGTTCAGTTTTTAAGTCCAATCATTCTGGATAGAGCCTGTAAAAGCAATTATTTGAAAGCACTGAAGTATTCTCCAAATTTTGATCACAATTGAACCATTGCACCATGGTCTGAGTCAGACTAAAAAACATTGCTAAAAATCAGTGGAAAAAAAGTCTTAAAAAATCATCATTTTCGGCCGTTGAGCCAGTGGCGTAGCGTGCAATTTGATAACGTTGTGCTGCGTCTATTTAAACCCATTCAAAAGGTCGAATGCGAATGAACACCCAATACTCCGATCATTTTCATGGGTTCAAATGGACACAATACAATGTTGCCAAAATGCACGCTACGCCACTACCTTAAGCTCAATTAAAAACTTTCCAATGACACATCTAGGTTTTAATTACTTGTTGAAAATGTTCTCTGAGATTGGGATTGGTCTTAAAGTTTATACATTATAAATTTGATTTTCGGCCTCTTTTTCACGATCGATCTCAGACTGTCGTGCTATGGCAAGATTCTGAACTCATAAGGCACCAACTAGTCTGATGAAATTGAGTTACTTTTTGAAATCCTATCCATGCACGATCTTTTAAATTAGATTATGTATCTTTGCTTTTTCACACGCAGCATCTGCCTCCCCGTCATATAAAAAGAAAATTGAGGTCTGTGTAACTTAGCCCTTTTTTCTGTTGAAAAAGAAAGAAAGAACGAAAGAAGAAAAAATCTAGGTACTTACTTATGTATTTATGTAAAACAACTTCAATTGTGTTAAAGGCTAAAAATTAATGAACTTGAAAAGTCAAAAAGAAATTGTTCATACTTTTCATTTTTAATTTGTTGTTTGATTCAATGATGTCACTGATTTTGAAGTAATTTTTTCCATCCCAATCACTTGCAGGGCGTTATGGGCATGGGATCTCTAACGGCTGCTCAAACCCAGTTCCTGAGTCAATTCTCCCATTCGAATGATGCCCTAAAGCAACCGAGTTCCGCAGCAGCGGTCACTGCGACGACTCAGTCCAACTCGTACTCATCCATGTATCAAACTAGTAGTGAATCAGAGCAGCAGAGCGCTCAAACAAATTCTTACCAGTCAGTTTATCATCCGAGCAGTCAATCTATCACTTCTACGTACTCGACATCGTCTGGTAAGTTTCTATGTCGCTGCTATAGGATTAAATTTGTATATGTTATGAAGCAGGTGTCTAAATTAGCGGATATTGGTCTACATTTTCTTACTGATAAACATTCGAAATTTAGTTATTCATTCATTTTTCACTCAATGATCCATCCAATGGACTTTCATCAGAGGATAAAATGCTAGATGGTGCATTGAGATACTAAAAAAAAATTCTAGAATGGGGCTATTGCACACTTTTGCTATAAGCGATTTATTAGTCGATTAAGGCGTAAAAACCTCAAAAAGTAACGATGGCGGCACTAAAAACTTCCAAAATCCACTCCTAAACTCAATAAACGCAGTTATTTGCGCGAGCATAATGGCGGCCGAAGGCACTAACAATGGGAGATTCCTATCTTAATTTCGTCACTCTTTCTATGTTGACAAGGATGATTTACAGAGTAATTAGTCATCAGAGTGATGATCCACATCCGATGTATGATGCCGCAACACCTAGTGACACCGGTATCAGTGTTGCTGCTTCCTTTTTCAGTTTTGGGAGCCACTTGACCGGCACGTTTGCTTAATAGGGGCCATCTACAATTTTTTAGGAGCCGTATTGATTTTTTTGCATACTGATCACGGCGCATGATGTTTCATTGAAAAGAAAATACGCGTAATGTAATGTTAGTAAATAAGCCCAGATAACTAAGGAATTTGCTTTAGAATAACAGTAAAGAAGTAAATAATTAATATTTATTCTCTTATTTCACCACGCGCTTTTGGTGTTTTTTAAGGAAAACATCAACTTCATATTTTTTTGCGGCAATTTTTTGGATTTTTTTTTTTTTTTTTACGGCATGTTTCAGCGGATTGTGCAGTTCAATTCTAATTTTATATCGTCTATTTACATGAACTCAAGCCACCGCCTCCTCCCATAAGGGGGGAGGGGAGGCTTTCACCTCGGTAAAAGACGCGACTTGTACGAGCTACCTCGCCAGATTTGCCGGATAGTCGATTACGCGGCTTTTTCCGGGAAATTCGCCGATTCCCGCAGAATTTCGCTGGAAATCGCCGATTTCGCGAAAATTTACTTTACAAAATTGAACCCAAGTGGTCACAACTGATACTCCTGTGAGGATCAGATCGCGATACGACCGTTTTAAAAATTTCTCGGCATTTCGCTGTCGCGAAATTTTCCAAGCTCTACAGGCATGAGCATACGGGCGAACATTCAATTAGGCGCCACGTTTGACCGAAGCAATTGTTTCTTAGGCGCCAACGCCGAATTTTTAGGCGCAATTCGCGAGTGGCCCCTGGGGAAGCAGCAACACTGACCGGTATCAAATGAAAGTAGTCTCTTATTGGTCACTTCTTGATGGAGTTTCAGAATTGTTAGATGGGAATCTCCCATTGTTAGTGCCTTCGGCCACCATTATACTCCCGCAAATAACTGCGTTTATTGAGTTTAGAAGTGGATTTTGGAAGTTTTTAGTGCCGCCATCGTTATTTTTTGAGGTTTTTACGCCTTAATCGACTATTAAATCGCTTATAGAAAAAGTGTGCAATAGCCCCATTATGATTTATTTTTACGGACCCAACTTCAAGATTAAGTTTTTAATAACCCATTGACTTCATTAGACGAAAGACTCGTCCAGATTTTAAATATTGGTCAGCAATGGAACGACCGTGGTTTAACTATGCTCAAGAACTTGTGGCTCTTTCAAATAGATAGCGTCACTCGCTTCAAGCAACTTCCGCAGTTTTGCCGCTAGGAGCGCTACTCGCACAGGATGAGAACCTAAGCATTGACGCAAAGCAAATTCTGGTAAATTAATTATAATGCAAATGGGTTAAGAAAATAAAGTGCTGACAAAAAGCTTTTTTTCAATAAAGCTTTTTAACGATAAAGTTAACGGAAATCATATTTTCTTGCAATTTCTCTGGAATAGGTTTCCTTTCCAAGAATGATTTCAATGTAAGAATAATCAGAACTGAGCCCTGTCTGTATTTTTCTAGATTGGTCAATGAAAGACTGCACAAATATCTTTAAAATTACGGTAAATTTTATCATTACAGGTATCAATTTCTGTTCTATCAAACGCAACAGTTTTGGCTATCTAGAATTTGAGATAAATGGCGAATTCCACTGTAATCAAAGCAACCTTCTGCGCTTCGTGTGCACTCTGACAAAACTTTTGCGGTTGCTTGTACTAAATACTTCCGCAAATCAATGAAGGCCAGCAGAATTCAAGTTTTACTCATTAATTTAATTTGTTTTTATTTGCTTGCAGTACCGTATCCTCCGAATAGTTATGGTAATTCTATAGTGAGCAGTTACAATGTCTCCTTGCAGGATGTTACGTCGCAGTCACAGTCCATGCCGCCCCGCAACAAGCCCCAGCGAGCAAGAGTTCCACCGCCTTCCAAGGTAATAAACTAATCATTGACTTTCATTTCTCTTTCGTCAAATTTAAAAAAAATAGAAGACAGGAATCTTAAAAACTGTCGCTGAACTGACTTTAAAATGAAAATATATTTTAGGGGAAAGAGGGACCAAATTGTAGAAGCATAAGTTAACACAGAAAAAACAATAGTTTTTTTTTTTATAAAGATGTAAAACAGATGTAAAGATGTAAAATAGATGTAAAGATATAAAACAGATGTAAAGATGTAAAACGTATGTAAAGATATAAAACAGATGCAAAGATGTAAACAGATGTAAAGATGTAAAACAGATGTGAAGATGTAAAACAGATGCAAAGATGTAAAACAGATGCAAAGATGTAAAACAGATGTAAAGATGTAAAACAGATGTAAAGATGTAAAACAGATGTGAAAATGTAAACTTTCTTTTAAGTTGTGAAAGTAAAGCGTTTAAAAAACCAGTAAGTCTGAAAGCTGTCAGGGAAGTATTATTAAAATACTCTGTAAAGAAAAGTTAGCAGAAAACGTAACACCCAAGTCTCAAACAGAATAAACTTTTTCCTATCGTTTATTTTTATCTCTGGTTTTTCCCTGTCAATGATCTGCATAGAAACCAACAGCCTCTTGCTTTCCTTTCTCACAGATACCATCAAGTGCTGTTGAAATGCCGCCAGCAGACGGCTCCGTCAGTAGCAGCATTGGTTTCCTGGATGTACAGTTCGGAGGTCTGGAATTTGGTACTAATGACACATCCTTCGATAGCTCATTAGTAAACTCGACTGAACAAAATAAATATAGTTCAACCAATACTAGTCTGAATTCGACGACGAACGCTGTCACGTCATTAGCGGAACTGACATTGCAGAACTCTTCTAATGTTGCTCCAGTCTCGATAGATCCGTATGCAAACTTATCGTCCGTTTCCTCACAACAAAAACCGACCCAGCCTTCTAATGTCTCGTCTGTTCTCAGTCAAGCATCTAAGGTATGTAGACCAGTCCTTTTTATGATTATTAAAACTGTTGATAGTTTTTTTTTTCTTTGGAGGGAGGACTGTGGCAATTTTTGGGACTCCATATTTTTCTATTTTGAGGGGCTTAGCCCTTCATCACTGGCTGTAACAGGGGTGCAAAATGTGCCCGATCTAGCGATCCGCGGATCGCGTGAAAGTGAGGAAATTTTTTGTCCAATTTTTTATTTTATTTTTTTTTTTAAATAATGGCAACAAGGATTTCCCTGGAAAATAGTGTAAAAATGGGGAAATATTGGTCATTTTGCTAACATACGGTGTTAAAATGTTAAAATAAGCAAAAAAAAAGTCATCACTTTCAAATTTTTGTGAGGAGATTTTTTAAAATTCTGTGAGGAAATAAGTTATGGATCGCATGAAACTTCCGAAGTTTTGGAACATTTTGCACCCCTGGGCTGTAACATGTCATGCTGGGTTTTAAGGAAACCCAAATGCAAAAGCCAGCAACCCCATTTCTAACGATGGGAGGTCGTTCTAATGACTTTAAAAAAACACATTCCCTTTAAATGTTATCAATAAAAATTACTGAAAACTGAGTACGCTAGAGTTGCCTGCTTAAGAGTTACCAAGTGTGAGAAAATAACTCCGGATAATGACAATGTTTGAAACTCTGAACACTGTTGCTAATTAGTTGATCTATGATTTCAGTCGATGGGCCAGGACTCTCTGCTTCAAACAACAACGGACAAACAATCGAGCTCCTCAATGGGAGGTTACACTTCCCAAACAGCGTCGCAGAACGTCCGATCGACGTCGACAGCCTTGCAAGACTTGGCGAATGCCGCAGCTAAAACGGCGAGTGTCGGTGCCGGCGATGTGCCATCTCTCTCGTCGTACGGTGTTCCCGACACAGCCCCTTCATACAATCAGCAGTCGTCGGCCACGTCAGTCTATCAGAAACCGAATTCATCATCCGTGTCTTCGTATCATCAGCCGTCCCAATCTCTAGGTTCTTCTTACAATGCATCTAGTTACTCCAATCCTTCTCAGGCAAGTCTCAACTATATTTTCAATTTTATCATTTGAACAGTTTGACCGCGGTTTCTGATCCTCAAGGAAACTCATTAAGGTAGATGTCCCAATTACCGCCACCCTATTCATTTATTCTTTAAAATAAGCCTACAGTAGCAGGGAAATTTAAGATTATGTAGGATAAGTGTTTTTCATAGGTTGGCTGTACTGGTGAAAAAAGTTTGAAGTTGATATTTAGCAGCACTGTGCCCTTAAAAAATCACAGGAGTGGACACCTACCCAGCACCACCAGTTTGTGCTGATTTCTTTCAGTTGTTACTTATTAAAAATCTGTTCTCTGTACTTTCTGCTCTTTAAATTATTATAATTTCATTATTTCCTGACCATAAACATGATAATTTGAATGAAAAGCTAGTGAAAATGTGTATGTCGTTAATTAGGACAACTGATATGACAATAAGTGGGACGAAGCCACTTATGGCATGGCGGTAATTGGGACATGGGCCATTTTTGCGAGTTTTATTAATAATTTTTTTCCCTGATTAATTACTCGTATTTCTTATTATTTTAATAAAACTAGAATGTATTTGAAGGGTCCTAGTGCAAACAGATCCTAGATTAAATAAAAAGTGACATTTTTACAGGTATTTTACAAAAAAAAAATTCTTAAGGGTGGCGGTAATTAGGACATCTACTTTAGTTCTTTGTTCAAAGCGTATTGTAATATCATTTAGCTTGGTTTTCTACATCTAACACCTCAGAGTGGAAGTCATAGAAAACGCTATCTATTTAATTTGTGAAACACTGGGGAACACAACAGAATGGGTCACTCATGGTTGAGTGTGGTTTCTCTTGCGTTCAAATTCATAAAAACATGCTTTATGCAAATCCTTGCTCTCTTCTGTCTTTGTTTACCTCTTTGAACTGCGCTATTAATTCATTTATTTATTTATTTATTTGTCGTTCGCTGTGAAATATCAGCATAACGAACCACGTGTTTGGGCGGCTGGACTTTACTACTACTACTACTTATTTATATACATCCAAAGGATACCTTGCTTTAAAGATGGGGATAACAAAACTAGTTTTCCATTTATCAGGGAAACAGCTATCAGCAAGAGATTTGTTGAAGATAATGTAGAGGGGTTTGAGTAGATTTTGAAGGCAATTTTTGATGAAAATAACAGGCAGCCCATCAGAACCCATGCAGAAAGAGAATCTTTTAATTTGAGGGCAACAATTTCGATTTCAGTAACAGAATTTTGTAAGTTATTTACTATTTGATAAGAATCCAGATCCGAGGACATCACAGGTGTAATGTAAGTAAGTGGCTGAGAACATAGATTTAAAATACATTGGAAATAAAATAAAATAAAGTGAAATTGCTACTGATCTATTAATCCCTTTCATGTTAAGTGTTTTTCAATCTCTGATTCATAAAGGAAGAACAATTATTTGTCTAACATACTTTGAATTCCTCTTTGGGCAGGTTACTTCTTCGAGTATTGCGTATTCATCAGGGGGCAACCAATCGCAAGGTAGCTCATACACGCCAGTGACAAATAGTAGTTACAATAGTCAACAATCATCGTACACCTCTAATTCATACCAGCCGTCTAGCAATTATTCAACATATCCATCGTATCCTAATTCTCAAACCTATCAAGTAAGTTGACTCACTTTATCCTCCTCCCCACCCCCCTTTCGAGCATTATTTTTAACCCTTTTGTGTTTAAAGGGAGGGGGGGGGGTAAATTTTTAGCCCAGGCCAGTTTTTTTTTTTTTTTTTTTTTAAGGTAAAAAGCTATAATTTACTTAAACAAATCACTTTAAGTTTTCATGTATTCCTCGATGAAGACATTTAGAAGCTTTCTACGCAAATTCTGAAACTTGCATCAAATTTTCCCGCATTTAGGAATCATACTTGGGACTTCTGTGTGTTATTGTTTCATTTTGATAATTTGTAGACACAAATATCGGTTTCCATACCTTTCACAACCTTCTGTGAGGTATTGAGGGTATTGAGACGTAAGAATTTTATAGGCAAGAAAGTAGATGGGGTGAAAATCTCCCCCCCCCCCCCCCCCCTTCACCATCGACACATTTTCCTGCAGTTTGGAGGGGAAATTTTTCTTCGGGTGATTTTATAGCTTAATATACGTAGTTTCAGAACATGTAAGTTGTTTGGGATTATCTTATGTATAAATCTCAAAATTCAAAGAAATCAAAGAAACGATTGTTACAGTTTTTTGGAATATTTGAACTTTGTACTTTTTTGGAAATGTTTTTTCTGCCTCTGACAAATTGGTCAAAATAGTGACTACGTTTTTGCTTGAGCGCTTCGTACACGATCAAACAAGCTATCGATGAGCTGAAATCCACCACAAATGGCAGGTGAGGCAACCGATGCATGTTCAGTTGTTGTTTGGCCCGTCAAACTGCTGAGTTATTCGATGATGGATGGTGTGTCATCTGTTCACCAATTTCAGTCCGTGGAACCGTTAAAACTTGTTTTTGAGGTGTTTTGGTCAAGCTCATGTTTGAATTTTGAAGGTGTTGAGTTGGCAATCCTACAGTTTCATCAAACCCGTTTGAGCGTGTTCAAAGCGGGGATTGGGGGGAGGTGTCAAGGCCTATAGTGGAAGTCCTTGAAATCCTGTGAAAAGTCCTTGAAAATCTTTGATTTTGTCTTCTTTTTTAAACATCTGCCATGAACCATGATTTATGCGAACTAGCCTAATGATTTTGACTTACTTGTGTTTTTCAGAACAATGCCGGAGGTCAGTCTGGTGGGTATCAGAATCAGTCCTCCTACGGAAGTGGGAACTCTTCTAGTTTAAGTGGCAATTCAAGCAGTTATGGTGCACCTTATCCTAATACTTACAATAGCTCCAACACATCAGCGTCGCAACAAAATCATAAGATCTCATCTTCGTCTCTATCTTCTTCATCTGTTTCAAAAGAATCTCAGGTTAAAGTAAGTTGAACCGTCCTTTTTTCCACGCTTGCTCTTTTCCTAATCAAATCGGCTCTTGTAAAAACGTCCACAGGTCATTGTTTTTATCTTTGGCTTTGTGAGTGCACATCACTTTTAAGAAGAACTAAGAAGAACTAGAGCTGCCATTTTGCGTTTAATTAATGACATTTTTCAATTCACCGATGATTCCACCGGTTGAGAAAAGATTACATAGCTCAGTTCCGTGTATGACTGTAATGCACGAAAATACTCGCATCTGTGTTTTTCTCAACCGGGATGACTTAAAAAAACGTGCTGATTTTTTGATAATTTACTGGCGATTCGACCTGTTTAGAAAAGATTACAGATCAGAGCATTTTCTTGCAGTACAGTCATGTACACTGAACTGACTTGTGTAATCTTTTCTCAACCAGTGAATTCATTGGTGCATTGAAAAATGTCGATTAATTATATGCAAAACGGCAGCTCTTGAAGAAGCTGCATCAGTGTAAGTACTGATCAGACTTGTTCCGCGACGATTTGTTCCTGCCTCCTGTCTGCTGTGTTTGCCTTGTATTTTTTTTTTTTAAGCGTGTCATACGAAGTGTATGGCAAGCTTCTTACTCTTGTTTTGCTGTATACAATGAATAATATAATACAGTGTTAGAGGCGCCCTCTGGTGGCCGTGTGTGTCTTGGAGATTTAGTTTTCAGGATATGAATTAAAAATTAAATGCTTGAGTCTTATTGTGTATTTTCGAGAAATTTTTGAGTAAGTACGATCACACACTCAGACATATTTAATTTTTTTATGTTTCACACGATCCAGGATTTTTTCCTCACTGGATTTCCGAAAAAATTTCTCATGATGTTTTGCAAAGTTTGTTTTTTTCCTTTTTTTTTTCTTCTTCTTTCCCAGAAGAAATGGAGTTTCTTTTTCATTATTGTCAGTATTTTCGCCATTTTAGCTTTGTTTTTTGTGTATTTCCTCTAACATTGAAATCAAATGTTTCAGTATGATACTGGAAGCACGGCTATTTCAACTGCCGCGCCAGCCCTATCCTCTCTTTCGCAGACTACTATCTCTTCAACTAAAGTCTCCTCTACGGCCACAGGTAAGCATGCGCCTTTCATATTTACTCACCATTTTTTTTGGCTTTGTTTTATCTCTGTTTTGAGAGTTTGACCGACTCTAGAAATTACATAATTCTTGACGGAAAAGGTTGTTTCTATAGTGTTGGGATATGTAGACCAATTATTTTGAATATTCCAACCTTTCTTCTCATATCACGTCATGAAAATGGATGTCACTGAGAAGTCTCATCTAATGGCAACTTCCTGTGCTGAGGGAAGTGATTTATTACTTAGAAAGCTGCAATGGGG
This sequence comes from Trialeurodes vaporariorum, assembly GCA_011764245.1. Lineage (NCBI taxonomy): Eukaryota > Metazoa > Arthropoda > Insecta > Hemiptera > Aleyrodidae > Trialeurodes > Trialeurodes vaporariorum. Next base: position 59,954,437 of record VMOF01000369.1, read on the forward strand.
CAGTTGCAAGGGTCTGAAATGTTGTGTTTTTTGTAAAGAAAATGACAGTACTTGATGAGCCGAGAACAATGGTGCCTTTGGTTTTTTTCCTAAGTGTCTCGGTTCGGAGATACACACGTGTAAAGTTGTAAAAAAACAATGTATTTTGGGCCAAAATCTCATCAAATAATGGAGGGGCTTCGATGAATAATAGTTACCGGAGGACCTTAGAAATTTCGTAATTCTACCACGACCGTGGACCCGTGTGCGACGGTCGGCGACTGCGCTGTGCGGGGAACAGGCAATCTGTTTTTAGTTGGACTTTTAATAATCCGAGCCCGAAAGTGGGTCGGCTTCCGCGCAAGCGGGGTGACTTGAAGAGTCGGGACCTAGCGAGAGCTCCCAATTTTAATTTGAATGTTTTTACTGTCAGGTGCAAAAAGGACTAGATTAAATTCGAGCACACAATGAGTCGGCGACCAACCGCTAAATGCCTGACCATTCAGCGGGTGGGGGAGGAGAGAAGCTCCATTTATACTCACACAAGTGAACGCTGCGGTGGAATCGGTGGATGTCGACTTTCACTGATGACCTTGGTGTCCTTGGTTTGGTGGGTCCGCAGCATACGCACGGGCTCTTCGACTCTTGTGCGTCGGGGCGTGCAAGGTGTTCACTCACCGCGATCACTTGTCTAGTCTATTGCCGGCTCAATGGCTAGATTACGACTAGTGATGCGCGTTGGAGATGGGGGCGTTTTATGGGGTAAAGCCAAAGGTATTGATGAAGTTTTCAAAATGCAAAAAAGAATAATCAGGCAAATGCTAGGGCTTAGACAGACACAATCCTGTAGAGATGTATTCAAGCAACTTGAAATTTGTACTATCTATAGTTTGTATATAATGGAGGTTGTGATATGGGTGCGGAATAATCCGCAGGATTTTGAATCCTTCAGAGAGTTCCACACTTATAACACAAGAGGTCAGGCTGATGTGAAGCTCTTGAGTGGAAGGTCCAGATATTATGACAACTTATTTGGCACTGCGGGTAAAATTTACAACAAGTTACCCAAGGAAATTAAATTGGAGACTAACAATATAGCCTATATGAGGAAAGTCAAAAACTTTGTTACGACTAAAGCCTTTTATTCACTGGAAGAATTCCTCTGTTAAACTTAACCTTCAACTAGTAACTCATGTGTAATCGCAGTTAGATCGCAGGGAAAATACATAGATGCATGTACAGTCTTCTGTGCATGCATCTATGTATTTTCCCAAATACTATGTAACCCAAAAAAAAAAAAACAAAAAACTATGTAACCCAAATACTCTGTAACTTGGCTATTATTGTTAATATCATTGACCTGTACCATACAGTTTTCCTGTCCTATGTACCAAAGTGTGATAAATAAAAAAATAAAAAATAAAAATCTCCGGAACAGTGGGACTTAATTAGAAACCAAAGGCATCTTTGTTCTCAGCTCATCAAGTACTTTCATTTTCTTTACAAAATACACAACATTTTAGACCCTTGCAACTGCCCCATTCGATGGGACTCCCGCATTGCGACCCGCCTATTCAATCGCCATCTTTGAATTTTGCTAAATGTTTTCATTGAGTTTGTAAGTGGATTTTGAGACTTTTCCATGCTCTCAATGTAATTTTCTTGCAAATTTACTTAAGAATCAACCCTCCATATTGCTGTAGCAAAAGTCTGCAACACTCACAAAAATTAATCACCCCTATTTTGTCAAAAAAAAAAAAAATAAATGAAAAAAAATAAAAAAAAAATAAGGAAATTCAATTGAGAAGGCGAGGGAATTAAACGTACTGTCATTACTCATTAAGAATAACATGAGAAAGATTTATAAATTATTTTAAAGGAAAAAAAAAATCCATGAGCACACTAGTTCTTGAGATACTTCCTTTCCTCAGGGTGACAAGTGTGACCGGTGCGGTATCCCTCTTGTCCCTCCCTGCTGTGAGGTAGCTTGGTAGGTACCTCCATTCCTTCTTATTTCCTTTTTTTTCTCTCTGTTGAGTGATTTGCTGTGCAATACCATCACAAGGAACACGAGGTCTGGTTGGCTGGACTTTACTACCACTACTACAACTACGACTTTAGTTTTTATTACTGTTGCCCTTGTTTTGTTTGCAGGTGGTGCTAAAAGTGGAATGGTCGCCAGTCTACCCCCGGGTGTCCCGCCTCAGATGATGGGAGCTCAGTACATAATGAGCCAAGGCAATGTACCCGCCTACTTTCAACAACCTATCTATAGTTTCGAAGATCTTCATATGATTCCGCAAAGACTACCCCCAGTGCCTACCGGCTATTATGACATTTCAGCCGCCAGCTATCAGGCACCGACTAGTCTAGCAGCTGGTCGCGATGGGATGCCCAGCGTTGCGTATTCAATGTCTGATGCTAGGTTTACGAGGACTGATAATAATGCTTCGCCAGTCTCTTCAACGATTAGTCAACAAAACGCTTCCCAAGCTCATCAGCAACCGTTGATGAATCCGGCTTTTCAGCCGGCCAGTTACGCCACGTATTACATTGCCGGAACTCCGTCAGTTTTGCCGACTAACTTCTACGGCCCACCTGGAGCGTTGTATCCTGTGAGTAGCAATTTTTTCCCCTCTAACTGCCAGTAGCGTCATTTAAATGATCGCCCCCCCCCCTTCCCCTCGGTACTTTGGAACATTCTGAAATTTCGGCTCACTTGCACGGAAATTTCATGAAGCCAAGAAAATGGTTATAATGTTAAAAAACATAAGTTGTGAAATTTAGCATTTTAGCGAAAACAGGGTTATAATCACAGGATCAAACATGGTTAAAATGTGTTTTTTCCCCAAAAATTGCCTAAAATTTGAGTGTTGAAGGACGTCAGGGTCATCATGAATCTTCATGGTCAGATTTTCAGGGATTAAATGCATGAGAAGCAAAAAAAAGTTACTTAAAAAAAAAAAATCACTAGTTTTTCTGCTCTCTTTCTTAACTAAGTCCATTCATAACAAGCCATAAAAAGCTACAGTGTTTGGGCAGCTGAACTTCACTACTCACTAGAGTTTATTTTAGAAGTAGTTTTAGGGCGCATCTAGACCGATAATTTCTGGTGAATTTCCAATTTCATTCCTTCAAATCAAAACAAAGCATGCCTGCAATTTTGAAAATTTGATGTCAAAGCGTTCCTTAATTGAAATCCAACGACCAAATTCATTTTCATTGACTTTTATTTTACAATATGATAAATAACGTTGGAAAATTCCAACGATTTTCGGTCCAGGTGCGCCTACACTTCTAAAACGACCTCTACTACTACTACTGTTATTGATTGTCAGTTTTTTAACCAGAAACCAACATAATTTTAATAATGTAAGTTTGTTTTTTAAAAGAGAAAAAACTTTCTGCTTGCTATAAACCTAGTTTTCTTGGTTGTCTGGCCTTTGTTTCTGATTTTTTCCCTCCGTGTGATTGCAGATGACGCCAACTGCTGCATCAGCTGGAGGACACAGCACAGCAACTAGTGGTCAGTATGGAAAAGGACCTGGTGCTTACGGTACAGCCGCAGGCTACGGAACGGGTTATGATGCCAACGGTCTAAGTGGTCAGTCTGGTAACGACTACAAGAGCAGTGGAGGCTATGCCAATGCTCAGTCGCAAAGTGGTAAAGGCGTATCGGCGTCCAACAATCCCACCCAGACAACTTCTGCCTCGGCGTCTGATCTAGGAACTGCAAATATGTATTCTAAGTCACAGCATTCGGTTCTTGCCAAAGTAAATGTAAGTATTCAATTCATTCAATTCATTTCCAAATCACAGTAACTTATTTTCAATTCCATTTTACGAAGGCATCAAAGTAGAGGTACTAATGGGGCTGTTGCACACTTTTGCTATAAGCGATATAACAGTCAATTCTGGTGTAAAAACTTCCAAAATCCACTCTTAAACTCAATAAACGCTTTTATTTGCGAGGGCGTAACGGTGGCCGAGGACAGTAACAATGGGAGATTCCTATCTTAATTTCGTCGCTCTTTCTATGCTGACAAGGATGATTCACAGAGTAATTAGTCATCATAGTAGTGATCCACATCCGATGAATGGTACCATGACATCTAGTGACACCGGGGTCAAATGAAAGTCGTCTCTTATTGGTCACTTCTTGATGGAGTTACAGTATTGTTAGATGAGAATCTCCCATTATTACTACCCTATGCCACCATTACGCTCGTGCCAATAAAAGCGTTTATCGAGTTTAGGAGTGGATTTTGGAAGTTTTTAGTGGTGCCATCGTTATTTTTGGAGGATTTTATACCAGAATCAACTATTAAATCGCTTAAAGCAAAAGTGTGCAACAACCCCATTGGTAAAAAAAAAATCCAAAATCCACAGATGGTTATCCTGTGCATGGTAAGGAGAGGACATTTTCGGGCTGAAGGATAACGGAGGATGAAAATGATTTATGGACTCTGGGACAATGGAAGGATGAGTAGGAGAGAGAGTAGAAAGGTTTTTATCTTTAGTGAAGGAAGTAAGGGAAACATTTTTGTTACTTCAATCTAATTTGGTAGAATACAAACTTATTCAACTATAGTAGTCACTTAAAGTAATCACAACATTTTAATTTATTATTTAAGAAAACTATTCCAACACCAGTTTATTTATTTCATTTATTTATTTTAAAAATTTTAAAGCTGTGTCAGAAGTGAACATTGACTTTTGTAAAGCTTTTTTCTAAACGTTTGCGTTTTACGTACAAAAAATAATCACGTTTCTGCAACAACAACCGTATTCTCTTCATGGACCCTTATTTTTCTTATCTGATACTACATTGATTGATCAGAGACTGTCTTAGATTGCCATTAAAGCGTTTACCTCAACTTCGATGACTCCTTGGTGGATTCTTTATTTACATTTGTATTAAAAATCCTAACTTTTTCATTAAAAATTGCTCTGTCTGGAATCAAAGGAAAATCTTCGGTAGATTGCTGATTCATGAGTATACAATCTAAGAAATTTCTGATCGTTGGTTAGAAGCAAGTTCAGGATTCACCTTAATATATGATAGATTGTGTCAAAATTTAAAAGCATTGTCAGAGCTCGTTTCAAAAGTGTAGGCACACCTAGATTGATAATCTTATGAATGGGTCTGTTGCAAACTTTTGCTACAGCGACAATAAGTGTTAAATCCGATGTAAAATCGCCTGAAAAGTCCATTGGTGGCATTATAAAGTCATGAAATACAATATTAAACTCACAAGAGGCGTTTATTGAAATCCAAGATGGCGGCAAAATATCGAGGAATCTTAATGTATGCACCGTGATCATCCAAGGATTGCCAACTTTGACAACCTCACTGGAGGTTGAGGTTATGTGTTTGTTTACGTTGTGATTGGTTGTGATGGATATTGTGAGATTGGCTATCCTTGAATGTTCGTGGTGCATGCATACAGATTGCTCGATATTTTGCCGCCATCTTGGATTTCATTAAACGCCTCTTGTGAGTTTATTATTGCATTTCATGGCTTTCTGATGCCACCATTGGATTTTTCAGGCGATTTTACATTAGATTACACACTCTATAGCGCTGTAGCAAAAGTTTGCAACAGACCCATTGTCCAACATTATTTCTCATCAGTGGCGGCTCGTGCAATGTGGCAACAACGTATTCTCTCCATTTAAACCTATGTAAAACAATCGATCTTCAGGAGGTGCAACTGCACCCCCATGATATCGATATTTTTGCATAGGTTTAAGTGACAATTAAGCATGGTTGCCATATTGCACGAGCCACCACTGTTTCTCATATTACATGATTTTTACGAACTGCAGACATTTGCTAACGAACTTTCCTTATGGACAAGACATATGCTAACAGATTCTCCTTATGGATAATTAAGAAAAAGTTTGACAAATTATCCTGAAACCTACAGGAACCTCGGGGGTATATCTGATCCCGGGGTATTTCAATCGAGGAATCCGAATTTTTCATCAGTTTTGCTCCAGCTTCTACGGTTCTTCCTCAACTTTCCTAGTTTTCACTTGGTGTCTGTTGGATCGTAAATTTGAGGTTAGGTGCTGATAATTTCAGTTTTCCGAAAGAAAATTGAGTCTAGAGAGAAAGTACAGACAAAATTTGAATGTAGCCTGCTAAATTTCACGCTAATGTGCAAAATTTCAGTTTATTTAGTAAAACAATTAAAATTTATCAAGAATTATGCGTGTAAGAATTTCGTTAGCAAATGTCTGCAGAACCGTTCGCTTATATTACATGGTATGTTCCTCTGTTTATTTAAAGAATCCATGTATCTATCCATGTATCCATGGAAACAGTAGTCCAGTTTCTAGTTTCCAGTTGTCCTCTCTAGTTTATTAATACAAGCCAAGTTACATATTACAAGCAGATATTTCTCCTTAAAAGTTGGTTTTATGATTTTATTAGTTGTATATTAACGATTGTTGATTAATATATCAACATGGTGAATAGGAATAAAGGAGCATTTTAAGCGCTTGCTTTTCATTGATGAAAGCCTTATAATTGAAAGGTAAAGTCTGTGGAGAGTTTTTTTTTTTTTTTCTTTGAAAAAATGAAAATTGGAAATTCGCCATAGATTATCGATCCAAGCGCTCCTTCTCTTCTGAAACGAACTCTCCTCACTCAGCATGCTCTGCAAACACTCTGATTTTGCAATTAAAGTGAAATTCACACAGAGAGCAACGGTTCACACAATGTTGGTGAACTAACAGAATCAATAATTTGGTGATTGCCTTTCTGTTTCAGTCCTTCGACAAACAAGGTTTTCACTCAGGTAATCCTCCACCTTTCCCAATGCCTGGCAACCAGTCTGCAGGCGCGTATCCTCCAGTTTTCATCTCTGGCATTGCACCTTCAAACCCAATGGTACAGTCAGGTCATCCTCTGCATGTGGACCTCAGGAATCAAGCAAGGCGCACTGTAAGTCCCTCCATTCTTTCCATCGTCTTCTTCTTTTGTCCCTATTTCTTCATCTTCTTTCTCTCTTTCTTTTACCTATATTTAGAGGCACCTTTTAATTGTCAATTTCAAATTCTTAATTTCGTCAAGTTGAAATGGAGATTTTATCATAGGTAATAAATGGGGATTTCGTCAAGTTCAATTTTGGTGTTTTCAGATTTTTTTCAGCGAAGCAACAAAATTTGGTTGCTTTTTTTACCAGTGATACAATAAGCGACAGGCTCTTAAGAGTTAGTGAAGGAGGAAATAGGTATCAAGCGGACAGAGATCCAAAAGTGGACTTAAAATTTCTGCCAGAACAATTTTTCTTTTTTGTTAAAACCCTCCCCAAGGCTAAGATTTTGACTCAGCTCTTCCCAATGTTAAATTCAACTATCAAATACACTGTGAAATACGTCCGCTTGAGATTAAAGATGTGTCATCCGTTTTTTGAACTTGCGTATTCGCAAAATTCGGTCATTAGTAAACTCATGAAATTGCGAAAACTTTGTGAGATCAGAAAAAATTTAGCCTGGGATGTTTCGCGTTAAATGCCAAATTTTGAGCTTTCGCGTTTTGTTGTGCGGCATTTTTATAAAGCTCGTATAGTTTTCTTATCTTTCCTTAAACTGAACTATCCATTAACTGTCCATTATCTCTTTATTCAATTTACAGGATAGTAGCAACTCTGCTGGGTCGCGAGCTCCAGCGTCCGCTCAACCGAACAAAACTGGTTCCAAACCGAGTTACAGCACCTCAACGTATTGGCCTCAGAACTGATACAGACAAGTATTGTTAAGTATGTTTGTTGACTGAAGGGAAAGAAAAAACAGGAAAGTAGAACGATTCGACTTTCGAAGAAGTGTACCGTATGATTTTTTTTTTTTTTTTTTATTATTTTTTATTTTGCTCCTTCCCCGCATATACCCTCCTTCAGTTTTATATCAATATGCATTACAATGAATTCTCTCACCACCCACACTCGATGTTTTTTCTATACCCACTTGTTGATCAATTTCTTTAGCACCGTAAAATACCCTTTTTAATCAAGAAACGAACGCATCAGATCTGTTTTCAAGAGGCGGTTTTTCTTCAAGAAGCTAAAAATTAATTCCTGTCTAGGTAGTATTGATGTTTCCCGTTTTCATCGTTTGTACTTACTTTTTTTTCAATTTTTTTCTCTCAGTTCGATTGCAAAAGAAAAAGAGAAAGAAAAAAAAACAATTGTCTTGTTTTCAAATTTCTCTTTCTCTTTGTAGCATCTCTCATTTTCCTTTTTCCAGTTTTTATTTTTCTTTATTTACTTTTTATTTATTTTTTCAATTTTTTTTTTTTTTTTTTACTCATTTTTTTTCTAATAATAATAACTGTGTAATATGCTTAATTTAATTAAGTTAGATTAATGAAGTGTAACCTTCAAATTAGTCGAATTTCACTCCCAAGGATTATATTTATATATTTTTATAGTAACCTTCCCACGCAAAATTATTTTTTATTTTCAATGTTATGCATATATATATGTATTTATTTATATACATATATAATTTTGATATGTACTATTTTCTGTTACCCAAATTTTTAGTTTTTAATCATTAAAGGAAAAAAGCTAAAAATCATCAAAGAACATTAGAAGAAAAAATTGAATTCTTGTAATTTAAAGAAAGTTTATTTGCGTACTAATACAGTTTGTAGGTTTCAACCCCCCTTGTCCCCCCTCCCCTCTCTTCTGGTTTGTAATATTTTCCCCCACTCTTTTCTATGTCTTTTAGTTTTATAATAATTTTATTGTTTATTATTAATTTTTAATTACCTCGTGTAATTATTATACATATAGCTATATATACCCGGGATTTCGGTTTTTCTTTTCAATTTTGAAAATAAAATGAAAGAAATTGAAGAAGAATCTTGTTAATTTTTGTGTCGTTTATCTAATTTTCTCTCCCTCTGAAAATTGGCCGCGAGATCTGAAGCCCCCTGTTCATCTTGGAGTTTACTCTCAGTTTCTTTTAAGGTGTGATCTCTCGAGATGGTTTTGATGCTGAAACATTTTTAGAGCTCTCGCCTGAACCTACCTTTCATGATAGTGAATGATGTTTTAAAGACTTCAGCTTTGTTTTTCACCTCAGAAAAGTTTGAATGGTATGTGAATAGAATCAAATTAGAGTGCAAATGGGAAACCCATCACTCACTTCTTTTCCTTAAAATGTTGGGAATTGTTTTCGTAAGCTTAGTGGCTCTACGAAAGACATCTGTCGCAACATCAAGTTATATTGAATCAATTGAGGCTCAGTTCCTCTGTTCAATTATTTTGATTTTGCTTTATCTTGCTGTCTGTAAGCAGAGATTCCTCAAGGATAGGCCAGTCCAGTAGGGATGCAATCTACTCCTTTGAGTTATCTACAGTCTACCAAGTAATCAGTAATCAGTCTACATTGATTGGCTGTATTAACTGCAGATTTGGATCGGGCTGACTGCGTCTGCCACACAAAGGGGCGAATCATCAAATGTTGACATTTTTAGTTAGGAGTTGTTTTCTTTGTATTCAACTGTGGTCTTTCAATTGAGCATACGTTGAAAGTTCTTTTCTGAATATTTTTCAAGTTAGTTTGGAAATGCATGAGAGCTTATCAAGGTCATGTATTGCTTTGCCAAATCTTCCTTTTTCCTCTTCTGAAAAATCATAAAAATCTTGATCTGTCCCTTAGCGCAGCAGGCGACAAAATGAGATTCAAGGCGCTATTTTCATTAATGATAATGTCACACTATGTATGTCACTGTCTTTGGGCACTAATGTCATTCTGACTAAATAATTAATTCCAACTTTCAACCAGATGCAGAATGTTTCGCCATAACTTCCTCTCTCAGTCCTATTCATATTAACAACTTTCTTTAAATTGTTGAACAATTCTCATACTTTTGGTTAGTAACTACTTTTGATATGTGTAAAGAGGAGCAATTAGATAGAGTTCGTTTCAGTAGTGTAGGCACAGCTTACTGATAATCTTTGGGGTATTTTCAATTTTCATTCGTTAAAATAGAAGAAAAAACTTGCTTGCATTTTCAACTTTTAATTTTAAAGCATTCCCTATGAAAATCCAATGTTCAATTTCATTTTCGCTTATTTTTATTGTGTATTAAGAGTACCTGCGTTGGAAAATTCCAAAGATAATTGGTCTAGGTGCGCTTACACTTCTGAAATGACCTCTACCTAATTTTTCCGCTTAAAATTAAAAATGTTCAATACTAAGCCAACAACATTTTCTTACATTATTAATACTAAATTCTTCGTTTACTGTCCCTAATTACCAAAAAAATATGAAATTTACCCTACCTTCATGACAGTTGGAAGCATTTTTGGAGACGGAGTAGTTTTTCTGCTCCTGGTTTTTACTTTGTCTTCCTCTCATTTAAAAGTATTTGTTAAGAGACAGAAATAGAGGCTAAAGCCACCTAGCTCAGCCTCTCTCTCAGTCCTTCTCTAACTCATGTGTTCAAATGAGAGGAGAATGAAAGAGAGAGAGACAGAAAAAAATGTTTGCTTCTACTGTTGCCTGGTCGTAACTTTCTGTAAATAGGTTCCTGATACTATGTTCCATAATTACGAATTCTTGAGTAATTAAAGTCAAGACATTATTTGTTACTAGTAAAAGTTTGAATACAAATTATAATTTCATCAAAGTTCCTTTGAATTCAATTTTTGCCCCCACTTTAATCCCGACTCGTGATGAAACAAAGTCAGAAAAAAGACCAAAGGTAGGGCTGCTGGACTGACCCATTATTTTGGAACCTGCGTTGAATATCCATTAGATTTGTCTCCGATATCCTTAATGTGTTAGCCAGCGAATCATCTTGTCTTTCATAACGATGTAATGTCCACTGTACTGTGTCTGCACCTAGAGTGATTGAAAAAGTTGCCATCCACCGCTCAGATTAAATGTCCTTTGTAGTTGGATTGATACGCGTGACCCTGCTAAAAGCCGTATTTTCTTGAAGTCTGATGCAAGGCAATTTCAAGGTGTCTTTAAATTATTACATTTCTTTGTTTCTAATATTTTATCCTCAAGTTTTGAACTCATGATTGTGGTACAGTCATTGCAAATTGGCGCATCAAAGTGCGAGTATTTTTCTTCGAATATTTTTATTCAAGTTTTTAAGTTTGTACATAACCTAACAAATTTTTAAAGCATCCTACACAATCTTGGGACAAAAATTAGGTATGGATGTTGAATTTTTCAATTTTATTTTATTTTATTTTATTTTATTTTTTTTTTAAGGGGAAAAAAAACTGATCAATGATAAAAGATTAGAGCATTTGAGTGATTAGGATCTTTTAGCGTAACAGAGATGGTTTCGCTCCAGTTGATTGTTTTAAATTGTGGGTGTGATTATTAATTTTCGTCTGTCAGAAATTTCAAAGATTTTCAAGAAGTTGTAAATAAATAATTTTGCTGATGTATTACTTTTTTCTCTCTTTCTTTCTCCCTTTAAATGCACTGATTTCAGTTGTTCATTTACTTCTTCATAGCTGCAAGAAAAATAATGCAATGGAGGAAGCAAGTGTGGCAAGCTTTTCCTAAAGACATCAGCACATTACCTATTTATCAAACCAAGGAAAAAAATGTGATGGTGACACTGAATACTTCCAAAATGCACTCACAATCAGTAACAGATCAAAGCATTCGGATGCACAACTGCTAAGATATCAATATTTAGGCGAAGCAACCAAATCAAAATTCAGTTCAGGTTCAAGTCCTCAAAAGTGCCAATTTCCCAAGGCCTTACTTTCGCCTTCTCCGGGTGTTTTTTGAACAAAATGCTCACACAAAAAAAATTAGGCCTGTTGCTTTAGACCTCGATCTCTTGAGAACCGTGCGTTTTAGAGCAAATCTTAGGCCAGTTTGAAGGCTTAACCCAAGGGGACTCGACCCAAGGAACACTCCTGAGCCATCAAAAGTGCCCATTTCCCAAGGTCTTACTCTCGCCTTTTCCGGGGGTTTTCCGAGCAAAATGCTCAAAGTTGCAAAATCAGATCCCATTCTTTACACCATCTCAAGAACCGCGCGTCTTAGAGCAAGACTAAGGCCAGTTTAACAAAAGTGTTGGTTTCCCAGGCCGCACTTTGGCCTTTTTCGAGACCGTAAGTCTCGAAAAAAAATGTCATCGGAAATTTCATCGATGTAACCCTCACGATTTTTTCAAAAAGTAAGGAAAAAAATGTCGAGATAGCGGTCGATTCCTACGTAAATTCACCCAAAGAATTGATTGCGTCAAGTCCTGCGGCGGCAAAACGACTCGGGGCCGAGTTATCGAAGTTATAAAGGGGTCAATCTGACCGCCTTAGTTTCGGGAGGATGCCTAAATCACCATCATTCCTTCAAAGTGCGATTTATCGAAAACAGCTGCTCCGATCCGAACATGAACCCTCTCTATCAATTTGCCGGACGAGTTTACGTCGGAATGGACACCTCTCACATCAATTTGAGACAAGAAGTCTCGAATAATATTTTTCTCTTAAAATTTCGACGATGTCCCCTTCCGATTTTTTCAACTTTGAGTGGGGAAAAAAAATTGAGTTAGCGGTCGATTCCGAAGAGTTTCGACCCAACGCACGGCGACCGAGTTATCGATGTTTTTCGGTAGGATTTCGAGTGCCTTCATTCTGGAAGAATGCGGCAATCTCCGCGGATCGTAAAAATACGTTATCTCGAGAACGGCTGCTCCGATCGAGCCAGGAGTCGTCTCAATCGATTCGCCGGATGATTTTACGTCGGTGTAGACACCTCCTAACTAAATCTTAGACAAAAAATCTTGAAAAATATTTTTCTCCTAAAATTTGGATTCGGGGACCAGCCATTTGAGTTAGCGGTTGATTCCGAAGTGATTCGACCCAAGGAATCGATTGAGGCTGGTCCCGGAACAATCAGACTAGCGGCGACCGAGTTATCTAGGATTTTCGGTACCTTTCGGGTGCCTTCATTCTGGAAGAATACGACCATCTACGCAGATCGTGAAAAATGCGATACCTCGAGAACGGCTGCTCTGATCGAGCCAGGAGTCGTCTCAATTGATTCGCCGGGCGATTTTATGTCGGTGTAGACACCTCTCAACTAAATCTTAGACAAAAAGTCTTGAAAAATATTTTTCTCCTAAAATTTGGACGATGTAACCCCTTACGATTTTTTTAACTTTGAGTGGGGAAACAAAATTTGAGTTAGCAGTTTATTCCGAAGTGATTCGACCCAAGGAATCGATTGAGGCTGGTCCCCGAACGATCCGACGCACGGCGACCGAGTTATCGAGGTTTTGCGGTACATTTCGGGTGCCTTCATTGATCACCCCCCCCCCCCATGTACCTACACTGCCCCGCAAAAAAACCGGCGCGCTGGATCATTCCGCTCGAAAATGCGAAAAAATTACAAAATTTAAAATCGTCATAACTTTTGAACTAAAAAAGCTAAAAATATTTCAAGGCCAGGGTCGGATTTCTCATACTCTCTAGTTTTTTATACTTAAGCTTAAATTTTCTTTAGGTCATTTTCCTGCCCGTATGAAGAGTTTTTCCAAACCCTTGCGAAAACTGGTTTTTTTTGGAGCACATCCGTAAAAAGTTACTCAAACTTCTCACATCTCTTTGGGATAAAGGAGCTTAGATAGACAAAATCTGAGACATGCATTAGATTCCTCAAAGTCAGGGCTATCGACCTGGTTATCTTAATTTTGTCTACAAAATTTTTTTAAGGTCGGAAAATGCACTTTTCCGAGACCATCTAAAGACCACTTCTGAACACACAGTTTACACATCCGCTCAAACATGCGAAAATATGATAAAAGTTCAAATCGTCATAACTTTTGAACCAAAACAGCTAAAAATATTTTAAGGCCAGTGTCAGATTTCTCATACTCTCTAGTTTTTTAAACGTAAGCTCACATTTTCTTTTGGTCATTTTTACGCCCGTATGAAGAGTTTTTCCAAACCCTCGCGAAAACTGTTTTTTTGGAGCACATCTCTAAAAAGTTACTCAAACTTCTCACATCTCTTGGGGCAAAAGTAGCATTAATAGACAAAATCTGAGACATGCATCAGATTCCTTAGAGTCAGGGCTTTCGATCTGGTTACATCAATTTTGTCAGCAAAATTTTTTCAACGTCGGAAAATGCACTTTTCCGAGACCATGTAAAAACCGCTTCTGAACACACCGTTTACACATCCCGCTCAAACATGCGAAAATATGTTAAAAGTTCAAATCGTCATAACTTTTGAACTAAAAGAGTTAAAAATATTTCAAGGCCAGGGTCAAATCCCTCACACTCTCTAATTATTATACGTGAGCTCAATTTTTTTTTCGTTCATTTTTACGCGCGTGTGAAGAGTTTTACCAAACCCCAGTGTACCCCAGTGTAAACTGTGCGTTCACGGTCTTTACATGGTCTCGGAATCGTGCATTTTCCGACCTTAAACAAATTTTGTAGACAAAACTGAGGTAACCAGGTCGATAGCCCTGACTCTGAGGAATCTAACGCATGTCTCAGATTTTGTCTATCTATGCTACTTTATCCCAAAGAGATGTGAGAAGTTTGAGTAACATTTTATAGATGTGCTCCAAAAAAACAGTTTTCGCAAGGGTTTGGAAAAACTCTTCATACGGGCAGGAAAATGACCTAAAGAAAATTTGAGCTTATAAACAAAAAACTAGAGAGTGAGAAATTCGACCCTGGCCTTGAAATATTTTTAGCTCTCTTAGTTCAAAAGTTATGACGATTTTAAATGTTGTAATTTTTTCGCATTTTTGAGCGGAATGATCCAGCGCGCCAGGTGCGCCGGTTTTTTTTGCGGGGCAGTGTACTCCGACTCGCCAACTAAGGTTTGAAGTTAATAATGAAATTGTGTCCGAAAAAGTTCATTTTTTCGTTCCACCGTGCGGCGTGCAAAACGGAAGTGCACGAAAAGAGCAATCAAAGTGAATGACTTCGGTGACCTCACCCGTATCCAGTTCGTTCACATGTCTCGAGATCTAAAAACAAAAGGCACGGGGGGGGGGGGGGGGGGGCAAAAAAAAAGACAGAAAGAGGGAAAAAGCCATTTTTCAAACGCCGCGCCGCGTTGCAACGACTGAACTCATCAGCAAAATGAATATCGGTAAATCTTCGATCGATCGATACGTACTTACATGGGATAGGATACGCGGGCTTGCTATTCTCGATTATACCAGCGCTGCCGTTGTGTGTACTATATACCTACATAGGTATGACTTTCAAAAGAAAGTGACCTAGCTGGTAGAAATTTCCACTCTTCCAATTTTAAACATTCTTGCAGTTTTCAAGTAAGTAATGGGGCTGTTGCACACTTTTGCTACAAGCGATTTTAAAAGTCGATCCTGGTGTAAAACCTCCAAAAGGACGATGGCAGCACTATAAACTTTCAAAATCCACTCCTAAACTCAATAAACGTTTTTATTTGCGCGCGAGTGTAATGGTGGCTTAGGGCAGTAATAATGGGAGATTCCTATCTTAACTTCGTCACTCTCTCTATGCTGACAAGGATGATTCACAGAGTAATTAGTCATCAGAGTAGTGGTCCACATCCGATAAATGGTGCCGTGGCATCTAGTGACACCGGGGTCAAATGAAAGTCGTCTCTTACTGGTCACTTCTTGATGAAGTTACAGTATTGCTAGATGGGAATCTCCCATTATTACTGCCCTAAGCCACCATTACGCTCGCGCAACTAAAATCGTTTATGGAGTTTATAGGTGGATTTCGAAAGTTTTTAGAGCTGCCATCGTTATTTTTGGAGGTTTTTACGGAATATATATGTATAGTGTTGTGTATACTTATATTTTTAGTCGTTTGGCTGCTATCGGCAAAATAGTGATTAACAGAACTTATGGCTAGACTGTGTACTATCGACAAATTAAATACTGCCGTGAGATTTTCACGAGCTAAGTTTCTCCTTCAAGGTTCTGGCTCGGCTACTCTTATTACTCTTCACACCTTGCAGGTGAGAGGCTAGTGCGGGTATGGCGGGAAACCCGTTGCAGATCAGTCCCACACTCACACCCATAGCTGAAAATGTGTGAAAATCTCGCGGCAATCTTTAATTCGTCGATAGTACACAGAAAATGAGAAAACGGCACCTCTGGAAATGAACACACTTTACATTGTCACTAATCGAGCGATGGAAAAGATCCCGAATCGTTCTAGGAGCGAGCGAGTGACACCCCCTCTCCAAATAAGTCAAACGAATTCGAATTACGGCACAAACTGTTGCTGTTGATGCTGCGGTTATAGTGCGTGTGGTTGGGTTGATAAATCAAATATCGTCGATTCTTGCGGTCGAGAGTTATCTGCCATCTGGAAGCTGGACGCTCGTTGACATGACCGGTGATAGGGGACTGAAATCATGAATGGATTGCGACGGCAATATGTCGCGACAATCCTTTGTTTGTGTAAGTGTGTAAAGCTCGTTTTAGCAGCTAGCACGTTTCTCACAGTCATGGTCAGTTAGATCCTCAATCTCCGTACATAAAGTGACATGGCCGTTGACTCCGCAACAGCTTTTTTCGCTCCAATTTCGTCGGATTAAAAGATTATAGCGGCCAGGGGGACAAAATAGGCGAAACAATAAGAACGGGGGATACAATAATCCGATTTCTTGACGAATGAAAGTGATAACTGGAAGATACGGTGGGATAATGAAGAGATTTGTTTGTGTCCAGTTGATTTTTAGTGCGATCGGCGCTATCGATTTTGTGACCGCAGTTCCTGGCAAAGCGGTAAGCATCTGAATAATTACTTAACTTCATTTTTTTTTTTTTAATTTTTTTTATTAGAATGACGCGACTTGGCACATGTGCGGAGGTGGTTGGTGAATTACACTGTTTCAAAGGATGATCTGAAAAAAAAGGGGAAAAAAACTGGAAAAGGATCGATTCTTAGCGAGTGCATTGTAATCTCCGCATAATTAATACTTTTGCAAAGGTTCAAATGGGAGGGAAACGATAGTCGATTGTCTACGGGCCGCAAATGATTGCTATACATATGTATATCAAAGTCCCTACCATAAGAACCTATGCAAAAATATCGATTCTAAGCGGGTTCACCGGTTCAACCTGGAGCAGTGTTGCCATTTTGCCGCGAGTTTTCTTCAGTGTTTCCTATTTCACTCAATGTAAAAATTTTAAATTTCAAGCCAACTTCGGCAACACCGATCTAGAGCCCTCAGATAATAATATACATATACTTTTGCGTATAGGTTTACATGGGGAGGGGAAGGGGAAACAATAATTGTTCTTCAACGAGCCGCCTTTGAAGTTAGAACGCGAGTAGTAAAACTGCAGTAGCGAAGCGTGAAATTTGGCAACAATGATTTCCCTCCATTTAAATTCACCAAAAAAGTCGAACGCTCCAGTCATCGGCGATGACCAAGCATTTAGACCTTTCTAAGGTGTTTAAATAGGGGAACAGGAACGTTGACAAATCGCACGCCTCGTCACAGTAAAACTGATTTAGAGCTGAAGAATTTTGCATCAATGACATTTCGTGTTGTGTTTTTGAGACATTTTTTGGATCTCTTTGGAGTAAATGTCCGCCGATGTTAATACTCGATAGTATACACAATGGTTTTTATTTTCCGTAGAAAAAGGCAAAATATTGTGTTTTTGAGAGGAGGGGGGGGGGGGGGGAGCTGTGCCCTCTTAGATCCGCCAGTGCACGGTTAAAACAGATTCCTGGTCAAATTCGACGCGACGAGCAGTCGTTATTGACGACACGGGCTGAGGCGAAGAAGCGCCTTCAATAACCGTCGACGCAATTCCACATCGGACACGCAGGAATAGTTATCGCCAAAGTCGTAGCCAGAATATTGTTTTTCTTTCTCTTAGTCCATTTAAACTCATGCGTTAGAGAAGGAGAGAAACAGGGACTGACGTCAAGTGACAGCCCCTATATCCATCCTTTTCTAACAAATGTGTTTAAATGGGTTAAGAGAGAGAAACCTCGATAACCTGGATACGGCTATGGTTATCGCTTATTATTAACATCCATATTTTCGATGTCGCATTGCTTAACGTGATTCCAGATTCCAGCCAATCACATCCACCATGACAAGTCGATCGATATCGAGAATTTCAGTTATATTAGTTAAAATCAGATAGAAGGGACCTCGAGTTGTACTTCAAGACCTTCGAAAATGAGACGAATTTGAATTTCTGACGATTTAAGGGAAATGAGAAAAAATGACGAGAATCTCACTTATAGACAAATTTAAGGAAGGGTTTATCGGGTGAAAAAGTTAATTGTGCGTTCAAAACTACCTCTCTCATCCGTCTCACTCTCACGTGACCACTGTATAATGCTACCTCACTCTCATCGCTACGCTAAAATCATTAATAGATACGTTTTTGTGTGAATTTTTTTAGTAGAAAGGAATTTCTCGAGACTTTACAATGCATGAGAATTTCAGGAGGAAATTTCGCGAAACAAGGCCCAAATTATAAAATTCGACACTAGAAAGAGATAGCTATGCATATGAGGATGAGGGTCACGGGAGAGCGAGAGAGCGAGAGAGATAGTTTGGAACGCTTCGCGAGTTTTGTCTCAGCTGATTGCGACCGATGAGAGCACGACAAATTTGAATCGTTTGATGACGACTTTCTGGTTTTTTGTTTGCTTTCCGCTGGGATTATTCCACTGGAAACCGTGGCACGTGACCAAAGCGATCGATTAGTCGATCGATTAATGGACATTTCCTGGACTCTGTGGAGTTTTTTTTTTTTTTTTTTTTTTTTTTTTTTTTTTTTTTGTGGAAAAACAGGATTGTCAGCACCTGAAAGTATAGACCTAAAAAAGTTATCTGTTACGTTTGGATGCTGGAATCCGGAAAATAAAGACGTAACTATGCGAATTCGCACAATCGCTGTTCGATTTATCGTACCGCACAACGGATTCCGAATTCGCATAGTTAGTTACGTCCTTATTTTGCGGATTCGAGCATCCAAACTTAACAGATATCTTTGTTAGATCTACCTCCAGCGGGCCGATCCTTGAAATTCACGACTTTTGGGTAGACTGGATAAGAATGGAAAACGGTGATTGGTGGAGACGAGTCACGTGGTTGCCCAGTCTAATCAAAATACGGAATGGATTAGATAATTTGTCGGGCAGTCTTGGAGTACCCGACTAACTGCGGAGTAACTTATCTAATCCATTCCGTATTTTGATTAGACTGGGCAACCACGTGACTCGTCTCCACCAATTACCGTTTTCCATTCTTATCCAGTCTACCCAAAAGTTGTGAATTTCAAGGATCGGCCCGCAGGTGCTGACAATCCTGGTTTTACAAGAAAACTTCACAGAGCCCGGGAAATGAACATTAATCGATGGACTAATCGATCGCCTTAGTCACGTGCTATCCAGGTGAAACACTTCTAAATTTCAATCTCACGGATGACGCCACTTGGATGGTCGCTTCTTGGGAATGTTGAGCAGCGAGCTGCTGTCGGCATTTTAAACTGGAACCAGAGGAAAACGCAAAAGCAAAGACCGCGTCGTCACCTGTGAACTTTTTTATTTTTATTCTTATTTATTTGTTGAGCCTTAAATGAACAAAATTGGTTGAGAATTAAAGCCGTAATAGTGGAAATTCATTTCGCCATTAGCCTAGTGAGTGCGACTGAGGAAAATAGACATAGATCACTCGCACTCACTATAAGCTTGTGGCGAAATGAATTTCCTAAATCACGGTTTTAATTCTCAACCCATTTTAATTGTTATCCCTGGTAGAAAGGACTCATGAAAAATCATGGTCAAAGTATGAGTAATCATAAGTTCTCGTGTGTGAACGTGAACCCATGACAAATATTATTATGGTTTCCTAGTAAATCTATGAAAATTCTCATGATAACTCATGAGAACCAACGGAAAATTATGGACTCCCATGAAAAATCAAGGGAGCTCCATGGCAAATCATGGGTTTCATATGGGTTCCCATGAGAAGCCCATGGAGAGTCATGATTTCCCATGCGTTCTCATGAATTTTGCATGGGAACTCATGATTTCATATGCGAATTTGGACTTTTCGCAAGAGTCATTTCTACCAGGGATGTACTAAGCCCGAGTTGACTCGTTTTTCTCCTCTAGTCTTTTTCACGCTGTTCCAGTCTCACGATTCCGAATAAACGCGATTATAGATGTAGACCCTTTCAAGATAATATTTAGGGCGCCTTCAATTTATAGTACAGGCAATTCCAACTCCCCAGAGTACGAACAGTTAACTACCTTTCCTTCATAAACTGATGAGTAGCAATCTTACGAACTAATCTGGTACCTTTAAAGGGTCAACAAATCCGTAAAAAAATGAAGGTGCCGACGTTCTTGTCCCCCCCCCCCCCAGTTAAAATTGCGGAAAACTGGGAATTCCTAGAGAGACTAGAGGCGCTATCCATCGGATTGAAATCTGGAAAAGTTTCGCCTTTGTCCGACTCAGCTTATGACTCCATATTGAGATTCACATTAAGGTGAATCCATGGCAAATTCCCGAAAATTTTAATCCGATAGATGGCGTTCCTTGTCGCTGGCTCCGAAAATAGCCGTTTTTTGACGGATTTTGGCTTTTTTCTCTGGACAGACGAATAATAGACAAAAAATCGGAATGTCGGCACCTGCTTAATTTTTTGCTTGATTTTTTGAGCCATATAAACGGGCAAAATTGGTTCTAGAGTAAAGCCGTAACGATGCAAAGAAAAAATCATATGTAATTTGGAGTTGTACCAGTAAAGGTTACTTACAGGTGAAACAGAAACCTGTGATCTTTACTGATACAACTCCAAATTACAAATGATTTTTTCTTTGCATCGGTATGGCTTTACTCTAGAACCAATTTTGCCCGTTTAGGGCTTAAAAAATCAAGCAAAAAATTAAGCAGGTGCTGACATTCCGATTTTTTGTCAATTATTCGTCTGTTCAGAGAAAAAATCCAAAAACCGTCAAAAAACGGCTATTTTCGGAGCCAGCGACAAGTAACGCCATCCGATATATCGGATTAAAATTTTCGGGAGTTTGCCATGGAATCACCTTAACCACATAACTTTCAGCAAGATCAGGGTCGGAGAACTTTTGAATATGGTCTGCTGACTCCCCAGCATCATCATCACCATGACATTCATCACGGGAAGAGTCGAAGAACTTTTGAAGTTGACTACAAGGCCGGGATTTTTCGGAAAGATGGAAAGGAGTTCAGATACGTGGCCGGCGAGATGCACTACTTCCGAATCCCAAGAGCTTACTGGCAAGATCGACTCAGAAAAGCAAAATATGCTGGACTCAACGCAATATCCACGTACGTTCATAACGTTCTTCACAATAAAGCAGACTTCTCATCAATGGGGCTCTTGCAAACTTTATTGCTACTGGGAATCGAAGAGTTGATTCTTGCATAAAAACCTGTAAAAATCAGAGATTACTTACTAAGCTGAAGAGATATGACAGAACTGCTGAAACAAAACTGTTAATCGACTCCTACGAAGTATGCAAACTGGCATACGGTCTGGTGGACCATTTTTCGGCGATTTCCTGCGACCTTCTGAGAGTAACCGAAGTGCGTTCGGCTGCCAGTAAATGACTTTTGATTAAAGTGTTAGTGGTTCTTTTATAATGGTTAAATTTTCCCCTTGACATTTTCCATTTTGTCAACGCGTTTTTAAGGTAAAAAAATTCAGAAAAGTGTGTGCCTTGAATTTATTTCCAATAACAGCAGTAATAGCAATGTTTACGAAAAATGGTCCACCAGGTGGTACGCCGTATTGTATCACGGCCTATTTGAAGGCTTTTTTTTTTTTTTTTTTTTTTTTTTTTTTTTTTTTTTTTTTATGCGAAATGTCGATTAACGGTTTTCTAACAAGCCGGGGATGGGACTTGCCATATCTCTTTGGCTTTGTAATCTCTGGTAAAAATGCAGACGATGAGTACACTAAAAAATCACAAAATTCACTCTCAAAATTGGGCTTAACGACGGAGAGACGCAGATACCATGACAGACTCCTATCTAAATTGCGACATATCTCTGTGTTTCCGTAGAGAAAGTGACAAATTAGTCAAGAATCTCCCATGATACATATGTCTCTCCACCATTACGATCTTGTCGTTAACCCTTTCATGCACGCAATTTGGGATTTGAGTTTTTTTGAGATTCATTTAGACCGATCGAGAGAGGACACTTTTTTAAGAACTTTGGTGGGTCACACAACTTTTTGAAAAATGTCCATTTAAATTCCATTGAATCACATGTTACATAAAATGGTACACATGTGTACCACTATCCAAGAAAGGGTTAAAGCAGTTGAGTGAGTTTATTACTAAATTTTAGACTTTCTTATCGCGCTTTTCGTGATTTTCGCTGGCTTTCGCATCAGATTGGACTATTCATTTTCTCGAAGGAAAAGTTTGCAAGATCCCCATTTATCATTTATGAACTTTCAGGACCAATTTTAACTTCGGAGAACACTGTTAAGATGATTCCAGGTTTGATTATTTCGAACCGTGGACACCACGAACAATGGTTAAAAACATGGAATTACCCGAACATAATTTTGCGAATAAAAATGAAGATTCTGAACATTTAAAAGCAAGGTAGCAAGGTAACCTAAAAATGTGTGATTTCATTCATTTCAGAGCTGAAAATGAGTCAAACCACATGATTTATTCAAGAAAATGTCACATCTTAAATGTTTCTGAAGCAAAAAACCAAAATTTTTCATGTCCAGCAAAATTAATAATTCGAATCACTGTGCCACGTCGTCGCGTCGCGCTGCTCCAAAAGTCAACAGTTATTGAGTGAATTAAAACTGACGAATTTACGCCATAACCACAAATTTGAGGAACGTCAGCACCTGCGAGCATACTTCCGGAAGATACCCTGAAAGTTTATCAAGCTGAAACACTAAAAAATAATGCCGGAAATTATGAAATACGAAAATTCCCACAAGCGTCGATGAGTGCGAGTGAGGCAGATGGACATATCATCGCTCTTACTAATTCTCACTAAATAAGCTTATGGCGAAATGAATTTATGGATTTAATTATGAACCAATTTTGCTCGTCTTCCTTTATTTTCATTTTTTTGCTCGTTTTAGGCTCAAAAAATCCATAAAAAAATTCGCAGGTGCTGAGGTTATTGAATTTTGCGCTTTTCCTCTGGATTCAATTTAAAATACTAAAAACACGACTTTTACTAAAAGCACAGAATACTCTAATCAGAACGGAAACTCTAATTCATTTTGAAACATTCTTTACTTCGGGCCGCCATGTTCGAAAGTGAGTATCTTCGGCAATCTTCGGCAGATCTTCGGCAACTGGCCGAGTTGTGATTGGTTGTATACCCTCAAAAAGCATGTCCGCCATCTTGAGTAGTGAGTAGGCACAGTTGCCAGTTTGTGCCAGTAAATTCCAAATCTTGTTTCCATTGGCTCTTATGGGAGTTTCCCTTCTGATTGTATTATTCTGTGCTAAAAGCGATTAGTGGCGCTATCCATCGGATTCGGATTGAAATCTAGAAAAGTTTTGCTTGGAATCACCTTAACTATAGTCTGTTCGTTCTAACTTGAGACCTGGGAGGGCGATAAATGAAATTCGGAAAATAGAGGATGGCAACATTTCAATAGGTTGTCATAGCCCGAGAATCGAGCGGCAGCCGAGACAGTGTTGCCAGATTGGGGTGAAAAAGCCGTACGCATTACATTGATTTAAATGGGGACGATACGGCTATTTACCCTCGATCTGGCATCACTGAGCCGAGATGACATAGAGTCACCTCGGCCGACTGACATGGGTTAGCACTCCTACGTTTCCATAGAAGGCAAATCTACCTGCATCTCCGGGTCTCAAGTTAGAACCAGCAGACTATAGTGCTGTAAACCTAGAAATGTCATTCGAAAGTTTTAAAAATATCGAAACCGATGATTTTTGATGATTTTTGATGACTTTTTTTCCACTGATTTTTGGCCCAGTTTTTTCGATCTCAGACCACAGTGTGGCGTTTCGAAGTAAAGTTGCCCCTCTACCACCCAAAATCTGGCTTGTACATACCTCTTGAGTTTGACCCTTTGTCTCCATAGTGTTCTAAAGAGGAAAGTTCTGTCAACATGGATTACATATGAAAGTACACAGGTATGAAGTTACATGAAAGTCCAAATGAGAAAAATTCGTTCGACGTTCGATTCACTTGTGAAGGTCTAAGATTTGTGAAACTACTTTTTCATAATTCGGCACGTTGAAAGGGGATGGATGAAAACCACCAAAATTCCACACCCTGATTTGGATTAGAACCCTTTATGGGCCAAGTGTACTCGTTTTTCTACTATAGCCTTTCTCAATTTGTTCCAGTCTTCATCTCGGATGAAAGCGATTATCGATGAAAACAATTACAAGATAAGGTGTCTTCTGGCGCCTTCAATTTACCGTACAGGCAATACCAACTCCCCCGAGTACGAACAGTTACCTACCTTCCTTATATAAACGGAAGAGTGGCGTTCTTTTACCTTTTGAACTAACCTGGCCCTTAAAGGGACAATTACTCTTTTCAGACGTACCTTGACGCATGGAATTTTATTTTTATGAAATTTTTTTTTTTATAAAAATAAAAAAAAAAAAAAAAAAATTCCATGTGTCAAGGTACGTCTGAAAAGAGTAATTATCCCTTTAAGGGCCAAAAGAACGCCTCTCTTCCGTTAATATAAGGATTTTTTTTTTTTTTTTTTTTGCATATAAAATTGGACAGACAGGGTAAACAAGATATTAGACAAATAAAATATACATATGTATTCCAAACCTGTCTAGTGTCGACGAATTTTGGAAGCGTAACTCTACTTACCTTACATGGTTTTTTGAATTTTCTCTACTTAATGAACTGTATGTAACGTTGCCAGAGTGCACATTACCTACGCCTTCGGATTATAGGGAGTCAGGAAGTTCGAGCGATAAACTCTAAGGCTTCCTTTAAAATCATTTCCAGATATGTTGAATGGAGTCTCCATGAAACCGCGCCAGATCAGTTCGATTTCTCAGGTGAAAACGATGTGGCTCATTTCATCAGACTGGCTCAGGAGGAAGGATTGTTTGTCTTGCTTCGTCCTGGACCTTACATTTGTACTGAAAGAAGCTTGGTTAGTTTTTGGACGAGTTGGTCCGTTTTCTCATTTCACTAACACTAAGAATAGAAATGTCTCTTACAAAGATTACTTATACTCCAGATATGGCACTAGCTATCTCGCCTATGTTAAATTTTGTTGAGAGCCTTCATTTCTAAAACCGAGCTAAAACACATACACTGGCCCACGGTTTTGTTTACATTTCGGTGAGCGAGGAGTGTGCGGGCGGGGTGGGGGTCGTGGGCCAGTCGACTGGCCCCATCCCGCCCGCGCGTCTCTCGCTCCCCGAAACTTAAACAAACCGTGGGCCAGTGTATGTGTTTTAGCAATGAAGGCGCTCAACAAGATTTTAGCTAGTGCCATATCTGGAGTATAAGTAATCTTTGGTCTCTTACTCTCTTTCTTACTTAAAACTAATGAGCTTACGCTAATTAATCATGAGTCAATAATTCCGCAACAAAATTAGGTACATTCTTGAAAGATTAACAACAAAAATTACGCGTCAGACGTGCACAAAGTGATTTGTTCGGAAAAAGGTGTGCCACAATTGGGGCTGTTGCCTACTTTTGCTATACTAAGCGATTTAACAGTCGATTCTGATGTAAAAACCTCGAAAAATAACAATGGTAGCACTAAAAACTTCCGACATCCACTCTTAAACTCAATAAACGCTTTTATTTGCGAGGGCGTAATGTTAGCCGAGGGCAGTAACAATGGGAGATTCCTATCTTAATTTCGTAACTCTTTCTATGCTGACAAGGATGATTCACAGAGTAATTAGTCGTCAGAGTGATGATCCACATCCGATGAATGGTACCGCAACACCTAGTGACACCGGTGTCAAATGAAAGTCGTCTCTTATTGGTCACTTCTTGATGGAGTTACAGTATTGTTAGATGGGAATCTCCCATTGTTACTACCCTGAGCCACCATTAACTCACCACTCAGCGCAAATAAAAGCGTTTATCAAGTTTAGGAGTGGATTTCGGAAGTTTTTCGTGGTGCTATCGTTATTTTTGCAGTTTACACCAGAATCGAATAATTAATTAAATGGCTTATGGCAAAAGTGCGCAACAGCCCCATTCTGCAAATCAGGTGATCCCACAAGGGGGGGGGGGGGATTGACGGCTGGTCAAACTTACAGTTAGCAGCACTTTAGGGAATTGCACATACCTGCTATGCGCAAAATTCGTTGCGCATCTAGTTACGGCTAGCAAGTTGCATGCACTTTTCTGAAGGCGCTTTGAAACCATTACCACTACACAGGCTCGCACAATCAATGATCGACATTCAAACTGTGAATCCTGCGCATTAGGGGAAAACCGAACTATGAATGCAAGCATTTAAACTCCAAAGTAGCTACGATTAAGCAAGCCTCGCATAAGCATAGCTATGTTATTAGCTGTGCTGCATTATTATTATTAGCTGTGCATTGATTGATTAACTCTGTTCTTCTCCGGTAACGGTCGAGTCTCCACTAATGGGGCTCTTGCAAACTTTTGCTACTGGGGATCGAAGAATCAAAAATGACGAAAGTAGGTACTCAATGAGAATCAGGCTCAATGGCGGTTGAACACAGGTACACAGGTATCATGGGAGATTCCAATCTAAATGGGGCAGTTGCAAGGGTCTGAAATTTTGTGTTTTTTATATAAAAAAAAAAAAATTATAGTACTCGATGAGCTGAGAAGTGAGAACAATGGTGCCTTTGGTTTTTCCCCAAGTGTCCCGGTTTTGAAGATACACATGTGTAAAGTTGCAAAAAATCGTGTGCGTAGTGACGTCACTACGCGGAATTCCCATTTAAAACAATGTATTTTGGGCCAAAATCTCATCTCCGGAACAATGAGACTTAATTAGAAACCAAAGGCATCTTTGTCTTCAGCTCATCAAGTACTTGCATCTTCTTTATAAAAAACAGAACATTTCAGACCCTTGCAACTGCCCCGTTGAGACACATCTCTGTGTTTTCGTAGAGAAAGTGACACATTAGACAGGAATCTTCCATGATACCTGCGATGAACCGCCATTACGATCTTGCCGTAATAGCAGTTATGTGAGTTCATTACTAAATTTTAGACCTTCTTAGTGTGATTTTGGTGATTTTCACAGGTCAATGCATCAGATTGGACTATTAATTTGCTCACAGCAAAAGTTTGCGAGAGCCCCATTGTAGGTTTCAGGCAAAGTGAGACGGTTCGAATGTTTGAGAGTATATTTCTTCTTTCATTTCTTTTCATGATGGCTCTTGTCTTGTCGGCTGAAAGTACACCTGCTATTCTGCTAGCCAGTGAATATATGCAATATACAACGCACCTATGATACGTACGGCACGCTGAGTTGAATGGTAGGTAGGCATCTTGTGCTCTGCGTATTCATAGGCATCCTTGTCCTTGCGCTTGTACGCAATCGGCTATTTTTGATGGTGCCGTCCAACGTACAAGAGCGGTTGAAAAGAAGACAAACAAAGCAGAACAAAACATAATGCGCGCTTTATTTTAGTAGTTCCTTTTATTCGTTTTTTCTTTTTTCTTTTTATCTTATCAGGGTGGACTTCCTCCTTGGCTCATGACGGTCAACCCGTACATGAGATTGCGATCAAGCGATGCATGTAAGTAAAGCTGCATAATTACCTAATCAAAACTGAATTTCTGAAATATAGGGGCATACTTGGGGGGGGGGGCTATGATTTTTCGGAAAATTTATTTTCTTTCGGGAATTTAGAGACATTTTTATAAGATTTTCCGGAATTTATGGGAAATTTTACCCCCAAGCTTTTGGAAGCTGGCTTTGCCCCCCTCCTACCCCAGAAAATTTTTAAACTACACTCCTGAATAATGATACATAGTCTGGAAGGGCGTAAAGGAGAGGGTAAAGTCAATAATCTCAAGAGAGAGAAGGATTAAAAAAAATTCAAACTGGAACGCGTGATAGAACACAAAAGCATATTCCTCAAAGCGACTTGCTTACAGTTGGAAGATACAAAAACGTTTATTTTTGTTTGGGGTGGGGAGGGAGGAGAAATCAGTCCCTCGGAATAAAATTATCCATAAACTTACCTACCGATCCGTGATCCGTCTGAGAATGATGACATAAGAAAAAAATCGTAGTTAAATTGTGCCCCACGCGGACCACGCCACTTAAAAGAAGCAAACTGCGCTTTGTCTTAAAATCGCGAAAACGGTCATACGAGTGTCGAGTCGACAAATGTCGAATCTCCGAAAAGTATCAAATCCTGACCAAGTATCAAATGCTCGACAAAAGTTGTATCCCGACAGGCGTCGAATCTATCATACGAGTCTATCCCTCGACAAATATCGACAAAGTGCCGAGCCTTTGACAAGATTCGAGCATTCGACAAGCGTCGTCCATTTCCAGCCAATCGTATAGGAGTAACTTGATTTTTATTAGATTTCAAAAATAGCAGCTATACAGATTTATTTATTTGTATACATGTTTTGTTCGTGGCGCGAAATTATAGGTAAAATTAAACCAGATTCGTCTCTTTTATGTTCAACAGCGTTTCTGTTCCACGTGGAGAGATGGTTCAAAGAACTATTCTCACAGCTGAGGTCCCTACTTTACGGAAGCGGTGGGCCCATAATTATGGTTCAGGTAATTGAATTCAGCATTCGTCAAATATAGATAGAAAATTGTAATAATAAATGGGCGGGTTGTAAGTGCGGCATGTATATAGTCATAGTAGAGTGCGGTAGTTTTCTGATTTCTCTTTTATTCATTGTGTGCATCGGGGAGGGAGGGAGGGATGGAAAGTGAAGTGAAAACCTTATCTTTTGTCCCTTTTTCCCTGCGGCAGGTTGTGGAGATGGGGGATGCCACTGTACACCACTGTGTAGTTAGAGCACCTGCTTCATGTTAGTAGTCGTAGTTGTTGGTAGATTAGTTGGTGTTGGGTAATGATAAGAAATTAGTATGGTGGCTTGCGAGGGAAGGTATAAGCAAGTAATTTGCTCATGATGCTGTCACTGATGGGGACCTTCTCGTGTGTCTCATCGCCGGAGGCCGGTACCGCCTGAGTATTGGGTCTTTATGAGAGATGGAAGTAGATCCTTCAGCCAAAACCCATTCGTGTCTTTAGGTTTTTTTACGTTTTTCGGTTATTCGGTTATCGGTTTTTGATTTCTTGGTTTCTCCTCATTTTTCGGAAATTAATAGGCAAGAAGATAGGAGTAAGTTTCTTTTCTCTTAGGTACTAATTGAGGACCTGAAGTGTAAACATATGAAGGGGAGAATGTTATGATCTTGGCTTGATGCGCGCATAAGAGGATATGAATAGTGTTGGCTCACGTGTATTCTGATTTTAGGGTGAGTGAAATACTACCAAATCGCTCTTCAGGGTTGAGGTCACTAAGAGCAATAAAAAAAAAAAAAAAAAAAAAAAAAAAAAAAAAAAAAAAAAAAAAAAAGACATTCCTGGACACTTTCTTGTCTCTGCACTTGTAATTTATGTAAACTATTTTATTACTCGAAATAGAAAGCGAGTCGTCAATCTAAAGGGACACAACTAATCTCCCTTCAAGTTTCTTGACACAAGTTAGGCATATTGCGTGTTGGCGATTTACTTAAATATGCATATGAATTTTTAATTGATAGGGCTACTGATTATACGTCCATCGCGAAATGATTTGATCACTTTGATTTCTACTACAGAGCTTGGAAAAATTAGCGGTCCGACACTTTTGATTTCTAAAAAACGATCGATTAGGATAACTTATTTATCGATATAGTAGAGAAACAGGGTGTATCAGAAATATATGTCGTCCTTGTAACCACGTATTCTAGAGGTCGAAATAATACCTACTTTTGTTTCCTATAAACATGAGTCCGAAAATGCCCCCCCCCCCCTTTGAGCTACAGCCCCCGACAGTTTTAAAAAAGTTATGGTTTTTTTGGAATAGCGACCACCTATATGAACCAAACGTCATGAAAATTGGTGTACCTACCTAACTGTAAGTAATTTTAAGTGCAGAATCCGTTAATGACCTCAAGAAATTCAGAAATTAGGTCTGACTGTACTTTTAAGGCAATCTCTTGTATCTTCAACGGCATAAATTTTATGTTACTTACGGGAAGGGAATTTGGAAAATAATTACTGAAATCAGATGGGAAAAACTATAAAGGAAGAATTTTGGTCCGCTATAATTTTTTCGATACGACGCGTTTCAAGCGAGATAATCGCTGCACGAGGTGAAAAAGTTAGCGCTTACTATAGCGGACGGTCCGAAGTATCAGCGGAGTGCCGGGTTGCATACCTACTTACTGACGCTCTCCATTGTAAAAGCGCTGACTATTTCAGCTAGTGCAGCGATTATCTCGCTTAACTCATTGCCATGTATAGACGAGTCAGACTCGTCAGTCATCATGACTCTTTAAAACACTTAATTCGTATCAAAAAAATTAAAAAGGACCAAATTCTTCCTTATAGTTTTTCCCCATCTGATTTCAGTAATTATTTTTCAAACCGATCCCTAACATAAAATGTGTGCCGTTAAAGGTACAAGATTGCCTTAAAAGTACAGTCAGACCAAATTTCTGAATTTCTCGAGGTCATTATGGTTTTTACACGTACAATTAACACGAGACACCAATTTTCAAGACATTAAGTTCACAATAGTGGTCACCATGTTTAAAGGGGGGGGGGGAGGTCTAATTTTTACTTCTAAAACACTCCCTGAAAATAAAAACAAATAGTTTTGTTACGCACACTGACCACACTGTATTTGCTTATGATGCGATTTGACAGGTTGAAAATGAGTACGGGAGCTTCAATACTTGTGACAGTTGGTACATGGCGTGGTTGCGGGATAAACTGGAGTATTACGTGAAAAATGCAGCTCTTTTGTACACCACAGATGGCAACGCTGATATTTTTTTCAAGTGTGGCCCAATCCCTGGCGTCTTCGCCACCGTCGATTTCGGTCCTCAAAAAGGTAATCTTTGTCTTCACCGAAAGTAAAGAGGTAATCTTCGTCTTCACCGAAAGTAAAGAGGTAATCTTCGTCTTCACCGAAAGTAAAGAGGTAATCTTCGTCTTCACCGAAAGTAAAGCTTTTTCCCTCACGCAACAGTCTCATGGAGAGTCGAGCCACATGGTTGGGGAGGGGGGGGACAGAAAAAAGTTTGCTGAAGAATTCACACTGCAGATCAAAACATAAGGAGGCCGGACCGGACATAAGCGATGCACCACTCGCACTTGCAGATCCAAATATTTTACCTTCTCCCTCCCTCTCTCTCTCTCTCTCTCTCTCTCTCTCTCTCTCTCTCTCTCTCTCTCTCTTCGCTCATTTAAACACACACGTTATAGAAAAGGACAGAGAAAGGGCAAAGGGCAGTGGCGTCGCGTGAAATCTGGCAACGCTGCATTTTTTCCATTGAAACTCACGGTTAATATCGATTCGAGGTAGTGCACAGAGCACGGACCCACAATAGTTCGACCTTCTTCATGCGTTTTAATAGACGAGATACAGCGTCGCCTAAATGCACGCGACGCTGCTGGCAGAGGGGGTAAAGGACAATGATCACGTGATTCCGCGATGGATCTTCCTAGGGGAATTAAAGGGGATGCCCCAAAAAACGGTAAGTTTGAAAATGTCGGAAGGCACAGAAACTCTGGTATAGTTTTACCCACAATTTTTGAGCTCTTTACTTAAACAGACAAAAGAGAGAATTCCATGCTTTTTAACAATTATTAAAACATCTCATATGCAACCAACATTTTCGAACAAAAAAATAAAAACAAACTAGCATTTCATTACGCAATGTTTGTATGTTTATATAGGTATTATTATTATTATTATTTTTTTTTTTTTTTGTGAGAAAAATTATTGGTTCATTTTAATGGCTACACTCTGATGCTATGACGTTTCGAACTTTATTCAGGTAACTTGAGCACTTCATTTGAGCCCATGATTAAGCATAACAAAGGTGGCCCGATGGTGAACTCAGAGTTCTACACAGGATGGATTACTCACTGGTCGGAAACTTTCAGTACAGCCAAAACTGAGGACGTCGTGGAGACAATGAAACAGCTTTTGAAACTCAAAGCTTCCTTCAGCCTTTACATGATACACGGGGGCACAAACTTTGGCTTTAAAGCAGGTGAGTTACTTTGACTACAGAGCAAAGGAAGGCCATGAAAAGCATTTCATTTCACCGAGTTTTTCGTTGTTTTGTCAATTCCCCCCCCCCCCCCTCCGCCTTGTTTTAACATTAACCTACTATCAGCCGCGAATCAGCCTGAGTAATTCAAATGAGGAAATGTGAAAAACCTTATTCAAATTCTGAAAGTCAAACTACGGCGGTAAAAACTGTCCATGTCCTTAAAATAAAAGTTTAAAGCGACTCACGTCATGCGTATGTATTATCCCAAGGTTGCTCCCTCCTTCACCGCAGAGTAGTTAACTATTTCTACTGGACTGAACTGTTTTTGCATACCCTTAAAATGGAAGGGGCATTTAAGTCGATAAATCAAGGAACAAATGCACTTTGCTTTGGTGATGACTTTTAAGGTAAATAAAGCACAACTATATTTATTAGATATTGTCTCTCTCCTGGATTAAGGAAGGGCATTAAAAATGTGGTTTGAAGAGGAATAGATACTTGGCTAAGAGGATACTTTTATACTTATTTCTATATGGGTCAATGGGTCTATTTTATTATACCTCCTAGAACCTAAAGTATAATTGGTCTTCTTTCACGAGATAAAAAATTGCAAAAGCGTGCCGTGGGGGGGGGGGACAAAAAACAAACAAACAAAAGTTATCTCATTTCAAAATGAAGCACCGAAGGCGGAAAAATCAGCGTGTAAAAAGTTGACACAAAAAAAATAAATAAAAAATAAAAAAAAGGAAAAAAAAAATTAAAAAATAAAAAATAAAAAAGGGGGTCAACAAATTCATCATTTCATGGCTATGTAACATGGGCAAAAGGTGATGTCGCCAAAACCCAGCTTGTGACCCCTCTCCCTCTATCGATTCAGCTTGGCAAACGGAGTCGATCGCTCTTAAGAGTTTCCATATCTTTTGAAACTGGGGCTGCTTCACTGGCAACTTATGGGCCATGGCTATGTAACAAGGGCAAAAAGGTGTTGTCGCGGTCGCCAGAACCCCGCTTGCGTGACCTCTCTATCGATTCAGCTTGGAAAATAGAGTCGATCGCCCTCAAGGGTTTTCATATCTTCTGCAATGGGACCGTTTCTCTCATAGCAACACATGACTCATCTCATGGGCAAAAAGGCGATGTCGCCAAACCCCCGCTTGTGACCTCTCTATCGATTCAGCTTGGAAAATAGAGTCGATCGCCCTCAAGGGTTTTCATATCTTCTGCAATGGGACCGTTTCGCTCATAGCGACACATGACTCATCTCATGGGCCAAAAGGCGATGTCGCCAAACCCCCGCTTGTGACCTCTCTATCGATTCAGCTTGGAAAATAGAGTCGATCGCCCTCAAGGGTTTTCATATATTCTGCAATGGGACCGTTTCGCTCATAGCGACACATGACTCATCTCATGGGCAAAAAGGCGATGTCGCCAAACCCCCGCTTGTGACCTCTCTATCGATTCAGCTTGGAAAATAGAGTCGATCGCCCTCAAGGGTTTTCATATATTCTGCAATGGGACCGTTTCTCTCATAGCAACACATGACTCATATCATGGGCAAAAAGGCGATGTCGCCAAACCCTCGCTTGTGACCCCTAGCTATCGATTCAGCTTGGAAAATGAAGTCGATCGCCCTCAAGGGTTTTCATATCTTCTGCAATGGGACCGTTTCGCTCATAGCAACACATGACTCATCTCATGGGCAAAAAGGCGATGTCGCCAAAACCCAGCTTGTATGACCCCCGGCCCCCTCTATCGATTCAGCGTAGCAAATGGATTTGATCGCTCTCATGCAAGGGCACGGGCGTGCCGTGGTGGGGGGGGGGGGCAGGCATGTGGGTACCCTTGCCACGGGTGGCACTCTTCGTGGGCGGCAAAGTCAGGGTGAACAATTCGGAACAACTAAAAAAATAAAAACTAAGTAAAAAAAAGGTAATCTAATTCATAATTTTGGGTGGCGGCAAGATTGCATTCTTGCCTCACCTCTGTGGAAACCACGGCACGCCCCTGAAAAATTGATCTAAAGTTAAAAAAAGTTAGTTCTTAAAGTGGTGAGTTGTTGAAGGAGCCACCATTTCCGACTGTTTTCAATGTTTCTATAGATCAGGCTGTTTTCAATGGAACCATAAGCAACAACACGTTATTCTATGACTAAACGAAGAGTTATTTTTAAGATGAATCGATGTACACCATGTTTTTTTTTTTTTTTTGGTTTTTTGTTTTGCTTTTTAGGCGCCAATACTGATCCTTATCGACCGACAACAACTTCTTATGATTATGATGCACCAGTCACAGAGGCAGGGGATCTGACGAATAAATATTTTGCGATACGCAACGTTCTGAAAGAGGTATTTATGTCAATTAATTCCCGAAATTCTTCAACTATCATGATGTAGGATCTAGAAATCTGTCTAAGGGGGAGGGGCTTGGGAGTGGGGGTACGGGTGGTGAGGCTAGGACCTACTTTTCCAACAAAACGTCGAAAATTTCCTCGAGAATTCTTTCTTAAACAGAACAAAAATTTTGCTCAATGGGGGGGGGGGGGGAATTACAGCCCTCTCGGACCAACCTCTTCCCCCCACCCCACCGGATTCACGGGAACCGGACCACACTCGGTGCCACAAGACGCAATGAGTGCGAGAGAGAGACCGTTTTACGAAAATGGTCTCTCTCTCTCTCTCTCTTGCACTTGTTGCCTCTTACGGGAACAACTTGGGAAACGGACCACACTCGGCGCCATAAGACGCAATGAGTGCGAGAGAGAGACCGTTTTACAAAAAAGGTCTCTCTCTCTCTCTCTCTCTCTCTCTCTCTCTCTCTCTCTCTCTCTTGCGTTAGTTGCCTCTTACGGGAACAACTCAGGAAACGGACCACACTCGGCGCCATAAGACGCAATGAGAGCGAGAGAGAGAGAGAGAGAGAGACCATGCGGCGCAATCATAATAAGGATCACAGAACTCTTAAATATCGGTTGAAAATAGTATAATACCATGTTCAGTCAAAGGCTCTCCCCTCTGGGGGTGGAGGGAAGGGGGGGGGGCAAATTGACTTAGCGGTCGAACATTCAGAGAACCCTAACTCAAGCGATGAATAATCATCATGATGAACAGTTGCCCCCCCCCCCCTGGAATTTGGAAAATACCGATTTACATGCTATTTTCCCCAAGATGTGCTGAAAATGAGCAAAAGTTTACAAAACTCAAGTATTTGTCGGAACCTCTCCTCCAGGAATTCAGTTTCAAGGTCCTAACCAGAGATTACAAAGCTAAAGAGATACGGCAGAACTGCTCAAAACTGCTAATCGACTCCTACGAAGTATGCAAACTGGCATACGATCTGGTGGACCATTTTTTTGAACAAACCGAAGTGCGTTCGGCTGCCAGTAAATGACTTTTGATTAAAGTTTTAGTGGTTCTTTTAGTGGTTAAATTTTTCCCTTGGCATTTCCCATTTTGTCAACGTGTTTGTAAAGTAAAAAAATTCAGAAAAGTGTGTGCCTTGAATTTATTTTCAGTAACAGCAGTAATAGCAATGTTTACGAAAAATGGTCCACCAGGTGGTAAGCCGTATTGTATCACGGCTTATTTGAAGGCGTTTTTTACGAAATGTCGATTAACGGTTTTCTAACATGGCGGGGATAGGACTTGCCATATCTCTTTGGCTTAGTAATCTCTGGTCCGAACCCCTTGGAAAATTTTCTGCCAGCAAGTGTGCTTTCAATTCCAAGTTGTTTCATCACGTTGTTTCGTCAGTTGTTTCATTGTACTACACGACGGAAACTACTCTTGAGTTGATGTTTGATGACTGATAATGTGTGTAGTGTGATAAAATAGATGAAGATTGGACAGTTCTACACGTTCGAAAATTCAGATTTTACAGGATTAAGTTGTTTGCGCACTGAATATTGCTTACAATCTAGAGGTGTTTTTTCTGAGCGTATGATGGCACTTTTAATTGGTTTGCTCGAACCAATGATGTACCAAGTTGCTTGGCGACCATTTAAACCTAGACAAAAAGTCGAGTTCTAGGGAGTTAATTGTGCACCAAAGATTTTGGCCTTTCATGAATTTGGAGGGACAAAACACAACAATGCCAGATTGCACCCTATGCCACTCTTTCTAAAACTCCTGATTAACACTTGAAACGTCTCTAGTTTTCAGATTCATATAATTTAGATTTCAATGGAGACAAGCCGGCACCGTCAAATTCGTCTAAAGGGAATTATGGTCGGCTCAAATTCAGTTCTTTGGCCTCACTATTCAACGCTCCAAACATTGCCGATGGAGATACGATCCAGGACAAAGACCCGCTTAGTTTCGAAGCACTTGGAACATACTACGGTTATGTGTTGTATGAGACTGACATCCCAGGAAACCTGCCAGATCCACCAATACTTTCTATGCCATATATTCGTGACCGGGCATATGTTTATGTAGACGAGGTATGAAATTACGAGGGTTAGAATACAACGAGTACAAGAGTACCTAGTCTTCATCACAGTCAGAGTAACTTAAGGGGAGTCGGACAGCCTATCTTAGCCCGTGTGAATGTACCTGAGTTCAAGGACATTTTTTTGGAACCTGCTTGTCCAGGGGCGTCATTTCGGGTTCGGCTTGGGAAGGGGGGGGATGTGATGACCTTTTTTTTTTTTTTTTTTTTTTTTTTTTCCCTCCCTGCTCATCAGTATTATTTTAGAAACTCTACAGCCTTGCATATCCTATATTTACGGCCCTAAATTCCGAAAAATAAAACTCGTTAATGACCACCAGATTTTCGTTCGAGATTTCTTTTCTTCTCAAAAAAAAAAAAAAAAAAAAAAAAAAAGGTCATCACTTTATCACGTTTGGCCGACCCTTTGGGGGGGGGGGTGCCCCCCCCCGCAAATGACGCTACTGTACATACTTTATAATGGGGATTTTTGAAAATTCTCAAAATTGCCCACAGGACCATTTTTAAAATTTTATACAAAAATTAGCATATTTGGTGAAAAAATACCATATTTTTTTGTGGTAATTCTAAAGTGAAATGGCGACAGTAATCAATTTTAGAAAACCCTCAAATTAAAGTAAAGAGGAAAGCGTAAGAATTCAAATGAGTCAAAGTTTTTGGAAATCGACTCAGTAGATCATAAGAAATGGTACCTTACGTGTGAAAAAACACAAACTTATGGAAAACACAATTTGAAAATTTCCGATAAAAAAACACTTTAAATGCTTAATGCACAGTAATTGAACTTGGTCTTAAATTAAAGCCGAGGATGTATAAAACAAAGTTAGCTGAAAAACTGAATTTTGGCAATTTTGACCAAAATTCTTGTCCGTCTCCCCCTTAGAGGGATTCCAGGACCGATTAGTTCAAAATGTGGACACCAGGTCATGCTGCTCAAAAAGTCATCAGTTTTTGTCTAAAATTGATGAATTTACGCAACAAGCACACATTGGAGGAACATCGGCACCTGCAAGCATACTTCAGGAAAATGCTCCGAGAGTTTCAAGCTGAAAAACTCAAAAATAAAACCTGAATGATGAATAAACTAAAATTCCCATATTCCTCCATGAGTGCGAGTTCAATTCTCAACCAATCTTTTTGGGCTCAAAAAAGCCATGAAAAAATGACGCAGGTGCCAACATTCTTGGATTTGGTTTTTTTGGTTTTTTTTTGGTTTTTGGTTTTTTTTGGTTTGTTTTCAATTTAAAATGTTAAAAACACAAGTTTTCCCAAAATTGTCGAAAGGCCCGATCCATGGAATGGGAATAAAGAAAATTTTTGCCTGGAATCGCCTCAAGAGTCGAAGAATTGAGAGCTGTGCGCTGCGCTGAAATCTTATCTGATATGCTAGTGCTGACACATCGCATCCTCATATTTTTGTTCCAGAAATTATACGGGTTGAAAAATTTGCTGCAGCAATTTTGAGCCCTGATTTCAATGTAAAGTTATAATAAAAAAAATAACAACACACTTAAAATTATGATTACACTATTATGATCATGACGATTCAATTCCTAAAACATCAAAAGCTCTGTCGAATACTAAAGGGTATTGAAACAGCATCCAATGCCAATTTTCCATTTTCTAGGAGCCCCGGGCAATTCTGGACAGACAACAGCAGATCTCATCCACACCGCTTTGGGCATACAATGCAAGGAAGTTGAGTATTTTGGTGGAGAATCAAGCGTACGTCAACTATGACAGTGAGCTTCAAGGAGATTTTAAGGTAAGGTGGATTTAATTTTAACTCAAAAGAAGAAGAAATGAAATCAACGCTGTTAGATGTTGTGGTAATATGAAGTAAGAAAGTAGAACCACAAGTAAGATGACCATGATAAATGATAATGGCTAGTCCGGCCTCAAGATTTGAAGATATATTCAAAAGTCATGCATACTGATACTGGATAACAAAGACTGAAGTACCCACTGTGACCACCTGAAGTAGGCCAATATAATATTAATATAAAAGAGACAGGCAACCTGACAATACTACAAATAAATACAACAAACGCAGCTTTCATATTTCCAAAAAGATCAAGACTTCAGAACGGGATAAGAGCGCTGATCAAAGTTGATAACATTGATTAATCGATCAAGTTGATAATTAAAGAGGATTACTTCACAAGTGAGCTGATCGAATTGGACACAAACCGAGGTTCAAAAACTAAAGTCAATCGAATTACGAACAAAGATTTCGCGATGAGTCGAATAGCTCATGAAAAGAACCCAATAGACTGATACAGTGACTACATCAAAAAATGAAATTTACGTTGCGTTTTCACACAAAAATGAATGTTTTTGGTTTGTTTGGTTTTTTCAAGCCATTTTCTACCTCTCCTACTCTCATGGGACCGGTTTTGGGACCGTTTGTCGTACAACTTTCATCCAATGTATGTTTGCCCAATAAAAGTATAAGACCAACCAATAATTTTGTCAATCTTATCTTTTTGACCGAAATGTTATTAAAAGTCCATTTTTCATTTTAGTCCAATTGATAAGAGGACCATACACATTCGCTATTTTTACAACCTTTATTGCTAGCATTTGTGAATGCTTAACTGATTTTGAATAGTTTTTTATTAAATATTTAATAAATTTTTGATCTGCATTAATTTTACCAATGAAACTTGGTTGCCAGGTATCTAAAGCTTAGCTGAGCACAGGGTCCGAATAAAAATTGAGAGAGTTTTCAACAGGAAAAAACGGAGTTGCAATAGTTCCTCTACAGTTTCTCGCCTTAAAAGTTGCGGAAAATGTTTCCATTTCTGTCTTTGGACCTTAACTCATTAACTGGCCATTAAAAACTGTGGACCACTCATTGAGAGTGGCAAAACATTTTTTTTGGCAAAGTATGTATATGATTGGGTCCAATAATTTGGTTTCAAATTTCGCTTTACGTTAATTAGGGGACATTATATTTTGGATTGATCGTAATAAGGCTGAAAATCATTGGACAAATTCCTATAACCAAGTGACCCTCCCTTCGAGCCTTGTGAGATTAACGGCGTTGTGACGCAAATACCATGGAAGATTTCAACCTTAATTTATCACTTTCATGAATCCATGGATGTCGCTTTGCCCTGTCGAGAGAAATACACAACACTGGCGCAACCAGGATATCTTCCATCTCTCTCATTTCCCATTTGAATGTATGAGTAGGAAAAGGACAGAAGGA
The DNA here is from genome assembly GCA_011764245.1 of Trialeurodes vaporariorum. Classification (NCBI taxonomy): domain Eukaryota; kingdom Metazoa; phylum Arthropoda; class Insecta; order Hemiptera; family Aleyrodidae; genus Trialeurodes; species Trialeurodes vaporariorum. Next base: position 59,994,308 of record VMOF01000369.1, read on the forward strand.
GGGGGTTTTATCCCCTTGTCCATCCTTGTCTAACATACGTTTCTTAATGGAGAAAAGAGAGAGATGAAGAAACTCTCGGTGCGCTAATGATACACAATATTAAGATAGGAATCCCCCAAGGAGCTTGCAACACAGCTTCATTAAGCTTTTAAAAGCTTCAATGAGGTTAACAAGAGGATTTTGAAAGTTTTCAGAATCACAAACGATACTTTCGCTAGTTGTAGGCTGAGATTTAGAGCATCCAAAGCAAACGCTTGAGATAGCCCCAATAAGAACGCACACAAAGATACCTAAGTATCCTGGCATCAGAACTCGTCACTTGCCGGAAATAAGCATGCAGAGGATAAAACAATAAAAAAGCAACCGTGGAAGTTCCTTTTCCCTACAGTTTTCTGAATCACTCCTTCAAAAAAAAAAAGTAATCAACTTTTGACCTTCCAAAGGTCCCTTTCTTTGAACTATGAACCGCCTATGCCCGTCGCTTCCATTCGTGCAATGTCTCAGACCATTGCAGCTATTCGACTTGTTAACTTGTCAACTCAGGACTAAAGAGGTTGACTTACACGCAATTACAATTGATTTTACTTTTTTAATGTTCTTAGGGTATTGTTTCGTCAGCTAGGTTAGGAGAGGAAACTCTTCAAAATTGGAACATGACTAGAATCAGTTTATCAAACATAAGCTCACTTGATGGAATGCCTCCTCTCCAATCAACAGTCAGACCGCCGGCTTTTTACGAGGCAAATTTCATACTTCCTGACGGACCGAATCCTAATCCTAAAGATACTTTCTTAGATCCCACGGGCTGGGGAAAGGTGAGAGACATTTGCTCGAGATTTGATGAACACATAATGGAGCTCTTGCAAAGTTTTGCTGTGAGCAAATAAATAGTCCTATCTGATGTAAAGACCAGCGAAAATCACAAAAATCACACTAAGAAAGTCTAAAATTCAGTAATAAACTCACATAACTGCTATTAGGGCAAGGCCGTTATGGCAGAGAGACACAGGTATCATGGGAGATTTCTGTCTATTATGTCACTTTCTCCACAGAAACACAGAGATATGTCTCAATTTAGATAGGAGTCTCCCATGATGCCTGCGTCTGTCCGCCATTATGCCCGATTCTGAGAGTAAATTTTGTGATTTTTTAGTGTACTCATCGTCATTTTTACATGTTTTTATGCAAGAATCAACTCTTCAATCCCCTATAGCAAAAGTTTGCAAGATCCCCATTATAATTATATTATAATTAATTTTTTTTAAATCTGGGAGAGAAAAAAAAGAAATAGAAACAAATGGTATCAAACAGAACATTTGGCAACCTTTTCTGGGGAAAAAAAAAATTAAGTAAAGTATTTTGTGCAATAAACCCACTCTCACTCTCCCTCACCTTCCTAAACTCTCTCGGTTATATATTTGTAATAATTTAATTTTCTTTTTTGAAGGTAACCTCCAAAACAGGCTTGCCTATGGAAGAACCGAATTTTTAGTCTTAAATTGTTTTGTTAATTTTACATTAGTTTCATTAATTTGTCTCGTGTATAGTTTACCTAATTTTGTTTAAAGACTGAAAATAAATCATCACATATCATTTATCATATCTGCTCTTAAATGGCGGAGTTACGCAGAAGTCATTGGGAATTTCCGTCTAATGAGTCACTCTCTCTGTAAGAGCACACAAAGGAAAGTCTCAAACTTGATAAGAATCTCCCATGGTAGAGATAGTTTCAGAAATGTAGGCGCACCAAGACTAATAATCTTTGGAATTCGTCATCATTATTTTTGATACTACTCAATGAAAATGAAAGAAAATAAATTTGAGTGTTCACTGTCCAATAAGAAACACTTTAAAAGCAAAATAATTAAGTCGTGGGCAAGTTTTGTTTTGCATTAAACGAACACAGGTTGAAAATTCGCCAAAGATTATTGTTTAGGTGCGCCTACACTTCTGAAATGAGCTCTACCTGCGTAGCTCCGCCATTACACCTAATACTTTAAGGCCATTTTGTGAGTCTATGAGTGAATTTCATAATTTTTGAATGTGCTCATCATTATTTTTGCTGGATTTAACTCAAGAATTAGCTGTTCAATTGCTCACAGCAAAATTTAGCAAGAGCCTCATTGCTACATGTCGGAAAACGTGAGCAATTGCAAACTATTTTACTATCCTTGGCATGACTGCAAACCGAACATAGATTACACGGAAGTGAACTTTCAGACTTTCCTGTCCTCACAACACTTTCTTGCCTAGACACTAGCCTTATTTTATTATTTCTGTACTTATTTTCTTTACAGGGTGCTGTTTTTCTAAATGGTCTGAACTTGGGGCGCTATTGGCCAAACACTGGTCCTCAAGTAACTTTATACGTTCCAGGTTGTTACTTAAAACCATATCCGGAGGTAAATAAAGTAGTTATTTTTGAACTGGAACAAATTCCCCTCAACTTAGAAATGCAATTCATAGACGTTCCAAAACTGAAAGATGGATTGCTCAAGGATCAGGACGGAGATGAACGATCTGACGATGGATGTCAAGTTGATAAGCTAAAATCAAGACACTTTCAAGACAGTGAATGTTCCTCTTGATAATTCAAGCCAAATTCAATAAATAAAGATTCTTTTTATACTACTTTTTTTGTCTCTCATTGGTTATACAGATATTTTTAGAGAGAAGTCACAAACAAAATTGGATCCGAAAAAAGTATTCAAACACTTCTATCTAGCTCACTCTTCTGAGGTTTCAACAAGAAAGATCCAAATTTGCAAATGCCGATTTCTACTCCTTAATGAGAAGACTTTGCAGAGTTTACTGCACGTTTTTAAACTTGGCCTAAGCTAGGATCAACAAGAGAGATAGCAATAGAAAGGCAGGTACTATTGACGAATTAAAGATTGTCGCGAGATTTTCATACATTATCAGTTAAGTGTGTGAGTGTGGGACTGATCTGCAACCGCTTTCCCGCCCCACTAGAGTTTGAAAGCCTGAAAATTTCAAATTGAAATATTTCAATGAAATATTTCATCACCTTTGAAATATTTCATTTTTTTGAAATTTTAGATTATTTTGTATTAAATCGCTCTAAAAATGAATTAATATTATCAAACTCGTAAATTAGGACGTAAAACTACTTTTTACCTTTAAAAATACACCCTATTTCTATCAGGAGGAATTTTTAATTTCTTGTAGGGGGATACCTGCTTGCGGGAACCACATAACCTAACTTCTTCATGTAAACATGTGAGTATGTGAGTGGCTGAGTGCCCTTATTACAGTTGTGTTTTAAAATGAATGAGCTTGCCATCCTACATTTATGTATAAACCAATACTTTTGTCTGGAATTTTAGAAAATGACCAGTTTCAGAAAATATCTGGGCATCCTTATTGATTAACTAGTGAAGGGATTTCATTTATTTTGATTATTTTTTTTTTTTTTTAAAACCTCGATTAGCATCTCCGAGACATTAATTGATCAGATAACAGCTCTTGCTGAACTTGCCGTTTTAGGGTGGAAGGGATAAAATTTCACCTCAAAACTTCATGTCTATTGGTAATTTTAAGAGCCTTAAACGTTACAGTGGTTAAAACTTGATTTTTCATGCTTTGTTTTATGTATGGAAAACATATTAGCCCTGTTTTCATTCATCTATATCGCTTGGCTTCAATATTTCACAACTTTTCAAAAAGATGAAATATTTCATGAAATATTTCACGTTTTTAAATTTCATGAAATTTTCAAAATCTACGCCCCACCCCCACTGGCCTCTAACCTGCAAGGTGTGAGGAGTATGAAGAGTGACCGAACTAGAACCTTGAAGCCGAAACTTAGCTCGTAGAAATCTCGCGACAATCTTTTATTCGTCGATAGTACATGTTATAAAAATCCTACCTCAAAGTGTGATAGCATGGGCGATGTGAATCTGGTTTGTTTGCTTCATTTTTTCTAACCTTAAATCAAAACTTGTAATTACAAAAGTGCAAGTGTTTAAGAGTGGCTGATGGCTGCTAGGCTGCAGTGTCTGCTAGACACAGAAATTTAATACAACTATCCAGGTGAAAAAATTTAGTTTGTTACCACTATGAGTCAGTTTCTTTATCGTGCAAATCCTTCCAGAAGAAACAGTTACATGGATTTCTGTGTCCAGAATACCACTTTAAAACACTTGCACTTTCGTTTATAACCAATGTCAAAAGTATTTGTCACAATTTTTATTTTAAAACTCAAAGGTTAAAAAAATATGAGGCAAACAGACCGAGCCTACGTGAAAAATGTCCAAAGGAGATTTCGATCATGGCTACCTTTGTGAAGTTTCAATATCACGTCCCACAAATCCTATCTATTGCTATAGCTCATTGGCTACGATCTTTCAAGTTAGGTTTGTAAAAGAGTCAGTAGTAAACTTCCTCTACAAACCTAAAAAAAAAATCCATTTTATGGTAAATTGTAAAATAAAAGATTGAACTGCTTAAAATTGATTTTTATTGAAAACAAAGATTTAAAACTCCTAGATTGTAAGACAGTATTTACACGCCAAAAAAAAAAAATATAAAAATAAAAAACCCACCGTGAGATGATCAGTATTGGAAAAATAGATTTCACAACTCACCTTAAAGTGATTTCATGGACAGGTGAGTTCCTGAGCACGGCATTGTTATCACATGGTTAACCAATTTGGTCCAATAACTCTTTGCACTTTTTCTTCAAAGTTTTCAAAGCTTCTGTGAAAAGGATATCAGGTGAAAGCGCTCCTGTGGATTCTATGGTGACTAAAAGAGATACAGAAGAAAAAAACAATTGTTAAAAAGAGAAAAATAAAGGTGATCATTAGAATGCACTTTTAAATCGAACAGCTGCCGGCTGATTCTTCTGCTTAATGTTATCAACATTTTAATTTTGACAATGATTGAAAAAGCTATAACTATGTGACCTTTTCTTAGATCATAAATAAATTCAATTTTAATTTAAATTGATGTTCAACAAAGTACAGTAAACTCTCGATTTACCGGATTTCAGGGGACCGGCCGAAAAATCCGGTAAATCGCGAAATCCGGTAATCCGAAAACTTGCATTTTTCGCGGCGAAATCGCGGACCAAAAACTCGCATTTTTCGCGGCGAAATTGTGGAATTTTTCGGTAGTTTTCGCTCCCCCTCCCAAATTTTCACTGTTTTTGACGAACCTTAGGGTTATATTTACAAAAGCACAAAAAACGCGTGGAGGATTAGAACACGATAATTTGGCACTAACCGTTCGTTTGTTGAGTGTTTTTATTTCTCTTAGCTAAAAATCTCTTTGGAAAAAATCAGCTGACTTTTTTCAAAGAGGTTCAGCCGATCTCGCTGTCAGCCAGTGTTGCCAATGTTGGCAAGTTCTTGAAGTGCCAAAGCTATAAACTACATGCTTCACGCGTAAGCGCGTGGAGCCAAATCACTACGGGCAGCAACGCTGCGCTGCTGTCAACGCGGGAAGGCAGCGAAGCTCTTCCCTGCCGCTTGACGTGTTTTTCAAAACACCGCGACTGATGAGTTTGGAGAGTCACTCATGGTGATTCTTTGAGATTGCGGCGTCGTGTCACGGGAAAAAACTGCTATATCTGAGCAACGTCCGGGAAATTGAGGAGAAATATTTTCTTAGGACCGAGAAAAAATCCGGTAAATCGCGAAATCCGGTAAATCGCGATCCGGTAAATCGAATGAAATTTAACATTGTTCTTATGGGACTTTCGCCGGGACCGGAAAAATTTTCCGCTAAATCGCGAAATCCGGTAAATCAATAGTTGTAATACAACTGTAATACAATGCACACATGCACACTTTTGTCTGGGGGGCGAACGAAAGCAGATATCAAAGAACGGTTTGAGAGAGCCAATTTTCCTAGTAATTACCTACAAATCAAGACCAAATTCAGCTCTGTCAGTTAAATATTCACTGAGTTACAGCGTTTTGAAAATGACATAAAATAATGACATGCCCGAAATAATGTTAACCCTTTCCGGTCCAATGTCGGATATATCCGACAAAAGGAAAAACACTTGGGTCCAATGTCGGATATATTCGACTCGTCCAGCATGTGGCGGGCTCTGGTGAACACTTAAGGAACTAGTCTCGCAGTCGGTTACGGTGACAGCTTGCTTAACCTTGTCTCCCTTCGCATATTTTCCCTTTTTTCGGGATAACTCGAAAAAGGCCGAAAATCGGCAAAAGGTACGCGGATCTGCTACAGCGGCCGGGTAAAACGGCCGTGGACCGGTAAGGGTTAAGTTTGCCTCTGTACAGATGTTACATGCGTTGCCTCTCAACCTAAAAAATCTTATCAGAAATTCAGAGATAGCCTCATTTTTTAACCAGCTAAAACATTTTTTGATAGATAAGGCTTACTCCAATCTTGAATATTTCTTACTTAATAAGTAGGGGCCCGTAAAATTCAGATTTGTAAATTGTTAACCTGTACTATAGCTTCAATTTTGAGGCTTCCATGTTTTCCACTTTTGTTTTCCAATTTTAAATTTGTAAACTCTTGTCAAAATTAAAATTGTGAATTATTGACCTGTACTATAGCTTCAATTTTTAGGCTTCCATGTATTAAAGTGAAATAAATAAAAAGTAAATAAACATGTCGAGCTGACCTCTCCAGGATTTTTAGCATGTTTTTCAAGAAAGAAAAAAAGAGAGTTGAGAAATGAAGTCATTTTATTTATTTAAACAAATTTTTCAGAATCTTACCAAGGCTGACAAAAATTTGACACATGCATTATGCCGCCCTTTGACACCGTGTTCTTTGCTCTTCTTTCCTTCATTCTCTTGAGAACTTTTGATTTTTTAACTCTCTTTTTTTTTCTTGAAAAACATGCTAAAAATCCTGGAGGGGTCAGCTCGACATGCCATTTTCAAAACGCTGTAACTCAGTGAATATTTAACTGATAGAGCTGAATTTGGTCTTGATTTGTAGGTAACCACTAGAAAAGTTGCCTCTTACAAACCATTTTTTGATATCTGCTTTCGTTCGCCCCCCAGACAAAAGTATGCAGTACTTTTGGGACACCCCTTTTAGTATTAGTAGCGGTAATTTTAAAGTCCAGCAATCTCAACTATAATTTGGAAAATGAAAGAATCCAATTAATTGAAAGAATGTGACACACGAAGAATGGGTTTATACTACAACCAGTTAAAGAATCCAGAAAACAGAGGTACCATCCGGAAAACAGAAGTTTGGAAAATTGAGAGCTTATTGATTAATGTACATAGTTGTATTGGACACTTTCAGCCTGCTCGAATGAAATGAGTCGTAGTAGTGATCCAGTCGCCCAAACATGGTAGTTTGTTACGCTGATATTCCAAGGCAAACGACTGGACTGGTTATTTTATTTTTGTTACATTCCGTTTGAGAAAATTTACTTACAAATGAAATGATCTGGTACTCTCGTCATCTCGACAGAATCTTTCAAGTCATCATAACGGAAGACATTCCTGCTGCACGAGTCATACCTAGCATCGATTACGTACGCTTCATCTAGACCTGAAAAAAGATGAGTCTAGTTATTCAGAGGTTATGGAAAGAAAAAGGAAATGTGTTAATGACTGAAAGTTAAAGGAACAAAAGTAACTACGTTTTGGACAGTTTCGAGGTAATATTAAGGTAAGGATGGGACTAGAAACCTTCAAGTTCAATTTTGGCTATTATCATACATGATATCAAAAAAACAAAACAAATCATTTCTCTTTGGTCTTCGACAAAAAATTTGACACTTTTGATCAATGGAGCAGTTGCAAGGGTCTTAACTTTTGTGTTTTTCATAAAGAAAACGAAAATACTTGATGAGCTGAGAACAATGGTGCCTTTGGTTTTTTCCCAAGTGTCTCGGTTTTGGAGATCCACATGTGTAAAGTTGTAAAAAATTGTTTGCGTAGTGACGTAACTACCTGAATTCCCATTTAAAACAATGTATTTTGGGCCAAAATCTCATCTCCGGAACAATGGGACTTAATTCGAAACCAAAGGTATCTTTGTTCTCAACTCATCTAGTACTTTCATTTTTTTCATAAAAAACACAACATTTCAGACCCTTGCAACTGCCCTATTAAAAAAATTTTATTACTTAACAACAAAAATTTCTTTTGCCAAAGTTTTAAAGTCTCTCAAAAAGGTCTTTCAAACTTCTCACATCAATCTTTCCAAGGCTTCCAATTAAAGTTGGGCCGAAAACCATAGTTGGACAAATAGAGGTTGTAATCAATTACACAATTACTGATAAATGGTAATCGTCCTTTTTCGGAGGGTGATTTTACAGTAATCAGGACTGGTTTTTGACAAATCACCGATCACATTAGGGGCAGAAAAATTAGAGTAACAACCCCTCAAGTTTATTTTAACTCTGTGAAGACAATATTTAATTACCATCCAAAGCTTTCACGATTACGGATTACTCAGCAACTGTGAAATCGATTACGCTCACATTTGCCCAACTCTGCCAAAAGCAATCTAACACCAAGAAATTTTATGTTCAACAATTTTGTTACACTTAATACAAAAAGAATGTAACAGTCCCATTGAAGAAGAAGCTTCACTTGGTAATGATAGAAGGTAGGAAAAAAGAACAGACTGGTGATAGCGATCTTACCTTTTGCATTCTTTCGAATACCAATGACGCCAGGTGAGAAACAAGTTTGAAGTCTGGTAGCTTGCTCACCTGTGAGAGGCCTTAATATTTTGATTTCAGGGAGCTGCCTGTAATGAGCTGTCGCTAAAAAAAAAAAAAAAAAAAAAAAAAAAAAAAAAATTAGAAAAAAAAAGGTTAACTCCACTTTGACACACAGAGAAATTCCAACAGAGGAATCAGGAACTTACTGCCTAGTATTTAGGATATACAAAAAATTCCCATAGCAATCTACGGCAGAATAATGGCGTCTTTGAGCAAGTACCATAGGGGATTTCTATCTTAATTTTTCACTTTCTCCATGGATATTACTTTGCCAGTGTAGAGAAAGTGACAAAATTAAGGTAGGAGCCCCTAATTGTACCTGCGTTACAATAAGACTACAATCCTGCGCTTGAAAACGTTCACTATATGTTTACGAGATGATTTTGGAAGTTTTTAGGGTCACCATCCTTATCCGTTAGTCTTGATGGTTTTTACATACAATAAAATAATTGGCGCTTTCCACTCTTGAGCATTTTCTTTTTGTACTTGAAAATTTTTCAAATTTATTTTTTGTTTGTTTCTTTTTCTATTTATTCACTTATTTTTATTTTCACCTAAGAATTTTTTTTTTTTTTTTTTTTTTGAACGTGCTGACTTATGTCAAACAGGGGTGCAAAATGTTCCAAAACTTTGGAAGTTTCACGCGATTCATGACTTATTTCCTCACGGGATTTTAAAAAATTTCCTCACAAAAATTTGAAAGTGATAACTTTTTTTTTCGGTTATTTTAACATTTCAACACCGTTTGTTCGCAAAATGACCGATATTTTCCCATTTTTTACTCTATTTTCCTGGGAAATCCTTATTTCCTTTATTAAAAAAAAAAAAAAAAAAAAAAAAAAAAAAAATTGGACAAATTTCCTCACTTTCCCAAAAATTTCCTCACTTTTACGCGATCCGCGGATCGCTAGATCGGGCACATTTTGCACCCCTGATATCAAATATATCCAACATTAGAGTAGAACGCAAATATTATTTTGTCGGATATATCCGACAACTGAGTGGACAGGGTTTAGTTCATGCGCAACAAAAGTATGCAACAGCCTCATTAATGCATACGTATAAACCAATAAATTGAAATTGCAAATTGAAAAGATTCCCAAACAAATATGAAATCCTCAAGATTCCCTCAAGGATTTTTTTTCTCCTCAACGAACAAAGTAATCTTTTACATTTCTGCAGTCGGAAATTTTCCAAATTACACTGTAGTCTTTTTGCAATGAAACATCTAACCCCCCCCCCCCCCACCAAATTCAAATCTGACTCAGCAGCAGGTTTCCGATTACTCAACAATTGAAAGCTATGGTACAGAGTGTTTGATCGCCCATTCAGTTGATTAACATACATGCTAAATATAATAACTGAAAAATTTAACAAGGGCTTTTATCAGAAAGTTTGTCATCAACTAGCTTTGGGCTTGCCAAATTCACAAAGTCACTTTCTAGATAACTTATTAACCTCTTACCTGAAATTAACGTGTAGAACTGAGGGTAATATTTTGCCCCGAAGGAAATATTTAGCCATAAATGAAATCCTTGATAAACTTACCAACGGGTGAAAATTTGGCATGATCTTTTCCTATGCCCTTGTACGCGAACGCTTTTAAATCTATTAAATGTCCAGGCCTCAGCTTCATTATTAGGATGTCATCATGAATTGGCCCTATTTCTTCTTCTTTGTACAAATCTTGTTGCCCACCGATAGGTACCCATTTTAAATGTCTAGAATAAACTAGAAATAAATAGAAAAGCAAAATGAAAACATACATTTAAAAAAGAAAAAAAAAACTTTTCTAAGGAGAACAGATCTACTGGTTCTTGAAAAAAATGTCCATGACCAAAACAGTCCAAATAACAAGGTCCAAAGCCTTGAAGCAGAAGAAAATTTAGTCCAGCTACTAAAGTGTCCTAGTGTAAAAAAAGTTCAGAGGACTTACTAACCAACGTAAAAACAGTCCACTAAAAATAATAGCCATAAAAGCCCAGACTTTTCAATGGTTGCAATGGCATGCAAATGAACTACTTCCGGATAACGGTCACTGGATGTACTATACTATTACATAAACACCCCTTTCCCTCCAAACACGAACTTTTTCAAAGCACTCAAAATGTTTGCCACTTTAAAATAGTTTTAATTCAAGATCCCGACGTAAAACAAATCATAAAAAATACCTAAAGTTCCTTCCATCCAGCACTTTTAGACAATGAAGTAAAGAAAGGGCGTAACTGACCTATAAGACAACTTTTGAAGAGTCAAGAGGTCAAACTGCCATTTTTGAATGGCTCATATTGTAGACTTCCCTGGGGGGGGGGGGGGGGGGGGATACTGAGTTGAAACTTGATTGATTCAATGGGTTTAAACTTTTAACAGTTATTATAAATTACTTTTATTCACGAATCACAATTTAGTTCAATTCACAATTCAACAATAATTCACGTTCAACTTTTCTCCAATCTCTCTCTCTCTCTCCGTACTCGCGCTCTATCTCCGAGTCCTTCCTACGGTTCCGTGTTCGCGGCCACTGAACCCTCTCCATGGCCACAGACGCAGACTGCCCATTTCAATATAAAAATAGTATTTTGTAACCAACGCCAAGAGTCAATTTGACATTAATTTTTCATCACTTCCGCATCCAGCAAATAAACAAGCAATAACAAAATCAAACCTGGACTTACCTTTGTGGTCTACATATAAATCATCCGGCAAAGTTCTATCGCTTCCAGCTGAGGGATTTCTAATACATTTGATCTGAAGTTCGAATTGTAAAGAATCCTGATCCGTGCCATCGCTCTCCTCTGAAAAACAAAGCACAAAAGATAATAATTTAGTAATTAAAAGAAAATAAGAGATTTGTTTCAAAACGTACTCAACATAAATTCTCGTAATTTCATTCAAATGAATCTGTTATGAACTTTTGTGACACCTGCTTCCATCCTTTTCCAACACATATGTTCAAATGGGCAAATAGAGAGAAAGATAAATTCCAGATACAGGGCTCTGGTCGCACAACTGAAGGTCTAAAGGGTGATACAGGAGAGCAAAAGCTTACCATCAGTCCTGTACTCAAAAAGTCGTGGGTCAGCCTTCAAAGGGATTAATCCTAGCCTGTGTGCTAGAACTTCGTCTTGCATCAGAGATGTGTTGTTCATCATATGAACTCTATCAATCGCCATCGTTGGGACCTGGAAACGATAGATATGAAAGACTAATTAGTTGGGTAAAGCGATAGGAACAAAAACAAGAATTGGTTTGACATGATTACCAGATCAGATTTTCGACAAGAAACAGCGATTAAGTATTTTTAATATTTACTTTAAATTCTTGATCTGCCAATCAGACTTGTCTGGCTTGTGCTTGTGTTTGAATTATAGAGAATGCACAAACTAGCTTTCTCTCAATGGGGCAGTTGCAAAGGTCTGAAAGTTTGTATTTTTTGTAAAGAAAATGATAGTAGTTGATGAGTTGAGAACAATGGTGCTTTTGGCTTTTTCCTAAGTGTCCCGGTTACAGAGATACAAACGGGTAAAGTTGTAAAAAATTGTGTGCATAGTGGCGTCACTACGCAGAATTCCTATTTAAAACGATGTATTTTGGGCCAAAATCACATCTCCGGAACAATGGGACTTAATTAGAAACCAAAGGCATCTTTGTTCTCAGCTCATCAAGTACTTTCATTTTCTTTATAAAAAACACAACATTTCAGACCCTTGCAACTGTCCCATTGTATGAGTAAATTTACTAGAATCAGGATGAGGTGAGTTTGATTTAGACACGGATTTAGTAAAAGCAACTTGAGTCTTCGGTCCAGCTAAGGCCCGGTATTACAACCTCTGGTTAGGTGATAGTTCGGCGGCGGTTAGAGCTCTAACCTCAGGTACACGAGAAGTGGTGTTTTACGACCTCTTGTTATCTTCTGGTTAGGGGTCGAGCCTTTTTTGTTTTCATCCTTAAACCAGTAGATTGGCTGTTCACCGGATTGTCTTGCAGTTTAGTCAAACTATTGCTTTAGAAAAACCCAGGTTCGTAATACCGGGCCTAAAACTGTCAGTTAACAACCACAGACATGCACTTGACTGAAATTTTTTATTGATATTCACATACACTATTTCAATTGAATCTTCATCAAAAATCAAATGAAACAAAGGATTAAAACTTACGTCTGAAATCAATACTCTTCTTATGGCATTGGCTATGGCAGGAGAAATGGCAATTAAATCAAATTCAAACTTTTCTTTATCATACTTCACAATCTCAATACTAAATTTCTGAAATTAGAGAAAAACAAAAACATATTAAAAGAAAAGTTGATCTTAATTTTGTACAAAATTAGGGGAGTAGTTTAATTATAATGAAAGATCCAGTTAACCCAGGAATAAAGCACGCCATATTGGCTGAAATGAAAAACAAAAAGAAAACCAAAACAAGTTCTTATTAGGAATAAACTTATAAATGGGTCTGTTGCAAACTTTTGCTATGAATATTTTGAGCATAGTTGATTCTAGAGTGAAATATAAAACCGATGTCTCCACTGCAAATTAGAAAATTCAGCCTCAAACTGAAGTGATTCCTCAGCATTTTAGTTCCAAGTTCCGCTTAGTTAGTTTTATAGCAAAAATTGGAAAAATGCTTTCTTAAGTATTTCCCAAAAATCGCTTTCATAGTCTCAATGAGAATCTCGGGAAGCTCTGTGTCAAATTATCCTCAAAATAAACTTAAAATAAAGTCAAAACCACTCTTTACTCATCACTTGAATAATTTAATGTACTTCTTAATATCATGGCTAGTGCAATTCGGCACTCTTTTGCCACTTATTTCTATGCGCGAGCATAGTCGTGTGAAGTAAGACATAGCCTGAAGTACATCACAATTGCGCAGAGCAAATTTAGGAAAATTCGAAAGCAAAAAATAATTCAAACTTACATTTACGAAATCTCTGAGATTTTCTTTCATATCGATGGAGAGATTCTCAAAGTCATCCGCTGTCTGGTAACAAAAAAAAAAAAGGATACAATTATAGAAATTTATGGTTCCTTCTTTTCCTTGGATCTGTAGATTTTGCGAAAACGAAGTAAAGCCGGCTAAACTTCTGATATAAATTAAAAAAAGAAACAAGAAATAAAGGGAAACTAAATTCATAATAATAGCCACAGCTTTTATGTAAGTATGTCCTAATTTAAATTTCATTACAAGATCGGTTATTAATATGAATTTAGTTCCCAATTATTTCTCATTATTTCTTTTAATCCAATAGATCTTGTTCTTTGCAATGTTTCAATATAATAAAAATGACCAAATTGATTCTCTGAGACCCAATAGACAACAACTGCATCATTACATTCCCCAGATGTGTAGACATCAGGAGTCATCAAGCCTCAGCACTTGAGTTGAAAGTTACCAATGCTTTGCGTTTTTCAAATCTTGATAAGTAGATCCATTTATTTTACACTAAGTTCTTGTCTGAAAAACCATCATATAGGACGTCATCTTTTGGATATCTTAAAATTATCAGGAAACGCCCTGCTACTAAAAGTACCCTACTACTCATTTTTCACATCCTGGTAACTACATCTGATTTTACAATTTTACTTTCGAAGAACCAAGAGCAAACACTATTTCGGAATACCTAGTTTTTAGGAAATATTCAAAGTAGTCAACCCATCCTTTCTTGAGGTATGGTTTGTCCAAGAGCCGAAATTTTCTACAGGTGGCACTAATCCCGCACAGGCAGTAGAAATCTCAGTCTAAACGATATCAAAGTATGACCCAAGATCTATTAATACCAGGTCAGTCCAGTAGGCGGACCATTCCAAAGTTCCCCCGTGTTCCGAGTGCAGTCACCGTTGTATCCCGCATAACAGCTGTTGATTCCACCAAGTGAACCACGCGACTCGGGGCAGCCATGCCCAGCAACTCGGGATGACATTGTGCAACGGAACGCGCTAGCCCCGGCTAGTTGCTACTGGACTGACCTGGTATTAATAGATCTTGGTATAACCATTCAGTCTCATCAGAGTAATTTCCTGAGACAATTTATTTGAGTGAAATAGTAGTAGAATGCGATGGAACGCTTTCATACTTTTGGTTAGTGATAGTGGTTGTTTTATGAAACAAGGCAGATGACAGCATGCCCGGTTTCTTGCGCCATAGGTTTAATGGCGCCTCTGAACGCTTGCCAAGTACAAAGTAAACAAGCCAATCTGTCATCTGCCAAATCTCACGAGCAACCTCCATAGTTCACAGCGGTTCAAATCAACATTTTAAAACACTAGATAAGCCTAGTGCCACTGTAATCTTTCCATCCAAATCGGAAGACCACATAAATCAAGAGTGTGTGAACTTTCTTACTTACGTGGGGTGGACACTTTTACCATGGTGAGATAAATAGAGCGGAGTAATATGATACAACATTACAGAGTAAACCACCAAACATTTAGAAAAAAGAAAGAGATTTTGATCGACACTTACATCAGACACATTGTGCTCATTCAATTTAACTTTACTTTTCTTCCCCATTATTTCGGATTGAGAGTCACAGGTAGTTTTGAAGAATCGGAATCGAGAAAGAGTGAATATCAAGGCAGGGAAGCAGAGAGGAAGTTGAATTGATCACACGCAAAATCACAAGTATCTGCAAGCTGTGGAGGAAATGCACATCACATTAAAAGAGATTTAAAGACTGATCACTGACGAGTTCAATCATTTGGGATATGACAATACATCCATCAATCTGGGCTCAGATGAGGTCGCCGGTCGGTGTAGAAAAGGGTGAGAGAACTTTGCAATGGGGACTAAACAGAGGCAGTGAGTAAAATCCACTTGAACAAAAAAAGTTACGATTATTTGTAAGGATGTAAGTAAAATCCGTAAACCGTAAAGTTTCGATGAAGTTGCGATTAGGCGAACACACGTGCAGACTAACCTAACCTCAATATTTACTTTGTTTACCATTGTTTACACTGCAACCGGTCGACAACGGTTTCCAATTTTTAAATCCAATAGCGGCAAGAAGACTGCGGCGGACTCTGGGCGGAATGAGGGCAACATGTACTATAACTATAGTATTTTAGTACTACATCCTACATCATACCTAATTGAACACAGGGCTGGGACCGGGGCACTGTGAAATCGTGCCCGTGAATCGTGTGTTCTGTGTGAATCTGATTGTGAAATCGTGACAGAGAGACCAAACATCAGAAAATAAATTTCTCATCACTTTATCGCTTGTAGACTTCCAAGTTCAATTTTAATCACAGAAAACACTTCCAACAAGCAATGTGAGCCCAGAAATGTCATCGGAAGGTTTCAATTTCAGCTTCAAAGGTCGAAAATTATGACTTAACAATAACTCCTTTGGTAAATTTCAATTTACTCATTTCATGGGTTTCTGGCAACTTTTTTCTAAGACCATAGTGCACAGTAGGTTACAATAAAAAAACGAGGGAAGATAGGGATGGGGGGGGGGGGAGTTAGGCAAGCGATAGGGCATCTAGAGGCTAGACATAGCCCTTAATGATATGATAAATGCCTTGATTAAAACACAACTCTGCCACAAGTGCAAAAACAGGCAAACTCATCACCTAGGATAAACGGGGCAGTTGCAAGGGTCTGAAAAGTTGTGTTTTTTATAAAGAAAATGAAAGTACTAGATGAGCTAAGAACAAAGATGCCTTGGGGTGCTAATTAAGTCCCATTGTTCCAGAGATGAGATTTTGGCCCAAAATACATTGTTTTAAATGGGAATTCCGCATAGTGGAGTCACTATGCACACGATTTTTTACAAATTTACACGTGTGTATCTCCAAAACCGAGACACTTAGGAAAAAACCAAAGGCACCATTGTTCTCAGCTCATCAAGTACTTTCATTTCCATTAAGGAAAACGCATAATTTAAGACCCTTGCAACTGCCCCATTGGAAGGGAAAAACTTGAAGCTTCCCCCTAAAGTCCCAAGGGACATAAGTGTACCTAAGTAAACAGGACATTCAGAGGATTTCCAATAATCCATCATGCATGCAAGTTGTCGACGAGTAATTATTTGGTCCTTCAAAACAAAAATGTTGTCAATGTCACTCAACCACCTCAAAATAAGGAAATATTTGATAAAAACTGCAAGAGAGGGCGATTTGTAATCATCAGCGGACTGATACCAATTTACATCAAAATACATGTGTCGGTGTGTTCTGAAATTTCATTCCTTGAACATGAATAAAACTTACTGATATGGATATTTTTAGTCAGTTGAACTGTAAGTAATTAAAATCCACATTCGATGTTTGATTTTGATGTGCTTACAAAGCTTAGGAAATTACACAGGTGGCAATTTCAGTTCGATCTGTTCATTATAACGAACCAAAACTAAGTAATGCTGCATTTTTTTAATGTTTCAGACATTTTCAATGAAATCTTACAAACAAACATGAACTAGTTTGTGGTTTGAACAATTGTGAGCAAGACTATTCATCATATGCGGAAGACCATGTGGATGGGAGTCCCAAATTTTCACAGAAAATTTTTCCCGAAAAAAAGAGATAATTTTCTGGACAAATTATTCCCAAAAACACAGTTTTTTTTTTTTTTTTTTTAAGCGAACCTTTTCAAAATCTGTTCACCAACCACGAGACTCAAAAAAAAAAAAATTGTGAACTGAGAAAAAAAAAAAGACGGCCGAGAGCCATTTGAAAATGCTGTTTTAAGACAGCAATCAATAACTTTCAAAATTCATTAGTCGGAAGCCTACGTCATACAAGTACAGTTCCATTAGGCATAGAAGCCCGCTTGCCATCGTTTCCGAGCAGGGTGAGAGAGCTAACCTGTTTACTTGGATCATGAGTTGCTGTACTATGAATTTCAAAAGAAAGTACCGTGGTTGAAATTCTTATCGTTAAATTACCCTGTTGTTTCCGATAGAGGTTTTGATTTTTCATGACGTACTCTGAAAGGGGCATTTTGATTAGTCTTTAAACATTTGAAAGCCGCAAAATTGTTTAAAGATTGCCAAGGTTGAAAAGAGTAAAAACTTCGACCAGGGAACATACTTTTGAAAGTTATAGCACCTAGCTGTACTTCTTGACTGGGGTCATCTTCACACCTGATGGGCGCAAAATTCCAAGTAGGCCACTGCTAAAAATTTGTTTTAATTTTGCCCCCATTTGATAGAAAATTTTTCAGTTTTTTTTCTTTCTTTCATTTTGCCATTTCACCCTCACTATGCCATCTGAGGCAAAAAAAAAAATAATAAATCCGTCCCCTCAGATCCTACCTTGCTCTACAGTGAGAAAAGAAAAACTTCCAGTTTCATACTCTCTAACCGAGCGGAAATTCTACATACCTGATGTGTGCCAAAAACCCAGAAATTCTAAATGGCTCCACCTCTGGTTAAATTAATGTCAAACAGTTGATTTTGAATTCGTTTTAAAGCTTTTTACAATCTCATTCAATAAGATGCATAGTATGATGTCCATTGGAAAGAGATGGATACCTTTCCCTCCTCAACTAAAATTGTGAGGGCCTTACATGAGTCACCCCCATCTTCAATTTTTATGTGAGTCGGTCCAAAGTGGAGCCTCATTAATATACTCTATAGTCTGTTTGTTCTAACTTGAGACCTGAGCGGGCGATAAATGAATTTCGGAAAATAGAGAATGGCAACATTTCAATAGGTTGTCATAGTCCGAGAGTTCGGCAGCAGTCCTGTCACCTCAGCCGACTGACGAGGGTTAGCACTCCTACGTTGCCACAGAAGGTAAATCTACCTGAATCTCCAGGTCTCAAGTTAGAACGAACAAACTATAGCTCAAAGACTGGGCTTGGAAACAGCTGACATTCAGCAAAAGTTATTGTTTCATGGCCCTTGGTCTCATTCTCAAAATTTTGCTTGCAATGGCCCTGAGACTCAATTATGTACACTTATCCTACTATGTATTCAATGATTTAGAGCAGAATTCAAGAGCCTCTTAAATCCTCAACCAAATTATGTAAATTGTCTTTGGCTTTAAAATAAGCCATAAAAAAAATTCACAGAGGAGCTGACAATAATCTGCGTTCCAAAAATTAATGGAACAACCCATGGGCCGATACAGGGAATTGTGTTTCTCTCTCTCCCACCATTTGAACTTATGAGTTGGAAAAGGACAGCAGAGGGGGCCATCACGTGACTTTGGCCCCCTCTGCTGTCCATTTCTAATGCACGTTTTCAAATGGAAGGAGAGAGAGAAAGACAATTCCCTGTATCCGCCCATGGAACAACCAGCCGAACCACTGGTAGATCCAAGAGGTTTTTCTTCTTCCTCTTTGCCCATCTGAACAAGTGTATTAGAAAGGAAGGATGAAAGTTAATTGACAACCCCTAATTTATCCTTTTGGTAACACACTAACACACATCATCAAATGGGCAGAGAGAGAGAGGGAGAGAAACGTAGTCTCCTTGATACACCAGTGAGTAAAACTATCAATCAAATTGATTGTTTTAGTAGAGGAATATATCGTATTGATTGCCGTTCGAGGACCTCTTGTTCCAAACAAACTCACATTCAATGTATTTTCTCCACAAGCGCATTTTTGAATGAGAATTTAGGCTATTAAATCAAACAATGAATGCGGCCTTTCAGCGATTATGAATTCTTCATTCTCAAAAATACTTAATTATGCCTGGTTCCACGACAAAAACTGCCAAAATCAATAAGATATTATACTGATTAAACAATTTATTTTGAGGTTGGAATTACCCGAATGTTACTGTTGTTGTTGTGGAATAGGCGGGAATCTGGCAAGAATTTAGGTGATTCCAACCTACAAAATACATAGCTTAATCTGCACTGTGGTATCCTGTTTATGCCGGCAGTTATAGTCGTGGAACCAGGCATAATTGAGCATTTTTGAGGACGTAGAATTCATCATCGCAAAAAGGTCGCTTTAATTATTGTTTAATTTAATAGCCTAAATTTCCGTTAAAAAATGCGCTTGTGGGGAAAATGCATTGAATCAGAGTTTGTTTGGAATTGAAGGCCCTCCGACGGCAATCAAGACGATATATACCTCTACTAAAACAGTCCATTCAAAACTCAGAGTTTTGCCTGGAATATTGATAGTTAGATTATTTTGAAACCTCAGAGTGAGGAAAGTGGACAAGCGTAATATCCCGGATATTGCACCAAGCATGACACCCTGAGGAAAGGAGATACCTCAAGAGCTCACTAGGACCGGTGTGCTCTTTTTTTTTTTTTCTTTTTTTTTTTTTTTTAGCAATTAATTTATCTTTTTCATCTTTATGATTGTATTTCTATTCCTCTCATCTCATGAATAAACAAATAGAATAAAAACAAAGGTAGATAAATAAAAAAATAGATAAGAAAAAGTTACTCATGATCATGATGAATTTAAATAAAATAACTGTACAGAAAACAGTGATAACAAAACTAACAAGTCAATCAAAGTAATTACACAAATGTACGCTTTAGATACAAGAAGTTTACAGGAAAAATCTACACAATGAACCTCGGACCGGTTCCACGATTTTCCGGTCCAACATAAAATTCTGCTCAAAATAACTAAAACACTTTAAAAGATGAGTATAAAAATAGAAAGTAACTTAATCTAATTCCGATTTTATCTTACTGCTAAAAGTCACGATAACAAAACGAGAGGACAGATTAAAGGAAGGTAAAAGAAAATTCAAAAGTAAAGGAGGCAACTGATAGATTAAAATTATCTGTACAAGTGAAAAGAGCTTGCCTCAGATGCTAGGGCCGAGATGACCAGTGCAGTGAGACATACTTTTGAGGACACTTGTAAGAAGCATTTTCAGACAAGCTAAAGTGATTTTTGCAAGTTTGAATATTTCCTTCCATTTTATTCTATGAAAAGAAAACTTTAGAAAATTTACAAGTTGAAACTTAAAAAACTTACTTACTTATTTTGGAAAACTTTAAACGTTGTAAACAACTAGAATTACCATTGCAGGTTGTCTGATTATTTTTTTGATTCATCAAATGATTACAATGCAAGTATCTTAAAATATTATTCAAAGGCCTTGATCGCTAACGCAAAACCTGCTGCTTTTCAAACTCTGAGAGACACAACAACCCTCAGGGGCTGAGAGAATAAGCAGCAGGCTGATTATGAACGAATGAATTTTTATGCCATCGAGTTGATGATCAAGTACGCCTTATTCTTATGGGTGGTGTCATTTTTATAGGTTCCAAGATGATTTGTCCAAAACAAATTTTAGTCTGATGAAACAATGTCCGTCACTTTCTTGTCCAAAACACAAGTGTATCCAATGTTAAAAATGTCCAAAAAAAAAGAAGTCCAACACCTTCAAAAGTCCAAATGTAATAAGGTACAGTACAATGCCCAATATCCAATATGTAATCTCCTGGGTGAATAGGAAACTGAGCAATGCCCAATATGTAATCACCTAGGTGTATAGGAAACTGTGCAATGCCCAATATGTAATCACCTCAGTGAATAGGAAACTGTATAATGTCCAATATGTAATCACCTCAGGGAATAGGAAACTGTATAATGTCCAATATGTAATCACCTAGGTGAATAGGAAACTGTGCAATGCCCAATATGTAATCACCTCAGAGAATAGGAAACTGTGTAAAGTCCAATATGTAATCACCTCAGAGAATAGGAAAAACATGTTTCATAGTACTTATATAATTTCCTATTTCTATCATTGGTTTGTGTGGTTTGCACGAAAGTTGCACAAAGGAACAACATATCCTTAGATAATTTTAATCAGCCCTTCTAGGATTCCCTAAAAGGCTTTCTGAACTCTGAAAGAGCCCTTAAGTCGTCCTTCCTTTGTGTGAATACTTTGGACATACACACTTTTGGACAGAAGCCACTGGACATGTCATTTTTGGACGCATGTGTATTTCAAACATTTTTTTTGGACATTTCGGCTCTGGACTCAAAAAATTGGACATCACGGTTTTGGACATGTCATCAGTGGATCTTCCGATAGAAACCTTTTCATCTCTGCGGAAATTTACTGATGACTCCTGAGCGACAGCGCACATACCGTAGAGATTGAAGGGTTTCTATCAGAATGGAATCTATCTCCAGGGGTTTCTCCACCTGCAAATTTAAAAGCGCGAATAAACTGATTGAGCCAATAAGCTGCCTTGAAGTCGATGGGTCAAGATGTATCGACAACAAAGAAGCCCATTGGCTCAAGCAGTCAATTCCCGCTTTTAAATGCACAGGTGGAGAGACCCCTTTATTGACGTTACCCAAAAGAATAATAATGCACTCAATAACGACTCAACACGATCCTTCATAACCAGCCTGTAGGTTTGATAAGCAGCAAAGAGATTCAGAAATCTTACTAATAATTTGCACAGGAGCTTCCGAATAAACTCAGTTTACACAGAAACTCAATTTGCGAGTTGTTTCCCAGAATCTCTATGGAAAAGTGCATTAGACGAGAGAGAGAAAACCAAACGTTTCAAGTCTTGGCCCTCTCTCCTTTTAAAAAAAATAAAGAAATAAAAAAAATTTCAAAAAAATGTTGCGAGTGGATTTGGGAAAAATGGGCTTACCTCTAACGAGCAAAATTGCACCCTTCTATCTTAAACTTGACCCTTTAATCTTGACCTTGACCTTTTCATCTTAACCTAGACCCTTCTAATAAAAATCATAGAAAACCATAACCTCAACGATAGGGGACCAACTAGAGATGTTTGTGCCTTCAGATACCAAAGACATCGCAAATAACTCAACTACTAGAAGATAATACGGATGGCTTTTAAACTTTCAACACAGTTTTTTGAACATTGCCTATCATCAATGAGGCTCTCACTATTTTTTGCCACAAGCAATTGAACAATTGATTCTTCCGTAAAATACAGTGATAATTACAATGAGTACATTGAAAGTTTACGGGATTCACTCACAAAATAACTTTGAAGTTTAAGGCGTGATAATGGAGCTACGCAGGTATCATGGAGATTCATATGTTTAGTGCCGGTTTCTGCCACCAGAGCGCTTCCATTCGATCAAAGTCAAATTACAGGCTGAAAGTAATTTATTTTTAAGAAAACGGAAAGTCAGTTACTAGATAATCTTCTGAAGAGTACCTCTGCAAAAAATATCGTCAATAGCTTCAAAAATAAGGCTGAAAGTACCAAAAAATGAAATATCGCAAATCCATTTTTGTATCGAAAAGCGATATTTCATTTTTTGGTACTTTTAGCCTCATTTTTGAAGAGTATATTGGTGTTTTTGAGAGAGTTTTTTGATGAGTTATTGACGAGATTTTTTGCAGAGACACTCTTCAAATGATTAACAAGTAACTGACATTCCGTTTTCTTAAAAATAAATTACTTTCGGCCTGTAATTTGAATTTAATCCAACGGTAGCACTCTGGTGGCAGAAATCGGCACTAAACTCTGAAGATTTACCTTCAACTGAAAGTTAGCGAGAGCCCTTTTCATTAGTCTGCTTGTCTTACTCACAATCTGTGCACTTCCCCCGAATGGAATACGACAACGTTTCAAACGTGCCCCCAAAAAAGATGGGCACCCCTTCCCCAAATCAACTCACAAATCAAAAATCAGCCTAAGATAAGGTTTCCACCAAATTAATTCGTTTTTCAATGGACAGAAAGTAATCAGAAAGTAGTTATAAAAGGGCATTCCGGCTTGAACGGTAAAAGGAGAAAAGATAAATTTGTGACAAAAATTTTTCGAGGGAGAAAAAAAAATCATGGAACAAAAATTAGCTGCTTTCTCGCCAACCTCCCTGTAACATAAATTCTCACAGGATTTTTAGAGAAAATTGACGCCCAAAGGAAAATTCTCAAAGAACAGCATTCGGCTCACTCATCCAAATTTCAGTTTTGTTGGAACTTTTCATAAAAAAAAGAAAAAAATTAATGAAATTAAAAACAATGCATTATTCTTGGAGAATTAAAAGTATCCCTGACAAAATGTATGGTGATTACTGATTACTAAATAGAACTTACAAAAAATTAAAAGTAAAAAGTGAGAGAGGAAAAAAAAAGTAAAAAGAAACCTAAAAACCCAATGATTAACAAACAGCAAACATTACTGACTTATTGCTACTTGCAAAAAAGAATTCATCGAAAAAGGTAAAATAAACGGTGGATGAATTCATGAAGGAGCAAAATAATGATAGAATGGTTTTAATCTCGGCGCGTCCTGAATGTTACCACGGCCAAGTAACCAAGTCTTTAGATAAAAACTCACAGAGATCTCAACGTTTTCTGAATGAATTAAAAAGCCAGCAGAACTACAGATTTGTTTAAAACTCTAGGAACTTGCTTGTAAAGAAGCTTTCTTACGGAAAATCAAAATTTTGTGATGTTGAAATAAGTAGAACTGACAAGTTTTACACAGATGTCTAACACTCTGATTTGCAAGAGATATTCATCATTCATACCTATGTAGATCGATAGTTTAAGGCTGAAAACTGAAAATAGTCGGACTCTTTCAGGAGACTTAGAACACTGCAAATATACTAACATCACTGAGGGAGAAAGGCACGTAAAAAACATTATTGTTAATCTGAAATCAGCTATAAATCTACAGTCTAGAGCATTATCAATAATCGGGCAATGTATTGAGTAAAGTTGCAACTTTGGATCAAAGTTTTGAACTGAACTTCAGGGTTTGCACGCAAGATATTTTAAAGGTGTCTCTGAAAGAAGTGTTCCATGTTTTTATATCCAGTCTTCTTGAGAGAATTTTAATATTTTTGGTTTCCAGCCACACATCAATCCATACAGGCAAAGCAACCTATTAAGTAAACAAGGAATCAGCGAGCAATTCTTAGGCTAAGTGACAAAGTTGAGGCAATGATCATAACATTTCTACCAGATTAAAGTTTCTTCTTGGAATTCGTTTTCATCGAAGAAAATGAGGTAGGACATTCGGAGGACTTTGAAGTGGATGGGCCTAAACCGAATTCATTGAGAGACGAAGAAACGATTTCATAGTGCGGTAAAGTGTCGGAATTCCTTCTCGTAGAATTGACAACTCTTACAACGCTCTTTAATCTAGGCCGACTTCCATTGGAGTTATTGGAATCTAAATCGCTATCCGGGCTAGTCACAGGCAATCCTTCGTTCTCGGATTTGATGACTAGCGGTTTATCGACAACTTCCGTGACAATTTCTTCATCCGAACTAATGGCCAGGGTCCGCTCCAGCAGAGCCATGTTCTTCCCTCGGGATCTGATTCTGGTTCGAATAGGTTTCTGATCAGATTCAATTGAACTACTTCGAAGGCCATCAGCTTTGGAGTCCTGCGATTCTTCTGCTTCCGAGTTATCGTCAGTCGTTGAGATAAAGCTACGATGGGACTTGAAATGTTTTTTACCTTTACTTTTCTTTACTTTTCGATTTGAGGTATACACTGATTTCCGTTTGGAGCTTGAAGAGGATTTTTTGGTGACACGGAAATGTTCATCGATAGTAACAGACTTCTTAGACTTAGTTCTAACTTGTTTATGCGAATATTTATCAACCTTATCATTGTCTTCATCTTCGTCGGATGATGATGAAATAAATGATGCAGAAACTATCCCGCATTCGCAATTTTTACACTCGTGCATTTTAAAGCATGATTTTTTGGTCTTACGTTTTTTCTTCGAACTACTACTGCTACTTGATTTAGAGTGACTCTTTTCACTAGAGACAGATTTTCGGCGATGGACTTTCATAGATGAGGGAAAACCGGCGAATTCGCTGGCACTAGAACCTGATTCAATGCTCACCTCTTTCCGACGATGGAGTTTAAGTGATGTAGGAAAACCAGCGAATTCACTGACACTAGAACCCGATTCATTGCCCATGTCTGATTGCGTTTCTGAATCGCTGTTATAACTTGCTAGATGTTCTTTCTTCCAATGTTTCTTCAACTTCTCGCAACAGCAAGACTTGTTCTTCTTCTTCTTTTTCTTTTTCGTTCTACTACCGTACGGAACCCACTCCTCGCCACTATCAACCGTGTCGAATATGCTTTCCATACTATTGCTACTCAACCGATTTTTGTTCCCTTTGACTCTCGACTTCAACATCCCGAACTGTAAATCCCGTTCGTACGTTACATTCGATGATGTCGAGGGTAAGCTGGCACTATCGACTAAATCTCTTACGTCTCGTAGCTTCAGTTTAGGGATGGTAGTATTTTTTACCTGAGGAAATTCGTCAATGCAGTAAAAGCCATCATCGCTTGACGTATCACAATTGCTGATGTTAACAGTCGTTGGACCAGAGTTTAGCACGGATTCTGTAGCGGGTAATGTATCACAGTCTGAGTCAGACAAAACATCAATCAGCTCAATGTTGCTGCTACGGCTGGCGGCAGTAATCTCGTCCACTACTACGCAATCAGAGTCATTACCGTCATCAATGGTTGTGACTGTACCGACAGCATGGTCTTCTATTCGAGGAGGATTCGAGACTTCCACTATCTGTAAGACAAAAACAAATCATAAGTGAACAGCTAAACGAGGGAGGAAAAAACCAGGTAACTGATGAAAGAGAACCCCAGGGACTTTGGCCAATAATTTAAGGAGACTCACCACTTTGAAAGGGAAGAAGCTAGTCCCTATCTAAAAAATGTTCAATATGACCAACTCTAAGTGCCTCTTTCTCATGAATGGCTGATAATTGATCATCCAAATTATAAAGAGTTGTTACTACTAATATTAAAAAGATGTGGTAGCAGAACTTTCACATTTTGTTGATTTTAGGTGTGCTTCTTGAAAGTTGAACTTTTGCCAACTTGAACTTTTGTCTCAAGTTTTGTGACTGTTCCGGTGAACCGTCTCCATTCCGGCTCCCTCCGCCAGGAGAAGACTGGAATGGGTGGACTCAGTACTGGCCGGAGATTCGCCATCTTCAGTGAGTTTCTAGCTGCTTCTTCGACCGGTCACCCGAGACCATTCAATTCTTAATTTTCTAATTTCAACAAAAAAAAAAAAAAAAATCTTCTGTAACACGTCAAAGAAAAACATATCACAATCATAAAAAAACTGATCTTACCTGGATATCTGAATCCGAATCTGACAGAGCGCCGGCATCAGGGTCATGACCTAACTCAGCGTAAGAAACATATTGAACCTGCTGATCATAGCCGATCAAATCATATTGGGAAACGGCAAAAGAATAGAATTCATGGAGGAAGTGACGAGTGAGAGGTCCCAGATGCGGGAACATGATGCGAAGAAATTCTTGGCTCCGAATTGGGTGTATGGTGATTGATCGTAAAATTGTTGACATGACTGCTTCTTGCTGCTCTGAGCCTGTTAATAAAACATTCAGTTCTCGATTTAACCAAGGGACTAGGCGGTGAGTTGCAGCTTCGTTCAATCTGAAAAAATAAAAAAAAACGGAACAGTTATAGGAGATTTTTTTATATTTTTTATTTTTATTTCCGAAGTAGTAAAGCGGCAATACACGTCACAGATACAATGCAGTACATGAATAACAAAAGTTTTAGACAGAAGTAACAATAGTTCTTAGCTGAGGCAAACAATAGTTCTAACTAACAAATTCTTCAATGTTGTAGCATGAGCTTTTTGGATGCGAGTAGAAAAGATTTAGATCATTCAATGGTAAATTGTACCGGCAAATTTTCAGACAAAAATGGACTGACTCAGTGTTGCCAGATTGGGGCGAAAAAGCCGTACACTGTACATTAATTTAAATGGGGACGATACGGCTTTTTACCCTCGATCTGGCAACACTGGACTAACTTGTGGTGACAACACGAGCAGAGTTTCTGTGCATTGTTTCCAAGGGAAAATTAATACAGCTCCATCAAATTAGATTAGAGCAGACGCATTTTGAGTATCGGGTTCTGACAAGTGGCAGTGCGTGCTACCGAACCGCATCAAAGCGCATCGGTGAGCCGTTGATTAACAACGAGTTGAAATTCTGCGCAAACCAACCGCTCACCGATGCATTTTGATGCGGTTTGGTAGCACGCACCGCTACTTGTCAGAACCCGATTCTCAAAATGCGTCTGCTCTAACA
This sequence comes from Trialeurodes vaporariorum, assembly GCA_011764245.1. NCBI lineage: Eukaryota > Metazoa > Arthropoda > Insecta > Hemiptera > Aleyrodidae > Trialeurodes > Trialeurodes vaporariorum. Next base: position 60,022,018 of record VMOF01000369.1, read on the forward strand.
AGCTTTAGTTACAGAGAGGCAATGCCATGTTACAATGGAGCTGTTGCAAACTTTTGCTCCAGGGTCATTAATAATTCAAACATGGGGTGGAATCCTATAAAAATGACAATAAGCACACTAAAAAATCCTCGAAATCCTCTCCTAGACTCATGAAATGCTTCCAAACACGGGACCGTGATGGCGGTGATAACCGTCTAGATCTTATGACAATTGTATGCTTCTTTTACTTCTTGTGTCGTCTCACAAGAACAACTCATGAGGATGGAGCTGGAGGAACTTCCTATTGAGATAGGAAAACCCAACGTAAACACCGCCAATACGGTCTCGCGTTAGAAAGCATTTCATGAGTCTGGGAGTGGATTTCATGATTTTTTAATGCGCTAATCAACATATGTACAGGGTTTTACCCTGTTAGCAACAATTAATAAGCCAGAAGCAAAAGTTTGGTAGAGCTCCGTTTCTATCCCAAACTGAGGCAAGCATGAACAGTTTCGCGGCCGATACAATTACCAGGCTGGAATATTGGGCCGATGTGGCAACTTTTGGGAGTCGGGATTTCTTGTTCTTCCACAAGGTTCCGTGTTAATGCCAACAAAGGAATTTCGATTATTAAACAATCTAATGATTTGAAATTTAGTGAACATTCAATGTAGCCCTGTCTCCTTCTATTTGCCGCAAAGGCTATTTTTAAATATTTCATTTAGAAGGTTGAGCTCATGTGAGGCTCTTGTCATCCTTCAGAAGGACTTTGGAGTCGTTTAAAACCCTACTAATGATTGAGAAAGGAAATCAAAATAAACAGTTACTTCTGTGAAAGTTTTTTTCTTAACAGCGATATGTTTGAACAGAGTGGCATAGAAATGAAACATACCTGTAAAATTCAGGCGAAGATTCACGATAACGGCCAGTGACGTCCGGCATTGGACGAACCCATAGATTGTGTCTGTAAATATTTCTTCTAAAATCACTAGTGCCAGCATGAGCATTTCTCCTAGTGGCCGGTCTTCTGTACGATGGAAGAACAAGGCTTCCGGGCGGAAGCTCATAACGTTGAAAATCATTGTTCACTAACGCTTCAAAGAGGTAATGCAGATTTTCAGGCATGTGGTGTACCATGGTGGTCCTTTAAAGAAAGAGAACAAAGTATTGTTAGAGACAAAGAGTCTAGAAGTATTAGTAATAGTAAATTTTAGTTAGTTAGACAGTTTATTTATCAGTACATTTGGGCTTTGTATAAATGGCCATGGTACAAGAAGAGCCATAAGACCTGCGTCGAATCGTCGACGCAACCCGCATTACATGTACAGTTAATGCTCTCTTATCTTTCTTTTCTTTTCTTCTCTCTAGATGGAGCTAGGTTTAGGCTGCATCGAATTGTTGACGCAGGGCTAATGGCTCTGATTGTACAACTCAAATGTAATCAGTATTTTACATACAATTTAAAATATAAATAGTAAATAAACAATAACAATAAAAAATAATCGGTTCAAAATTAAAAAGAATAGAAAATGGGACCACTCAGTTTACTATCAGAATCCCTGCAAAAAAAAAACACTGACACTAAAATCCAAACTTAACTAGTTAGAAGCTTTTGAAGCAATAATGGCAGTATAACGCGGGTACCACAGGGGTAATTGAATCAAATTATCATTTCCTCAATACTGACGAAGAATAGTCACAAGGTAACTAGCCACTACCGCAACCATTCACAACAGAATCTCTTCCACAAGAATCGAGAGCTTCAAACCAAATGCCCGGAGTTAAAATTCAGAACCTTAAAAAGAACTGACCTGTAACGGAATCTTTCATTTTGATCATTGAACATCTGCGTAAGTTCTTCAGCAAAGGCATTCGGAGACAGAGCTGCTGGAGCCGGAGGCGTTTGGTGGACCAGGTACTTGTCATAATCATCCAAGGATCGAATGTTATGAATGATACATCGAAATGCTTGCTTACACAGAGGACATTCTGCCTTTACCTAAAAGAATTTAAACACATTCAGAATAAAAGTAGTTTTTTCAAGGAAGGTCATGCATATCATGACACGCTGGCATAAATGAGTTTTTAAAAAGATAAATAATGTACATGTGACGTGTTCTGGTGAAACCAAACTTATCTTCACCCAGACGAAAATTGAGGTATTGGTACCACTGCATAGGAGAGGTTATGAGAGACAGTTCAAGACCAAAGTGGTGCGATAATTCAGCAAATTGTCGGAATGGAGGCGTTTTGAAGTTTGCAATAGAAATAATGTGATTTTGAGAAAAACGGAAATAAAGTTTCAGAAAGTCAATAGTCAACAGCAAACAGTATCGATTCACATGCATATTCACAGCCTTTATCCGCTAAATTATGAGCTAAAAATTTTTGTATCTTAAATCTAGTATAGAGAGTTTTTCGTAGAAACATGAAAACTCATAATTCCGACCCAAGCATCTTATTTGTACTCTCCTGAAAATTATGGTTTGTAAGTTAGGTTTTGTCAGAACTGGTCACATATTACGGCAACACTCTTGAACTTGATAAGTCTGATCTAGCGATCCGCGGATTGTGTGAAAGTGAGGAAATTTTTAGGAAAGAGAGAATGTTTTTAGGACTTTGAGGAATTTTGCCCATTATTTTTTTACAATGGCAAGAAGATTTTCTCAGAAAATGGCTTATTAAAAATGTCAGAAATATCGGTAAATTTTCAGGCAAACGGTGTTAAAATGTTGAAATAAGCAAGGAAAATAAAAGGTCAACACTTTCCAAATTTTTGTGAGGGAATTTTTTTTTCAAAAATTCCATGTGGAAAAAGTCTCAAATCGCGTGAAACTTCCGACTTTTTAGAACATTTGGCACCCCTGGTTGATAATTACATAAACGTGGTGTTTCGTCTACCTTGTAGTAAATCTGTTCCAATGGTGTGCAAAAAATAGCACAAGTTATACAAAACAGAAGTGGTTTCTTCAGTTTGGATTTTGAAAGTTTGTAAGGTGCCCATCGTTATTTGCACGGAATTTTAAGTCAGAATCAATGTGTTATATTCCTATAGCAAAATTACACAACAGACCCATTATCATCAATTCTTTGAACCATTAATCATCATTGTTGACGCTATAGAATCACCCAACTAGCTATACATTTATCTAGAAAGGCGAATTGATGGGTAACCTGCTGCGATCCACGGTGCATCGCGCCACACCAAAATGCATAGAAATAAATGGACAAATTACTCGCTTACACCTAACCTAGAAATCCCCCATGGTGATTACACAGGTTACCCATTAAACCGCCTCTCTAGATAAATGTATAGCTCGTTGGTATCACCACATTTTGTGCAATCCTAAAACAAATAATGAATATTATTATTGACATCACTAAAAAAGTAGGATTTCAAAGTCTTAGCAAGAAAAATACAGATTCAAAATGCAACAGGTGGGACAAAGAACAAGAATTGACTCAGGTGTAATTTCTTTGGAGGGAAGGGGGGGGGGGGGTGTCTCAACAGACGACTCAGAAAATGTAATCGCCACACAAGACATGTACTTTTTAATGTTACATCCTTAAAATCAAAGAGTTGGAAAATAGAAAATTAGGGACACGAGTACTCACTTTAGACCATTCCAAGAGACAGGAGAAACAAAACTGGTGGAAACAGCTGTCTGTGAAGGATTTATTCTTAGGACCAGACAAGCAAATAGCACAGTTGGGCTCAGGAGAGCTCGGCCGATTCTCGGAGGACGATGCATCTCTGACAGGCTCCTCAACTTTCATCGGTTCACTACTCAACGGAGGATCACTCCCGGATTCCACTTTTTCCGCCATTTTAGAAATTCCTGGAAAACATAGAACGAAATGAAAATCTAACTATTATTAATACTGGGATGGAGATGGCTAAATGCTATTCTATGGCAAGGAAAAGTTGTATCACCAGGCAGTTTTGCCCTCTAAGTGGCCTAAAAGGCAATGAAATTAGCAGCCACAACAGATTTCTGCGTAAAATAAAAAGCACCTTCAAAATGAAACAGCACACAATGTAGCTAGTCAATGGGAGGGATCTGACGTAGACAGTATGACTGAAAAAGTAAATTTGAAAGTTTTTACCGTAAAAACAAACTATAAAATAAATAAAAATAAATAAGTAAATAAGTAACACTAACTATAATAAATCCACTTTCAAACTTCTACGTTGAGTATTAACAAAGATATTCACATTTAAATTTGACACGCCATGTCCAGCCTCTCCCATTTGATGCGTTTTTTTATTCTCCGGAATCCGCACCGGTGCAATAACCCGGAGTTTTCGGAGCTGCTCCAAAGCTGTCTGGTGCAGCACCGGTCACGTGTTGAAGCTCCGGAGCTCCAGCTCCGGTGCATCGGTCTTCAACTCCGATACATTGGAGCTTGCACCGGAGCAGCTCCGGGCGCATCGCACCGCTAATAAAACAACACTTCGGTGCGCACCGGTGCTGGAGCCCCGGAATAAAAAAAACACTCCGGAGCACTGGAGCTGCACCGGTGCGCGCTCCGGAGAATAAAAAAACGCATCAATCGACTAACTTCTGCACTACGTGGGCACAGTAAAATAAAGTACATAATTCCTTGAAATTTTGCAGCTGTTGCATGAACAAATGGATGATCTTTACCATGTAAATCTATGAGCTTCAAGAGCTGTTAACTGAGTGAGGAGGTTTAGAGAGCTAAGTTTACCTTAAACGTAATTAAAAATTACAATGTTTACAAAACTATACTTCTGAAACAAGCCCTAGTCGCAGTCTCTCTGTTACGGTAGGTTCCGCAACAATAAGATCTAGTAGTGGAGGGTCAATTGATTTAACGGCTATAGTTTAGAAGGTATAGGGGCCGCTATCCCCTACTCAACCATTACTCCTGTGAAGTTAGGTTAAATCAGGATAGGCTATGATAGATCAGAAGGTACAGCGGCCCTTATACTAAACTTTTTCCGATTTAACAAGTAGCCTTGATTAGGATAAGAGCACATCCAAATGCATGTAGAGCAGACTCATTGCAGCGTATCGCTTTGTGACAAGAAATATTTTTGTTTCTAGGTTCAACCTAGGTTACCCTCAAGGACTTTGGCTAAAGTCCTAAGGTCTAACAGCCACTTTTGAATAGTATGTCCAAATTTTGATAGCTGAAATTGAAGGGAAAAGAATAAGGACAGAAAAATAAACACGAGAGGAGAAGAAGAGGATTAAGACACGGTCAGCAGTTGGTCAGCAAAGAATCTAGACTTGTTGGAAACCAGCTGTTCGCCGATACATCTGAACGCATTTAAAATCAATCAAGTATTAAGTGTATTCTGTTGAATTTAGACTAATGATTATCATTGATTTTTTTAATAAAAACTGTAACATAACAAGTTGATAGTTATGAGCTAAACAATTCCGTTTAATTATCCATAGAATTCCCAAAACAAGCCCTTGGCTTGTGGGGATACTTCATGGACTTTGATTCTCTCAAATTTGAGCTCAGTAAAATTGTATCCGTCAATCTAGTTCAGACAAAGGCACTGATATTAGTCATAACCCGACACTCAAAATGCGTCGGCTCTAACTAACCTCATCTGGATAAGGTTTTGGCTCGTCTACACTAGTTATTTGCCGAATTTGACAGACTCAGAACACCCCTGTTCTGATTGAACATTAAACTCACTTCTGTAAAACTTAGTTGCAACTTGAGTATAATTAGGGTGAGGGTAAAACAAAGAATCTTTCCAGAAGATGAGTCCTGGAAAGGGGAGGGTTATATTACAGGATGATCCATCAAGATGATTACCTAAATATGGTTTTAAACTGAAGGGAAATTAAACCATCCTGTAAATAATGTACTGGATGAAAAACAAGAAATAAATTCAAGAGGCATTTTTATAACAGGGATTAACGTTATTTCAAAATTGGAAGAACAAACAGTAGCATTAGGTAATCCGTAATTGAGATGTTTGACTAAAATTAATGGATGTAAAATAACATGGCTGCATACTACTTAACCAGTCTGTTTCGTTACTAACCATAGCTGTACAAGGGGATTTAGGTGTTGGTGTTAGAGTGGAAAGCAACGAATTATAGTGAAAAGAAGAAAAACCGTGAAAAAAAGAAGGGAGACAAAGAATCAATTGGCCGATGAAACATTCTTACAACGAAACGTGCATCTCCTTATGACTCAACCACAATAAATACAACAGAGGATTGTATCTTTGATGGATTTGTTTCTGCAGCAGTTAAAACGCACCTAAGTGAATGTGACATGGCAAAAGAGATCAAGCACCAAGACAAATTAAAATAAAGTGAGCGGTTTGACTAATGGCCAAAATATAAATTTCCAGAAGTGATAAAGCAGGTAGAATTAAACATTCCTCAGGTAAAAGTCAAAGGAATGGACAAGGATGGAAGGTTGAATTTTTTCAACGAAGATAGAGAGAGTAATTTGAAGAAGATTGTGACAAAGTTAATTACCTAGGTTGACAGAGTTCTGAAAGTTATCAACTTTGGAGTTATGATAAAATCATTTGGGCCCGCGGCCAATAAGACGATAGACATATAATGTAAGAATTAATAACGAGCACGAATTAACTGTTAGATTAACTACGGAGTTGAACAAACTTAACGACGGAACATTCTGACAGTAAAATGAGAGTTCTCGACCGCGAGACAATCACACTTTTCGAAGGATATCTACTTACAAAAGTGTTGACATGTAAGAGATCATCGCCATTTTACAGTTTGCTATGCTCTTTCGCTGCGTGCGCTGCTTTGCTTCACGATCATCAATCCTTCTTCACCCCCTCCCCTGCCAACCATTTGGAGAATTCCAGGCCCCTTCCTGTCCATTCTTTCTTCCAATCAGCTGCTGCTGTTATTTACATTTCCCAGTAATATTGTTATTTATATTGTTTGAAATGCCATCTAGTGGTGAAATGCACAAACTTCACGCATACGTAGCTGCTCTCTAGTGGCGGAGACTCTGAAAGTCTGCAAGTCATCTAAAATTCAAAACTATCGCGCCAAATACCTTGCTGCGCTAACTCCAGAAGCAAAATCAAAACATTTAAAAACTTTATATTATTCTACGATATAAATGATAAGTAAGTAGGTATTAACTCTGTAGTAAAACTGAAATTGCAAATAATAGCAAATCATAAATTGAGAATTCATTTGATCAGCAATAAGATGAAGATTTTGTTACTTACTTTCTGCTTTCAGCTTCAGTGATGAAATTCCTTTCAAGCGGTTCAGAAGTTTGTTTTCGGAACCAGTTCTTCATCCACACTATCCAACTCAAAGGATTCATTTAAACTTCACAATTCACACCGAAAATTACTTAAAAATGCGATTTCCTGACAAAGTTGGAGGGATTTCTGAAGGGATTTAAAGTTGTTCGTAACCCTTCAGAGCTCCCTTCACTTGTTGCAAATATACATAGGCAAGGGTAGGGTCCTTTACATTTTCAAACAGTTAAGGTGATTCCAGGCAAAATTTTGTCTAGAATCCAATCCGATTGATGCACACCAGTTGCTCACTGGCGGATCCAAGAATCTATCCTGCTCTCTCTTCTCCCATTAGAACGTTTGTGTTAGAAAAGGACAGATTAGGGGGAGTTACGTGATGTTTCGCCCCATCTTCTATCCTTTTCTAACACATGCATTCTAATGGGAGAAGAGAAAGAAGGACAATCTCTTGGATCCGCAAGTGCAGTCGCGTTATGGGAATGTCAAGTTTTTGGCATTTTAAGCTGAAACCAAAGGAACAACGCAATTAATTTTGCCATAAGTTTAGTGAGTGTAAGTGAGGTAGATAGACATGGTATCACTTGCACTCCCTCGCACTAACTAAGCTTATGGCAAAATGAATTTCCAAAATTACAGCTTTAATTGAGGACCTGGATCAGGGGCGGCTCGTACGATTTGGCAACAATGTCATCCTTCCATTTGATTGAATGTCAAACAATCAATTCGAAAGTGAAGCAGCGCTTCAACAGCAATCGATTGTTAAACAAAGATTCAAATGGAGCGAAAACATTGTTGCCAAATAGCACGAGCCGCCACTGACCTGGATGCAAGAAGGGCACTTGTGCATCACAGTGTTGCGTTATCTCCTTGGTATATTTTATATTTCCAAAGAAATCAAATACTTGAATTATGCTGAAAATTTTGCTGAGAAGGTTTACGATTTCTGGGTGTTTTTAGTGCAATCTCCGAGAAAACTTACGCCTTCATATCCAATTAAAAAATAAAAGTAGGAAAAGAGATAATGGAACACTGCAATGGAAAAGTGCCCCTCTCCTGTCCAAGTCCTCAATTTTCAACCAATTTTGTTCATATATAGGGCTCAAAAAATCCAAAAAAAAAAATTACTGGTGCTGATGTTCTTGGATTTTGCGGGTTTTTTTGGTTCCAGTCTGAAATTCCGAAAACTCAACATTCCCTAAAAGTGACTGGTAGGGTTTCCAGTCAGTAGGTCTACAGTGATATGGACTACGGACAATATGTCTATTTTTTCTGGTCTACTGACAAAATGTCTAGGGAAGTGTGTCTGCGAAAAAAATTACCACATTCTAAAAAGTCTTCATTTTTAATGTCCACAAAAGAAATTCCCCCAGTATATTATTTCCTCTTTTGAAATATGTCCACTTTTTTTACACGAAATCGTCTTCAAGACAACAGTATCTACAATTTTGTAATAAATATTTGATTATCGATAGTTTGAATGATAATTATTTGAACGGTTGTCATAGTTTTCAGGTGTGCGACAAAGTCGCCAGACTATATACATCACTTGTGTACACTTTCGTAACATTTCTCATTGAATTATTTATTTTTTGATTCAGCCTTCTTCATCTTGACGAAATTTTCTCTTTTCAATTTATATACTCAGTAAATTAAAAGTTGGTTTTAATTTTGTGAATTCTACATTAAATTAATCAGATTTCAGTGACGCTGTCTTCTTTATGATTCAAATTTACAAAGATCTTCTAAGAATGAGGGATGTAAACTAATTTATATTGTACTTTCTAATTCTGTTACAAAATTGTAGACATTTTTGTCTAGTGGACGATTTTGTAAAAAAAAGTGGACACATTTCAAAAGAGGAAATAACAAACTGGGGACATTTCTTTTGTGGACATAAAAATGTAGACATTTTTAGAATGTGGTCATTTTTCAAAGTAGACATTATTTTTGTAGACATACTTCTGCAGATATTTTGTCAGTAGACCAAAAAAAGTAGACATTTTGTCCGTAGTCCATTTTATTGTAGACCTACTGACTTGAAACCACTGGTGGCGCTATCCATCAGATTGAAATCTGACAAATTTTTACCTCGAATCGCCTTGATTACTAGCTTTCTGTTCATCCTGAGGTTACTTTTGAAAATACTGATGGTTAGAATTATTATCATAGGTGAATCCAAGAATTGGTCTCTCTCTTGTTTAGGATGCGTCGGAATCGCCCTTACCCTCCCCCTTCCACCAGTTCTTCAATTTTTCACAATTTTTAACTTTCAACATCCATTCTAACAGATTAGTCCAATAGTACTACATAATCTTTTACTCCCTTCGTATGCTGCTAATGGAACCTGACCCCCATTTGAATAACATGGTTTCCCTGATTTGATAAGAAAGACTACAGCACTATCGGACTGACCTGCTTAAATGGACCTTGGTTACTTTGTACTTTGTTACAACCCTCAAAATTGATGGAGCTAAAGTTCTCAACAGTCAACAGACCCATCCGAAGTGAGTCATAGGCGGATCCAGAAGATTATATTTTTCTCTCTCTTCCCATTTGAATATGTGTGTTGGAGAAGGATGCAGATAGGGGCTAAAGTCAAGTGATGGCCTCCTCTGCTATCCTTAAATTCCTGTATCCGCATATGAATTGAGTATCCTTGACTCGAAGTTAAAGTTGAAATTCCCAGTATTAGCGCATATTTCTGAATTCAGAAATCACTGCACCATGCTGATTTGGGGTACGCAGGACTCTATGCTATGAGGAGTAGCTTCTCTGATTGTGAGTAGAAAATAAAAAATAAAAAAAATTATGAAAAATGATATAATACAAAGCTTTATTTTTATAATCACTTAAAGAAACAAAAGAGTATTGCAAATAAATGAATCGGTCTTATAACTTACAATTTAGAATGTTTAATAATAAAAATATTACAAATCTTTGATACTTTGATATCATACTTTCCACAATATCAGATACTGAGAGACGAATTAATGACAGTCTAATCTAACTAGACCGACATTTGGCGGAAAGACACGAGGAGGGGGGGGGTGTACATTTGTAAGCTCGTCAGAGCAATTATCTGAGAATGAATTGAGGCGATCAAAGAAAGAAGGGCTGGTAAAAAAAAAAGCTATAGGTGCAAAGTTCACTTGGAGTGGTAGTCTGATGGTTAACCAGCAAAGCCAATGAGGAGGAATTTTAGGTTACAGGTAAGGTGTAACTTTCCCCATCTTTTCCAATATATTTTGGTGCCATAAGACAACATACTCCTCGTCAACCTCAACAACAACAATACAGAGGGAAAGATGCAGAAAATTACGCCAAAACCCTAACCTCAAAATCCTCCAGTTTGGTTACGCAGCTTACTCATTACACTGCCACTCAAGATAAATTTGTTACCCACTGATGAGAAATTATCTTTCCGACTGAATCAGCATAATTGATTGTTGGTTAAGTAACTCTTCAGACAGGCGGATCTTGTAATTTGAAGTCGTCTTCGGAAAAAGGACTCGTAAAACAATGGGTGTGCTCTTTCTGAGAAATGCGCATACAAAGCAAATGGAGATTCTTCGCTGAGGAGCACACCCGTTGTTTCATGGGACAGCCTCAATTTTATGCATGAACATTCATCCAAGGGAGGAAGGCAACACATACATAAGAGATTACATTTTAAGGGTGTTTTTCTAGAATTTCTGACTTAAACAAGGGGGATGTCCCCCACTCTGGACTATAAGGTGCCTCAAGTCCAGGGGCAGCCCTTCTTCCAGAAACCGTTTCGATTGACTTGGAGAAAAACTTTTATTTAAAATTGAGGGATAATTACCGCTGAAAACTTGTAAATAAAGTAAATGAGAAAGTAGTTCTACTACACAAAAATAAATTCTTGACTAAATGCAATACGTAAAGATAAACAGATTTTAAATTCTGGTATGAAATAGAGGCATCAAATACTGAGTCGTTCGATACTAATTTTGATTCCGCAAGTTTCTAGAGAGAAAAATAGAAAATAAGAGGAAGATATACTGACAGTAATAAAAAGCTCTGAGCAGAACGAAAAAAAGAGCCAGGAGCTGATTAGCTCAGACTGAGTCCTTCACTCTTGGTCTCCTGGGTCTATTATTGAGTGATTTCCAATAAAATTCCGAGAAAACTTAGCTGATTAAAATCTCCGAACAAAACTTAAATGCTGCACCTTTTTTTTTTAGAAAACTTGCAATACAGTCTAGCCCTTAATGCTGACAAATATCATGGAATTGAACAGTAAATATCTCAATAGTTATTTGATAAAAATACTGTTCCCCTTTATACAATTTTTGTCTTAAAAATTACCTCTTTTTTTCAGAAATGGACTCAGCAATTTACATGTACAGTCGGGGACAAAAAGAATGTCAAACGACTCCTTGAAGTAGGCCTCCTGCAATGCTTAAATTCATTGCAATACGTATTGCGGGTGGCCTACTTCAAGGAAACGCCTGACATTCTTTTCGTCCCCAACTGTACATTGTACTATGACTTTCAAAAGAAAGTATCATGGTCGAAGTTCTGATATGTAAACCCCGTTTTTTCCAATAGCGGTTTCGATTTTTCAAGACGTACTCTAAAAGGGGCATTCTGACTAGTCTTTAAACCCTTGAAAGCCGTAAAATTGTTTGAAGGTTGCCGAGATTTCAAAGAGTAAAAATTTCGACCAGGGAACTTTCTTTTGAAAGTTATAGTACAAGTCTCCTCAAAATACATGACTGAATTCCCATCAAAAAATCGATAAGAATTCTTTGTCATAGCAATATAGATGCTGGTGGTCTAGGAAACCGTTTTCTTTCTAGTCATGGTTTTTGATTTAACACAGACAAATTTACTCGAGAAAATTCAATTTTAAATTTAACTCGAAAAGAATCACTTTCAGAACTCTGCTTCAGATTGAACGTAGGGTTTAAATAAATCTCCTTCGATCTGTTTCAGAAAGAGAAGTTGGTAGAGCGTATGATCAATGGCAAATTGCGTTGTTTATTTAACGCAAAGGGATAGAAATATAAATAAGTAGACAGAAATTGCTCCACCACACATAGTTACTGTTTTTTAATTTTCATTAGCGTACACATTTTGGAAACAAATCCGATCATCTGCGTAAAAAACGAAAGAGATATCGTCTAAAAGGCTGACAAACTGAAGAACTAAAACCACAACGCATTTTTACGACCAATAATTAAAAATTTAAAGAAGGAAATATTAAGGGTGAAAGGTTAAAAAATAAACGAATGAATACCAATCATTCATACTTGTTGCTTCTTTCTTTAAATTGTTAATTTCTTGTTGCAAAGATGCATCATGACTTTGATTTTTTGATTTGACAGTCTTTCAGACTCCCTCTTCTTTTGTCTTGAACACTGAGGATGGAACTTGCTTCCCAGACGCATTCATAAATGAAAAATGAAAAACAACGACTACTCATAGTAGCACAGTTCTTGAATTTTCATTTTGATTTCTTTTTTGATTTATATCTATATTAGATAGATCCAACGTTTTTCAGATTAACTTGAGAAGGAATCGCTTTGAGCACTCTACTTCAGAATGACTGCATAGATGTAGAGTTCAAGTAATGGGGCTCTCGCTAATGTTTGCTTTAAGCGATTGAATAGATAATTCTTCATTAAAATCCAGCCAAAGTTACGATGAGCACAATAAATAATGACGAAATTCACTGACAGACTCACAAAATAACTTTAAAAAGTTTAAGGCGTAAGGGCAGAGCTAAGTAGATACCAAGATAGATTTCTATCTAATTTGAGGCTTTGCTCTGTGTGTTTCTATAGAGAGAGTGACAAAATAGACAGAATTCCCCAAGGACACCTGCGTAGCTCCGCCATTTAAGGGCAACGCAGGTATCATAGGAGATTCCTTTCTAATTTGTCACTCTCTCTATGGAAGCCTCAAATTAGATAGGAATCTCACATAAAACTTGCATAGCTCCGCATGCCTTAAACATATAAAGTCATTTCATGAGTCCTTGAGTAAATTTCTTAATTATGTAATCAGCAGGCCGATCCTTGGGTAGACTGGCTAAGAATGGAAAACGGTGATTGGTTGAGACAAATCACGTTTATCAACTGAGTTTATCTAATTGGTTATCAGGTACTCCAAGACTGCCTGATAACCAATTAGATAAATTCTGTTGTTTGATTAGACTTGGCAACCTCGTGACTCGTCTCTACCAATCACCGTTTTCCATTCTTATACAGTCTACCCAAAAGTAGTGAATTTCACGGATCGGTACCCAGGTTACCGTAAATTTTCATGGTTTTGATGAAATGTACTATTCAATTGCAAATAACAAAAGTTCGCAAGAGCCCCATTCTTATTTTTTTTTTTTTTTTTTTTTTTTTTTTTTTTTTTTTAAAGGGAAAGTAAAATTAATAAAATAAATAAAAAATGCTCTCATGAATTCAAACTCTGACGAAATCACTTTCATCCCCTTATGATTCAAATTCCTTCAGGAAAACAGAAAATCGTGTCTGAGCTTGATACAGAGATATAGAGAGTGTGAAAAAAACAAAATCAAAAAGACGTAAGCTCCGGAAGAATTAGATGATTAATGAGATCTAATACAAAAAACTACATAAATTTGATACAATATCTGTACAAAAAAATAACATCTACTATATGAATAAGAAAAAATTCATATTGGTTACACACTCCTTTTAACTTTCAAATTTACTCGGGTTTACAACTGCTCATTAGTCATTTTTTGTTCTTTTGTATTTACAGGACAAAAAGCTTAGTATAAAAATACTAGGATACACACACACACACAAATTAAATGTATGTGATATCAAATATACGAGAGTTAATACGTACGTGAATATATGTACACTGTTAGATTTAAGGGGAAGGGGTGGGGGAAGATAAAAATAAACAATTACATTTAGATAATGTACACAAATATTGAAACATTTTTTAAAGTAAGGAATGAAAAATATTTTACCAACGTTATTTAACACCAACTGTTGATTTTTTCTTTATTCTTTCCGATTTTTGCTTCAAACAATTATTTAGCTATTGCTACCTTTGAAATCTCAAACCAACAGACGATAAGATGATAAGAAAATAAGGATTGACTCAACAAAAAGTCTTCAAACATGATTCTATATTGCTCACCTCCCAGTAATTGTTATCATTCTAGTCTCAACTGATATCGGACTTTAGATGAGAAAAGATCCAAGGCTCTTAAAATGGTTTTAAAACCACATTCTCCGAAGCTTTAATTTTATAAAAATTACTTGGAAACAGCGCTTCTGAGCATGTTCTCTGCGGGTGACGCATCTGGTGGTAAAACTGCAGAATTGCAGTAAAGTAAGTCATGCTATCTATTGTTCTGTTGCTGAGTTACGCAGATAGGTCTTCTGAATTTTTTCCTGACTCGTCAGTTTCAGTGAATGGGTTTTTAATAATGCTTTTATCAAACAACTAGAAGTACATCAAAATTGAAGCAGTCTCTGGACACATCTCGGATGAGAAGGTGAAGTAGACCTGTAATCTTTGGAATTTTCCCAATGTTTCTTCTCATGAAGCTTGAAATAGTCACAAGAAAAATGAGAAAGTGAGCTTTGGTTTCACAATGATGATTGTTGAGATCGAAAAGTCAATATTTCACCCAAGTTTCAATTTAATTTGATGACATAAGACTCCAAAACTCGCCAAAGTTTACAGGTCAACTTCCTCTTCACATCAGAGACGAGCTATATTTTCATTGATTCATTTTCTTGATTCAACTTTTAGGTTCGTTCATTTCTTTCCTTCTCTATACATTAGGTTTTGCTTAAAGCATTTTGGCAGATAAATTTGCAGAACAGTCCCAAGGGCCTTTCAGTATGATCATTTTTAAAAGATCAAACCCATTTGCAGGTTTCAGCCTTTAATTGAACAGTAACAGACATTTGATGAGTGAGCAGAAACTTGTCATACTATTGCATTTGCTTGCGTAGGTTTGAAAAGGATAATTGAGGCATTTTTCGGTAAATGGGCGTATGGCGAAAAAACGACTTTCGAGAAAAACGCGTTTGAAAGTTTAAAACGTCATAAGAAAACGTTGTAGGTGCGTCTATTCGAACGATTGTTTCTTGGTTATTTTCCGTTCGACATATGAATAACTTTATATCACCTGTTAGGTCACATCGCCAGGATTTCAAAAACGAGTTCTCCAAAAAAAGGGCGTAAATCGCCATACGCCCATTTACCGAAAAATGCCTCAATTACAAAATGGTGCCTTCCTCCGATCTTAAAAAAACAAATGTTGTAGATAGCATCAATCACTGATGATGGTCATAATCAATGTACTCAAGCGGGAAAGTAGAGCATCGTTCATCTTTAGGCAGATAAAGGAGTCCTCCTTTCTAACAGCAAAACATGATGGAATATTCAGAGGAGTTTCCTTAGAAATGAAACTCAACTTAGGATATCTGAAGATTTGAAATATTTATTTGCGATTGACCTTTTTAACCTCTTCAGCACAAAATAAAAAACATCTCAACCAATGGGGCAGTTTGCAAGGCTCAGAAATGTTGTGTTTTCAAGGTAGAAAATGAAAGTACTTAATAAGCTGAGAACAAAGATGCCTTTGATTTCTAATTAAGTCCAATTGTTCCAGAGATGAGATTTTGGCCCAAAATACATTGTTTTAAATGGGAATTCCGCGTGATGACATCACTACACTCACAATTTTTTGCAACTTTACATGCTGTATCTCCAGAACACTTAGGAAAAAACCAAAGGCACCGTTGTTCTCAGTTCATCAAGTACTATCATTTTCTTTATAAAAAACACAAAATTTCAGACCCTTGCAACTACTCGATTGAAAATGTTTTTGCATTGAATTCAAGACATCTATCAGACACCAACTCATTTCAACTGACCTCCAGGAATCTGAAGAGAAGGAATTAGCGAATAATTCAGACAACTTTCCAGTGTGTGGGAAAAAAACAGTGTGAAAAAGAAAAGTAGGATTCCGCCAAAGTTTCCGTAGGAAACTTTGTGTTAAAAATTTCAAAAAAAGGTAAAAAGTTTTTTATCATTTTAGTATGAAGAAGAATTTAATGGTTTTCATCCTCAATCAAACATGCTTAGAATACAGAATTATGCATCATAAAAGAGGGAGTTAACGTGAGGGGTGAGGAACTTGCACTACCCAAACTTTACTACCATTTCAAATGAAATCTATCCGTGAAGAGAGGAGAGTTAAACTGAAGAACTTTAGGCAGGGGACTCGGTGATATTTACAAAGTGCTTTTGATGACGAAAGCAGTGATTTGAAGGCGCCAATTGAACTACGTTCCCACAACAGTGTACTCATTGCATTTTATGATGAGAAAAAGACTGCATTGATTGAGGGAGACATTAGAGGAACCATAACACGAAATTTTGAAACAACCAATTTTACATTCTGTCGAAATACGTTTGGAGTTTTTTATTTGAAAGTTCCGACCAAAAAAAAAAAATAATTCGCAAAGGATAAGACAAACTGCTCTCTCCTTTGAAGGAGGGGCGAAGCGTTGGCGACCCCTAAGCCCTGATACATTGATTCGCCATAGCTTTCGAACATCCAAATGTCGTATCATATTTTTATCCAACCTAACTGTCCAGTCAATTTTTTATTCGAAGTCTTTCTACTGATGTCAAGTAACGCCTTAGTCACTAAGCACAGACTAAAGCTTAAAATTGAAGCAAGGCTTTCACGAAACTCACATTACACATTGCTTTGATTGCTTTCAGTCCAAAAATTACAAGGTTGATCGATTATGATTCTGAGAATGGTGGTTCTGCCTTATGAAAGAATGTTGCAATTTTAAATTTACGGCTAAAAAAATAAAAACATTATCGGGGAATGAAGCTAAAAACATTTAAATTAGAGTTCTACATTCTATGGCATAGGGATCATGTTTGTAATTACCATGCAAATGTGAATCAGCTGAGTTCAGCTTATCATCATTTCTTTGTCCCTGAGAGAGCTGGTGAATAATTAGATGTGAAATCAGTGTTTGTGTACTATGAATTTCAAAAGAAAGTACCCTTGTCAAAATTCTTACTGTTAAATTAATCCTTTATTTTCAATGAAATAATCGACTTTTCATGACGTACTTTAAAAGGGACGTTCTGATTGTGTAGTCCTTTAGGCACTTGAAAACCGCAAAATTATTTAAAGATTTGCAAGATTTAAAAGAGTAAAAATTTCGACCAGAGTAATTTCTTTTGAAAGTCATTATACCTGCTCTTTGGTCTCAGACTTGCTGTTAGAGCAGAGACTCAAATTATAGGTTATTTTTTCATTTTGTGTGTTAGTTTGCGGTTGATAATGAAACCATAATGTTTCGAAATGTCCCCTTGTTTCTAATTTAAATGTTTTTAGCTTCATATCCCGATAATGTTTCCATTAATTAGACAAATTAGCTAATAAAATAGTTTCTTTTTATGACTGGAATATCCATCAAGATTTTACCTTTAGAGTGAGAAGCAAAATTGATAATGGCCTCGCTTGGTTTGACAACAAACAAAGGGTAGAAGTTTCTGGGGCACATAAGTTTATGGAGCGCACAGCGGAGCGAGTCGATGGGATGGGTTGGACAATATAAGACGAAAAATGCAAATTTGAATGTTTTTACAATAAAAAAAAAACTATAAAGGGTGATTCTAGAGAAGGAAATTTTACAATAGAACCAATGAAACCACTTTCAAACGTCTACGTTACAGATTAACAAAGATACACGCATTTAAAGTTGCAACCCCATGTCCCATTGACTCGCTCCACTGTGGAACGGTAGAATTAAATTGGCAACGTTGCGGTTTGATAATCGGGAAAAACAAGGAAGTCAGAGAAATCAACGAGTTTCAAGAATGTGACATGGTATTTGAACACAGTATATTTTTCAAAAATTACAATTTCGTTTTGATTTGAAAACCCAAATCCAATTAAATTACTGGTTATTTACATGTGTGTTCCGACAAAAATTCAGAAATGCAGCTCACAGCATTTTATCAGAAACTAAACGTCTGATACTAGGCTTTTTTTTCTCTTTTATTTTTTTTATTTTTTTTTTTTATTTTTTTTTTTTTTTACAGATTTCTTTTTGGCCATACTGGACTAACATGCATTTTGAAACTAG
The DNA here is from genome assembly GCA_011764245.1 of Trialeurodes vaporariorum. Classification (NCBI taxonomy): domain Eukaryota; kingdom Metazoa; phylum Arthropoda; class Insecta; order Hemiptera; family Aleyrodidae; genus Trialeurodes; species Trialeurodes vaporariorum. Next base: position 60,040,399 of record VMOF01000369.1, read on the forward strand.
ACAACATACAAAACTTTACAAAAATTTAAAAAAAAAAAAAAAAAAACAAAAATAAAGATGAAAAGATTAGAAAATTATAGAAAAAAAAGAAAAAGCGATTGAAAGCTAGAATTGTCACGAGAACAAACGTTCAATAACTACATCTTGTGTGCTTCCTGACTTAACTATCGGAGACTTAGGACTACAGTAAGACCATTCAACTGCCAATGCTTGAAATTTGCCTAACGCAGATTTCAAAGCATGGTCTGATAAATATTTATTTACAATAGAAAAGGAAAAAAAAATAACTACGACTATCATTAAAATTGAAGGGAATCACAGCAATTTTTTCCAAAGAACAAAACATGATACCTGATAAATGAAATTCGGGAAAGGTTCGAACCAATATTACATGAATTAGATGCAATTTCAATTAAAAGCGTGAATTAAGTTTAAAAAGATACATCAAAGATCTCAGAGGAGTCACTACTCTCCAATTGAAATGGTTTCGCTCCTGGAATTTCGGAATCTACACAATAACAGAGGCAGTTTACTGAGAGCGGCAATCTCAGAATTTTCTGGTAAATTCAACAAACTTCAATATCAGTATCAAGGGAGGAGAGGGGGAGGGGGAGACACGTCTCAAATTTGAAAAACCTTTCACAGAGGTGAAGGACCCGTATGACTAGTTTCAAATTGTAAGACTGATTTAGAAAATAAAAAAGAAAGAACAGGCACAATTTGAAAATGATTCTTAGACCCATTGAAATGTTATGACGTCAAATTCATGTCCTCGCTTTGAAGAAATTTGGAATACCAATTTCTCGGTTACTCAGCGACGGAATGACACAGATTCTTGATAGATGGCGTCACACGCTTTTAATTTAACTTCAGCGGTTTCACCGCTAGGTGCACCACTAATGCAGAATGAAACACATTTGCTCTGTTGCCGAGCAACTTCTTTTAAATTAATTCACAAGTCAATGGGTTACATGAAAAAATAAATTCCAGCCTTCTAGACGGAAGTCTGCATTGAATCTGATTGAAGATGGTTTTGACAACAAATTAAATAACGTTACAGGAGCTCAGTCCGAACCGAAGAACAGAGAGATTCGATTAAATCAATGTACACGCAGGAATTTGTCCCGACATCGTTCGCTTTACTTGGAAGGATAATTGTTCATAACCCCAGAGGCCACTGCAGCTGCTTGTTGACTTGCTAGCACCGCTGCTGCAAGCAAACAAACAGACTCGGTTACAAATTTTAAAACACACATTTTTCACAAAGTTTTAACTAGAATCCCTGTATATTAAAGAGTCTTGCCATGCAAGGTAAAATTTCTGATTGGCTACTAAATTTTAGGCTGTCACGGAGCTCAAGGAGGCTTTGAGCTCTTTCTCCATAAGATGACCAATGGAGTACCTCTACAAAGGAGGTGTACTCCATAGTTAAAATTTACAGGCTTTTAAAACTTTAATGGGGCTCAAAAACATCTATTGTACTTAACCATTTTAAACTTCCTTACTTTTCTAGGGAAATAACAAAACGCCTCCTTGCCATAAGCGCTGTATTTAAAGACGCCTCCTCAATAAAACAAACTAATCGGAGTGGACGCCTCTTTTGCCTTTTCATTTTCCACAAAGCGAGACTCTTTTATATACAGGGACTCTAGTTTGAACGGTAAAATTCTTCACTGGTGAACATACAGTACACTCCAGCGGAGAGGACACCCCCTCTGATTGATTCAAGCAGCATTACATCGTTTTTATGTGACATCTCAAAAATAATGTTTACTTGAGTATCCCCATACCGCGGAGTGTACTGTGAATAAACTTTTTGAGCAAGTGAATCAGTTATTTCAGAAAGGCGACACGTCTACTTCAAAGCGAAATTGAAATAGTTGCGGAATTCTTATACCTTATGCTCAGATCCATCTAATAGCAGTAGTGACTAGTGGTGGTGATAGTTTCAACCAATTATCTGCAAGTCCGAAATTCAAAATGGCTGTGGTGGCCAAAATATTTATCCTAAATACCAAAGAAACTCTCTAGGCTACCGATAACTAGAGCTAGGTAAATGGGGCTCCAGTACCGACGCTGAACAACCGAGTTCTTTTGGTACCTAACTCTTCGAGTACATTTTGTGCTCGAAAAGAGGACAGTTTTCAAACTCCAATTTAAGTGTAATTTACGATGGTTTTCAAAAATCAAATATTATTTTCAGTTACTTTGTAACCAAAGGCAACTGTGTACACTTGTGTACTTTGTGCAAGGTTACCCTTGATTTTTGAAAAGAGACAGTTCCAGATCACTCTTTAAGAACGGTTTGAGAACCCTCCGAATCCCGAGTACACAATGTATGAGCAGAGTCAGTTCGACTACTAAAAGTACTGGCAGTGCAAACTCGGTACTCGAGTTCCATTTGCCCAACTCTGCTGGTAACTACACCACAAACACGAGTGTCTATACCAAATTTCAAGTCTTCGGCTTGATTTCACAAACCAAGAAACGCTTTAAGTATATCTTTCCTGTAAAAATTAGACATAATCTCTTTCTGAAATAACCGATTCAAGTACGCAACACAATCAATAATAGATGCCTCAGAATTCGTAACATCTTAGATGTCATTGGAATATTTCCACAATACTCAAAAGAACTGCATTAGGTACAATAAAATATACATTTTCTTTCAATTCAACCTGTTGGAGGTAAAGACTAAAGGTCCGCTTCAAAATTTTTTTGCCGAGATTGAAAGCACTATTTTATACACAATATACTGCATGATACCCTCAAAAAGGCAAAAAGCAAAAATATCATCATCAAATTCCATTTAACACCACAACTATCCATTGAGGCTACTAATTACACAAAAAGGCTCAATCAGCTGATGGTGTAAACAAGAAGTAATTTCGTCATACGTTAGTATGCAACATTGAGTTCAGTAAGCAATTTTCGATTTCTGTTTTTCTAAGTTAGGGTATAAATTTTTGAAACCATGCTTGTACGCATCATTATTCTGTAATAATTTCATGCAGAAAAATCACAAACAGCCAATTTTTCCTTACAAGCCTAACTTGACGTTTCTAGAGAAAAAAAAAAATCACCATTTTCTCATAACTCTTAGGATGTTACGAATTCATGGGCATTCAGTAAACGGCCTAATTTTCTGTTTGGCTCAGGTTTCATTTTTATAATATCTTGGGGAGTCTTGATTGTACTATTGTTATTCAATGAGCCCGAATCTACAAGGATAATTGACACTTCATCTGCTAACGATAACTTAATTGTCTTGGTTTCCATCTAAACAATAGAAATTTGCATAGAGACAGTTGCACCTTTCTTCATATTTAGAGCGTATTTAATTTGACTGCACATAGTACAACTGGGCGGCCAAGATTTCCACAGGAAAAGTAGCGACTGACTAAATATTATTTTCAGTTACTACTGGGAAACATTAGCCTTACTACTTCCGCGTTGGTTGCTATGGTGTTATTCCAATCAAAACGATCATGAATGTATTGATTCATAGGCAAGGGAAATTTCAAACCTACAATAAATAACTAACAATCACAATATTACTATGAATGAAAGAGAAACAACTGGGCAAAAGAATTTCATTTTCTGAGTTTTTGAATTCCTATTGGCTCCAAAATATCAATGAATCATGATAATAGATTAAAAGTGAAAGAGACCGATCAAAGCTACTTCCTTACACAGTTAAATATAGCACCAATATGGTGTACACAATCAAATATTTCTGTCTGATCCTACAAAGACAGAAGACTAGGCTAATCTTCAAAAAAGGGGGGGGGGGGTATATATAACCGTATTTATAGGAATATAATAACATGGAGTTTATTTTACAAGATTGATTTGTACAAAAATTCTACAAATTTTGTCATTTCCCCCCATGAGGTAGACTTTCGTTGATTGTTCCAAATTAAAACTTCCGTTTTAGTGGGATTAAGGTCAGTTTCTGGAGGTTTTGTTGGAACTAGACGTAGCTTTACTTTCCTTGACTTCAAATTTTTTTAAGAAAATTCAAAGAAGATAAATTTTTCCTTGGTTTATCATCAAGTTTAAGTAACTGAGAAATTATTGACCTGTCATGACAGATCGGAGAGGTTGCAGAAAACTATCTTCATCACGTTTTTAAAAAGTGAATTCTGTTCCAAAAAGATCGAAACATGAAAGTCCTACAGTCAACACTCAACCAAGGGGGAATCTGAACAGGGGAAGCTTCAGTAGTGGTTAAAAAGAAAATTAAATTCAACAGTCTGCATTTCCTCCTAATTTATCACAAGGTTTTCAGTCGAACTGACAGTAAAATACCTAATATCAACATAAATTTAGACATGAATGAAAAAATGTATAAACAATGATGAGAGAAAAAAGAGAAACTACAAGCAACTGATATGCCGATAGAGCCTCCATTTCCTCGTTCAATTAACTTAAGTCTGTAAGGAGTGAGTATTCTCATTCCGTGGCCTACAATGGCTTACCTCCGTATGGTGCGGGATATTGACCGGCTAAAATTGGATAGCCGAGTCCTACGTGAGTATGATGGTGCGTGTGAACATGCCTCTGTGGTGGGGGAGATCTCGAGTCTTTATCGTTTGGGTTCTTGCTAGGTTGAAGTGGCCCTCCGCCAGGAGGTTGAGTCGCGAGAGAATTTGGTGATTGTTGCTGCTGTTGTTGTTGCTGCTGTTGCTGTTGTTGTTGCTGCTGTTGTTGTTGCTGCTGCTGTTGCTGAATCTGCTGTTGCTGCTGCTGGATCTGCTGAATTTGTGATTGTTGTTGCTGCTGTTGTTGCGACATCGGGGGCGGTCCGCCAGAAGGTGAAATTCCTGGAGTTACAGGTTTGGGCGTCGGAGATTTCATCGCCCTTTCTTGAAGCTCATGGATCTTGTGAGAGGAATAATATTGATTAGCATGGTGCTGCAAAAGATCCAAAGCTTTCGGCCCAGACGGGGATCTTGATAGATCTTCAGGAGCGTGATACCTTGGAATTGACGGATGCAACTGAGGGTGCAGATAAGGATTGTTGCCATACGGACCAGGAACTAGCATCGGACTCATATTTCGGTACATCGAATGACTCGGGTCGAATGGGATAGCACCATAGTGTGGCGACTGCATGTAACTGCTTGGATGGATGTAAGCGTAAGATGAGGTCGGAGGTGGAGGAGGACCTTGCGTTTCCATTGTCGGTTTCACGCCTTCTTGCTTCATTTTTTCACTCTCTTTCGCTTCTCTCTGCTTCTCGCTTTCCGACGGATACTTTTCTTTCATTTTCATGGGCATCTGCGGTGACTGCTTTGGAGCGACTGGCGGAGGAGTTGCTTTCATCGGAGCTTCCGATGAAGACTCTTTCCGCTGCCTTTGATCTCCCGAGTATAGATAATACCTCCGTAGATCTTCTTGCTGCTGCTGTTGTTGCTGTTGTTGAATGGTTTGCTGCTGCTGCGGCGGTGGTTGTTGCTGCGGCTGAGGAGGTTGATTCGGTTGCTGTCTTTGATAAATAAATGCTGGCGGCATTTGATTCTTAATTTCAATACTTTCTTTTAGTATTTGATGATTTTCATTCTGCTGCGTCGACGGCTTGTCCGGAAGCTTGTTAATGTTGGGCTCTGTTTTAATCTTGGGAGGCAACGATGTGATATGTGCCGGTGGTGCTTGTTTCAGATTCTGTTCAGCCGGGCTCGGACTTTTCATGAGATTGTCTTCTTTCCCTTCTTTATCACCGGAAACAATTCCAACTGGATAGCTACCCATGTTACCGTACTGAAAACCTGGAACATAACCGTATGGGTAAAAATGAGGCTCCAGTAATTTAGGTGGGTAATCTGTGCCAACATTGGTATCTTTCTTTTCTTTGTCTAGATTGCTGACAGGTTTAGATTCAGGTATTGCTTTTTCTAATTCTTTACCTTTGTTGTCAGTCTGAACGGAAGGCACCAAGTAAGGAGGGTTCCCGTAGTACGGGAAAACATAATGTTGTAATGAATGGGGGGACTGGGCAGTCCCTGTTTCAGACTTTTTCTCACAGTTGATGGTTTTGGATTTGTTATCCAGCTCTGATTCCAAGACGGGAGCGGTATCGTCGGAAATATCAGAATAGGCGGGGCTTTGCACATCTTCTCTTCCGCTCGGTTGCTCCATAAAGTTTGATTCTATTACATTCGAATGAGGGCTACTCGTTGGAGACTTTTTACTCTTTTTCTTTTGCTGTTGCAAAAGTTTAACATTACTCCTATCTTTTTTATCAGCCTCAGGCATGAGAGCAGACGTTGGTTTAACCTTGAATTGAGGTACTTTGTTCACAGGCGATAACGGTCTCTGAGTCCCAGGCGATGGAACTGAAAGAACCGTAGCCTGGGTTTTTGCAGGCTCTTCTGTTAGACCGAACCTTAAAACGCCAGCAGACGGTTTCATGAGAGAGGCATCAGTCATTTCAGAGTCCGTTGAGAGAGGGACCCTATCAGGCTGCACAGCTTTGTCTGGTTGCGCAAGGGAAACCGGAGAAGGTACTGGAGCCGCAACAATAGGGAGAGGCTGAGCTAAGGGATCCGGTACAGCCACAGTAGCCGCCGCAACTGCTACCGGAGGAGGAATTACAGGCGCAGATGAGTGAGGCGGTTCCACCATCATTGGTTCTTCCTTCTGTTTGGCGGTACTATTGGACGATTCAATCGGACCCTTATTCGAAACAGCAGCTGCCGTGGATGTTGACATAGATTCCGGAGGACTGGGAACCTCCTCATTTTCAGAAGTGCTAGTCATTTCTTTATCCTCATTTTCATCATTCGAGCCACCGTGCGCATGAGACTGGTGGTATTTCAAACCGTTGATATTTTTGTACTTTTTCGAGCAGTTCGGTTCTGGACATTCCAGAAGAACGGGTGAGGTAGCGGGTGGGGGACTCCCGTTACCACCATTGCTAGTGTTGTTGACTACGGTGGTTGGAGCTGCCGGTGAGGGTGGAGGAGGAGGTGGAAGGGTGGTAGTATTAGCCGCAGGAGGAGTTGGCGCTCCTGGTGCAGGCTTCGATTTCTTTCCGTTGACCGGGGGCTGTTGGGACTCCTCTTCCGATCTGTTCTTCCGCTTCGTGCCAGAATCTGGTCTAGGAGGAACGAAAGGCGTTGGTGACGAAGTGTTGAGTCCCCGTCGTCCACTACTTGATTTATTGTTCCCACCATTATTATTAGTTGAACTGTTACTCCGTAATTTGCTATGCACCGACGATCGTGTCTCCGTGAAATTGCTTAAGTCGTTTCCGGAGTTGGAGTTGCTTGAGCCTCTACCTCGCTTGCCTCTACCTTTGGGTGTCCGAGCATCCAAATCGCTTGTCGGAGAATCACAGAATCTGCAACAGTAAAAGAAAAACGTATAAAAATATTGCAAACATTTCCAAGAGATTAAGATATGAATCTACAATGCCGATTCCTGGAGAGATAGGCAGCTAAAAGCTGCAAACATATATTGATTTTCTCCTAAATCATTGAGCCATCAAGATTTGACTGAGAAGTAACTGCAAAATAAGAACTTGGAAAATTCATCCCAGCCATATCTCTGGCGAAAGGAATCTCACTCATCCCTCATCAGTGATCTGTAGCGATTAAAGGGTTTTGCTATAATCAGTCTTTCACCTTTCACAAACTTTTGCTACAGGAATAGAGCAAGATTTCCCATGGACTTAACCTAAAAAAAAACCCCAATGGACTCATTAAGAACCTCCCGAATCCACTCACAAAGCCGTTACTTGAGGCCTTTTTAAAATTCATAATTTCATCATTTCTATCAGTGCGCTCAAAGCTTCTCAAAGTATCGTTGGTTGCTCTTGACTTGGGAAGTTGTGTTCCATGTTCCAGGACAGAATTTGGAGACTAGCAGCTGATTGTTTGGTACAGAAATTTTGAACTTGCTGAATTTTAAAGAGGCGATTACAATCTTTATGAGTGCACCACGAAGGTTTTTAGCGCGCTGATCAGCAGCATTGGATTGAATCTATGGGTATTCAAGGTCAGAATCTCTGCGCACTTGCAAAGGACTGATTTTTTGAAATGTTTTTCCAATCCATTTGAGTGGATTTGTAGAGTTCTTTTTTCAATCTTGAGATTTTTCCAATTGTGTTGATGTTTTTCAACTAAATTTATTTTCCTTCTATTGAGCAGTTAGATATTATAAATACATTAGAATTTTCAGGGGACTTTTAATTTAATTGTTATGTTCATTTAATCAAATGTTTTAGTTTGCGCCATTTTTTTTTTTTTTTTTTTTTTTTTTATTTCCAGGGGAAAATTTTCTGACGGGGGTTTCAAATAGACCGGGTCATAACTTAAAAATAGAAGATTTGATTAAATTTTTTTTGAGCTATTTTTCTAGTCTTTTAGAGAATTTTTCAGAAATTTACCATCAGATGGGGATTGCCATTTGAAATTCAAAAACTTGAACCCCCGGTCATTTAAATGTTTTACATTCTCCTCTGAAAAGTTGCCTTTCAGAATAAATAGAATGCCAGAGATAAGAGTTTTGTTTGTTCAAATGTAATTCAAATTTGTTTACTTAACGCCCATTTGAAAGACCTTACCGCCAGGATGGGACAAATTTGAGTAGGACAGACAAGGCCAGAACTAGACCCCCCCCCCCACTCCCCCCAGTGCGGACCTGCCCTAATACCTAGTTGAGACGGATTTCTGAAACCCCGTCCAGAGGTAGGAGCTTCGGTTTAAAAGTTCAAACTTTAATCCTTAACCTGTAAAAATAAAGACTCACCTAGGCGGCGCCCAATCATGTCTCGTACAATCTAATAAAGTTCCAACATAAGTTTTTCCTCTCCACGTTACATTTACAACAAGAACACCTGAAAAAAAGACAATAATACGGTATTAACAAATCTTATTCCGATTAAAATTACAAAAAAAAATCAAGGAAGAAACCAAAAAGATTACAGAAGAAAACTCAGATCTGAGGTCAAGCCTAGGAATGTGCAAACTAACAAAATTGTTGAGATTTCTAGCGGTTTCGTCGTCAAAGAGTGACATTTCGCTGGAAAATTTATGAACAGCTCAACCTTTTTGCAGTCTGATGACGCCAAATGCTGCCACAAGGCCCTTGAATTTTTCAAATTTTAACTTTTAAGGTAAATTGATTAGACGACAAAAATCAAAACTTCAAGATTTGCGAATAGTACCGCCAATTCAGTGGCGTAGCGTGTAATTTGGCAACGTTGCAGTCCTTCCATTTTAACACATGAAAAAGATCGATTGATTGGGTGTTCGGTCACCTTCGCATTCGACCTTTTATATGGGTTTAAATGGACACACTACAACGTTGCCAAATTGCACGCTACGCCACTGCGCCAATTATAATGAACATTTTCCAATTAGAATAAGAGCTGCCGTTTCGCATTTAATTAATCGCACTTTTCAATTCATCGATGATTCCACCGGTTGAGAAAAGATTACACAGTTCAGTTCAATGTATGACTGGAAATGCGCACGAAAATACTCGCATTTGAAATCTTTTCTCAACCGGTGGAGTCGCCGATGACATTAAAAAACTTGCGGATATTTTAATTAATTAACGGAGTTTCCAGCGATTAAAACAATATTATACAGATCAGAGCATTTTTGTGCAGTACGGTCATACACTGAACTGAACTGTGTAATCTTTTCTCAACCGATGGAGTCGTCGATGAATTGAAAAATGTCATTAATTATACGCGAAACGGCAGATCTGGTTAGAATCCTTATGAATGAAAATTTTACATACTTTGTTACATCTTCAGTCGTTATGTGAATAATAATGCGGGTAGTGGCGCGGCGGGCGTCGCGTTGGCAAAGCTCCATTCCGTCCATTTAAACCCATGCAAAATATCGATTTGAGGGAATGCACTGTGCACCTCCGATAGTTCGACTTTTTTCATTACTTTAAATGGACAAAATTCAGCGTTGCCGCATTGCACGAGACGCCACCTGCATGCATGTTCACCTTACTTTTCTCATTTGATTTAAAATTAAGTGTGTAAAATAAGGTAACTTGAGTTATTTCATGGTTTCATGGTTTGTGGCTTCACCGGGGGGGGGGGGGGGGCTGCTGGTCGATCCCTGAAATTCCCGACTTTTGGATAAATTGAATAAGATTTTTTTTTTTTTTTTTTTTTTTTTTTTTTTTTTTTTTAAATTAATCCATATTATTTTAACTAATTGCTTATTCTAAATACTTGTTCTAACATTAGGAATAAGAATGGAAACCGGTGATTGGTGAAGACGAATCACATAGTTGCCAAGTCTAATCAAAATATGGGATAGATTATTATTAAAATGGTTATCCGATGCTCAACACTGTCCGAAAACAAGATAGGGAAATACCGTATTTTGATTAGACTTGGCAACCACGTGACTCGTCTCCACCAATCGCCGGTTTCCATTCTCATTCAATTTATCCAAAATAGGAAAAGTCAAAAGTCGGCCCGCAAGTGCGTCCATGTGGGGGGGGGGGGGGCTTTTAGCAGGAAAAAAAACAAAAAACAAAAAAAAAAAACAAAAAAAACCATAAATAGTCAGGGACAAAAAGAATGTCAGATGACTCCTTGAGGTAGGCCACCTGCAATGCTTAAATTCATTGAGACAAGTATTGCGGATTGCCTACTTCAAGGAGACGTCTGCCATCCTTTTCGGCCCTGACTGTACCAGCTACGACTTGAAAAAAAAGGAACAGGTGTACGGGAAAATGCCACACGTAAAACAAAACAAAAAGGGTGAAACGTGTTGGCACAAATCGTGGCCATTTTCAATTAAAAGATTTAAAGAATAAAAATAAAAAAAAATACTAATAAATAAATAGTTTCAAAATCTCGAGATCGCCGCTACTCCTACACAATGTAAACACAGGAATCACATGTGTTTCCTGTGTTTACTTTGTGTTAAAGGAGTGAATCTCCACCAGCGGTGGATCCAGCCCTCACTAAAGGGGGGGGGGGTGAACTTGGGATTTTCGCTATTTAAAGACCCCTTTTTATTTTTTCGCTCTCACTTTGCCCCTTCCTCCTCCGGCCCTCTTTTCCCATTTCGTGGGCCGAACGGGAGGGGCGCTCGCCCCCTTCGCTACCCCCTGTATCCGCCAATTCTCTCCACATTATGAAATGGGGCAGTTGCAAGGGTCTGAAAGTTTCTGTTTTTTATAAAGAAAATGACAGTACTTGATGAGCTGAGAACCAAGGTGCCTTTGGTTTTTTTCTAAGTGTCCCGGTTTTGGAGATACACACATGCAAAGTTGTAAAAAATCGTGGGCGTAGCGACGCGACGTCACTACGCGGAATTCCCATTTAAAACAATGTATTTCGGGCTAGAATCTCACCTCCGGAACAATGGGACTTCATTAGAAACCAAAGGCGTCTTTGTTCTTAGCTCATCAAGTACTTTCATTTCCTTTATAAAAAACACAACATTTCAGACCCTTGCAACTGCCCCATTAACTTTTTATTAGCCTATTTTAATTTTTTTAAATTATTAAGTTGAAAATGGCTGCGAAAACGTCTTCACCAAATTTTTTTGCGTGTTTCCCAACATTTTCCCGTCAACTTGTTTTTTCAGCAGGAGATTTCCTCTTCAAAGTCTAAGCCGACAACACTGAAAACCTCCACTCGTAAGGTGAAGGAAGAAAAAAAAGTAAAAATTACAGTAAAAAAAAAAAAAAAAAAAAAAAAAGCCGTTGGCTGTAGGCCCATAAGAGCGATTAAGGCAAGTTAAATCTTCTTTAATGGTAATAATAAAAAGCGTCAAGTAATTACCTTCAGTCTCGTGCCAAACTATGCCTTCCAAATTCACGCTGGTGCCGGGCTCGCAAGGTCCTAAGCAGTCTGGTTCAGTAATGGTGCCCACACTTGTGCCCACACACACATCCAACATATCCTGTGAACAAACGATCCGGTAGAGGGCATTAAAATCGGGTAAAGAGAATCGTGGGGGTACGTGTACGATTTCTCGTGTTTCACTCTTTGACACGTAGCTTCGTATACCTATATACCTATACTATACACAGGTATAATACGTTAAACGAACCTCGACAAACAACGAAATACAAGACACGATGAAACTTGATCTCGTGTAATTTGCTATGGGGTTCAAGAGGCCACGGAGGAACAGACGTGGCCTCTGCGAGAGAAGGCCTTGCTTGTTTAAATGTTTACATTTCACGAACAAATGCAATTTGGACCGTAAATGGTATGATGGTCACTAGCGGATCCAAGATATTGTCCTTCTCTCTCTCCTCCCATTAGAATGCACGTGTTAGCAAAGGATAGAAGAGGGGGCGAAAATCACGTGACTGCTCCTAAATCTGTCATTTTCTATCATACGCGTTCTAATGGGAGAAGAGAGAGAAGGATAGATTCCTAGCGGATGCAAGTTATTGTTCTTCTCTCTTTTCTCCCATTAGTATGCATGTGTTAGAAAAGGATAGAAGAGGGGGCGAAAATCACGTGACTGCCCATAATTTGTCCTTTTCTATCATACGCGTTCTAATGGGAGACGAGAGAGAAGGATAGATTCCTGGATCCGCCAGTGATGATGATGATGATGATGACCAGTCATCGGCGTAGCTTGCAATTTGGCAACGTTGTATTTTGTCCATTTAAATCCATGTAAAAGGTCGAATGCAAAGGTGCTCACCGAACACCCAATACTTCGATCTTTTTCTTGGGTTTAAATGGACCCAGTACAACGAGCTATATAGCGATAGAGGGGTCCATGCATGTTATAAGTCCTATCTCAAAGTGTGACATAGTGGGCGATCGGAATCTACTTATAGTTCGTTTGCCTCACTTTTTATAACCTAAAATCAAAAGTTGTAATTAAACCAGTGGAAATTAGTTTCACACGAAAGTGCAAGAGTTTAAGAGTGGCTATCTGGACACAGAATTTTAAAACTACTATCCATGTGGGAAATTTTTACATATTTCTGTTATGTGTCAGTTTCTTTATCTTGCAAATCCTCCCAGAAGAAATAGTTATATCGATTTCTGTGTCCAGATATAGCCACTCTAAAACTTTTGCATATTTTTTTTTTTTTTTTTTTTTTTTTTTTTTTAAAGTTTAAAGGTTAAAAACAGTGAGGCAAATAAACCGAGCCTGCGTGAAAAGCGTCCATTAGAGATTTCGATCATGGCTGCCTCCGTGAAGTTTCAATATCACGCCCCATAAATCCTCTCTATCGCTATACAGCTCGTTGCTTAAAATCTAATTTTTAAAAAAAAAAGAAAAAGTGACTAGTGGTGCTATCTATTGAGTCGGAATCTTACTTCGCAGACAGATGCGGTATCACCTGAAGGGAAAGAGTTTTAGAATACCCCGAAACAATGCAGCAAAGACTACAGAACACTGTGTTGTAGTACCTACACCAGTACACCTAGATCCATTGAAAATATAGCAATCTATAATATTTTCCGCGCACCGGTGCACCATTTTAGGGTATTCCAGAACTCTATTGATTGTGAGTAGTGGCAAGAATGCCGACAAAGCCGCCAGTCCACTTTCGAACTTAACCTTCAAATTCGTTCATATAGGGACTTCCCAAATTACATAAATCGAGAGATGACTTTACTCCCTGTGACCAATTCAATTTTTCTTCATAGAACTCAAATAACAGCGCAGAGTCCATGAGTGACGCTGACGGATGCGCGTCTATTTCGAATCTTCAAGACTACCGACGAAAATAAATTTAGAATATAAAAAAAAAAAGTTGAATTCTGAAATGATTTCGGATCATGAAATGAAATCCCGCCTTGGGAATATTCCCAAAGAATCGATTCCCGGGAATTTGAAAAAAAAAAAAAAAAAAAAAAAAAAAAAAAAAAAAAAAAAAACAACACTAACAGTCAGAAAATATAAAAGCAGTCATTACGCAAATATATAGTAACCAGGTTCGGTCACGGTTTGGTCACTTGGTGTATAATATGCTTGATAATTTGTACATTATTTTGTCAGTTATGTTTTGTAGGTAATTTTAATGGAATTTAATATCATTTCTTACCATATTGATAGCAGATAAATGCAATGTTACACATATTAAAATTATTCCTGTCCCAGATTTTAGTGACTTGGTCACGAATTCGTAACCTACCTCGCTAGGTAGGTTTCGAAAACCATAACCTGGTCACGAAATTCGAAACCAAAGATGGCGGACACCCGTTTGATTGTACGGTAATGAAGTGACTGAACCCGGTTACCAAATGAAATATACTTCATAATTCATTACTCCGAGCAATTGTCTTCCTTATTTTTCGCCGTTTTGAGAATAAGATAGACAAGGGCGGGGCTGGCTGGGCGGTGGCATGGCGGGAAGTTTGAAAAATGACAAATTGTGTCGGCGCGGCGCGGCGGCTGGAGGTATACGACACAGCATTGCGTGAGGTAGGTCGGGGCTTTACACGCGTAAACAGGAAGGGAGAGAAAGAGAGAGGAGGAGGAGAAGGAGAGAGAAAGAGAGAGAAAGAGAGAGAGAGAGAGAGAGAGAGAGAGAGAGAGAGAGAGAGAGAGAGAGAGAGAGGATGCCCGTGATTTTAAGGTCGGCCGAGTGCGAGTAGCATGTTCAGAAAGGAGTTGGGAAAGGGGATGGTGGGAGGGGCGATTAAATACTCGGTGACGGTGCTGTGAAAAAGGGGGGGGGCGGTGAAACGGGGATTCCGAACCGGTATGAATGCGGAGAGCGCGTAGACGAAACTAGCAAGGGGGTGTCTGGGGGGGGGGGGGGGTCGCAGATCAATACCGCCGAGTTCACTGTTTGTTATGAACTTAGCACCACCATCCCAACTCCCCCCCCCCCCCCCCGGCCACACGATCTGTGAACACGGGTTTTATAATATCACCCTCTCTTCCTCCCCAAGTCTAACTCATCCACCCCCGCCCCCTCCCTCCTACCCCTCTTGAAAGTCCCTACGGGCACTGAACAGTGAACAGGCTGTCGGACGAAAGATAAAAATCAGAGGCGTCTCGTCAAATATGGCAACATCGCTTATTCACCATTTGAACCTGCGTAAAATAATCGATTCTTGTCGATACAATCTGCCTCTCATCGAATCGATTTAATGAACAGGTTTAAATGGAAAGAAAGCGATGTTGCCATACAGCACAAGCCACCGCCACTGAACTGGCTGTCCGAGATTGGGGAGGGGGGGGGGCTTCGGTGACTCAAGTTCCCAGCTCCCCTGGAGCCGAAAAATGTTGGTCCGAAAAAGTACATGATAAGATGCATGGTGAGGCCGTAAACTATCTACTAGCATACTCAAATCCTCACCATCCACCAATGTAGTTTGATCATTTCGGACCGACATTTTCCGGCCCCTGCTCCCCCACACTTGTGAACCGACGGACCGCTCATCTCATAGCCACCTACATGTACGCTTGTTTGCATCCCTTGAACAGTTAAACGGTCTGAAAACTAAAAAGAGACATTTCGAGTGAAATACAAGTTTAGTATAGTATATCACTCAAAAGTTGCAAAAACTCGTTAACAACTCAGACGTTTTACAAAAGTTCGTAGACTTTGCCGCAAAATGAGGATTTCGCCGAAATCACACACCTATACTCACAATCAGAGGATTATTTTTTTAAATCCAAGGTGTATTTCATTTGTGTTAAAGAAATTGCACAGTGAAATATTGACTAAGGGAGAATTCCTTTAACCCCAGGAAAATGTCTGCTGCTACAAGTAAAAGATTCCTTGTTGTGACAACGTATTCTCCTTCGTACAAAGGAACTTTACTTCGTGCAAGGAAAACTGTCCCAAGTAAACGTGTTTCCTTGTTTTTAAAGAAGTGATTTCTCTCAGTGTAGGGTGGAAATGATAGCTAAAATTGAGACGAGCAGCTCGAACATCATACTTCACTGTTTGAGCCAAAATATCGTATTTTTGGGGGTAATTCGAATGGGATAACATACAATATTAGCTAAGTTTGGCTAGACAATGTTACAGGATTAGCTAAATAGCCGATGGTCACGGTGCTCTTCAAATTTTGATGAATTTCTTAGGTCATCAACCATCACAAAATTGGTCGACAAAGTCGTCATTTATAGAACGGAGTTCGGATATCTTTTCATTGGGTGCGAGTGGCATATACTCTGTCTCACCCGCACTCATTATAAAGGAATATCCGAAATCCGTCCTCAAAACAATAAATTTATTTCTCAACCAATTATGATGGTTACCGGCTCAAACCATACAACTTTGAAGAAAACCGCAATCGTACATACCATTCCACTAATTCACGTACTCATCTGTTAGTGGATATTCAAATTACCCAGAAAAGAGAGTTAAACAAATAATAAGAGTGTCATCGATTACACGATTACAGGGTAATATCGGAAGTCCTCAAATCTTTGGATGACAATTAAATTAAGTCTCCACAGATTTAAAATGAGCTTTAGGGTCATTTCGATTAAATGTAATTCTTCTGCAACTAACGTGATGGGTGACACAGATCTCCACAGATTTAACATAAGCTTTAGGGTCATTTCGATTAGATATAATTCTGCTGCAACTAACATGATGGGTGACATTACCGTAAAAATAACCCACCAAAAAACCGACGATTACGAAAACTCAGTAATCGTGTAATCGATTACCGTTCCCGTTGGCCCAACTCTACGAGAAAAAAATTCATTCGAAAGAACAACTAAAGGCGCCATCCAACTTCCTTCCGTCGGGAGAATCACCTTAAAACACCCCGTCCGTTATTATCCTATTTACAGACGATCTTCCCTTATCAATCACGCTTGGCAACCTGCGCCGCACCGCCCGTGAGCCACTTATCCTCACGACTCATCCTATTCCACCCCCCCCCCCCCCCACCCAATCCCCCAATCCTACAAACCCCATTTCGCGTGTTCGTCTCTTTTGCCCGCCTCCAAGCTCATGCCCGGATCCGACGCGCCAACTTACTCTTACTCTGACTAAAATCGGGACGGATAAACTGTCACCGACGCCCCCCCCCACCCTCTCACATCCACCCCACCCTTCCACCACCTTTTCCTCTTCACCCTGCCCTCGGCTCATACCTCATAGCTCATCCACACACCGTGCGCCGTGTCTATAATGCTCCTCGCTCTGATATACGCCGCCTTCACGCCACACCCCCCTCCCTCCATCACCCAAACACACTCACACAGACACTACCAACGCGTTGCCGTCAAAATGTAAACACGAACGCTCTTCCGCTTCTTGTCAAACTCCGGTTACACCGCGCACTTAATCCCGATGGATTTATTCCCCGGTCGGTACGGTGCAGTGAGAGGAGGTGAAGGGGGGGGGGGCGAAACGAAGGGAGGGAGGGAGGGAGGGAGGGGGTGGAGAGGGAGAAACTGAACACCGACAGAGATAGACCGGAGAGAGAGAGACAGATGAGATGAGATGAGTTGAGTTGAGACGAGACGAGATGGTTGCGTGCGATCATCCCGCGAGCTTCACACTTCACCGCGGAATCGCGAAAGATATTCCGCTCTCGCGTCTCAGACTCAAAAACCGATTGGCTCACGGAGGCAGGCGGGAGGAGGGAGGAATCGATGAGCATTTTTGACCGAATAAGTATAAAGTGTTGTCGAGAATATTGTTTTCTCCGAGGGAACGGTTCGAGGGACCACTTATCGAAGTATCGTTCCGCGAACGACAGGGCAGACAGGAAACGGCGAACCTGTAATTTTTGGTCCACCTCCTTTCAATTGCATTTTAACTGCAAGGTAAAGATCGTTATAGAAGTGTGAGCAGGTCCGAACTGATAATCATTAGTATTATATTACCCAACATGTGACTCCTTCATCGAATCAGCTTGGCAAATTGAGTCGATCGCCATCAAGGGTATTCATATCTTTTGAAACAGGGGCCGCTTCACTGGCAACTTATGCCTATGTAACATGGGCAAAAAGGTGATCTCGCCAAAACCCAGCTTGTGACCCCTCAATCGAATCAGCTTGGCAAATTGAGTCGATCGCCCTCAAGGGTTTTCATATCTTTTGAAACTGGGGCCGCTTCACTGGCAACTCATGGCTATGTGACATGGGCAAAAAGGTGATCTCGCCAAAACCCAGCTTGTGACCCCTCAATCGATTCAGCTTGGCAAATTGAGTCGATCGCCCTCAAGGGTTTTCATATCTTTCGAAACTGGGGCCGCTTCACTGGCAACTCATGGCTATGTGACATGGGCAAAAAGGTGATCTCGCCAAAACCCAGCTTGTGACCCCTCAATCGATTCAGCTTGGCAAATTGAGTCGATCGCCCTCAAGGGTTTTCATATCTTTTGAAACTGAGGCCGCTTCACTGGCAACTCATGCCTATGTAACATGGGCAAAAAGGTGATCTCGCCAAAACCCACCTTGTGACCCCTCAATCGAATCAGCTTGGTAAATTGAGTCGATCGCCCTCAAGGGTTTTCATATCTTTCAAAACTGGGGCCGCTTCACTGGCAACTCATGCCTATGCAACATGGGTAAAAAGATGATTTTGCCAAACCCCAGCTTGTGACCCCTCAATCGAATCAGCTTTGCAAATTGAGTCGATCGCCCTCAAGGGTTTTCATATCTTTTGAAACTGAGGCCGCTTCACTGGCAACTCATGCCTATGTAACATGGGCAAAAAGGTGATCTCGCCAAAACCCACCTTGTGACCCCTCAATCGAATCAGCTTGGTAAATTGAGTCGATCGCCCTCAAGGGTTTTCATATCTTTCAAAACTGGGGCCGCTTCACTGGCAACTCATGCCTATGCAACATGGGTAAAAAGATGATTTTGCCAAACCCCAGCTTGCGACCCCTCAATCGAATCAGCTTTGCAAATTGAGTCGATCGCCCTCAAGGGTTTTCATACCTTTTGAAACTGAGGCCGCTTCACTGGCAACTCATGCCTATGTAACATGGGCAAAAAGGTGATCTCGCCAAAACCCACCTTGTGACCCCTCAATCGAATCAGCTTGGTAAATTGAGTCGATCGCCCTCAAGGGTTTTCATATCTTTCAAAACTGGGGCCGCTTCACTGGCAACTCATGCCTATGCAACATGATTAAAAAGGTGATTTTGCCAAACCCCAGCTTGTGACCCCTCAATCGAATCAGCTTGGCAAATTGAGTCGATCGCCCTCAAGGGTTTTCATATCTTTTGAAACTGGAGCCGCTTCACTGGCGACATGGCTATGTGACATGGGCAAAAAGGTGATCTTGCCAAAACCCAGCTTGTGACCCCTCGATCGATTCAGCTTGGCAAATTGAGTCGATCGCCCTTAAGGGTTTTCATATCTTTTGAAACTGGGGCCGCTTCACTGGCAACTCATGCCTATGTAACATGGGCAAAAAGGTGATCTTGCCAAACCCCAGCTTGTGACCCCTCAATCGAATCAGCTTGGTAAATTGAGTCGATCGCCCTCAAGGGTTTTCATATCTTTTGAAACTGGGGCCGCTTCACTGGCAACTCATGCCTATGTAACATGGGCAAAAAGGTGATCTTACCAAAACCCAGCTTGTGACCCCTCAATCGAATCAGCTTGGTAAATTGAGTCGATCGCCCTCAAGGGTTTTCATATCTTTTGAAACTGGTGCCGCTTCACTGGCAACTCATGCCTACGTAACATGGGCAAAAAGTTGATACCGCCAAAAACCAGCTTGTGACGGCAACGTCCATTCTTGGACTTTCATTACGGAAATCAGAGACAACAGAAACCACACACTACATATCTCGCCCACAGAGGCAATTTGTTTTTAGTGGTTGCGGTCGCAACAAAACAACGTCCATCGGCTCCTATACGTTGACTGTTGAGCAATCAGAACGAATAAACATCATTGTTTTGGTGGTTGGTCAAACTCAACATAGGAATCAACACCGTTGAATATTGCTCCTCGTGTTCCTCATGTTATTTTGTTGAGTCTCCGAAAATGGAGCCATCCACCGCGCGATCGGCTGGCGCGAGGTCGCTGTTGTCTCTGATGGAAAAGAATGAAAGTGAATTTGAGCTTTGGATTTACAAAACCAAAAAGCGAAAGTCTTAGGTAAGTTTTGATTTGATTTGAAGGAACGAAAATTGAAAATTCGCCGAGGATTATCTGTGAGCTCTGCCTAAAAGTCTGCCTCCATTTCGGAAACGAAATCAACAAAAGATTATTTTTGTTTTTGTTTTAATCTTAGAGCTTTCCTAAAATTAATGTTCGTTGCAAATTGAAGAGCTCCGCAGAAAAAGTTTACACCTAAGGACATATGGCATCCCCCTTCAATGTTGGACTGAAAAAAATGCGTAAATTTACAGAATCCTTAAAACAAGGATCTCAAATAGGTTAAGAGAAGCGTTTAGACAAGAATAAAGCTATATCGATGATATTTTCGCCAATGCAGCTATAGCTTCTGGAGATTACGTGAGAATAAGGGAGAACTTATGAACCGAACAAAGCCCAAAGTCTAAAACCTAAAACACCTCCGTGACTTCATCATCAAACCTATCTATCCGAGTCCCGAATTCCCCGGAGCATACAGACAGATTCAATCTTCCGTAAATAAAAGCCGAATATACCCTAAATCGAAATAGCTGATATAGCTCTCTCAATTAATCGATCCGGCCACTGTTTTGTGAACGTACACCGTTGAGAAGAAAATCACATTAGGCCTCGAAGTGACCGGTAGGTGGAGGGGGAGGGGGGATGGGGGAGGGGGGATGGGGAGGGGGGATGGGGGAGGGGGGAGGGGGTAGGGGGACAAAAATGGAGGAAGAAAGTATCCCTCAGAAATTGGGGGAGAGGAAAAGAGAGCCCGGGGGAAGGGGGGAGAGGGGTTGCTTTTTTCGCCGATCTTGCGACCTTTTACACTCCTGACTCTTGAAAAAAACGTTAGAGGTCTTTACAATTTTCATTTCCCTCGGGGCCGCGGGCGGGGGTTACTGAAGCTTCGGCTCTGTCCTTACCGATGCGGTGAGGCATCCCCGCGACCCCGCGTCCACCCTCTGCTCCGCCCCTGATGTGACCCGCTGGGCGACTTGTCCCCTCTGTCCCTTAAATGCAGGATAGTCAGATTTACGAAGGGAAGTTTGACTTAGATTAGAGTCCCTGTATGTAGAGAATTAGGACAAGTGAAACCATGGGCGCCGCAATTGCATGCGATTTTGCAAATTTTTTTACATTCTGAAGGCCGTTGAGTTTTGGTGCACGGCAAAGATTACAGGGCCGCAGATTTTTTAACAGTGTACACAGAAAGAAAAATGTTTTAGATTAAAAAACAAATATTTTTTAATTATAAGACAAAAAGATGAATTTTAAAATTGAAACTAAGTTTTGTTAAATTAAAAAAACTTTTCTCAGATTTTTTGATCAGTCCAATTCACAGAGTTTTGACTTTGATTATCATGCGGCAAAACTGAGGCTCAAACGGCGTAGCATACGTTATGCTCATTGTATCAACAATAACTTGGTGAAATATGGTTGAAACCTTAATAATAACCTGCATATGAAAATGTTCTACTAAGTGAATGGCATCTCTTTGCACAACTTTTATCAAGCCCAAAAATAATAAAACTATAAAAAAATCCGTTACCGTGGAATGGCCCAGGGTGAAATTTGCTCGATTCCCATGAGGCTTCGAGATGGATTTCAGAATCTAACAAGCGTTGAAACTGATGACACGGTGAAATTCGCCTACTTCCCGTAAGGCTTCATGTAAAATAGGCAGATTTCTCAGCTGAATCTGATTTCCACGAGGCTTCGAGACGGATATCAGAATCTAACAAGCGTTGCAACTGATGACACGGTGAGATTCGCCTACTTCCCATAAGCCTTCATGTAAAATAGGCGGATTTCTCTGCTGAATCTGACAACCACGTCTCTATGATGCCCTCGCGAAGGCCGCCCGCTCGACCGCCCGGAGCGCCGCCAAAACTTTTGAATCGAACCAAAGAACGGAGTGGAGCCGAGAGATGTTAAAAGGCGAGATCGGAGGGTAGGGAAAAAGGCTTATTGGATTACACGCACACCCCTTACGCCTTTGAACTCCCTCCTCTCCCCCTCCCCCTCCACCCCCTTCAGGTCTTTCTTACTTCTCGCCCTCGCTTGGATACGCTTGCAGCATGTTTATTAAAAGGGAGTCGTGTCGTTGTCAATAAGTGCGGTGTTTTCTGTACACAGGGTGACTATAAAATAAAAATAAACTGGAGGGAATACCCTACGAACACTTTCTCACATCAAATTTAATCTGGGGGAGACCCCCAGACCCCCTTTAATATTCTGTGGGAGACAACCAGACCCCCTTTTGACATTCTGGGGGAGACCCCCAGACCTCATGGAACACTTTTACCACGGACTGCGCACTGATTATATGAACGATCATATCGTAATGCCACCAAGTCGATGATCGAGTAAGTTTTCTTCTTATGAGTGGTGTCATTCCGATAGAGACCCTTCAATCTCTGCGCACCGAATACTCCTGAGCTATCATGCATCTTAGACTCGTAGAGATTGAAGGGTTTCTATAGGAATGGAAATTATCGTAATGACACCACCCATTAGAATAAAACGCACTCGATAGCGATTAGATACGATTACGATTTTACGATTTCATAACCAGCATGCTGATAGACTGTTAGCATGATGTTACGGTATCTGGGACCAATAAATGTACGGCCACACGGTCCTCGGCCCCAAGTCCGCCCTAAGTACTTCAACAAGCGGTGAAACCCATAAGCGCAAATTTCTCAAAGTGAGAGCCCAAAAGCGCAAATTATCCTTTTTGCGCTTTTGGGCTGTCGATTCGATAGGTTTGTTTGGCGCGATCGATATGAGTCGCATTTTTGATTTATCGAATAAGGATATGTGGCAACTGCGTTTGGTCGAAACATTGGGAAGCGCGCGGCTGATTATACAGATAAGCTCAGTGCGAGTACGGTGCGAGTTTATGTTATCTAACTTTAACTAACTTCTAACCATAACTACTTTATTGAAGTGCTCAAAGATGTCCAGGCAGAGACTTGTGTGAAAATAAATAGCATCGAAACACCTCCTCCCAAATGCAAAAAAGAAGCCAAAAAATCAGCTTTCCTGCAAAGCACACACAATGAACTGATAACCAATAAAATGTCTATCCTTAATTTCTTAAAGAAAATTGGGATGAAATGTCAAGCGAAACGCATATAAACGGATTTTGATTTTAATACTTTGACGCAGACCTGTGAAGTCTAAGAATGTTTGCGATACACCACAATCAACAAGATACAGCGGTAAGCGACTTCAATTATTTCACATTTCTGTGCCCCCCCCCCCCCCACGTTATCTATCTCTTTCTCCGCTCGATATTCGATGTATATTTATCGAATCGCATTTCGATACAATTTGCGCTTCTGGGCTTTGAAAATTTGCGCTTTTCAGGTGTCACATTTGCGCTTTTGGGCTCTCGATTGGGAAAATTTGCGCTTATGGGCTATGGCCTTCAACAAGCATCGGCCACCAGCCAACGGACCGCATCGGACCGTTTTAAAATGGCGCAACCACAAAACTAACCTCAAAATAGCACTTAGGGTGGGTTAGAGAGGCTCTAGACCCGCCCCAAGTAACGTAAAGTTGGGAGCGGACCCAACATTCCGATGTGCCGTTAAAGAAATGTGAGGTTAGAATCGCCATTTTTAGGTACGACCTAAAGCCCGTGTGTACCGTACATTTATTGGTCCCAGACTTCCCAATCGAAAGTAAACAGTACGTCCTAAGCCCAAGTCAAAAATCACGTACCTCATTTCGATAAGGATCGCACCGTGACGACGAAAGTATTAAACTCCCATGGAGAATCACTCACCTCAGGTCAAATTGAAGCCAATCCGGATCGTGCTTCGGATCGACAATACATCAGAACAGTGATAATGGTCCATCGAAGGTTAAACTAACAAAAACGAAACCAAAAACCCATCTTCAGAGTCGCTATATTCACCTCGGCAACTCTGCACATCTCTAGTTTCGGGCCCGTCATCCAATCGGCCGAACGCTGCAAACGTCACCCTCCCCTCTCCCCCCACCCATACGAAGGGATAAATAAATTATGCCCTGCACACTTTATTAGTTGCCGTTATTTAAACATTACTCTTCTCACACAGCGAGTGAGAAGAAGGAGGGCGAAAAAGAGAGAGGGGGAGAGAGAGAGAGAGGGAGAGAGAGAGAGAGAGAGAGAGAGAGAGAGAGGGAGAGAGAGAGAGGGAGGGAGGGAGAGAGAGAGAGGCACGGAGAGAGAGAGAGGGGGGGCACGGAGAGAGAGAGAGAGAGAGAGAGGAGAGAGAGAGAGAGAGAGAGAGAGGGAGGGAGGGAGAGGCACGGAGGGAGGGAGAGGCACGGAGGGAGAGAGAGAGGCACGGAGGGAGAGAGAGAGAGTGAGAGAGAGAGAGAGAGAGAGAGAGAGAGAGAGAGAGAGAGAGAGAGAGAGAGAGAGAGAGAGAGAGAGAGAGAGAGAGGATGATGGGACACCCTCGGCTTCCGCGATCCTCACTGCACGGCGCAACTCTGCAACCCTCTCTACAGTGACTGGATAAACCACAGTGCGGCCATTTGCCCTCCACCCCTCAATAGTGCACCCACTTTAGCATGGGCAGCATGGGGAGTAGGATTGTTCCTGGGTTTCGGAATGAAATTTTCTCTACCCCCCGTCTGAAAATAGTCATTAATGCTATGTATAAACCATTTTTAGGGCGGGGGGTTGCGATATTTTTTACTAGTGACTCAGGAAAGCACTTCCTCCCTATGGCGCCCGTGTTAAGTTGGGTGCGCATCCGCGGGGGGTCAGTTACGGGGAATCGTTGATTTCTCTTGATTTTGCGAACCAATATGTTTCAAATTTGACAGAAGAACCTCTGTCGTGTCTAACTTGCCTACGAGAACCCTATAAAACTGTTAAAATACTTCTAAATGCTCAAATTCGCGATGTAAGGAATCCGACCAATCAGAAAGACGACCAAAATGACCGCACTGTGGTTTATCCAGTCACTGTAACCCTCTCGGCTTGACGCTTGAGCGGGAGGGGGGGGGAGAGAGAGGCCACCGTCTGTTTTATAAATCAATGTTATTTCTCATTAATTGAGCCGCTTAAGTGATTTCGAGAATGACAAACAAGCGTTACCCGCTTACCCTTTTCATGCGCTCTCGAAATTAAACAGAAATTATTCCGCTCCCATCTCCCTCTTTCCTCAGCTCCCTCGCTTAAGTTTCTTTTTCCTCTTCCCAGTGTTGCCAGATCGAGGGTAAAAAATCGTATCGTCCCCCATTTAAATCAATGTAAAACGTACGGCTTTTTCACCCCCAATCTGACAACACTGCCTCTTCCACTATTTTTCTTCTTTGCCTTTTAAGAGAGCGCGGGTCCTTCCGATCCATACCACGCGCCACCTAACCTAAAACTTCCCTCTCCTTCCACCGAAACGGGTCCTTCTTTCAGCTGGTGATGGCGAATTAGTTAAGAAACCAAACTGAGTGGGGTAACGAAAATATAAAGGATGCTGTGTGCACCTTCCGCTTTGAAACCTTCGACGTGTTTCAAACCTAAGAAAAATAGTTCGAGAAACGCGTTTGTAATAATTTTATCCCTTTAATGATACATTCACAGAACTCCGGCGCAGGCAGGGCGATTATTATGAGAGATCGAAGCGCATTCAGGAATAGAGTCGCTGATTGAAAAGCCCCTAAAGCCCCTTATGGTGATTCAAGGCGAAAATTCTCCATATTTCAATTTCTATGAATAGCGCCACAAGTCGCTTTCGAGCAAAGTCACGCTTTTGGCATTATAAATAGAAAGCAAAGAAAAAAACGCAAAATCCAATGACATCAGCTGTATCAGCACCTGCGAAAATTGTTTATGGATTTTTTGAGCCCAAAACGAGCAAAATTGGTTTATAATTAAATCCGTGAATGGGGCTATTGCACACTTTTGCTATAAGCGATTTGATAGTCGATTATGGCGTAAAAACCTCAAAAAATAACGATGGCAGCACTAAAAACTTTCAAAATCCACTCCTAAACTCAATAAACGCAGTTATTTGCGGGAGCGTAATGGTGGCCGAAGGCACTAACAATGGGAGATTCCCATCTAACAATTCTGAAACTTCATCAAGAAGTGACCAATAAGAGACTACTTTCATTTGACACCGGTGTCACTTGGTGTTGCGATACCATTCATCGGGTGTGGATCATCACTCTGATGACTAATTACTCTGTGAATCATCCTTGTCAGCATAGAAAGAGTGACGAAATTAAGATAGGAATCTCCCATTGTTAGTGCCTTCGGCCACCATTACGCTCGCGCAAATAACTGCGTTTATTGAGTTTAGGAGTGTATTTTGGAAGTTTTTAGTGCCGCCATCGTTATTTTTTGAGGTTTTTACGCCATAATCGACTGTTAAATCGCTTATAGCAAAAGTGTGCAATAGCCCCATTAAGAACTTTATTACGCCATAAGCTTAGTGAGTGAGAGTGAGTGAGAGTGAGTGCGAGTGATAAAATATCTATCTGCCTCACTCGCACTCATTGGGGCCTATGGGAATTTTCTTATTTCATAATATTCGGCTTTAGTTTTTCGTGTTTTACCTTGAAACGTTCAGGGTCAGTGGCGAGGCGTGCGATTTGGCAACGTTCTTTTTTCCCACTTAAACTCGGTACAGAGGTCGAAATGCCTGGTCATCGCCGATGACTGGAGCGTTCGACCTTTTTGGTGAATTTAAATGGACAAAATACATGGTTGCCAACTTCCCACGGTCCAAGGTTCGAACTCATCGTCCCTGGAATCATCTTAAGGGTGAGATATTTGCTTTCGAAAGGATTTCAATAGCCGGTTTTAGAGAACCTGAGGCACAACGAACTAAGGTAAAGGGGATGGTGCTTTTACCAGAATTTCTAAAAATGTTGAGGAAATTGTAAAAATTACGTCTAGAAATATAGAATAGAAAGTAAGAAACATAAGCATGGAATGGAACCGAGTCAGATCATGACAAGGAAATACTTCATCGGAAACTCCATTTTTTCTCCACCCTCATCGCACCTTCTTCCCTCAGGACTCCATCCAGCATTATCCTCGAGTACCTCAGAGCTTTACCGAAACTTTTCCGGCGAAGCATTCTCCTTGAAAAGACAGCTGCCAAAAAAGAAGAAGGAAACGAGAGAGAGATTACGAGGGAGGATTCAGAGAGTAACAAAAGAAATAAGAGGAGAAGAGCCGCCAATTCGGCATATTGCGAGAATAAGAGAAAGAGAGAGAGAGAGAGAGAGAGAGAGAGAGAGAGAGAGAGAGAGAGAGAGAGAGAGAGAGAGAGAGAGAGAGAGAGAGAGAGAGAGAGGAGAGAGAGAGAGAGAGAG
Organism: Trialeurodes vaporariorum; assembly: GCA_011764245.1. NCBI lineage: Eukaryota > Metazoa > Arthropoda > Insecta > Hemiptera > Aleyrodidae > Trialeurodes > Trialeurodes vaporariorum. Next base: position 60,067,711 of record VMOF01000369.1, read on the forward strand.
AGAGAGAGAGAGAGAGAGAGAGAGAGAGAGAGAGAGAGAGAGAGAGAGAGAGAGAGAGAGAGAAATACTATAACGGGACACAGCGAGAGCGAGTGAGAAAGAGAGGGACAAAGACTTCGAATGGAAGAAGTGGGGAGAGCGAAATCGAGAGAGGGGGAGGAGAGAGAGAGAGAGAGAGAGAGAGAGAGAGAACATTTCAAATCGAATCGGTCCGGTCGGAAAGCGATAAAAACGCGGGGCGGTTATGACAACGACGATGAAGGCGCGGAGAGGGGTGAACGAATAAAGGGGGGGGGGTCGATTCGGTTCGGGAGGCAATAGGGGTTGAGAGAAGGGGAGAGGGGGGAGGGGGAGGGGGGAGCGACGTGAAACGTGACGTGACTGAAAGCCAAAGCCCACGTTCGATAATTTCCAGCTGCGAACGTCCGTTGCATCTCGTCGCCGTCCTTGTCACTGAACGGAGGAACAAGGGAACGGAACAGGGAACCGCACCGGGAACGGGAACTCTACAAAGTCGGTGCCGTCGATTTTCCTGCGGTAGCATCGCATTATTCCGATCGAAAGAACGTTGCCAAGCAGATGCGAAAGTGCCATATCGGCAGGAACCGAATTAAGCTGCATTGTAACCGAACTAAGCTGCATTGTTAAAAATCGGGCGAAAAATCCGGTGTGAAAATCCGGGAAAAAAGTAGGAATTCCTTTGACCACGGAAAATGTCTGCTGCTACAAGTAAAAGATTCCTTGTTGTGACAGTGATTCTGGTACATGCAACAGAACTTCACTTCGCGCAAGGAAAACTGTCACAAGCGATTTCTCTCGGTGTAAGTACCAAGCATTAGGGTCATTCCAGGTTACATGTCCCAGCACCCAGCGTCCCACCCGCCACATTTGAAAATTACTTTTTTCCATTTTCAAACGTTGTTTGTAGCATGTTTAAGCGATGAAAAGGGTAAAAGATGTCAAAAAATAATGATTATCACATTTTTTTTCCTCTCAAAAGTTTATAAGTTGTTTGGGACTTTTGACCTGGAATAACCCAAGATACAAATAAAAATATACACCGGGGGGGGGGGGGGGGGGGGGTTGGTTACCGGGTAGTATCTCCTATCTCGACATCATCAAAACTTGTGAAGGGTCGAAACTCGCAGGTCGGCACGTCAGCCTGAACTTCCATTCTTTACCTGCGCACTCAACTGCAAGGAGCGCTCTGCATGAATGGGGCAGTTGCGCAAGGGTTTGAAATCGTGTGTTTTGTATAAAGAAAATTATAGTTCTTGATGAGCTGAGAACAAAGGTACTTTTGGTTTTTTCCTAAGAGTCCCGGTTTTGGAGATACACAAGTGTAAAGTTGTAAGAAATCGAGTGCGTAGTGACGTCACTATAGGCAAAATTTCCATTTAAAACGATGTATTTTGGGCCAAAATCTCATCTCCGGAACTAGGGGATTTTATCAGAAACCAAAGGCATCTTTGTTCTCAGCTCATCCAATACTTTCATTTTCTTGATAAAAAAAAAAAAAAAAAGAAAAAAAAAAAAAAAAAAAAAAAAAAAAAAAAAAAAAAAACACTATTTCAGACCCGCGCAACTGCCCCATTCAAAGAAGGTCAGTAAATCGATGTGAAACATCCTAATAAGTTTCTCATCTCCGGAACAAGGGGATTTGATCAGAAACCAAAGGCATCTTTGTTCTCAGCTCATCAAATACTTTCATTTTCTTAGTAAAAAAAAACACACTATTTCAGACCCGCGCAACTGCCCCATTCAAAGAAGGTCAGTAAATCGATGTGAAACATCGTAATAATAAGTTTCCTTGCGCAATCGTTTTGCAAACATAATCAATCAATACTCAATAGAGAAAGAGTTTGGATTAGAATCGGTTTCTCTCGGCCAAAATCAATTCAAGTCGAAAAATCGATATCTTCCAACAGAGTGACATCAGTTCTAGGATTCCACTATCCTTATTGAAGTGATCTGTAGCACTTTGGGACTTTACGGGACGATTGCGCGGGACATGACAGAACACGTCCCGGCTTTCAAAAATTAGGCGACCGGACGTGCAGCGCCAGGCATACGATACGCTACACCCGCTGAGATGCCACTTTCGCCTCGTACAAAGCTAATAGACGACAACTCCTGCGCAAGATTCGGGAGGAACCTTGCGATCGCGCAATGTGTACTTGCAAACAAAAGGTTTCCCACCAGTATGAGTCAAACCCAATCAGCGACAATACGAAACTTGTGCGTTTAAAAATCAGTTGAAAAGGCAAGTCCGCTGCTGAAAAGGGAATTTTACAAAGACAATCGATAATTCAAAACGACCGGATTATACCACAGAAATATTGACCTACATCTCTCCTTCCACGTTAGCTTCTCAAATTTTAAAATTGGGAGAAAAAACTGGCGCCGCTAGCAATAAACGGAGGATTTTTCGCTGAGTCGACATCCACGCACTCTAGCGTCGCGAAAGGAAAGTTTCTTTCTCGCTTTCTAACTCACACGGCACACGAGACGACTCCTTATCGCATGCTGCCTTGGCCTTGCGTCGCGTCGCTGATCTACATCATCGGTCGCGACTCGCGGCGATCGGTCGGGAGATGAGATGGCTTCGTGATTCGCAGTTTTGTCACTTCGAAATAAATTCCTTCTTGCCGATTGTGTGATAGTGTGGCTACAAGTTGTCCCGCAAGCATAGAATAAAGATTACTTCGTAATAGAAGCGTCACTTCCATAAGGCTCTGTATAAACTCCTTTCGTTGACCTTGAAATAAGCCAGCCACCGCGCGATTCAAAATAAGCCAGCCACCGCGCGATTCAAAATAAGCCAGCCACTTGCAATTGAAAATAAGCCAGCCAACCTAGAGTCCCTGTGAATATTTAATGAGTTATATATTTAATATATTATATTTAGTATATTTAGTATTTAATATCCTCTATATATTTAATATACAGGGACTGTAAGCCACCCAACGACCGATTTAAAATAAGCCAGCCACGGCGCGATTCAAAATAAGCCAGCCACCGCGCAATTTAAAATAAGCCAGCCACCCTAGAGTCCTTGTATAAGTGTGCATGAGTACGTAATATATTATATTTAATAATTTATTTAATTTTTAATATCCCCTGCATATTTATTAATACACAGGGACTCTAAGCCAGCCGACGACCGATCTAAAATAAGCCAGCCACCGCACGATTTCAAATAAGCCAGCCACCGCGAAATTCAAAATAAGCCAATCGCAGCGCTGATGGGTGGTGGATGATGTTGATGTTGAATGAAAAGGTTACAGAATTTGAAACATCCTTCCAAACATAATCTTTTCGAGATCGTTCAAGGTCAACGAGTTCTGATAGGAGATTCGGCGACAGTGTCGCTTCTATTACATCTTTATTCTATGCCGCAAGAATGATAGGACATGACAACTGATTGTGTGAATGAAAACATCAGCTTCCATCCTCAGATAGAGCAACCTGATTGCCGATTGGTCGGGAGCAGTAAGAAGCTGATGTTTCATGAAAACCACAGAAGTGTTCAATCCAATCCTTTCTGGGACAAGCAATACTCACAACTAGTAGCCGCATTTCTTTTAAGTCCACACGGAATGTAAAAAGTACAGAACGATTGTTAACGGGTGTGAAAGGTCGCGAGCAACTAACGCTAACTATAGGCTAAGAAAAGAAATTTAAATCTCCCCTCCCCCATTTTTCAGGTTTTTGTTTTTTGTTATCTTTTTTAAATGAAATTACGTGGGGTGGTTGTTTCAGCTGCGGAAAAGCGATTTAAGCGTTTCCCACAAAAAGAAAGGGCTCGTGGCGCTAGCTAAAGGCACCCTTATTCATGAACATAACTCGAAAATTTTTCTAAGGGGTGTCGTTGGTGCTATCGGTCGCACCCCGCGAAAAGAAGTTCACTTTTCCTCAATATCACAAGTTTTCTTCTCTTTTCCCTTCTTTTCCTCATCTCTTCTTCTACCCCAGCTTTGATTATTCTGTGGTTTTCCAGAAGAGGGGTGGCCTTCTCACCAACCACCACCCCCCACCCTTACGCCAGAACCAGTCTCAATTGATTTTTCCCAATGGGGCTGTTGCACACTTCTGCTGTAAGCGATTTAACAATCGATTTTGATGTGAAAACCTCCAAAAATAACGATGGCAGCACTAGAAACTTCCAAATTCCACTTCTAAACTCAATAAACGCTTGTATTAGCGCGAAAGTAATGGTGACGTAGGGCAGTAATAATAAGAGATTCCTATCTTAATATCGTCACTCTCTCTCTTTGCTGATAAGGATGATTCACAGAGTAATTGGTCATCTGAGTAGTGATCCACATCCGATGAATGGTACCGTGACATCTAGTGACACCGGTGTCAAATGGAAGTCGTCTCTTATTGATCACTTCTTGATTGAGTTACAGTAATGCGAAATGCGATGGAAATCTCCCATTATTACTGCCCTAATCCACCATTACGCTCGCGCAAATAAAGGCGTTTATTGCGTTCAGGAGTGGTTTTCGGAAGTTCGTAGTGCTGCCACCGTTATTTTAGGAGGTTTTTACACCAGAATCGACTATTAAATCGCTTACAGCAAACGTGTGCGACGACAGCCTCATTTGCTGAATTTACAAACTTGAGTGTAGTACGAGTCGGCAACAAGCAAGGGAGTCGCTTAAACAGGATCCAAAAGCAGTGTTGCAAATTCTAAAGAAAATTGCATTCATTTCGCATTGAACTCAATAAAGGGGCGGTACGCGAATTTTTCCGCTACAATACTTACAACTTTATTTCCGACAAAAGCCATTAGAGGGGAAGAAGATGGAAGGGGGAGAGAGAGGGGGGGAGAGAGAGAGAGAGAGAGAGAGAGAGAGAGAGAGAGAGAAACTCGAGAATAAGTATAAGCGAGACCTCTTTACAATTCTATTGTTATTCATTCTCACAAACCCGCGTCTCGGTGCAGAACGCCAAGCTCTGAACTTTCATTAGCCTGTCTAGAGCGTTCTGCAAGTCCAACGAGGAGGAACGCGCAAACGCCTCGAACCTCGCTCGCTGCACAGAGCTTTGATAAACACAAAAAGGCTGAGAGAAATGAGAAGAGCGAGAAAGAGAGGACACGAAAAGAAAGCTTCCGACTCAAAGGTTCAAAAACACTCTCGTGAAACCCTCCTTTCATTTGAGAAACAATGAAAAACACACAACAATAGTTCGCAAACTTTAAAACTTTCGCTACAGCAATATGGTGCATGAATTCCCACGAATTTTAACCCGAAAAATCCCGCGATGAACGCGCAGGAACTTCAAAATCTACTGAAGGTAGAGAATATAGTCCCTTGATGGAAATTTGGTTAGAGAGTACCGACACGACACTACAAGAAGCATGCACGGAAAAAAGGACTGATAGAATCTATTATCTGCACTGATTTTGGAGTCAGCTATCAAGTAGATGGTAAGTGCAACGTACACTATGGTAAATTCAGTTAACCTATGTTGGTACATTTTACCATCATTTAGTGAAATCAGAGACAAATAGAGACGGAGCACTAACTGGCTGCAGCAGAGGCACTCTGAATTTTTGTGGAGGATTCAACAAAACAACAGTCAACGTCGCATGGTGTTGAATGGTGAGCACCCTCCTCTTCACTTACCGCCCCCCCCCACCCCCGTGTTTTCCGAATGTCACCGTTCAACACCATGCGACATCGAAAGGTGTTGACTGTTGTTTTACATGTTATTTTGTTGAATCCCCGAAAATTTAGTGTGCCTCAAATCTTCCCTATGTATTTTATTGTAGGGCTCCGCCTCTATTTGTCTCAGAGTGAAATTCAACCATACTTGATAGCAGACTCCAAAATGAACTGTACAGATGGTAAATTCTATCATTACTTTCCGTGTGGAACTCTAGAGGGTCAAAAACTGATTTCTGAAAAAATAATTCTTAAATTCTAGTAATATTATTATCATCATGCACACAACGATGTGTGAACCACCGAACCACGGAGAGTCACTGGCGCAACCAGGATATCTTTCATCTCTCTCATTTCCCATTTGAATGTATAAGTAGGAAAAGGACAGAAGGAGACGGTTTTATCCCGTTGTCCATCCTTGTCTAACATACGTTTTTTAATGGAGAAAAGAGAGAGATGAAGAAACTCTCGGTGCGCTACTGCGGAGAGTCTAATACTTATACCAGCAAATTCTGGTGTTACTATCAGAATATGGTCACCGTACCAAAATTACTAAGAACCATGATACAAACACTAGCAATTCTGGTAATAGCACCATCTCTTATCGATGCGCCTCAAGTATTTTTGCTCTCGATTTTTTTCAGTGCGTAACATGTGGCAAGATAACGAATCGACTCCTCTGGTCTCCAGGAGTGGCCGCTAGATGGCGTCGTTTAAGGTCGCCCGTGTTGAATCGACAGCCAATCAGAGCTCGTTAAAATTGTGTCGATACACCCCAACCAAATTTCCTTCAAGGGACTCTAGCCATACTAAAGCTGTATTGGACATGATTCACATTTTAAAAAAACAAAAGACTCCGTATATGCAACTACCGGGCGGACGTGGACAAGCTGAGGGTTGCAAACCTCCTATTTTTCCTTACATTAACTCCTTAACATCTGATTGAGGCCCTGTCTAAGTTTAGCTGGTCGGTCAAGGAGTCAATCAAAAGTTGTGGAAATATTAGACGAAGTTTCCGAACTACCATTGGTGGCATTGGTACTTAAAGTCGATGATTTAAAAAATGTCAGGTGACGCCTTGAATTTCGGTTTGGGTAGGCTTCCTGCAGCACTTCTTGTCTCAACGAATTTGAGCATTGCAGGTTGCCTAACCTAACCTGATCCAAAATCTAAGGAGTCGACTAACGTATTTTAATTTGCCGATTGCATGACTTGACACGTCAATTCGAGTCGAAAACTTGTTCGGAAAGAGTTTAGAAACAAAAAAACATAATTTAATAAACTTACAATTTGCAGCTTTGATGAGACGGTTATCTTAGTAACTATACGGCAAAAATACTAACCTGTATAACAAAAGAACACAAACAAAACTGATTAGAGAAAGTAGAGAACGGAAAAACAAATCAAGTTACACAAACAAAACAAGTTTATTCAAAATTTTAGGTTCTTAAAATACATGAAACACGCGTTTCCGTTTTTGAAACGAAATCATAGTGAAACCGCAACATTGATTTCCGGGCAGTGTTGCCGGATGGTGGTGATAAATCGCCACATCCTGCATTTAAATCAATGTAAAATCTAATGGATTTTCCTCAAAATCTGACAACCATGTCACTCACAGTGTTGCCGGATGGTGGTGATAAATCGCCACATCCTGCATTTAAATCAATGTAAAATCTAATGGATTTTCTTCAAAATCTGACAACCATGTCACTCACAGTGTTGCCGGATGGTAGTGATAAATCGCCACATCCTGCATTTAAATCAATGTAAAATCTAATGGATTTTCCTCAAAATCTGACAACCATGTCACTCAGTGTTGCCAGGAGGTAGTGATGGATCGCTTCAAAATCTGCATTTAAATCACTGGGAAATCTAATGGATTTTCCTTCAAACCTGGCAAGCATGTTTCTGGGAGAGAGCGCACTTTGTATTCGGGCCCTTCTTCCAGAGAACGCCTCAATTGGGATAATGAGTACGTTCTCGATCGGATCAATTAAAAATAAGTTCCCCCCGGGCGTCGACAAAACGAACGAGAGGGGGGAAAAGGGTAGGGGGCTGGTTCGGTAGGTGGGGGGTGAGGGGGGGGAGTAATAGAAGTGCTACGGGCAAAGCGTTAAAAATAAACACCCGGAGAACCAATGAATGAGAGAAGGGGCGGGGGGGGGGGGTGAGGGGACACAATTAAAAATACATGACGTACTATAACTCAGGAAAGAAAAATATCGGCGGCATAAAACGCGAAAAGGGGAAAGGAAAGAGGGATATACAACAGCTGCGTTTTACACAATTATTCACCGGAGAATCGCACTGGTGCAATTAAAGATTACATGGCTCGGTATTGCTGTATTCCTACGCACCGCGAAGATAGTGAATTCCATAATCTTTTCTGCACCGGTGAGTAAACAACCGCGCAACTAACGACGACAAGAAAATTTGAGTGGGAAAGGCACGAAACTGGCTGTGGTGCCAGATCAGTGGGGTGAGTACACTCGATCGTACAGCATATAGCAGTGACGGCTCGTGCAATGCGATAAATCGATGTTTACTCCATTTAAAACTATAGAAAAGTATCGATCGTCAGGGGGTGCACTTGAAACCCCGAGAAATCGATATTTTTCTATAGTTTTAAGTGGAGTGGACATCGATACATCGCATTTCAAGAGCCGCCACTGGCGTATAGTCACCTGAAAATGTTACGATTCCAAGTTTGTTTAACCGCAAATGCCTCAACACTTTCCAGCGCGTATTTTGGGATCTGAACTTTTCTGGAATATGATTACACCGAGAGAATTCTTTTTTTAATCCAAGGTGTATTTCGTTTGTGTTGAAGAAACTGCACAGTGAAATATTGACTAAGCAGGGTGAATTCCTTTAACCCAAGGAAAATGTCTCCTGCTACAAGTATAAGATTCCTTGTTGTGACAGTGATTCTCTTTCATGCAATCAGAAATTTACTTCCCGCAAGGAAAACTGTCAAAAGTAAACATGTTTTCTGGTTTTTAAAGAAGTGATTTCTTTCAAGGAAAGATTACAGTGCCGTACTGCCGTAGAGTTTCCAAATTCCAACCTGCGAAGCGTGAAATTTGGCAACAATGTATTCTCTTCATTTAAATTCACCAAAAAAGTCCAACGCTCCAGTCATCGGCGATGACTAGGTATTTCGACCTTTCTAATGTGTTTCAAAGGGGAAATAGGAACGTTGCCAAATGGCACGCCTCGCCACTGATCGACACCTATTTACGTTATCGCAAAGATTCTTCAGATATTATAAACATTCTTGAGGTGTATCATGGTTAAAATTAACAAGTTCAACGACAATCAACTCGACAATTAACAGTAGAATACCGTTGAACCTCTCGTTTGTAAACAAATGTATTCAAACAAAATGTGTAAAAACGCATTCAATGGCGGCGCCCGTAGAGCCTAAAACTCACGACCAATCAGAGGTTGACTATCCTCTAGTCTTAACTCTCTACGCACAGGGACTCTAACCTGAGCAAACTCCGATTTCGAGTCATTTTCAACGCTGAAAAGAAAGATCACGAGAAGCATGTCAGTATGTGAACCAGGGCTGCCGTTTTGCGTATAATCAATGCTATTTTTCTATCCACCGATGATTCCACCGGTTGAGAAAATATTACACAGTTCAGTTCATTGTATGCCTGTAATGCACGAAAATACTCTGATCTGTAATCTTTCCGTAATCGGTGGAAACTCCGTTGATTAATTAAAATATCCGCAAGTTTTTTAAAGTCATCGACGACTCCACCGGTTGAGAAAAGATTACAGATGCGAGTATTTTAGTTTATTACAGTAATGCACTGAACTGAACTGTGTAATCTTTTCTCAACCGGTGCAGGAATCATCGGTGAATTGAAAAATTGCATTGATTATACGCAAAACGGCAGCCCTGATGTAAACGTATGTAGGTGATGGTACAATCACCAGAATTCTAGCGTTTGTACCACATAGTTCTTGAAAATTTTGAGGTAATTCTAGTTCTATGACCGTATTCTAATAATAACACCAGAATTTTCTGGTCAAAGTACTAGACTTCCTGTTGTTCACATATCGTTGCGCTTTAGGTAATATGACTAGAATCTGATGGTATTATACTTATGACTATTGCTCTTTTTCAGAACCGATTTTAGATGCTTCGGTGGGGGTACGGGTCCGCGACGCGACGCGACGCCCGCCGTACTGGTCACGCTATACTCGGCTTATGACGTCACGCTAAACGCTTCTATGACTGCAGACAGCATGCATATGAATACCACGCTTGTAATCTAGAAATTTGGCATGAAACGACGACTTATGGTTTCAGCGATTGCAGCGGAGGAGGTTTGATGGAGAGAGCATTGAAGCAAAAGAGCGAGAGAGAGGGAGAGAGAGAGAGAGAGAGAGAGAGAGAGAGAGAGAAGGAGAGAGAGAGAGAGAGAGCGAGAGAAGGAGAGAGAGAGAGAGAGAGAGAGAGAGAGAGAGAGAGAGAGAGAGAGAGAGAGATATGGTGCATTGACCCCAGAATAACTTGGCATTGGTCGGGTCTCAACGTCGGTCGTGTCGGTCGGAAACTCTGAACTCACAAATTGGAGGAGAGAGCGGGGAAGGGGGGGGGGGTAGGGAGCGAGGGGGACTCGAACGACCCACATCTTACATTCAGCTGGGATCGAAACAGTCAACGCGGAGTGTCGCGGAGTAGAGAAAGACAGGTGACGAGAAGCGCAATATAGCGTGGATGACATTTACAAGCGAGCCCCTTGAGAGTTATGCACTTTCTTTACACGCGCCTCAAAAGTGTGCAACCAAGCAACGATTAAGATGATCCCAGGGTCTTGCATAAAAACCTGTAAAAATGACAATGAGTACACTGACAAATCACCAAATTCACTCTCAAAATCGGGCTAAATGGCGAAGAGACGCAGGTATCATGGGAGATTCCTATCTACGTTGAGAAATATCTGTGTGTTTCCGTAGAGAAAATGACAGATTAGACAGGAATCTCCCATGATACCTGCAATGAACCGCCATCACGAACTTGCCGTTATAGCAGTTATGTGAGTTTAATACTGAATTTTAGACTTTCTATGTGTGATTTTCGTGATTTCCGCTGGTCTTTACAACAGAATGGACTATTTATTTGCTTATAGCAAGAGTTTTCAAGAGCCCCATTGTGGACACCACATCGCGCTGCTAAAAAAGTAAACTTATGACTGAAGTTTACGAATTTACGCAAAAAGTACACATTTGAGGAACGTTAGCACCAAGCAGTAGCGTCATTTGCGGGGGGGCAGGGGGGGGGGGGGCAGTTGCCCCCCCCCCCAAGGCTCGGCCAAAAGTGAAAAAGTGATGATACTTTTTTTTTTTAACTAGAATTTTGGTCATTGTTGGAAATTAGGGCCGTAAATAGAATATACGTAGAATATGCAGGGCTGTAGAGTAATATTAATGAGAAAAAAAAGAAAGAAAGAAAAAAAAAGTCATCACATTTTGCCCCCCCCCCCCCCAAGCCGAACCTGAAATGACGCCCCTGGCACCAAGGAACATATTTCAGGAAGATACCTTCAAGTTTCAAGCTGAAAAACTAAAAACAAAAGCCGGAAATGATAAAATACGAAAATTCCCATAAGCCATGATCAGTGCGAGTGAGGCAGATAGACATATTACTATCACTTGCACTCACTCGCACTCACTATAAGCGTAAGGCGAAATGAATTTCAGACTTTACGGCTTGAATTCTCATCCAATTCTGCTTGTTTTGGGCTTATAAAAAAAAAAAAAAAAAAAAACACAAAAAAACAAACAAAAAACAAATAACAATAACAATTTTGCAGGAGCTGACGTTCTTGGATTTTGCGTTTTTCCTTTGTTTTCAATTTAAAATTCCAAAAACACGACTTTACGACTTTTCTAAAGAGGCTACTAGTGGTGCTATCTATCGGATTGAAATCAGGAAAAGTTTCGCCTGAAATCACCTATACGTGATTTTTCAGCGTTTGGTGCCAATTTCTGGCGCCAGAGCGCTACTGTTCGGTGGTATTAGTGTCAAACAGTGGCGCACCGAAGGGGGTGGTTTTAGGGTCAAAACCCCCCCTAACCATCAAGATTTTGCCCTGAAAAAGGTCAACTTCGGTCAAAATTTCTTTCAAAACCCCCCCCTAAGGCCTCAGAAAATGGAAAATTTGCGGTGAAACCCCCACCAAACTAAAGTTCTCGGTGCGCCACTGGTAATATTAGGCCGAAAGTAATATTTATTAAGAAAACGGAAAGGCAGTTCTAAGATAATCATATATGAAGAATGTATCTAACAAAAATCTCGTCAAGAACTTTAAAAAAAAGGATGAAAGTAAACTAAAAAAATGGAATATCGCAAATTCGGTTCTCGTTTTGAAAGCAAAAATTAAAGAAAAAGCGCGAAGATATACAACGCAATATACATAGCGTCGCAAGGTTTGCAGAACGCGATTCGCATTCTTGGAGCATCATTTCCATAGGCGGATCTAGGAATTAGTCCTTCTCTCTCTTTCCTCGTCAGAACGCATGTGTTAGAAAAGGAAAGATGAGAGGCAGTCACGTGATTTTCGCTCCCTCTCCCATCCTTTTCCAACACATGCATTCAAACGACCAGAGAAAGAGAAGGATAATTTCCTGAATCCGACTGTGATCATGTCACATTGGAATCAATGCTCAAAACTCGCTGCGGTGAAAGTTCCGTACTATCTCCAGTAAAAACTTGTGCGTATACGGAAAAGTAAATCAATTTTGAGATATTTCCGCTCCGCAAGTTGTCGCATGCGAATTCCGCGCGCTCTAGTCGCGTCGCGTCGCATCGTATCTCTGCGTTCGACACCGTTTCCCGGAACCATGCAACGCGCGGATCGTTTGTGCATCGCACCACCACGCATCGTTCAGCAAAGTCATCAAAGGCATCAAAGGAGAATTTTAAACGAAACGAAACGAGAGATAGAACATGCGATACGCTGGCGGGAAATGTGTATCTAATGTGTCCACTGTACAGGGTGTTTCAAAACTCATACGAGCCACCTTTCGAGCTCGTATTTTTGGGGGTCTAAATAACACCCTTCCTGCGTGAGTAAAGTCGGGGACAAAATAATGACGATCGGCTCCTGAAGGTAGACTTCCCGCCAAACTCATATAGACCAATTTAAGCATTGCATGTGGCCTATATATTTATGACGCTGTCCATTGGATTGAAATTTGAAAAAGTTTCGCATGGAATCACCTTAAGTGAACGAAATGGAACGTTGCTAGATTGCAAGCACCGGCACTGTTTGCAACAGACTCGTAACAGCGGGGTGACCACAACTTTGCAACTGGAAAGAAATAGCACCCCTGCAGCTCGCATTCATTTCGATACTCAATAAGACAAAAAGAGCCGATATGCATGATAAAAGCTCATTCATTTTCAAGCTCCGGCCGAAATTCACTTCCTTGTTTGCTCGGCCTTCAAGACACGGAAGTGGTTCGGAGAGCTCAAAAGCACATTGAATATCGCTGTCAAGATGGCAGTAAGTGAAATGAAGTTGTGAGGAAAAAACGTTATGCAATAAAATGATTAAAACATTTAAACATCGTGCATAACTCTACTTAGAGCAAGGCGATAAATTCAAATAACGTGAAGAAAAAGGCTGATTACTTCGTCAGAATTTTATACACGCAGCGGAAACAATAACTATGCCACGTAACTGATGAAAACAGTTAAACAGTAATTTAATGACCGAACCTCAGTTTTATTCGCAATGGGGCTGATGCACACTTTCGCTAAAAAAGATTTAATACTTAGTCGATTCTGATGTAAGAATTTCCAAACATAACGATGGCAGCACTAAAAACTTCCGAAATCCACTCCTTAACTCAATAAACTCGTTAATTTGCGCGATTATAATGGTATCACAGGGCAGTAATAATGGCAGATTTCTATCTTAACTTCGCCACTCTCTCTATGTGCTGACAAGAATGATTCACAGAGTATTTAGTTATCAGAGTAGAGGTAGTTTCAGAAGTGTAGGCGGACCTAGACCGATAATCTTTGGAATTTGTCAACATTATTTCTGATATTACTCGATGAAACTGAATAAAAATGAAATTGAGTGTTCACTTTTCACTGAGAAAAACTTTAAACACAAAGAAATAAAGTCAGGGGCAAATTCGGTATTGATTTGAAGGAATAAAAGTTGAAAATTCGCCAGAGATTATGGTTTTGGTCCGCCTACACTTCTGAAACTACCTCTATAGTGATCCACATCCATGGGCGCCCGGAGCGGGGGGCAAGAGCGGGCATTATCCCCTACCCCCCCCCCCCCCCGAAATTCAGAAAAGTCAAGATTTCACGATAAAAAATTAAAGGAAAAAAGAAAATGAAATGTTAATCAAAATAATAATAGTTGACAAACTTCATTATTAGCTTATTTTGTAATTTTAATTAATTTTTGGCAAGGAATAGTTCTTACTATCGTTTGTTATCACCTTTTGTCCCTTTATCCATTAAATCAAATACGTCAAAGTTATTATTATTATTATTATTATTCGATACATCCTACGATCGGTTAATAATTGTACACTATTTGGATGAAAAAAAAGGGGGGAAAATCCCCATTTTCTCGGGGGGGGGTCTCCTACACCTTCCATTGGGGTTCAAAAATTGTTTGCTCCCCCCTTGGAAATTCTTCTGCGGGCGCCCATGTCGACATCCGATGAATGGTACCGTGACATCTTGTGACACCGGTGTCAAATAAAAGTCGTCTCTTATCGGTCACTTCTTGATGTATAGCTACAGTAATGTTAGATGAGAATCTCCCATTATTACTGCCCTACGCCACCATTACGCTGCATGTGAATTAATTCCCAAGCCACTGCACTAGTCTTACACAAGTGGACTAATAAGTATCAACTTCATTCAAAAGCTAAACAAGACAAGAAAAAAAGAAAACTGTGCAGCAGTACGTAATAGACTCATGATCCACCACACACTTCCACCCATAAGAAGGGGAAGGGAGGTGGATAACACCTCTCTCGAGATAGAGAGGACGGGACACCGCCCCCTCCTCGACCAACCATCGCTTCGGCTCAATAATCGGCACACATAGTATACATTAGGCGAATTTTCGCGACGAATATACAGGGTGTTGAAAAACTGTTCCCGAATATTTCAGGGGCGGATTCTACAGATCAAAATAAGACCTTTTTTTCCTATAAACATGTGTCCGAAAATGCCCCCTTTTGAGCTACAGCCCCCCAAAGTTTTAAAAAATTTACGGTTTTTTTGGAATAGCGACCACTGTTATGAACCAAATGTCTTAAAACTTGGTGTCCTAAGGTAATTTCACGTGTAAAATCCATTAATGACCTCGAAAAATTCAGAAATTGAGTCTGACTGCACTTTTCACGCAATCTTTTACCTTTAACGGCACAAATTTTATGTTACGGATTAAAATTTTGAAGAATAATTACCGAAATCAGATGCGGAAAACCCTTAGAAAGATTTTTGGTCCTCCTTGTTTCTTTCGATACGACGCGTTTTAAGCGAGATAATCGCTGCACAGTGTGGAAAAGTCAGCGCTTTTACCATGAAAAACGGCAGTGAGTATGCAACCCGCCTCTCCGCTGCTTCTACGGGCCGGCCGCTATGGTAAAAGCGCTGACTTTTCCACACTGTGCAGCGATTATCTCGCTTAAAACGCGTCGTATCGAAAGAAACAAGGAGGACCAAAAATCTTTTTAAGGGTTTTCCACATCTGATTTTGGTAATTATTCTTCAAAATTTTAATCTGTAACATAAAATTCGTGCCGTTAAAGGTACAAGATTGCGTGAAAAGTACAGTTAGACTCAATTTCTAAATTTTTCGAGGTCATTAATGGATTCTACGCGTGAAATTACCTCATGACACCACGTTTTAAGACATTTGGTTCATAATAGTGGTCGCTATTCCAAAAAAACCGTAAATTTTTTAAAACTTTGGGGGGCTGTAGCTCAAAAGGGGGGCATTTCCGGACACATGTTTATAGGGAAAAAAGGTCTTATTTTGATCTGTAGAATCCGCCCCTGAAATATTCGGGAACAGTTTTTCAACACCCTGTACATTATATTAGGCGAATTTTCGCGACGAGTATGTTCGACAACAACATTGCCAACCTACGCATGACAACTAACAGTGGATGACACGAAACTGGATCGAGTTTTTTGAACTTTTTCGGTGCTTTCAGTCTTCGATGGCATCAATTCGATTTTGATTTCAAGTCTGGAGGTGAAAATTGTGAATTCGAAATCGAATTGATGCCATCGATGCCCCGAAAACACATCTAAAAACACAATTGAGTTTCCTCGAATATGTAGTTCGGTTAGTATTGTTTATGATATTCGATCGCGAAAATTCGCGTAAAATGAAAAATCAATGGACAACAACAATCAAAAGCTGCGAAACCGCGAAAGTATAACTGAGTTGTTTGATTCAACAACGTCACTTCTCACATTTAAAAATGCATCAGAGGCGTGTCGCTTCAGCACTCATCGCCTCGCAATTTTCATAGCGAGCGCACCGAACGGGGGAACCCCCCTCCCCTCCACCCCCCACTGGTAATCCGTGCGACAATGGAGTCGTAAAAGGCAAAACCCAAGTAAGTACATTCACGAAAAACCGTTTCGAAAAGGAAAACAGGGATTACCGGGATTGAGAGCGCACGGCGGGAGGGATGAACGGGAAGAGGAAAGAGGGAAGAGGAAAGAGGGGGGAGGAACTAGAAAGGGGAGGGGGAGAGGAAAGGGGAGATGAGGGGGGTTGAGCGATTTTACTTCTAGGCGGAAAACTCGAGAATTGGCTTTATTGCTCCTTCCGTTCCGTTTCTCAGTTTCGTTCCTCAGTCGCAGCTCGTTCGTCCCTTTTCGACATTCCCGGAAATTTCCGAGTCGAAATAAGGGAATGGAGCGCGGAGCAAGCAGATTTAACTCCGTATTGAGGAAGAGGCGAGGAGGTGAGAGGGGGAAGGGGCAGAGCGAAGAGCATTCTGCACAGAACTTGGCTTATCTCTCTCTGCTCTCATTGCGTTGAAGAGAATTCCGGAGGAGGCGCACCAGTGATGCAAGTTTGCCATCTAAGGTGGAAAGTTTTTGACAGGGCTCTTGCTAAATTTGGCTGAAAGCGATTAAATAATTAAAAAATAATTAGATCCATAATTAAATTAAAATCCGACAAAAATAACGATGAGCACAACACTGAAAAAAAAATATTTCCTCAATGCCAGTAAATCAGTAATACTACCAGAAGCACAACGATATGTGAACCATACAGAAAGTCTGATACTTTGACCAGAAAATTCTGGTGTTAAGCCCAGAAAATGAACATGGAAATATAATTATTTTCTAAACATTTTCAAGAACTATGGTACAAACACTAGAATTCCTATAATTGTACTATCCCTTACAAAGGTGTACACACTGTCATGCTTCTGGTAATCTTTTTTTTCAGTGTACAGAGAAAGGATATAGAAACAGTAGTGGCAAGTTTCGTAATTTTAAACTATTTTAATGGGGCTATTGCACACTTTTGCTATAAGCTATTTAATAGTCGATTATGGCGTAAAATCCTCAAGAAATAACGATGGCGGCACTAAAAACTTCCAAAATCCACTCCCAAACTCAATAAACGCAGTTATTTGCGCGAGCGTAATGGTGGCCGAAGGCACTAACAATGGGAGAATCCTATCTTAATTTCGTCACTTTTTCTATGTTGACAAGGATGATTCACAGAGTAAATAGTCATCAGAGTGATGATCCACATCCGGTGAATGGTGCCGCAACACCTAGTGACACCGGTGTCAAATGAAAGTAGTCTCTTATTGGTCACTTCTTGATGGAGTTTCAGAATTATTAGATGGGAATCTCCCATTGTTAGTGCCTTCGGCCACCATTACGCTCGCGCAAGTAACTGCGTTTATTGAGTTTAGGAGTGGATTTTGGAAGTTTTTAGTGCCGCCATCGTTATTTTTTGAGGTTTTTACGCCATTATCGACTATTGAATAGCTTATAGGAAAAGTGTGCAATAGCCTCATTCAAAAAGTAGAGTAATAATTTTATTATTAATAAACAAAAACGGACTTCAAAGACGAATTTGCTTTCATTATCAGTCCAAAAGTTATGTAGTAGTGAATGGATGAACAATTCGCCAAATAAAACAAAAAACAAAAAAAAAATAAAAAAAAGACAAGTAGTGACATCCACCCCTCTTACTTTAACAACCCTTCAACTCCCTCCAGCCCCCATCAGACCCTTTTTTCTGCCGGGAGGAACGACTTGCATATCTAATTTCCATCCCTTGATGGCGCTCGGCAGCATTCTTGCGCCGTCGGGCATGCACCGCGCCGGTGATAAATCTTTAATGCACTGACATGACGAATAAATTAGCGGAGCACAACTCGGTTCAATCATGCATAGCGGTTTACCTCTGCCTCTCCTCCTTTCCTTCTTTCACTAACTCACACATACCTACAAACACATGCAAGTACACTATTCCACTAATACTATCCACCTCGATGCTGTTAAACAGTTTTCGTTTCGTATCCTCGCATACGTATACGACTTGAAACTTCTTCGTCTTTAATAAACAAACAACTATTCATCTATTTATCTCTTTATTTATTTATTTCTTTATTTTTTCATTTTTTGTTTTTCGTTTGTCTATTTCTTTCTCTTTAAAGACTCGTGAGTTGCTATGAATCAACCCTTATAAAAACCTTTAGGGCGACGATCGACTCTATTTGCCAAGCTGAATCGATAGAGGGGCCACAGAGGGGGTTTCGTCGACATCACTTTTTTGACTATGTAAAGAGTCATGAGTTGTTATGGATCAAACGGCCCCAGTTGCAAAAGATATGAAAATCCTTGAGGGCGATCGACCACATTTCCCAAGCTGAATCGATAGAGGGGTCACAAGGGGGGTTTCGTCGACATCGCCTTTTTGACCATGTAAAGAGTCATGAGTTGCTATGGATCAAACGGCCCCAGTTGCAAAAGATATGAAAACCCTTGAGGGCGATCGACCACATTTCCCAAGCTGAATCGATAGAGGGGTCACAAGGGGGGTTTCGTCGACATCGCCTTTTTGACTATGTAAAGAGTCATGAGTTGTTATGGATCAAACGGCCCCAGTTGCAAAAGATATGAAAATCCTTGAGGGCGATCGACCACATTTCCCAAGCTGAATCGATAGAGGGGTCACAAGGGGGGTTTCGTCGACATCGCCTTTTTGACTATGTAAAGAGTCATGAGTTGTTATGGATCAAACGGCCCCAGCTGCAAAAGATATGAAAACCCTTGAGGGCGATCGACCACATTTCCCAAGCTGAATCGATAGAGGGGTCACAAGGGGGGTTTCGTCGACATCGCCTTTTTGACCATGTAAAGAGTCATGAGTTGCTATGGATCAAACGGCCCCAGTTGCAAAAGATATGAAAACCCTTGAGGGCGATCGACCACATTTCCCAAGCTGAATCGATAGAGGGGTCACAAGGGGGGTTTCGTCGACATCGCCTTTTTGACCATGTAAAGAGTCATGAGTTGCTATGGATCAAACGGCCCCAGTTGCAAAAGATATGAAAACCCTTGAGGGCGATCGACCACATTTCCCAAGCTGAATCGATAGAGGGGTCACAAGGGGGGTTTCGTCGACATCGCCTTTTTGACCATGTAAAGAGTCATGAGTTGCTATGGATCAAACGGCCCCAGTTGCAAAAGATATGAAAACCCTTGAGGGCGATCGACCACATTTCCCAAGCTGAATCGATAGAGGGGTCACAAGGGGGGTTTCGTCGACATCGCCTTTTTGACCATGTAAAGAGTCATGAGTTGTTATGGATCAAACGGCCCCAGTTGCAAAAGATATGAAAATCCTTGAGGGCGATCGACCACATTTCCCAAGCTGAATCGATAGAGGGGTCACAAGGGGGGTTTCGTCGACATCGCCTTTTTGACCATGTAAAGAGTCATGAGTTGCTATGGATCAAACGGCCCCAGTTGCAAAAGATATGAAAACCCTTGAGGGCGATCGACCACATTTCCCAAGCTGAATCGATAGAGGGGTCACACGGAGGGTTTCGGCGACATCACCTTTATGACCATGTTAAACTTGCTTTTAATAGGAATGTTTCTCAAAAAAGGAATAAAAGTCAAATTCCCTTTTAAGAGTCAAAAGGTCGATTCTGCCGTGGAGCTTACACGGTTGTACACTCAATTCTCGAGTCGGGCTCCATTTCTGCGGTACGGTCGCGGTAGTCCGTTTCTTTAAACCCTTTTCTCAAAAAATTCTGTGACCCATCAAATTTCTTCGAAAATTGTCCTCTTATGAACCGTTTACAAAAAATCTCAAGAAAAGGCTAATCCCGAAATGCGAGTATGAAAGGGTTGATCTCATGGTGTGCTCATCCTCCATCAGTCGCTCTCGCTATTTCCGCGGACTCCAGCGTTGGGTAGGCAACCCGCATCACAAAAGTTATTCTCGAGAGCTTACCTGGTTGCATACCCAACTCTCAAGCCAAGCGTCACTCACTTTGCACTGCACGGTAGCCCGTTTTCTTTAACCTTCTGTGCCATCATTCGTTCGGTCGTTATTCGACAACAGAAAAATATCATTACTGGTATTAGAACTGGTATTACAACTGGTATTAGTGCAGTAATTAGTCGTATCGTTACAGGATTATTGTTGGCACTCGGCAACGAGACTCCTCCTCCCCCCCCCCCACTCTATCTCCCTCCTCTCTCTCTCTCTCCGCTCATTTGAACGCATTGGTTAGAAAAAGATAGGAAGGGTCATCACGTGACTTGGGCTCCTATATCTGCATCCTTTCCTAACTCGTGCGTTTAAATGGGTTTGTGTGAGATAGAGGGAGAGTAAAATTCTTGGATCGGTCGTTTGGAATGGGCCTAGGAACGCGGCGCCGGATAAGGAGTCGGGTTTTTATGGCGGTCATTAGTGCCGTTGTCCATAGCCGTAGCCAGGAAATTGTCTTTCTCTCTCTTAGCCCATTTAAACGCATGTGTTAGAAAAGGACAGAACCAGGGGCTGAAGTCACGTGACAGCCCCTATATCCATCCTTTTCTAACACATGCGTTTAAAGGGGCTCAGAGAGAGAAAGACAATATCCTGGTTACGGCTATGCCGTTGTCAGTTGGAGCGAACCAACCAGAGAACGAGGATAGTGGAAAATATCCAGGCGTCCAGGCATCCACGCATCCATGCATCTATGCATCGGGCATCGAGAGGGAAAATGGGTTTGATAGGTTAATGATTGAGTCTCCTCCGTAATTTAACTTCTGCGGTCTACGGCTCCACCAGCGTTGCCAGGTTTCGGGGTAATTTCATCTCCCACTCATACACTTAGTCCAGAGCTGCCGATGTGCGTAGATTTAATGGCATTTTCAAATTCACCAAAGATTCCACCGGTTGAGAAAAGATTACAGAGTTCAATTCAGTGTACGACTGTAAATGCACGAAAATACTGGCGTATTTAATCTTTTCTCAACCGGTATAGAGTCGTCGATAACTTTGAAAACTTGCGGATGTTTTATTTAATTGACAGCGTTTCCACCGATTGAGAGAAGATTACAGATCAGAGTGTTTTCGTGCATTACAGTCATACACTATAAATTGAACTAACAATAAGTAAACTTTTCTCAACCGGTGGAATCATTGGTGAATTTAAAAATGTCATTAAATCTACGCAAATCGGCAGCTCTGGCACTTGCAGGTCACAGGATGGCACTCATACGTCGCATTTTTCTTTCAATGTGCACACGGAAAAAAAAAAAAAAAAAAAAAAAAAAAAAAGTTATTTATATTTTCTAGATATTATAGTATTGCTGACAAAGCATCAGCAACTCCGGGTAAACAATTTACACTCATTTTTTTTTTTTTTTTTTTTTTTCTTTTTTCTTTTTTATACCACGGTAGAATTTTCATCCATCGTGGCCCGTAATCCACCGATTATTGTTTTTGATAAACCTCGCAAAACTCTTGATCAGGGACCCAATGATGATTACCAATAGATGGGATCTTTGGGGCCTGCTTTTAAGGCTGCACGGAGCTAGCTTTGAAAGAAATCTTAAAAAAACATAAATTTCACTCGAGCCTGGCTTGTTCGCCTCATTCTTTTAACCTTCAAAATTTTGAAAAAAAAAAGTTGTGACGAATCCATTTGAAATCAGTTTTAAACGTTAGTGCAAGCGTTTTAGAGCGCAGCCGTCAGGGCTCAGAAGTATAGATATAACTGTTTCTTCTGGAAGAATTTGCACGATAAAGAAACTGACACATAACAGAAATATGCGACATTTTCTCACCTGGATTGTTTTATTAGAATTCTGTGTCCAGATAGCCACTAGTAAACACTTGCCCTTTCGTTTCAAACCAATTGCCATTGGATTAAGGGGTGTCTCCACCTGCGAATTTAAAAGCGCTAATTGACCGCTTGAGCCAATGGGCTTCTTCGTTGACAAATACATCGGACTCGACCTATCGACTTCAAGGCAGCTCCAGGGGTGCAAAATGTTCCAAAACTTCGGAAGTTTCACGCGATCCATGTCTTATTTCCTCACAGGATTTTAAAAAATTTCCTCACAAAAATTTGAAAGTGATGACTTTTTTTCGGTCATTTTAACAATTCAACACTGTATGTTCGCAAAATGACCGATATTTTCCCATTTTTCACGCACTATTTTCCTGGGGAATCCTTATTGCCATTATTTAAAAAAAAAAAAAAAAAAAAAAAAAAAAAAAAAAAAAAAAAAGGGACAAATTTCCTCACTTTCACGCGATCCACGGATCGCTAGATCGGGCACACTTTGCACCCTTGGGCAGCTCATTGGCTCAATCAGTTTATTCGCGCTTTTAAATTCGCAGGTGGAGACAGCCCTTAAATTACAATTTTTGATTTTAGGTTTAAAAACATTCAGGCAAACAAACCAAACTCAGATCGTTCATGATGTCACACTTTGAGATAGGACTTAAAAAATGATGGATATCACTATAGCTCGTTAGCTCTTAATAATAGAGAATTTTTCGCTTTGAAATCTGGCAACACTGGCGGGGATTTGCTCTCCCATGCTCATGTCGCTGTCGTCTGGCCTCCGTGCGTTCGGATTCACTTTAGTATTCGGTATCTGATATCTGGATGTTCGTGTTCGCGTCCGCAAGCTTGTGTTGGTGTGGAATCGCTTGAAAGTGCATTTTGTGCGGATGAGTATAAACTGTACTATGCATCGTACCTCCGTAGGCGGTGGAAGAAGGGCGGGGAGATGGCGAAGAAGGGGAAATGGGCTTTGAAACCTGCGTGCTCAAAGCCGCGGGATTTGGTATCGCATTTCGTCGGTTTTCTGTATCGTCCTCCTCGCAGGAATTACCGCGTTTCCCCTCCCCCCCTCTCGCCGCTTTTCTCTATTCTCTGCGGTGTTGTTTTTCAGCGAAGTCGGAAAATTGGAAGAGAAAATTTGAAGAATTTCGGGGTTTTCACTTATTATTATTATTATTATTATTTTTTATTTTTATTTTTTTTTAATTTATTTTCAACAGGTGTAGCCTGCCATTGCTCAAATAACTGCGGTCTGTTCAGTATTTTTCCACCGGTCGCTCCTAGAGTTTTCTTTACAGATATACTAATGAGAATTGCGTCATGTCGTCATGTTTTTCCTAGAAAAAAGTCACCCCTTCAAAAAGAGAGTTAAAGCCTTCGTACACGCTCAAAGTAGAATCGTCAAATTGGCATCGGTGAGCTGAAATCCACCGCAAACTGTAGAATTGCCAACCTGACATTTCTAAAATTCAAACATAATCTTGACCAAAACACCTCCTAAATTGGTTTACTGGTTTTGGTGACAGTAGATTGGTAAACAAATGACACACCATCCATCGTCAAATAACTCTGCAGTTTCGTTTTTGGTTTTTTTAGTGGTTTATTGGCATTAATCCCTTATTGGGCCTACAGCCATCGTAGAGTTCATTTGCTCAACTCTGCGCAGTTTGACGAGCCGTCAAATTGCACAGATGTCTGACGAACGGAACATCAGCCAAACATGCAACGGTTGGCTCACCTGTCGTTTTGTGGTGGATCTCGGCTCATCGATGCCAATTTAACGATCCTAATTTGAGCGTGCACGAAGGCCTTTAGTAAAAGGCTTTCAGTTGGATATGAGGTTTCTTCAAGACTTTTGTCAATACCATCTAATTCCATACCTGGTCACAGGGGGTTTGAGGTTATGTAACTAGGTTGTCTACTTTTACATTGGCTCTTATGGGAGATAGTGGATTTTTGCAGTTTTCGACATTTTTCGGTCATTTGGAGGCCGAATTCAGTTAAATGACCCTCTAAGTAAAATACTCCCCTTGATGTCCTGAACATTTTTCAAAAAAAAAAAAAAAAAAAAAAAATTTAAAAATGTTATGGACATTAAGGGGAGTAATACACTAAGAGGGTCATTTGCGTCAATTCGGCCTCCAAATGACCGAAAGATGTCGAAAACTGCAAAAAATCCACTACCTCCCATAAGAGCCAATGTAAAAGTAGACAACCTAGCTACATAACCTCAAACCCCTGTGACCAGGTATGGAATAGATGGTACTGCTTTTGTCATTCTTTCCTCGTGCCAATGGGTCTGTTTGCAAACTTTTGCTACAGCGATTCGGAGGGTTGATCCCTATGTGAAATCGCATGAAAAACTCATTGTAAGCATCATAAAGTCTCAAAATCCACTCACAAACTAAAACGAACGAGTGTTTGACAATGAGGGAGTGGCCATCTAACGGGGCTGTTGCAAGGGTCTGGAATGTTGTGTTTTTTTTTTTATAAAGAAAATGAAAGTACTCGATGAGTTGAGAACAAAGATGCCTATGGTTTCTAATTAAGTCCCATCGTTCCGGAGATGAGATTTCAGTCCAAAATACATTGTTGTAAATGGGAATTCCAAGTATATAGTGACGTCACTACGCAGGAGTGACGCCTCACTACGCCTCTACGTGGAGTAGAGGAAGATGGGGGAGGGGGCAGTGGAAATTGCCTTTCTGAGTTACCTTTATAATGGGGAAGGGGGTGACACTCAACATTTTGCCCCCCCCCCCAAAAAGCCCCTAGCGACACCACTAAATAGACGTCAGCATCTATAAGTATCGAACTTTGAGCCCAGATTGGAAGTTGAAGTGAGGAAGTTGAGTTGACTGTGACGAGCGGAAGGCCCGATTCGAAGCAGAGACCCGCTTCGACACATTTTGCAGTCAATGAACTGAGAGAGTAGCTACACAGAGGGTATAGAGTGGGGCTCGAGTACACGGTTGCCAAACTGCTGAATATTTTCCGATTTTTATCTTTCGGCCCGACATAAGTTTTTAGAATTTTCTTGAAATCTGGCACCACTGCCTTGATTCGCGACCGCGCATCACCACGCCGCACAGTGATCCGAAGTATGTATGTTTCAGGAAATCATTTTGTGAACCAAAATCAAAATTATGAAGAATGACGACAATGGCGGCTCATACAACGCACAGCAGTGGATACTCTCCATTTAGAACTGTGTAAAACAATCGATATTCAGGAGTACATTGGGCCCCCATGAAATCGATATTTTTGCATAGATTCAAACGGCGAAAATCATGGTTGCCAAATGGAGCTGTTGCAAACTTTTGCTAAAGGCTTATTAATAGTTGATTATGGGGAAGTATCCAGTAAAAATAACGATTAGCGCACTAAAAAATCACGAAATCCACTCCTAAACTCACAAAATGCTTTTAAACGCGAGACCGTAATGGCGGCCGGGGCCGCGGTTTTCATCGGGGCTCCCTATCTTCAATCAGCGCCATCTACACGAGGTGTTCTCGCAACACCACACAAGAAGAAGAAGAAGCATACAATTGCCATAAGAAAACCGCGGCCTCGGCCGCCATTACGGTCTCGCATTTAAAAGCATTTTGTGAGTTTAGGAGTGGATTTCGTGATTTTTTAGTGTGCTAATCGTTATTTTTACAGGGTATTATCCCATATTCAACTATTAATAAGCCTGTAGCAAAAGTTTGCAACAGCTCCATCATAAGAACCGCCATTTGGACGAGGTTAGTATTCATTTAAGGTGTTTCTCATAGGCGGACCGTATCAGGGGCTAGGGGCGGGGGGGGGGGGGGGGGCTATAGCCACCCCACTTTTTTTTGGCGGAATGGCTAAAAATCGGGAAAAAGTCATCACTTGAGACTTGAGAAGCAAAAAAAAAAAAAAATCGACACTTTTTAGCCCCCCCCTTTTTTTGGTCACGGTCCGCCTATGGTGTTTCTTCAGTGTTTACTGCTGCTTTCTGCCGCTAGAGCGCAATCGTTCGATTAATTATAAATTAAAGACCGAAAGTTTTTCATACTTCAGAAACCTAAGCGTCAGTCACAATTAATAATCATAAGTGAAGAATGTATTTACAAAAAATCACGTCAATAACTTCAAAATTAAGGCTGAAAGTATCAAAAAACGGAATATCGCAAATCAATTCTATATTTCATTTTTTTTTTGGTACTTTCAGCCTCATTTTTGAAGTTATTGACGAGATTTTCTGCAGAGACGTTCTTCAGATGATTTTCTAGTATCTGACTTTTCGTTTTTCTATGAAATATAAATTGCTTTCGGCCTGTAATTTACCAATAATCGAACGGTAGCGAGCTGGTGGCAGAAATTGGCACCAAACGCTGAAGATTCACCTGATCCATTTTTCAAGGTTTTTTAAAAATATAAGTCAACACTTCAACCGTCCCTGAAGCAAAAAACAAAACTTTTCTTCTCCGGAAAAACCATTTGTTTCATTCCCAAAGTGCGCCGGAGCACGGTGCAACACTCACACACAAAAACACATTCTCACACGTAAGTGCATGGGCTGACAATGAGTTGGCGCTCGACTCGGAGTTGCTTGCAACGGAAAATGAGCGGAAAACAATGTGCATAATGTGTGGGACCTACATGATGTAAGTATAGGCAAGAACGCCGCAAAGTGATCAAAACATGGATTTTCCGGATATGAAAAGTTATCGTTTTTTTGCTCTAAACATTCCTGGGGAAACACTTCTTTGTCAATATTTTCTTGCAAAAACCATGTTAATGGACTCAACCCTTTCAGACATGAAATTTTGTATGTTTAGAAGAACACGGTCGATCTTAGCGATGTTTCATCAAAATTGAAGCGCATACTGTGTTTTTATGTTTTCCATCAGACAAAATGTTATTTCAATGTCCATTGGAATGGAATCCAGGTCTGAAAGGGTTAATTTGAGCTGTTAAATGAATGACATTTTTACTCATTTTCAAAGTTATATCTTGCTATTCGTTGTTCATAATCTTGCACTTTATTCGTAAATTATGTCCGGGAAATACCACTTTCAATCCAGTGGCGTAGCTTGCAATTTGGCAACATTGTATTTTCCAAAATACCACTAGATTTATCAACTTACTGGCTTCTGAAGGGGCTTAGGTAAATTTCGATAAAATAACGTAATAAGACAAAAAGCAACATGGTTTAATTTTTTTTTTTTTTTTTTTTTTTTTCCATGAAATTAGCGGCATGCTATTTGCCTGTAGGCATTTTACAAGCAGCTTGTAAAATGCCTGAGCATGCAAATCGCCTGCGACACATATATACAAGGACTGATTGTGAGTGCAAACGAAAGTGTGAAAAAGCAAAAACTAACCTCAAAAAAACAGCAATTGAAGAGATCTGGCTTAATAGAGCCAAGAATACTAAAGTCACTCAACCAGAGACTAACAAAACGTGTGGTTCAAGTTATCATTTTTAAAAAACAATTCATTCAGCAACGATTATAATTCCGTCAAAACAAACTTGCGTTCCAATTCTTAGCGAGTTGGCAAATCCGAAATCCGAATCCGATGCAAAAGACACAGCCACAAGCGGACTTGAGTCAGCGAAATCTCCCACTCGCCCACAATTACTCCGCAGAATTCAAAAGTGCTGAGCTCAACAAAAACGTTCGAAGCACGAAACCTCTGTACAGATTCCGTGCTAATTTTCATTTTAGAGCACGCCGCCATTTCAAGACATCTTCAGCGCGCTCAGCTTTGAGAAGATCCCGTTTGAAATTAAACGCATTGTTTTTCTAGAGGCAGTCACCTGCGTAACCAACTTAGAGGATTTTCAGATTAAGGTCAAGATTTAAAGCCCCCCCCCCCTTCCCAATTCCCCTTCCCCTTCAATCAGATGCATTATAGTCGTTGAAGTCGGCGGAAGTCACGTCGCATCGCTGACTCACGTCACATGACACCAAAACACAAAGGAAAAGATAGGGGGATTCACACCTTCATCATAACCTAAAAATCCTCCACATCGGTATTTAGCGGACGCAGACCTCCGCTTTGCGACATGAATGCTCGCCAGAAGTACCAAACATCAGGGTCATTTTTAACCAAAGTTCACAGTTTTAAAAAGTTTCGCTTTCACTTTTTAAAACCAAGGAAATAGAAATCGACGTACACCGATTCTAACAGCGAGCCATCGTGGGCCATAAATTGGTGCTCGAGGTTATTCATGCATGCTGACTCGCTCGTTTAACCGTCATCTTGGACTTTCCTTGAAACGTCTTTGGTAAGTATACGTGTGGATTTTGAGACTTTTTGATGCTTTCAAGTGAATTTTTCGGGAAGTTACAAATGGTAAACGAGTAAACGACCCTCCATAAAGCTGTATAGTGAAAGTTTACACACGGAAAAAGAAACTGGTAGAATTCATTATCTGCATAGCTGATTTTAGCGTCTGATATAAAGTGTAGTTAGTTTTACCATCATAAATGGTAAATCAAACGTACCTTGTGGTGTAATCCCTAGTAAAAATGTTCCGTGTACTTTGTTCCAATTTTCCATGTCGACATGGAAATCATTGTGATTTCCGTGTAAATTCACACGGAAATCAACTTAATTTACATGGAAAACTGGAACAGAGTTCATGGAACATTTTTACCAGGGATACCAACATATTATCTTAATTTACCACAAGGTACGTTGCATTTAACATACTTTATAGCAGACGCCTAAATCAGCTATGTGGATAGTAAATTCTACCAGTCTTTTTTTTTTTTTTTTTCCGAGTAAGAGACAGAGGCCCATTGCGATCGCTTGTTGATACACAAAAGAAAAAGAATAAACATGGACATCCCAGATAACAATATAATGGACGACTGCAAAACCACGAACCACCACTCTAGCTCTAGATACAACCATACACGTTTAGTTCATTGAACGGGAACTACGGATGCGAGCGGAAAATCGATAGAATCCACCGTTTCCACGGTACGGAATTTCACCGCACCAAAAAAACAAACAAAAAACAAAAGGGGGAAGCGAATTCGAAAGGCGGGAAATGACGGCGAAGCAGAGGAGAAGCGATTAAAAGGATGAGCTTTTGTTGGTGAATGGATCCCGAGGCTACGGGATAAGGAGAGATAAGAGGGGGAGACGACGGAGAGCTAATAGAGACCTGTGAGGGGGGATTTCTGGAGGGGGGGGTTGCTCCGAAAGGAAGGGGTTAAAAAACATTTGTTGAAGGGTGAGATCGACTCGAGTGTTCCGACTGAGAGACGGGAGGGAGAGAAAGATTGGGGGAAGAGAGAGAGCGTGATAGAGAGGGAGAGAGCGCGAGAGAGAGAGAGAGAGAGAGAGGGAGGGGGGATGAGAAAATTAATAGCGGTGAGGTGGTGGTTGGGGGAGGGGGATTTAGAATGGAGATAAAGGAGAGGTAATTAACGTGGCGTGGAGTGAGTTTAATTGGGATTGTCATAGCTCAGCCGAACGA
Source organism: Trialeurodes vaporariorum (assembly GCA_011764245.1). Taxonomy (NCBI): domain Eukaryota; kingdom Metazoa; phylum Arthropoda; class Insecta; order Hemiptera; family Aleyrodidae; genus Trialeurodes; species Trialeurodes vaporariorum. The sequence goes on from VMOF01000369.1 coordinate 60,097,204, forward strand.
CTAAATGACTCAAAAAGTGCACCGAGCTAGCAGCGACCGCGCGTCTTGCGAGCTGTGTCTTCTACCAAGAGAACTGCTTTCCATAGATTCCAAGCACAAGGATTAGCCACACAAATCGTTCAGAGAATTGTCAAAACAAGGGGACCGAGAAAGCGAAAAACAACAAACAAATCTGGCGCACGCCCGGCCAGGAAGGCGGGACGGGCTTTAGTTTTCAGCAAGTTTAATTTCAGCTCTTTCATAGTCGTGAATTACAGTAATTCAATGAAAACTTTTCTCTCGCCTTTTCGTCTTCTTTGAATTCGATGCATAATTGAAGAGAGAACGAAAAAAAAAAAAAAAGTTCGAACGAAATGGAAAAAAAAGCTGGTGCATGCTGTCAGCAGGGATTCGGAAGTCGGATTCATAGTTGAAAGCGAATTTTGGGTCTCTCTCGACAGGAAACCATGAAAAGCAACATTGGCACCTCTTACACACAAAAAGTAGGAAAAAAACACTTTGATATCGCGGACAAAACCTTTGATAGAAAAATGGCCCAGCACAAGACTTTTGAACCAAGTCTTTGCGGTTCACCCAGCAAAATCTCTTCAGTTAGGCGTGCAAAACTTTTGGTTGGCTCTACTAACTGAAGTCCTTTACTGAGCCATTTTTCTACCAAAGCGCTTTTTCTGCGTATCTATCATTCAAAACTGAATCAAAGGTATTCAAACAAAAGGCAGGGTAGGGTACAAAAAAACGGATGACATCTCCTCTCCCCCCTTCTTATGGGTTTGATTCCAGAAAACTTTCGCCATCGAGGTCCCTGATAACCCTCCTGTCCATTGTTCACTCACAATCTGGGCAAATTTTGGGAAAAATACATTTCGTACCCAGTGGCGGATCCAGAAAATTTTTCTGGGGGGGGCACGATTTTCTCATATTCAACAATATGCTATCATATTTTTATTTTCTCCATAAGATTCTGTGTTTTTCAGATGTACTAGCGGGGACAAATATATCTGGCCAGGGTATGCAATACGCAATGCAAAGTATACCATTCAAAGCATGTATTCCGTGCGTTGCATATTGCATACTCTGGCTAGACATCTTTGTCTTCGCTAGTACATTGAAATGTACACTAGGTAAGAAAGTTAAGCTGACAACCTTGAAGATTTTTTTTTTTTTTTGCTTCTTGCCCGTAATTCAAAAGCTTGGGGTCTGGGGAAGGCCTTCAAAAAACGCCCCTGATTCATTGAACCAAAAAAAAAAAAAAAAATATTCTCAAAATGTTTTAAAGGAGAATACATATAGATACATCGCATTTCAGGAGCCGCCGCTGATCGAAGAAAGGCAAGATATGGGCAACCTATGAGGTTCCGCGTATGGGCACGGGCTAAACTTGGCAATGCGAGCGAACAGTTTATTGAACGTGACAACCGAAGGAAAACAATCTGTCCGAGCAATGGATAAAATACATCTGTTCGAATTGGTGACTGGTAAGTAAGTCCGACTGGTATAACACGAATGCATCACGAATGCTATAGCAACCAGCGAGTCGCTGCCAAAAGCTTAACATTTAACGACTAGCCGATCTGTCACGTGCCGCGAGCCGCGGTGGACGACTACACGCCACACAGTAAAGCCGACATTGTCTTTTAATGAATACAATAGTTTATCGTGATTCGTGGTAACTAATACGTTCATGAACTCAACAGCCTTGAAAGATTTGAGTGCCTCGAAGGAAAAACCAATACCATCTAAACACACCGGAACCCGAGGGCTTGAGGTTATGTGATTAGGTTGCCAACTTTTATACAGGCTCTTACGGGAGAAAGAGGAATTAGTGCAGTTTAGTCTAGTTTTTACTAATTTTTCGGCTGTAATAACCAGATCCTCTATATTGCTATAGAACGTTGGATTCTACGCGATTTTAGCAAGAGCTGAGTAGATGGGGGTCACGGGAGAGTGAGAGAGATAGTATAGAACGCTCACTCAATGGGATTTTTAAACGATTGACGTCATCATTAAAACCATGTATGACAATCGCCTTTTTTTTGCCTCCATGCTTCGCTGCCAGGTAGCGATGCGGTGTCTTAGGAAGCAGCACGTGCTAAACCGACACCCAATCAGAACTCGAAGACCTGACGGGTTTTCGTCACTACGCAGTTTTCCCTTCGAAGAATTCTAGAAAAGGGTTTCGGATTGGAATGGATGTTCTCGTTCTCTCAAATTCGCAGATGCTTCGGACTTTAAAAAGTACATTCCCAGTTTTGATGTGAGGTTCCCACATGAGGAAATTGAGCAAAAAACCAGAAAAGAGTGGGGGGGACTCTGGGGGGAGGCCTGAGTCCATATCAAGAAACAAAACAAGGCTTTGGCAATATTTTGAAAATTTGTGTCATCTTTTCAAAATCGTGCCCACCTTGCTTTGATCAATCTTGCTATTTTTTTTTTTTTTTTTTTTTTTTTTTTTTTTTTTTTTTTTTTTTTTTTTTTTTTAAATAACAAGTTACATATTTAAGGGCTGATGTTTTAAAAAATGTTAAAGTCTGAAAGTTCACTCACAAATTCAATAAAAGTGCGTCTAACAAAATTCAAAGCTAGCGGTCGAAAGAGTGGGTCAGCAACTTTCTCTGCTGAGAAAAGTAATTAATCATATCGGGAAAGCTGATTCAACCGCCATTTTTGGATTTAGTGAAACGTGTTTTATTGAGTTTGGTGAGGGGATTTTGAGACTTTTTGATGCTTTCAATGTGCTTTTCACCCGTTTAAATACACCTGACCAGACTCTTTCCTATATAGCTGTGGCAAAAAACCCATTATTATTTTTCCAGTATGGTTCCAATATGGAAAAAGGTCAGTAAAGCGGACGCACTATTAGTATTGAGATTCGACATTGTCAAAAAAACAATCGAGCTATCACTAATTTGAAAGTGAGTTTTTCGAAATTCCGAGAGCGAAGGTCTAAAAAAGCATCAATAAGACATCATCGGTGAGCTGTTGGTTATTGCAGCTACTCAAAAGTCTTGGCAAAGTACTCACTCACCGATACGTCTTGATGCGTTATCGGGCGTTCAACGCTATTTAAGTCCCGACGCTCAAAATGAGTCAGCAGTCTTTGCAATCGAATCCAGTTAAATTGAAAAAAAAAAAAAAACAAAAACAAAACAAAACAAAAAAAAAACTTTCTTTTTCCTGTCACCGCACTATGGTCTGAGATCGAAAAGAAAAAAAAAGAAAAAAAAGGCCAAAATTCAGAAATTAAATTTCTATTCAATTTATCAATTATTAACTTTCAAAACCAATTTTAATCATAGATAATTTTAATCATAGATAAGGATAGTTTTAAATTAAGTTTAAAAAATCGGAAACGCTAATTTTTGATGACTTTTTTCCACTGATTTTTCGCCACTTTTTTTTTCAATCTCAGACCACAGAGCACAGCTTGCTGACAGTGCGCAGTGTCTTGTGAACTGCCTGAGTCATCAGAGGACTGCAATGAGACACAGAATTACTGTGGGAACACATACGTATAACGTAACAACCACGCCCTTTTTGAACGACGCATGAGGGTAGAAGTCACGTGAAAAAAGGTGCTATTTACAATGTAAAACGCTAATTCCGGTTAGTTTCTAAGCTCCCAACTTGTGACGGCACATCAGTTTGCTAGCATTTGAAAACAACTTATCCTACAAATACATGCAAAATTCAAACAAAAAGGAACTTTTCCTAAAACTGGCCGCCATTCTTTTCCAAATATATACTATACATCAATTTTTGATTCAGGAAGTTCAAGGTTCGTTACTTTTGTTGACAAAACGCATTAAGGTTTAATCAAAGCTGAAAGCTATAGAAAATAAAAAATGTTGGACGTTTCGAGGCAAAATTGCACCTCTCATCAGCCTTGCTTGGCTATCGATGAGCTAAATTCACCTCCATAACGTCCCCATGTCTTATTTACAATTTGTTTTAAGCTTTGATCCCGTCTAAATGGGTTCCTTGTTTTTTTACTTAAGCTACTAATTAGTAATTTGTATTTTATTATTGTAAGTTTTGGTGCCGCATCTAATGACCAAATTACGGGGTGGAACAGTCGCTTCGGCAGCTCCAATATTCTTAAAATCTACCTAATTTAATGATTGTGGGAAAACTTAACCCGTGTTCAATAATTTGTGTTGACATTTTGAAGGGTGGAAGGGGGGGATACTGAACTCATATTCTCACTCCGCTGATCTTTTTAAATTTTTGAAAAATAAAAAAAAAGGGCGGATCATTGACTTAAGATTAGAATGGGTATTTGAACTGTCGAAGTTATTGGAAGTTAATGGGTCTTATAAAACCCATGGTGACCAAACAGGTTATTGGAGTCTCTCTTACAATGACAGCCAGCTAAAGGAAAAAATACGGCGTAAATTAAATTTTCGAAAAGAGATTGAAGGGTTGTCTTACCTTGGGATCAACAGGCGCAGTCTTAATTTTTTTGATAAGAGGTGGGGAGGGCGACGAAGGGGGGACGTTGGACGGTGCTATTGAATCTTCGAGCGGGGTCATAGCTGAGGAGACCGTCGTCGAATTCATCATATTTCCCGTCGCAGGAATTGCCGCCGGAGGCATCGCCCCAGGTGTCACCGCACTCGCTGCCGATTTGGGAGCCTCCGATTTCGAGGTCGGAGACGCCGGCGGCAGAAGAGGAGCCGCCGCCATCGCCGCCGATGGGGGCGGAGGAGGAGGTCCGGGGGCGTTGGGACTAACCGGTATCCCGGACCCGCCGCTCACAGCCACTGGAAAAACTACTCGTTGGACGGGTGTCCGCACTAAACCACCATTGACATCCACCGTATTATTTTGAACAGGTGTCGATAAAGGCGTTTGCTGCTGTTGCAGCAGCTGCGTTTGATTCGACATGGTAGTCGTCGCCGTCACCGCCAGAGGCGCTGGTGGGACGCCGCCGCCACTAATACTACCGCCACTCGTCGACACGGGCGTCGAATTAATTGCGGGCGTTGACGCCGCCATTGAAGACTTGACGACCGCACTACTATTACTATTACCACTAGTGTTACTACTACTATTTTTATCGGCGTGCTTTTTATCACTCCGACTTCGATGACTACTCGAGCCTCGTTTACCACCCGCACTACCAGCGCAACCGCTATTGGCGACGCTATTAGTCGTTACACTATTACTATTAACACTACTATTGTCGCGACCGCCACTGGGAGCGGAGGAAGAACCGTTGCCGCCGGTCCCGCATCCGCCATCTGTGACTCCACCGCCTCCTCCACCTCCACCACCTCCTCCAGGTCCGCATCCTCCGCCAGGTCCTCCTCCGGAACTCTGGACCGGAGTGGTTTGGATCGAATTCACGGATCCTCCGGTTCCGGTCCCGTTGCCGTTGCCCGGTGCGTTTCCGTTACCGTTGACGTTTAGCTCGCCCGGTTTCACTATCTCGTGTTTGGCCTCGGACGTTTTCGTGCCCGGTTTAGTTCTCTTGATTTTCATCTTGAGGCCTTTGTCTACCGTCGCCGAGTGCTCTACGGCAAGCTTACCCGTTTTCCCGGCGGCCGCCATAGCAGCTGCTCCACCAGCTGGAGTCGTTGTCGGCGCCACCCCGACTATTCCAGCTGCTGTTCCGGATGCTCCACTAAGAATTGTGGAGCTGCCAGTGCCGCTGTTTATTAACCCACTAACCCCACTTCCGCTTCCGCTTTTCTCGTTAGTTTTCTCTATATCCGCATCCAAGTCTATGATCAGGTCGCCGATTCCGACGTCCCATTCATTGTCATCGTACTCAAAGTTGGTCGTCGTTGTCGTCGTCGTCGTCGTGTTGGACGCTGATGTCGCCTTCGTCGACGAATTCGTCGCTGTCGTCGTTGTCACGCTCGTGCTCGCGTTCGCGTTCGTGCTCGCGCTCGTACTACTCGTAGATCCTACTCCTGCAGCTAGTTCCGTGGCCGCTTTGCTCGCCGCCGTGCTTTGGCCGTGGGTGGCGCCGTCTAGCGGGTGCGGGCCGTCTCTCATTGGGGCAGCCATGGGCGCCGCGGCCGGCTCCTGGTGTTGCTCGCTGTGGGGTGCCGCGGCCCGCCAGACTCACGCGGCAACACCATCTTACTTCCTGAAACAGAGCGGAAACAGAAAGAAAACGAACCACATTAGAGGGATCCATCGAGTCTCGAGAAAAGAAAGATCAAATGAGCCGCAGTGGCAATAACATTATAGTAATACTTTTATACAAATAAATCATTTCAGTCATCCCAATTTCACTACATAGTGGTATTCAGAGTTGGAAAATTGGCAATGATAATCCATCACACGAATAATCGTAATCGTCGTTTTTTCCAAGGCTGATTTTACGGTAATCAGGGCTGATTTTAATTCCACACTGAAAAAATAAAAATGCCGATTCAGCATTTAATGTAGAAAAAGTGTCCGACGTGTACTAAATGCTAATTTTACATTATGAAAATGTTGAATCAGTATTTTCAAACGTGGAATCCGCTTTTTCAAATGTTGAATCAGCATTTTCATAATGTTAAATCAACATTTAGTACATGTCGGACACTTTTTCTTCGTTTCTTCTTTCACTTCGTATCTGATTCGATGTAAAAGGTTCTGAGTGAAGTCAAACGGCACTTTCCAAGTCGTGGAGGTTTCGACTTTCAAGGAAAATTCGAGGAAAGTGTCAAAATTCAGCCTTGCGTACGCTACACAAAAGCGTTTCGTGCTCTGGCAACTCGCTGTTCCCAGTCCCAGAATCGGCAAAGCTAGTCCGCAACTAAACATTTCAACGGAACAGGAACGGAATGGAATGGATGGAGCGCGGTCGCTTTGTGTGCGGAGTAATTTAATTGGCCCGCGCTTGAAAACGCTCGCGTTCATTGCTCGGGTAACTGGGCGACTCAGGCACGACACACTGTGGTCAGAAATCTTCAAAAAGTGGACAATAAAATCAGAAAGTTGATTTCACATCGTTTACACACTTAAAAGGACCAAATTTCATCACAGAGAAAACTTGTGACAGGTAATTAAGGTGATTCTATGACAAACTCCCGGAGATTTTAATCCGATAGATGGCGTTCCTTGTCGCTGGCTCCGAAAATACCCGTTTTTTGACGGTTTTCGGCTGTTTTCTCTGAACAGACGAATAATATACGAGAAATCGGATAAACAGCACCTGCGTAATTTTTTGCTTGATTTTTTGAGCCATAAACGGACCAAATTGGTTCAGAAATAAAGAAGTTACTATGCAAAGAAAAAATCAAGTGTAATTTGGAGTAGTATGAGTAAAGATTACAGGTGAAACCGAAACTTGTAATCTTTGCTGATACAACTCCAAATTACACTTGATTTATTCTTTGCATAGTTACGTCTTTATTTCTGAACCAATTTGGCCTGTATTTGGCTTAAAAAATCAAGCAAAAAATTACGCAGGTGCTGATTATCCAATTTCTCGTCTATTATTCGTCTGTTCAGAGAAAACAGCCGAAAACCGTCAAAAAACGGCTATCTTCGGAGCCAGCGACAAGTAACACCATCTATCGGATTAAAATCTCCAGGAGTTTGCCAAAGAATCACCATAAAACCTAGAATTTCCACTGGAAAGCTTTAAATTACGCTTACAAGATCAAAAACGATGATTATTGATGACTTTTTTCCACTGATTTTTTGCCAATTTTTTTTTCGATCTAAGATCAAAGTGCGGCGAGGCGACCCAACCTGATGACGAGCAATCGAGCTGCAACGCTGAGGCATGACGTTCGTGAAGCATTTTAACGAGGGAGGAGGGAGGAGGGAGAGATGGTGGAGGAAGGAGGGAGGGAGAGGGGAGGGGGGAGTGTAATTGAATCCCTCACTGCCCCCGCCAGGCAGCTTAGATCACTCGTGGCGTACATGCATTTGCTACTCGATGAGAAAATGTCGTTGCAATATAGACGAAGGGACGGAATTGGAGCGAACACCATCGGAGTAGCCATAGTAGTTGGGTCATTTAAACATGTGCAAAAGTATCGATTTCTTCAGGGTTCAGTGAACCTTCAGAGGATCGATTATTTACCTAGGCTAAAATGAAAAGAATCGCCACATTCCTCGAGCCGCCCCTGCATCAGAGAAGGAATGTGTGAGCGAGCATGAATTCGTATTGCGCAAGCGCACTAAAACAGAAAAAACCACTTTGGTAGCGCTGACAAAACCTTTGCTTCACCCATGCAAACGGAAAAAAAAGACTGGTAGACTTTACTATCTGCATACCTGATTTTGGAGTCAACTATCAAGTATGAAATGTAACAGCAACTTACCTTGAGGTGAAATGTACTAGCAGGTTATTTTAATTTACCACAAGGTACGTTGCATTTACCATACTTGATAGCAGACTCCATAATCAGCTATGCAGATGTTAAATTTTACCAGTCTTTTTTTCCGACCAGCAGAATCTCTTTAGTGAGGCGTACAAAACTTTTGGTTGGCTCAACTGAAGTCTTCTGCTGGGCCATTTTTCTACCAAAGGTTTTGCCAGCGCTACCGAAGTGGTTTTTTCAGTTTTTTCTTCTGTGAAGTAGCAACGTGTGCAACCCGGCAACGTTGCATTCTGTTCCAGTTAAATCCATGACAAATATTGAACTATCAAGGGATCGGAGTTTTGGAATGTGAACTCGAGAAATTTGGCAGCACTGCAAAACGATTCGGAGTGGAAAGTCGTAAAAGCATCAGCCTGTAATCGTGTTCCACTCCGATAAGACCACTCGGCAATAATGCTTCGCTTCCAGCCAACGAGACCTGAGTGCCAGAGACACTTCGAAATGCTCGCCTCTTTCAAAATACCTTCCCCTCTTTTACTGAATACAATTTCCTAGCACCCCCGACACCCCCCCCCCCTCCCCACCAAAAAAAATAAAAAACGTATCGTGAATGTTCAGGGTTTGAGTTCCTTAACAACCTCTGCAAGCGGACCAACGGGCAAACGCACGACTACGAGTGTTAAGGGAAAACTCCCCTTTGCACCAACACAATCCACAATCCACATACCCTCCAGCCACCATCCAGTAGAGTCTGCCGAAAGGCTAACAACGAATTATTAAACGACACTGAAACTTTCGGAGTTGCCATTTTCAGTGAATTCAACAACCAAATTTAACGGTGATTCCATCAATGTATACTAGCGGAGACAAATATTCCCAGCCAGAGTATGCAATAAGCAATACACAGCATCCCATTTAACACGTGTATTAGGTGTGTTGCGTGTTGCATATTCTGGCCAGGTATCTTTGTCCCCGCTAGTTCAGTCAATCGCCTTAGATTTTAGCATAGGTAGGCAACCTGCAGTGTTTGATTTTAGCATAGGTAGGCAACCTGCGGTGTTTAATACAATAAATTGAAGCATTGCTGATGGCCTACCTAGCAAACAATTCAGGAGTCGTCTGACATTATTTCATCCGTCGACTGTAAGTACTTACAAGAAGATCACAGTATTTTTACGCAATGCTGTTTTAGTAGTACGATAAATCGTATCGATGGCTGTCCGAGGACCACTGGTTCCAAAAAAAACTCCGATTCAAAGTATTTTCCCCGAAAGCGCGCAATTTTTAATGGAACTTTGGGCTACGAAATCAAACAATTTTATTATAATGCGGCTTTTTTGTCATTAAGAATTCTACATCCTCGAAAATGCTTAATTATACCTGGTTCCACGGCAAAAACTGCCGTTATCAAGAAGATATTACAGATTAAACGACGCATTTGGGGATTGGAATTATAAAAAAAAAAAAAAAAAAAAAAAAAAAAAAAAAAAAAAAAAAATGTTGTTATTGCGAAATGGGTAGGAATTTGGCAGTAGAATTCGGTTGATTCAACCTCCAAATTCATCGTTCAATTTGTATTATCTTGCTGATTTCGGCAGTTTTAGTGTTTAGACCAGGAATAATTAAGCATTTTTGAGGACGTAGAATGTATATAATCACCAAAAGGTCGCATTAATTAATTGCTTAATTTAATAGCCTAGATATCCGTTCAAAAATCCGCTCATAAGGAAAATACTTTGAATCTAGGTTTGTTTGGAGCCATAGGTCTTCGGACGGTAATCGATACGATATATATCGATCTACTAAAACACAAAACAGCTCTTTTGGTACAGTGATATTTCGTATCGATTGTCGTTCGGGGACCTCTGGTTGTCTGGTTCCAAACAAACTTCGTCTCAATGTAATTGCCTCACAAGAACTTTTTAAACGAAAATTTCGGTTGTAGATCGAGAAATGATTGCGACCTTTTAGCGGCTGCGGTCCTTCAACCGTGGATTCAACGCAAACGCCCCCCCCCCCCAGAGTTTTCCTGTTGTTAGTTTGTTTCTTAATAAAGTGTCGGGTCGGGTCGGTATACAAATGTTTTCAGCTTCCTTTTTAACCTAGGGTTTTTTCCCACCGATAATTTTCTAATCTTAAAAAAAAAAAAAAAAAAAAAAAAAAAAAAAAAAAAAAAAAAACGCAAAATGGCAATCCTGCGCTGGAAAAGCGCGGAGTAGCCTATATTGCCGAGCGCAATATTCTGAAAATGTTCTACTTCACTGTCGAGCGTTCTTCGAAAAAGGATTGACTCGTCTCTGGAGGCAAGTTTTGATGATGATTAAAAGGCTAAACCGCACGCTTGACTGAGAGCTTCAGCTGATGATTCGGGGATTGATAATTAAAAAAAAAAAAAAAAAAAAAAAAAAAAAAAAAAAAAAAAAAAAAAAAAAAAAGCTGGATGAAAATTTCCAGGAGTTTACGACCAAAATGTAGCGTCAAAAGAGGCCGTTGCTGGCGTTGCTCACCTCTCAACTTTTTCATTCTGAATTTTCCATCGTACCCTTGAATTCCGAATGTTCGATGCTTTCAGGCAATGTTGTTATTGTTGCCAGCTATATGTTTTCACCTCAATCTGAAGGGGTTTCTCCACCTGCGAATTTAAAAGCGCGAATAAACTGATTGAGCCAATGAGCTGCCTTGAAGTCGATAGGTCGAGTCCGATGTATCAACAACAAAGAATCCCATTGGCTCATGCAGTCAATTCGCGCTTTTAAATTCGCAGGTGGAGAGACCCCTTAAAAGTCGACTAAAGCACAGCGCGGCCGATATACTATACGGCCTGAGATCGAAAAAGAGTGGCCAAAGATCAGTGAAAAAAATCATCAAAAATTTTCGTTTTCGACCTTTCGAACTTACTTTTAAACTTTCCAGTGACGTTTACAGTTTTAAATTACTTGTTGAAAGTGATCTCTATAGTTAAAATTGGTCTTGTAAGTTTATAAATGATGAATTCATGAGAAATTAAGTTTTTGATTTTAGGCCATATTTTGACAATCTCAGGCCACAGTGCGATAATTATTATTATTATTATTATTTTTTTTTTTAAACCGATCATTCGAGATTGTCAGTGATTAAAATTGGTCTTGAAAGTTTATAAATGATGAATTCATGAGAAATTAAGTTTTTGATTTTAGGCCACATTTCGACAATCTCAGGCCATATTGCGAAAAGCCCCCCCCCCCCCGTTAAACCGATAATCTGAGATTGTCAATACATCGATCATAGTGATCACGATCGAGATCTGTCATATCGGGCTGTTGCAGTCGTTAGTAGCCATCGTTATGTCCTCCGTTAATTAACAGCTATCTATGAGTGTCCTTCAGCTGCTAACAGGAAACTTAACAACAGTTACCAAAGCGACAGCCAAGTCACCGAGTCTTATAGTAAGTCTGTCAATAGCGTCACTCCACACTCCGCAGTCTACAATCCGCAGCCAGTCTTAACGATTAGTTAGCGAAGAAGAAAATAATCGACCCGCAGCAGTGTTGCCAGATCGAGGGTAAAAAGCCGTATCGTCCCCATTTAAATCAATGTAAAGCGTACGGCTTTTTCACCCCAATCTGGCAACACTGACCCGCAGGAACATTCTCCATGGGCCGAGCTATCAATGTTGAATAAAAAAAAAAAAAAAAAAAAAAAAAAAAAGACTTCGCATGCTAAGGAGGCCCCGAGGCGGGGGCGCAAGGAGTGGGGGGGGGGGGGGGGGGTGAGTCCCCTGGGACCTGACACCGCACCACTGCACTTGTCCAGCACTACATCACAGCAACGATTGGAAGGCAGTGTGGAGAGAGAGAGGGAGATAGAGAGAGGGAGAGTGAGAGGGAGAGAGGGATAGTGAGGGAGAGAGAGAGGGGGGGAATCAATACGCCACACGTGTGAAAGTTAGTGGTGATAGTATAGTGAATATTGTCAGAACAGATCAGTAATCGGTTCACAAATTCAATTACCTTGCTAGCCTTGCTCCGCTCAAAGTTCGCTGGGTTCCATTCCACAGTGCACAGCGCACCTACGTCGCACACAGGGCTGAAATCACTCATTCGGAGGAAAAAATTCACCAAGTTTCAAATCACCCTTGATTAAGAGTGTGCAATGAGTTCTTGAAGCTTTCGATCATTGATGCTTTCGGGAATTTAAGTATAACCGATATCCCGGCTTTATTTTTGAGAGTTATAGCTAGAAACTTTCAGGGTATCTTCCTGAAATATGTTGGCAGGTGCTAACGTTTCTCAAATTCGCAATAAGCGTAAATTCGTCAATGAAGCTCTTGCAAACTTTGACCACAAAGGGACTGATAAGTTGATTTTTGCATAAAAACCTGTAAAAATGACGATAAGTTCACTAAGAGATCACGAAATTCACTCTTAGGATCGGGCTTAACGGCGGAGAGACGCAGGTATCATGGGAGACTCCTATCTAATTTGAGACATATCTGTGTGTTTTCGTAGAGAAAATGACAAACAATAGACAGGAATCTTCCATGATAACTGCGTTTAACCGCCATTACGATCTTGCCGTTATAGCAGTTTTGTGAGTTTATTATTGAATTTCAGACTTCTTCAGAGTAATCTTCGTGATTTTCGCTGGTTTTTACATCAGATTGGACTATCCATTTGATGCTTAAAGCAAAAGTTTGCAAGATCCCCATTATTCGAAAACTGTTCGACTTTGAGAGTAGCACGACTGTCGACTAGTGCCCACGATTCGAGCTAATCGACCCTGAAATCACCTTATGATGAGAAACTTGCTGATTCTTAACCTCAAAAAAAAATTTCTCACCCATAGTGCGTCGGATGAATGGAATAGACGCTGGACCCGCGATGACTGTATTAAAAGCAGTAAGCGTCACGTTGAACCGGTTTCTTACATCGTCTCGCGGTGCCCGAAGCCCCAAGCTCGCGGAGTATAAACTCTTCATTATTTAGAGACAGTGGCTCTCTTTCTCTCAAACACTCTTTTTATACTCGAATCTGCTCAAACACTACCCCCCCCCTTTCCTGCGACTATTTTGCTCACTATAGGATAGGAAAAGGGACCGAAAAGCGAATACGCTCACTTGAGATGACAGTCACGTCACAAGCTAACACAATACGATTCCTCCAGCAGTGGCGTATCCGGGAATTTATCTTTCTCTCTCTCTCCACGCTTACTTGAACACGAGTATTGGATAAGGATGACGGCATAAGGGATTTCACGGGATTTGAACTCCTAACTCTGTCCTTCTTCAATACACGGCAAAAAAAAAAGACTGATAGAATTTAACAACTGCATTGCTGTTTTTGGAGTCTGCTTTCAAGTATGGCAAATTTCACCAGACTATGGTAAAATGTACCAACATATTACCTTAATTTACCACAAGGTGCGTTGCACTTACCTTATTATGGTGAAATTTACCATACTTGATAGCTGACGTCAAAATCAGCTATGCATGCAGATGGTAAATTCTATACCAGTCTCTTTTTTTTTTTTTTTTTCTTTTTTTTTTTTTCTTTTTTCTTCGGAAGTTTAAGTGTCCTCTTTCGCCAACTAGGGCCCAACAGACGAAATGGAAGAGAGAAGAAGAAGGAAAGATGATGGAGAGAGAGAGAGAGAGAGAGAGAGAGAGTTAGAGTGTTAGTTACATCCATGTCCTTCCGAGATGACTAGATCTGAGACCGTCAAATCTTGTCACCTCGGCCGGGATTCGAACCCGGGACCTCTGGGTTAGTGGCCAGTTGCGCTGACTACCAGACCACGGAGGCCGACTACCAGTCTCTTTTTTTCCGTGCAAGGAAAAACCTACAACGTTTTCTTCGATTTATGGGGCTTTTCGGATACTCTGATTGTGGGTGATGTCCTTTTGATCATGAAAGCATCTTGAAGATAGGCTACATCACCGTTCACCAGAAATAATTTTGATCGTTCTTCAACGTCACCATTCAACTCCATGCGACATCAGAGTGGTTACGGTTGTTTTGTTAAATCCACGAAAATAAAACGCGCCTCAAAACTGTCCCATACGTATTTTTTAGCCGACGAGACACAACGATAGAGAGGATTTGTGGGGCGTGATATTGAGACTTCACGGCAGTAGCGGCCCGTGAGATTTGGCAACCATGCATCTTTCCCACTTAAACTTAGGTAAAAAATCGATTCAAGCGGAGGCTGGCAGCCTCCTCGAGTTTCGATTGTTTTACATGTATTTAAATGGGATAAAAACACTGTTGCCAAATCGCACGAGCCGCCACTGCTTCACGGAGGCAGCCATGATCGAGATCTCTTATGGAGTTTTTCACACAGGGTCGGTTTATTTGCCTCACTTTTTTTAACCTTTAAATTTAAAAAAAAAACAAAACCAAAAAAACTTGTGACAAATACTTGTGATATTGGTTTTAAACGAAAGTGCAAGTGTTTTAGAGTGGCTCAGAGCTGCCGATATGCGTATATTTAATGGCATTTTGAAATTTACCCAAGATTCCACCGGTTGAGAAAAGATTACAGAGTTTAGTTCAGTGTTTGACTGTAAAGCATGAAAATACTAGAGTCTTTTATCTTTGTTCTACTGGTACATCATAATTAATTAACGGCGTTTCTACCGACTGAGAAAAGATCACAGATCAGAGTATTTTCGTGCATTACAGTCATACACTGAATTGAACAATGTAATCTTTTCTCAACCGGTAGAATTATCGGTGGATTTAAAAATATCATTAAATCTACGCAAATCGGCAGCTCTGGAGTGGCTATCTGGACACAGAAATCGATATAACTGTTTCCTTGGAAAGGGTTGGCACGATAAAAAAAAAACTGACACATAAGAGAAGTATGCAAAATTTTCTTACATGGATAGTTGCATTAAAATTCTGTGTCCAGATAGCCACTCTTAAACACTTACACATTCTTTTAAGACCTTTTTCCACTAGATTAATAACAATTTTTGATTTTAGGTTAATAAAAGTGAGGCAAATAAACCAAATTCAGATCGTTCATGCTGCCACACTATGAGATAGGACTTAAAACAAGTATCAGCCTCTGTCACTTTAGCTCGTTTATTTTTGCGCAGTGCAACCGTGATTATTTATCTCTACGGTGTACTTACTTACACCCTAGATTCGGAGAGCCAACAATTTAGGTATGTATAGGGTCTATAAACCTTGGGCTCGCCGCAGAAGATTGAGGATTTTAATCGCATATTGAACTGCATCAAATTGTTTTCCCGGTTCTCCGTTTCCCAGCGGTTACTCTTTTCACCTCCTCCGTGCCTTGAACAATAAATTATGATAATCGGAAGAAGTTAGAAACAAGTACACGGGTACCGCGGTTATATGCAGAGCGCGGACCTCCCCGCAGATCCCCCTCTCATATACTTCCACCCCCCTCCTTTTGTCCTACTCTTTAGGCTTCCCTTAAAACCTCCCCCCACCATCTCCCCCGTAACTCCACCCACTCACCATCATAATCACCATTCCCTCCCATTCTTTCTTGTTAATTTTAAGTTCGCCGGAGAAACAGCGGAAAGCAATTCCGTTGAGCGGCGAGGCGCTACTCCTAGAAAATGAAAAGTTATCGCTGATAAAACATAACAATTGCGGGTGGGCGGAGTTGTCAAATTACACTGAGGAAAATTCCACTTCCATCAGACAGAGAAAAATATTTCACTGAAATTGGCCCAAATTCCAGTAAAAAATTTCCAAAAAAAGAAATTCCGACCGTTTCCTCGAAAAAATCGACAGTGAGAGAATTCTTTTTCTGATCCGAGGTGTATTTCGTTTGTGTTAAAGAAACTGCACGGTGAAATATTTGACTAAGCATGGAAAAAAAATTATATTAGAGGCTACCAAAATTACTTTTACGGAATAGTTAAATGTAAATTGTGGTATCAGTGAAGATATTGCTGGTTTCAACGAAAAATGTATTTTGAATATTGCCAGAAATCAAGTGAAGGATACGTGAATGACCATTTAACTATTACGTAGATGTAATTCTGGTAGCCCCAAATATAAATTTTTCTCCGTGAGGGGGAATTCCTTTAACCCAAGGAAAATGTCTGCTGCATGCTGCAAGTTAAAGGTTCCCTGGTAGTATGACAGTGATTCTTCTTCAAGCAACAGAACTTTACTTCGCGCGAGGAAAACTGTCACAAGTAAACGTGCTTCCTTGTTTTTGAAGAAGTTATTTCACCCAGTGTTGGTCTTTCTAATTGAAAGTATCTTGACTATTTCGTCCAGCAATTTTGGAATTTTTAAGTGGAAAAATATGGTGAAAAATTCCGGAAGTTCCGATCGAAATGGCTGGAATTTTGATAAAAAGTTCCAAAAAGCGTTACAAAAGTTTCCTTGAGCATTCTGATATTTCTGATCTTACAACGTAGCGTAGAATTCTGGCCATTTTGGCCAGAAATTTTGATATTTAGCACCCAAATAAACAGACATACATGAACAGAATGATTGGGTGTAAAACGCCAGAATTCTCCAGGAAACTGCCAGAATTTCTTTTCGGGAACTTTTCATTAGAACTCAAGCCATTTATGGGCGCACACTTTTCTCCGAGCATTTACTGAAAATTATTGAACGGACATTTTTTTTTTCGTTTTTTCTTTTAGACAGCGTCGTTATTAGATAAAACGAGAAATTTCACTAGAGTCCCACTTACTTTGATGTAAAACAGGCAGATGAAGAGCTACAATCAGCATGGTTTTTAAACGGCACGCAAAATTCGCCGATATTCTCACAAACTTCTTTTCATGCTAATTTCAATGCATAAAAATTAAAAAATTAAAACTATACCGCTGCACCACGGTTTCCTAAAATTACGCATGGAAATTCGCTTACACTCAGAGAAATCACTTCGTTAAAAACGAGGAACGTTTACACACGTTTACTTGTGACAGTTTTCCTTGCGCGAAGACAAGTTCTAATGCATGAAGGAGAATCATTGTCACAACACGGAATATTTTACTTGTAGCAGCAGACATTTTTATTGAGTTAAAGGAATTCTCCCTTAGTCAATATTTCACTGTGCAGTTTCTTTAACACAAACTAAATACACATTCGATTCAAAAAAAGAAATCTCTCAGTGCACAGTCGATTTCCATCAACGTACTAGCGTGAACAAAGATACCTGGCCAGAGTATTCAACACGCAACACACCTAATACACGATGGGATGCTGTGTATTGCTTATCGCATACCCTGGCTAGGTATCTTTGTCTCCGCTAGTACAATTGACCGATGTTTCCTAAGGAACCAAAACCGTAGCCATGCGGATTTGTCTTTCTTTCTCTTTGCCCCTCTGGACACATGTGATAGAAAAAGTCAGACTTAGAGGCTGATGTCACATGACACCCACTCAATCCACCCTTTTCTAACGCGTGCGTTCAAATGAGCCGAGAGAGAGAGAGAGAGAGAGAGAGAGAGAGAGAGAGAGAGAGAGAGAGAGAGAGGGGGGGGGTGAGAGAGAAAAAGAAGAGAGAGAGAGGGTGAGAGAGTGAGAGAGAAAAAGAAAGAGAGAGAGAGAGAGAGAGAGAGAGAGAGAGAGAGAGAGAGAGAGAGAGAGAGAAATACAAATTTCTGACTTAGGGGGTATGCTGGAGCAACATTCGACAACCGCGTGGAGCGCTAGAGGGCGCGAGCTCGCTTGTATGTCGTTTAAACTTCCGCTCGAGTTGCAGAGCGCGCGCCGATTTATAACCCCAAAAAGTTGGAACAGATTTTCGTTCTCCTATAGCATGTGACTCGCGTTCTCGCATTTTACTCCGAGCTGACTTACGACAATGTGGGTGAATGTGTGTGTAAATTCATTCACTCATTTGTATGTGTGCGAGAGGATGGGATAGGAGTCGGACATAGGAGACCCGAGGTATATGAGAGTGTGGTGCGGTGCGTCGAGTCTCGCTTCGCACAGTGGAGAGAGTCAATGGGATGGGTCCAGAAGCGCACCGAGAGTTTCTTCATCTCTCTCTTTTCTCCATTAAAAAACGTATGTTAGACAAGGATGAACAAGGGGATAAAACCCCGCCTTTCTGTCCTTTTCCTACTTATACATTCAAATGGGAAATGAGAGAGATGGAAGAGATCCTGGTTGCGCCAGTGGATAGGTCGGACATGGAATACATTACTAAAGATAGGCTGTCCCAAGAATGATTGGACTTGACAACTACTGTAGTAGGTTTGAATGAAAACATCAGCTTATATCTTCAGATAGGGCACCCTGATTGGTTAGGAGCAGTAAGAAGCTGATGTTTTCATGAAAACCATATAGAAGTGTCAAATGCAATCTTTCCTGGGACAAGCTATAAAAATGCAAACGACCTGACTTATTTGGGGCTTTCTTCATTTTTCTGCCTCCCTTTCGGTCAAAAATTAAAAGCCTGAAAAAGTAAAAATACTGTGGATCAGGTGGCTTACAGAGGGCTTATCTAACAGAAAATATCAATGAAGGGGGTATTTATAATTGGTTTATACAGTCGGAAGAAACGACTATTAATCGAGCTCTTTTCGATTCGATTAATGTTAAATTTTTGGATAGTCGATTATTTTGATTCATCGATTATTCGTATCGATTAATCGGAAAATTAATCGAAATGAAAATTATCGCGAAATTTAAATTGGCGCTACTTTTCCTAGTCTCTACCTTTCCAAAATGTGGGATATTTTTTCGAAAAAATCGATTTCGCAAATCTATATAATTTTCCAGCAAAAAAAAAGAGAGAAAAAAAAAAAATTAATTACTGACCTCAAAATCATTCCGAACAAATCCTGTGTTGCGACATCTTCAATTTTGTGGTTGAAATTCGGTTTGTGGAGTCGAAATGACGAGGAAAAAAATTCGATTATTTTCGATTGAGAATCGAAGAATTTGATTATTGGTGCCGATTATTCAATCGAATTCGATTACTTACTTCCACATACGAATATCGATTATCGATTAGTCGATTGATGCAATAATCGCCCATCTCTTCCACTGACTCGCTCCACTGTGCGTCGGGTCGCCGGGTCGCGGGAGGGACATAATTTCGGAGAACATACGTCCGTCCCTCCCTCCGCCCCGTGCGTTCACTCCCGTCTTCCAGCGAGTAAACCGCGAGATGGCGGGCGCGACTTGACTGCGACTGGAGCGGAAGATAATTTACACGTCGTAAATGCGGCGGCATCCGCGTCCGCTCATACTGCGGCAGCCGAGGGTCTTGTTTAGTTGTCAACCCCTATGTAACGGCAAACTTTATTAAATTACTAATGAATTGATTTATTTATTCCTTTATTTACTCATCACACTCATCTATGTTATAAATCATTTTATATATATATTTTTTTTTTTTTTTCAGCAACCCGATAAAAATAAATAGGAAGAGCTCACGCATTTTTCTCTAATCTCTTAAACAAACACAAATTAAGGAGTTCAAAGATACCTGATAGTGGCCAGGATATGCAATCCGCAAAGCACTTTGTACATCCCATGTAACACAGTCATTAGTTGCCAGTGAGGCGGCCCCAGTTTCAAAAGATATGAAAACCTTTGAGGGCGATCGACTCTGTTTGCCAAGCTGAATCGATAGAGGGGTCACAAGCTGCGTTTTGGCGACATCACCTTTTTACCCATGTTACATATAGCCATGAGTTGCCAGCGAGGCGGCCACAATTTCAAAAGATATGAAAACGCTTGAGGGCGATCGACTCTATTTGCCAAGCTGAATCGATAGAGGGGTCACAAGCTGGATTTTGGCGACATCACTTTTTTGCCCACGTTTCATAGCCATGAGTTGCCAGTGAGGCGGCCCCAGTTTCAAAAGATATGAAAACCCTTGAGAGCGATCGACTCCAATTGAGAAGCTGAATCGATAGAGGGGTCACAAGCTGTGTTTTGGCGACATCAACTTTTTCCCCATGTTCCCATGTTACAATACGATGTAATGAATGATAGCTTGTGTGTTGCGTATGACCTGTAACCAGACTAGGATATGCAATCCGCAAAGAACTTTACAAATGCATTGAATGATATCTTGAGCGTTGCTTATAGCAAACCCCGACTTGTAACCAGGTATATTTACGTCCCCGGTCCCAGCTATAGAGCTCGCTTCAGAAGTGTTGCCATACTTTTCAATTTTCATTTCTTCAAAACCAAACAATACTTGTCTTCGATTTTAAAGTGTTCCTCAGTGAAAAGCCTACGCTCTAATTCATTTTCATAATTCATACTTTTCTATACTTTTCAATTTTCATTTCTTCAAAACCAAACAATACTTGTCTTCGATTTTAAAGTGTTCCTCAGTGAAAAGCCTACGCTCTAATTCATCTTCGTTCATTTTCATTTTGAAACAATGTTGAAAAATTCCAAAGATTATCGGTCTGGGTGCGCCTACACTTCTGAAACCACTTCTGAAACCACCTCTAAAACGAAGATAGGACTTTTCATGCACCTGCACATACAATAATGCGCGCATCCAGCGGCGGCTCGTGCAATATAGGCAATATGGTAAAATTCGATAGTGAAGCGGCGCTTCACCTGCAATCAATTATTTTACATAGATTCAAACGGAGGGAAAACATTGTTACTATATTGCACGAGCCGCCGCGCCGCTGCATCGCATACATCTACGTTTCAAGATACATTCAAAATCCTCGTTAAACGTCAGTTGCTCACAAAACGACGCGGTAAACCTGAAAGGGCTAGAAGGCTAGCGTGCGATGAGCGCGACAGTTCCGCCATAAACTCGGATCCTTTCTCAAAACATAAGAACATAATCTTACCCCTCCAATATGGATACACGTTTAATGCTGCCCGTTGTTCTTTGACGACAGCGCGGCGTTGAATGGTGATGGCATACGGTAAATCCCACATACGGTCAGTACATATATTTCTTTCCTCGTATAGTTCTGATGACCTCGTAAAATCCTTTATCTTTGCGCATCTCTACCGATATACTTTATTCGTCCAATGGTGTAAGGAAAGAGGGCAGGGAGCGGTGGGAGGTGGAGGGGGGGAGGTAGGGGCGGTCGCGAGATCGTTACGATTACATGGCAGACTATTTGCGGGTAAATGATTTGCGGAAGGCGAGTGTGTTGACGGGGGATGAAAAATGGGGAGTGTGGGGGCGATGAAGGGATGTAGTGAAAAGGGAGAAGACTGAGTGGGGGAAGGGGGAGGGGGCGGGGGCGGAATAAAGAAAGGATGAGGGACGAGTCGGGATCGTCCCCAGGGTTGCCTGCTCACCCGTTCATATCACATGGGAATCGACTGTTTGAGTAGAGCGAAAGATCGCATCAATTTCCGTCCGCGGACCTCTGTTTCCAAAAAACTCGGATTCTTCACTGAAAAAAAAAAATTGCTGATTTAGCAATAAAAATGCTACAAAAATGTGCGACAAGTTATAAATGTTGATTTTACACGGAAAAAAAAGATCAGTGAAAATAACCATACGGATACCTGATTTTGGCACCTGCTACCTGTTAAGGTAAACTTGACCAGAAGTATGATACAATTACCGATACTTTGAGTAAATTCGACATGCAATCAGGTAACATCACCTAGTACTTAGTCAAAAAATAGTCTACTTCTGGTTAACATTACCATAACATCTAGCAGGTGCCAAAATCAGATATCCGTGCGGTTATTTTCACCGTAGTTTTTTTTTCCGTGTACATTATGAAAATGCCATGGACGTAGTTAAATGACCATTTTCAGATGTTATGAATCAGCATTTTTACTACGTAAAATCCGCATATAGAACTTGTGGCACATTTTGTGTAGCATTTTTATTGCTAACTCAGCTTCTTGTTTTTATCAGCGTATGAATTTTCCCCATAAACGCATTTTTGAACGAAAATTCAGGCTATTGAATCAAACAATTAATGCGACCTTATGAGATTATGAAGTCTGGGTCCTTGAAAATGCTTAATTATGCCTGGTTCCAACACTCAAACTACGGAAATCAACAAGATATTAAACAGACGATGCATTTGGAAGTTGGAATCACCCATTTTCTCGCCAGATTCCCGCCCATTCCACAACAACAACAATAACATTACAGTAATTCCAACCAACAAATGCATCGTTTAATTTGTTATATCTTGTTCATTTTTGCAGTTTTAGTCGTGGAACCAGGCATAAATAAGCATTTTTGAGGACGTAGAATTCATGATCGCAAAAAGGTCGCGCATAAATTGTTTGATTTAATAGCCAAAGTTTCCGTTCAAAAATGCGCTTACGGGGGAAAATACGTCGAATCAGAACTCCTCAGAAGGAAATCGATCCGATAAATCAAACAACATATCGTTCTCCGAAAACAGATTACTGCTGCAAAAGTTTGCGAAAAACTTAAAAACAGAAGAAGAAAACGGAATTTCCTTCCGAGATTTGGCAACACTCAACAGTTACGTTGGCATCGTCTGTCGTGCCGCTTCATATTATAAGCTCTTCAATTTCCTCCGTTTCCAACCCCCCCCCCCCGCGATTCCCGCCCTCTCCAAGAACCCCACTATTATTTACATTTATTTCTTCCCTTACGCTTCTTACCACCTCTCTCTCTCTCTCTCTCTCTCTCTCTCTCTCTCTCTCTCTCTCTCTCTCTCTCTCTCTCTCTCTCTCTCTCTCTCTCTCTCTCTCTCTCTCTCTCTCTCTCTCTCCCCTCACCCCCATCCAACTCCTTAATTACCCTCTTAATATCCGACAATCCCTCGACGTCGTCCCTGAAATTTCCGCCGATAACGCGTTCGGCCGCAAGCGTGCGTCGTCGCGTCGCGTTCGCTTAAGGGCCTCGGGACTTTTAAAGGGCGAGGGATTGAACGAGGGATTCAATTCGCATTTTATGTTTGTTCATGTTTAATGTGCGTGCCTATCGTACGCCTACATTCGGCCCATGAAACATCCGTTTATGGCTTATGAAATTCGGCGTCTTGTATCAAAATCCGAGCCGAATAGATTTAGATAGCCATAGTATATTATGTGAGGCCGAACTTAAAACACTATAAACAGTATACATGTATATATAATAAACATTCGTCTCTTCCAGAAGCGCAACCAGGTATTCTCTAGTCTACTCTATCCCTCTATTTTCACTATCGAAACTACTACGTTAGGCAAGAATAAACTGGGGGATATAACCCACTCTTTCTTATCCTCTTTTAACTCTTACATTCAAAAGGAAAAAGGGAGGGATAGAAAAGCTGGTCTGATATCGTTAAAAAAAGGCATAAAATAAGAAAGTCTCGTCAATTTATCAATAATACACTTGGACACATTTATACTTAACAGACCTATACTAGTACTTCGACGGTGTCATTATTCTTGACTTTTTAATTCCCTTAAAAATAATCTGATGAATGAAAATGCTCGATATTTTCATAGGAATAAGACTTAACGTAAGGAAGGAAAGTTCCTGGAATTTTCAAGGAATTCTTCGTACTAGGTCTAATTTTACAATGACATTAAATTCAAGAAAAAATGGCAACGTCCCAAGTCAAGTAGGTCCTTTTAGAAAAACGAGTCCACTTTTAAAACTAATTATCATCACTGAGAACACGTTGAACAAGAAAAAACATAGAAAGTTCGTGTGTCACTGGACCCTTTTAATTAAGCTTAAAAAGTCGACAAATACGATTTTTGACTACTGTCTTGTTTTGATTTTTTGCCACTTTAACGGTCTTGTTTTTCTACTTTGTTTCATCAAGAGGCTTATTGATATAAGAAAATAAAATAAAATACAAAAATACAAAAACATAAAAAACAAAAAAACCAACTAGAGAGCCTGAAGGGAAATAAGGATGTATAATTTAATCGTACAGATGTTCACTTCCACTGAAAGTATCACAGTTATTTTTGCATTTCGTGCTAGAACAGTTGGATTCTACCTAGGTATAAAGTTCAGAGCGCTGCCCCGCCGTCAACAATCAAAGCCTGGTGGCTTTCGATGTTTTCGTCACAAAAATTATCATGTAAAACGTTTAGCTAAACGTTTTAAGAGCTCTTCGATCAGTAGATAAGAATTAACCCCCCCCCCCCCCCCCCCCAACCACCAACGACCAATTTGTAACAGTTGCGTGCTCAAACAAAACGAGCATTTAAAAAGTTGACCTGCGCCACTACCACAGCCGTAGCGATAGGATATTGTCTTTCTCTCTCGCTTAGCTCATTTAAACGTACGTGTTAGAAAAGGACAGAAATAGGGACTGAAGTCACGTGACAGCCTCTATATCCATCATTTTCTAACACACGAGTTCAAATGGGCTAAGAGAGAGAGAGAGAGAGAGAGAGAGAGAGAGACAATATCCTGGCTACAGCTACGACCACCATCACTTAACACTTAACCTAGATCCGTACTTCGACCAGCTGTGGAATAAAAGCTTCTCAATTTCAAACAAACAAAGAAATAAAAAATTAAGAAAGAAAACACATAACACGCTGTAACATGTAATAAACACATGACTGCACAATATACACCTCGCTATGCCGTTTTTTGTATATTTATTTACTAGTATTTTCAAGTCACCGATGATACCACTAACAGACAAAAAAGATTACCCAGTTCGGTTCAATGTGTGAATGTAATGCACGAAAATACTCTGATCTATAATATTTCCTTGACCGGCAGAGTTGTTGCTAATTCGGTGATTCCACCAATTGAAAAATGGTTACACATGTATACGAGTATTTTCGAGCATTAAACACATAAGCTAAACTGAACTGCGTAATCTTTTAACAAATCGGTGGAATCATCGGTGAGTTAACCCTTCACTGCATGGGATTTTTTTTCAACCAAAACTGGATTTTTCGATTCACTAGGTGGTCACATATATGGGAAAAATAGCAAAAAAAAAATAGTTAGACAGTTTTCGGTGAAAATTCTCATTTTTCCATTTTTGTCTTGTTTTTTACAAGTGCTATAACACCATAAGAAATGGCGAGAAAAGAAAAAAACGTGTTTTTTTTTCTTCAAAATTTTCAAAAAAATAAGAATTTTTTACTTTAATTGGATTTTTCAAAGAGCAAATGCCAGAAGCTTAGTAAACATAATGAAATTGGGGTTGAATTGGATACGGGGGCAAATTTTCCCCCAACCATGATTTCTTCTATTAAATACTTTATAATGAGTGCTGGTGGTCTTTTGAAAAATGTTTGAGCCCTTTTTTATGTTTTCTTATAATGTGACATTCACGGAAAAAAAACTACGGTGAAATTAACCATACGATAGCTGATTTTGGCACCTGCTAAATGTTATGGTAAACTTGACCAGAAGTATACTATGTTTTGACTAGGTACTAGGTGATGTTACCTGATTGCATGTCGAATTTACTCAAAGTATCGGTAAATGTACCATACTTCTGGTCAAGTTTACCATAACATCTGGCAGGTGCCAAAATCAGCTATCGTATGGTTAATTTCACTAATCTTTTTTTTCCGTGTTGGTGATACAATTTGAAATAAGTCAAAATATACATTACAATGTCTGATACAGGGCTTTTTACATCATGTGACACCGGTGTCACACTATGCAGTGAAGGGTTAAAAATGCCATGAAGATAAGCAATGCTGTATCTCTGATACACACATTACACATGCAGGACTTCGGTATGCGCTATATCTATCAGCAGTTGCAACGGTTCAGTTGAATTCAAAGTTCAAACGAACCAATTTTTGGTTCTCGTATACATGTATTCTTAAAATATCAATGTGAGCTTTTATGATTGCAAACATCGTCTCGGAATTTTTTATTGTAAACTGTTCCTCAAACCAGTGGCGTCGCGTGCCATCTGGCAACAATGCAACTGCTCCATTTAAACTCATGAAATATATCGAATTTTACTGGTGCACTGTGCACCCCCTGAATTCGATATTCTACATGAGTTTAAATGGATGGAATACATTGTTGCCAAATTGCACGCAACGCCACTGCCTCAAACTATTATGAGCTACAGAGTTCTTTGCCGCCAATGACACGGCAGCGCCTGATAACATCACCTGTAGTCCTGCAGTCCAAACCGGAACCCGGGCGATTTTGAGGTTAGGTCACAGAGATCTGGATTTTATTAGAGTCCCTAAATACTATGAGAGTTGCGTCATTGCTGAATCCATTTCTGATTGGCTCTCAGATTTAGGCTGTCAAGAAAGCTCCAAGAGGCAAAATGCAAATGGCGGAGGGTTTGTTTACTATTCGCGAACTCGCCTTCATTACACATTGAAGTAACAGTGACCGCGGTAATTCTTGTGAATTTTTCCTCTGCTTGAATTTTATTCTGGAGAACATTATCTCTTTCAATAACAATCGTTATTGTCAAGAATCTGAATCTAACCTATACTATAAGAGATAGCGAAATAGTGGCAACAGCGCAGAGGCAAATGGCCATCCGCCATTTGCAATTTGCCTCTTGGGGGCTCCATTGATCCGCTTCTTCTTCTTCATTTTGAGAGTCTTGTCGCAACTCTCATAGTATATAGGGACTCTAGATTTTATATCGGGGCGCTTTTGGTAGTTGCTCGGTATATTGAGATTTTAACCCTTTTCCCGACTATTTTTCTGTCAGTCGCGTAGTGTACAATGTGGCAACGTTGCAATGAGCCCATTTAAATCCATGTGGAAGGTCACCGAGCACCCGCAATAGTTCGATCTTTTTCATGGGTTTAAATACGATTGGACAAGCTGCAACGTTGCCTAATCGCACGCTATGCCGCTGTTTTCTGTTGTTTTTTTATCCACTGAACAGATATGGTTTCTCTTAATTCGCTTAGCTGGTTGGAGAAAAAATTGAAAATAAATGAATTCTTTTTTTTTTTTTACACATTTTTCAGCATAACAAGAAGAGAAAGTTTCAGGAAAAAAAAAAAAAAAAAAAAAAAAAAAACTAAAAACTAAAAAGGCCGGATAATCCCCAGTTAAGCGTTCGTGTAAAATCTCGACCATTAAGACCTAACCTCAAAATTACCCGGATTGCGATACGCAATGAGCTATAACTTTAGAGTGGCACATCAAGGAACGTTCCGCTGGTTTGTTGTTGTCACCTAGGTCGCCGCCATCTTGCCGTAAAAATCGATTTTGAGGTTAAGTTTTGTAGGTTGTTTCCGGCCGTTTCGTAAACAAACTCGGGCATCGCCGGAAACGACCTACAAAATTTAACCTCAAACCTTGGAATCTGCCGTCCAAATTCCCGCCAAATTCCGAAAGACCTACAAAATTTAACCTCAAACCTTGGAATCTGCCGTCCAAATTCCGCTTTTTCCCGGGATTCCTTCTACCCTGTGTGGCACAAGGTGGACCAGCCCACTGCCACTCTAAAGTTATAGCTCATTGGCGATACGTTGCTACGTACCACTGCTGACATTGCAAAGCTCCCTTAATTTTAGTAGCGAGTTTTTCATTCTACGTAACAAGAAGCGTCAATTTTAATGTTGACCAGCATAATTACATAAATTCCATTTGATTCATTTCTTTTTTTCCAATTTTTCCTATTTTAAACCACAATTAAAAAAGAGTAGGAAACGCGATTTCGTAACGTTATCTTGAATCTCATCCTCTGATTACCTCACTATAGTTTACAAAGTAACCTCAAGGTAACACGGATTCTCATTCTCGGAATGATGACTCAATTCTCTTGACAAGCTTCTAAAGTCGCCTCCAATTGAACGACGACGCTTCTTAATCAGAAAACGCGCGGACAATTTTAATCCACTTTTAATCACCTAATCAGTAGTGAACCAGGCAAGCGTGTGATCTTCTGATCTTCTTTGACATCCAATTAACTCGTATCAAGAACAAACTGCTGATAAATAAATTACGAGTAAAGCTCATTGAAAAGCGCGGAAAATACTGCGATGGTCTGAGCTCTTGATCTTCGAATGGAAATAAATAAGGGGAATGAATTTAATAATTAAATAAAGAATCATCATTTGCCCAGTGGCGGCTCATCACTAGCGGCTCCAAGATATTGTCCTTCTCTCTCTCCTCCCATTAGAATGCATGTGTTAGAAAAGGATAGTAGAGGGGGCGAAAATCACGTGACTGCCCCTAATCTGTCCTTTTCTATCATACGCGTTCTAATGGGAGGAGAGAGAGAAGGACAGATTCCTGGTCCGCCAATGCCACGGAGGCAGCCATGATGTGTTATGTATGTTTTTCTCATAGGCTTGATTTGTTTGCTTCGTATTTTTTCATATTTTCCAATTTTTTTTTTTAAAAAATTGTATAAGATGCATATTGGTTTTAAACGAAAGTGCAAGTGCGTTTAAGGGTTATCTGGAAAGAAACTGACACGTGCATGACAGAGACAAGCCAAATTTTCTCATATGGATAGTTGTATTGTGTCATTATAATGTAACAGGTGGGACATTCAGACGACTTTGAAGTAATTTTTTTCAACTTTTTAATCATTTAAATGAAGAAACTATCCCACCAACAGAAAGGTCTTAACTTCTAGATAGTGATAGGATTTTCAAAATTAAAAAAAAAGTCTATCCAAAGCTGAGAAAAGAGCAAAATAAGGGTGTAACGGGTGGGACAGAAAATGGGCAAGGTTTTTGAATCACATAAGAAAAACTTGATACTCTGTGAGTTTTGAAGACATAAAAATTTGGAAAAAATATATGTTAAAGGTGAGGGTATAAGCTTTGATCCTAAATAAAGTTTTTTTCATTTCCTAAATTATTTTTCTCTGAAAAAATTAAAACGAAGCGTAACGGGTGGGACAGGTTTTTGAAACGGATGGGACGCGTGTGATTTGGTCATTGAAAATACACATTAAACCTTCTAACATCAACACGTTTGACCTTATTAGATTCAGATAATATTTTCGTCTCTGGTTGCATTTTAATGTAAAACAAGACTGCCACGCACAAATTATTAAATTTCATTTTTTGCAAATCATGTCCACTTTACTGTAGAATGGCCCTTCAGTGATAGGCGTACAAAACTTTTGATTAGCTCTACTAAAGTCTTTTGCTAGGTTATTTTTCTACCGAGGGTTTTGTCAGCGCTACTAAAGTGTTTCTACTGTTCTTTCTGTGGCATCTCTCTCAATGCCGGTGATGGTCTGACGTTTCCCATTGTGTGCTTTTCATAGCTGCACAGTGCACTCATCGAGAGCAACGCCAAATGGGCGGCCGCGAATTACGTCGGAGATGGAGAAAAGAAGAGAACAAGAAGGAAACATCACACGGGCCGAGCGCGTAGAGAGTTAATGGGACAGAGAGGAGTTTCCAATGAACGCACAGTGGATCGGAACAATAAATTTCCTGGACAAGGGCGCAGAAAAATTTTCGGAGGGGGGCAAAATTGTTGAATCGCAATGAAAGGTCTGGGAACCCCCCTCCCAATAAAAATCAATCTGTCTTCCAAATGGTACAATTTTAAGCAAATGTATAGGTGTATCAAAATAATAATAATTTTGACGTGTTTGATATTATGAATAAAATGACAATAGATGATAATGATAGTAAGAAAAAAGCATACTACTATACGAATTCCTTGCAAAAAATGAGTTAAAATTACAAAGTTAACAACTAATAAAGTTCGTCAACTGTTACTCCTTCAATTAACATTTTATATTCTTTTGTTCCTTTAATTATAAGGGGCGATAGCCCCACCGTCAAGTCTTAATGCAGAACGGTAGCTAGCGCGGACCCCTTATACTTACAACAAACATCTTGAAAATGGCCCTCAGCGGGGTTTTGGCATGAGTTCGGTAGATTTCCGCCTTTACGAGACCTCAGAACCCTATAAACCCTTACATGGCTGGAACGGGCCCTCAACGATCTAAGGAATGACGTCGGCCTTTTTTGGATTGATGGCCTTGTAAATTTCAAATCTTAAAAAAACTGCGATCAAAAGTCAAAAACGGTCATGACCATCAAATCATCACGTTTTCATCCTAACTACTCAACCTAGCGGTTAAACGCCAAAGAAAAACCCCATATAACCTGATATAGGCGGATTCAGAATGCTTTGGTGATGATACTTTCATAAGTTTCAATCCATTTTATTCAAGCATTAGGCTGAAACTTTAGTTGAAAGACGAAAAGTAACCGTCTCTCAGCTCTCCGCCGCGCCGATTCCAGCCACTCCGAGTCCGCTTGGGATTGAGCGAGGCGAACGCGCATCGCCTGTATATCTACTATGAAAGCGGCCTGAAATAGCATGAGTTATTCGTAGCGCAGTGCAACGGTGCTCGCCTCACACTTCCGCAATCCGGGTTCGTGCCCCGGAGGAGTAATCTATTTTGCACTTTCAGTCGTGCCTTTTTTATTTTTTCCTTCTTACTTTTGACTCTTTACACATTTATTTCTTACAATAAATTTTGACAATAGTGTCATGATTTACCGGTTTAGGATAAAAAAAAAAAAAAAAAAAAAAAAAAAAAAAATTATTAATGTGCACATCAAAAATTGTCAATAACATGAGAAAACATTGATAGACATGTGTTAGAAACTGAGCTTTAAACTCCATTTTTAGCCCTTATTTTGCCATAATCATTGAATGTAGGGGAGCCTTTCGTCTCGGCCGTCAGCCGTCAGCGGCCAGTTTGTTTATATTCTCTGAACTCCTCTCCGCTCACATCCGATCGTTCTTATTTTTTTGAAAATCAGGTATTTTACAGGCGTTCTTATATGAGCGGACGAGGCCGCTTGGGGCGCTTGGGTGCGTAAACAATTCAGCAACACGACCAAAATGACCACACTGTAGTTTATCTAGTCACTGTAAGTACAGTGTACACGCTTCACTCTTGAAGAGTTTTTAATGTTGTCCATTTTACCTGCCTCACAATAAAATTATGGTACAGTGAGGTATTCCAGGACGTGCTTTTGAGGCAACTTGGGGGCGTTGCAGTCAGTGGCGTAAACTTGGGATTTTTATGGGGGGGGAGGGGGCAAACCAACTTTTGAGAGATGCACAAGAGGGGGGGTCTGGGGGGACACCCGGAAAAATTAGAAAATTCAGGCTCTCTCAGACGATATTTTAAGCAATGTTATCGGATAAAAATGCCACCAAATTTAAAAAAAAAAAATTAAAAATAGATTTTACGTTTATTTTCTTCATTTCTCAGGCAAAAAGGGAAGTTTTTAGTTTAGACTTTCAGCTTATTGATGAAGCTGATATTTCTAGGCTTTGAAAAACTATTCCTCAAGGTTAGAAGTCTTCAGGAAATTTGAAACTGCAGTAAATGTAATGTTCCGCTCAGTGGCGTAAAAGAGATTATTTTTGAGGGGAGAGGGTAGCAAATACAGTCCAATACTTTAGGGAATCTGAGGGGGGACTTTCCAGTAATAGGGGATCAGGGGGTATTCCCCCGGAAAAATTTGAACATTAAGGTTCTCTTAGACTATATTTTAAGCAATTGAATCTTTCAAAAATAACCAACCCACAGAACAGAAGTTAGTAGACAATGTATATTTTCTTTATTTCATTGACAACAGAGGATTTTTTCACTTTAGATTTACTTCAGGCGCAGTGTCGCAGGGTAAAATAGAGTCACTTATTCTTGCCATTTTTTGCTTCGTGGTTCCTGTAATTATTCCTTTCTTCCTTTATTTTTGCGTATTTTTTCGTCTTTTCTTTTCTCCCTCCTTTTTTTCATCAAATTATTGGGGGGGGGGGAATGATACTTTGCCTCCCCTTCTCAAATATTGGAGGGGCAAAAAGGCGATGCCCCCCCTAAGATTACGCCACTGGTTGCAGTGGTGCGCCAAGAGGGGGGGGGGGTGTTCCCTTTCCTCGAGCGGCAATATTAGGATGAACAAGCAATAAATGAAAAAAAAGGGTTATCTCTAGCAATGTATTCCCAAAGGCGGCAAAATCAGTGGGTACAAGCATATAAAACAGTCTTCAATTTCACAATTTTGAAGGGCGGTCAAATTGCAATCTTGCTTTTTCGTATGGAGACCAAAAATGTTGGTCCCTGGATACACCATATATTGTCCGCTAGATGTGTCTCGATCGATCAGAGGCGAGGCCTCATCAAGGTCCACATGGATCTAAATCCTCTTCAAAAATCATGGCGTGATATCAGAAAAATCTTTGATATGACCTTAAAAACCCAAAACCCCATGGGTTTAAGGAAAAACCGCCGTCAAGTCTTAACACTAATTTTTTTCACCCCAAAAAAAAAAAAAAAAAAAAAAAAAAGGCAATTTTTCATCGCTGAAATACTTATGATATCTGTTGCGGTCAAGTCTCTGGTGTATTTTGATTTTACCTCTTAAAATCGAAGTGTCCATTCAATTTCTCGCCAAAATAAGGATGATATCAACACAGCGATCAAGTCACTTTAGGTGCGTGTTGTCTCCTAAAATTAGCCTGACACATATGTACAGCTAAAATCCCTTCAATAATATCGATGCAACTGCACCAGATTTACTTACTTTTGATTACTTGCCGCATGTATTGACTTTGATTAGCGGTCAATTAGGCTTGCTAAAAAGAATACTGCTTCTGGCACCAGTTCACGCCGATATTTTATAGGGCAGACGAGGTTCATGGCTCCTTTGACTCCGGGTGTTTTGGCCGAGAAAATTTTCTACAAAAATTTTTTAAGAAAAAAAAAAGACTTGAGCCGGCATTTTTTCGGCTCAAGTCTTTTTTTTTTTCTTAAAAAATTTTTGTAGAAAATTTTCTCGGCCAAAACACCCGGAGTCAAAGGAGCCATGAACCTCGTCTGCCCTATAAAATATCGGCGTGAACTGGTGCCAGAAGCAGTATTCTTTTTAGCAAGCCTAATTGACCGCTAATCAAAGTCAATACATGCGGCAAGTAATCAAAAGTAAGTAAAGCTGGTGCAGTTGCATCGATATTATTGAAGGGATTTTAGCTGTACATATGTGTCAGGCTAATTTTAGGAGACAACACGCACCTAAAGTGACTTGATCGCTGTGTTGATATCATCCTTATTTTGGCGAGAAATTGAATGGACACTTCGATTTTAAGAGGTAAAATCAAAATACACCAGAGACTTGACCGCAACAGATATCATAAGTATTTCAGCGATGAAAAATTGCCTTTTTTTTTTTTTTTTTTTTTTTTTTTTTGGGGTGAAAAAAATTAGTGTTAAGACTTGACGGCGGTTTTTCCTTAAACCCATGGGGTTTTGGGTTTTTTTTTTATCGTGAAATTTTGACTGTTCTGAAATCCAGGGGGGGGTGCCCCCCCCCCGCGAGCGCTCATGTTCCCAGACAAATTTATACTGATGAAAATCAAGATTATGAACAGTAAACAGCAAATTAACCTTAAAAATGCGCGAAACCATTAAAATTCGAGCTTCATATGAGTCAAAAAATATGGATATCGCAAGAAAATATTCACACTAAAAATGTTTTTAAACAAAAACAAAAAAAAAAAACAACTTTAAATGTCCGCGGAAAGCTGATGTTACGATCCAGTGTAATACGCGACAACGGGATGCGAGGGGGAGATTGGGGGGGGGGGGGGGGGGGGTTGGTTCGTCGGGGCAGGGCAGGGCTGGGGAAAGGAGTGAGGGCATTATTATTTCATAAAACACATCAAATCGCCGCGAGGTGAACACACTACACTACACATATGTACAGTTCATGCACGGGGGCAAACGATGCGTGCGCTTGGGAACATTATGTTGTCTCTCACTTAAGCTCGTTCCTTATGTCGCAGACCGACAAAGCTATTGCGCTGTACTTGCGACGTTGCCGTCAGTTACAAATTTTAGCTGAACCTACTTTCTTTAAGCACATTGAGGACTTTACAAAAAGAGGGGCACATGAAACAGTAGATGTGTTCTTTTTTTTCAAAATCAGCATATTCAAATGCAGTTGTGATTTTCACTAAAAAACACAGGTAATGCTAATCCGTGTGATCTTATAATGATTCTATTTACTCCAGATCCATAAAACCATCAGGTGTGTTCATAACTATAAATCTTCATTCAATTTATATGCTGATAATAAGGAAAGAACACACCTGTGTCTTCTGCCCTTCTTCCCGCAAAGTCCTCAATTATATTGGACCTATCCTCCAACCGATTGTACTCCACGGAAAAAAAGAATGGTATAATTTACCATTCGCAAAGCTGATTTTGGCCCCTACGAGAGTTGAGATAAACTTGACCATTAGAGTTATGGAACATTTGATCAGGTATCAAGTGAAATTGACCTGATTTCTGGTCAAATTACATAACTCTGGTCAAGTTTATCTTAACTCTGGTAGGGGCCAAAATCAGCTATGCGAATGGTTAATTACACCATTCTTTTTTTTCCGTGTACCTGTCTGATAAAATCGGAAAAAAGCAGAATAAGAATGCAATCATATAATACATGATGCCTCCTTACACATAAAAAAAATTGATCTAAAGGGGCAGTTGCAAGGGTCTGCATGTTTCTGTTTTTTATAAAGAAAATCACTGGCGCAACCAGGATCTCTTCCATCTCTCTCATTTCCAATTTGAATGTATAAGTAGGAAAAGGACAGAAAGAGGGGGTTGTATCCCTTTGTCCATCCTTGTCTAACATAGTTTCTTAATGGAGAACAGAGAGAGATGAAGAAACTCTCGTTGCATGCGCTATAGAAGAAAATGATAACTTGATGAGCTGACAACAATGGTGCTTTTGGTTTTCCCAATTGTCGCGGTTTTGGAGATACACAGATGTAAAGTTGCAAAAAAATCGTGTGCGTAGTGACGTCACTGCGCGGAATTTCCATTTAAAACAAAGTATTTTGGGCCAAAATCTCATCTCCAGAACAATTGGACTTAATTAGAAACCACAGGCATCTTTGTTCTCAGCTCACCAAAATACTTTCATTGTCTTTGTAAAATACATAACATATCAGACCCTTGCAACTGCCCCATTGGACGATGTATATTCGACCGATCATAAAATCATAGTTCTACTAATGAGTAAAACTCAACTGTGTGCACAAAGTAACAAAGTAAGTACGCTCAACAACAAAAGAAAGTCCCTCAAGTTGAACGTGGAAATACATCAGATGGTAAATGAAAAATGGTATAGGTTGCCTTTCAGCGTACTCAAAGATG
The DNA here is from genome assembly GCA_011764245.1 of Trialeurodes vaporariorum. Classification (NCBI taxonomy): domain Eukaryota; kingdom Metazoa; phylum Arthropoda; class Insecta; order Hemiptera; family Aleyrodidae; genus Trialeurodes; species Trialeurodes vaporariorum. The sequence goes on from VMOF01000369.1 coordinate 60,132,469, forward strand.
GTACTACACTGAACACTTAAATGCTTAAAAATTGCACGAAGGTTCTAAATCGGCCAAGAAACCGAATAATGATACATTCAAAGAGCGAACACACTTTTATCTCCGATAGTACGTAGTGGCGGCTCGTGGGATTTGGCAACCATGCAATTCGTCCATTTAAACCTAGGTAAAAGAATCGAGTCTTGAGGGGGCTGAAAGCCTCCAGGAGAATCGATTGTTTTACAATCGTTTAAATAGGTAAAAGAAAAGCAATGGTGCCAAATTAACGAGCCGCCACTTACAGTACGTACAAACGCTAACAAAAATAAAATCATAGATTCATGAAACTGTTGACTCACGAATCAAGCTATTTTCGTACATGAGAGAAAAGACCCAATAGCTTACCTGCAACAGACAGAGAAATCAAAATTAGAAAAGCAAATTAAAAATTGAAAGCAATTAGGAAATATAGAAGCTCTTTTAAAATTGTCAAGAAAACAACGAAATGAACTTGAGTACGGTTCAGACAGAGTTAAAAATCAGCAAACTCGTCGTGGCGACAGCAAGTGGACCAACGAATTGTCTTTCACATTCGCCGCCCGTTAGAAAGTATTTGTTAGAGAAGGACAGAGACACGAGCAGAATTAACTTAATTTGCGCCTCCCGCCTCCACCGTATTATCTATTGACTGTTTTAGTGAGAAGTCAACGATTATAGCCAAGAATCACAACAAGGCACTCATCGGTCGCCATCGGTTTGGACGAAACTCGCAAAGCGTTCCAAACTATCTTACTCACTCTCCCGTGACCCCCATGCATACCCATCTCTTCCAAAAATATGCCTCTATTTACAATTTTAGCAATGAGAGTGAGAAATCAGAACATATAGTTTTCCATGGAACACCTCAATGGTCATTCGCTCCAGTGGCGGCTCGTGCAATCTGGCAACCGTGCACTTTTGCCATTTAAATGTATGCAAAAAGATCGATACTAGATGAGGCGCTGCGCCTCACCAAGTAATCGATTATTTTATACTGTTTTAAATGGAGGAAATCCATTGTTGCCACATTGCACGAGCCGCCGCTGATTCGCTCATTCGACCGCCATCTTAGAATTTTGATAGACGCAATAATTGAGTTTGTGAGAGGATTATGAGACATTTCGATGCTTTCAATGTGATTTTCACGCGAATCAACGAAGGCATCGAACCTCCACAACGCTGTGGCGAAAGTTCGCAACACACCCATTAATATTCTAATAATCGTGAGCTAAAGAGCAGACCTGTTGAGTCCCAAAAAATGTTCGGAATGAACCGTCCCGCTGGCAGATGATTGGTGAGCACTTACGGCCATTTAAAACCCCGCATCTGTGCTCACCATTCAACAACGTCTTTCAGGGACCTAGAGTATACTAGATAAACACGAGTATTATAGAGGCAGCCATTTTGGGAGATACCTATAATCCTATACCTAGAACCACGCGATCATACGAGCAGGGAATGCAAACAAACTATACATAGATATACAATTTCCCTATAAATCCGCCATATTGGGAGACACCTCAACCGCCCATAAGGAGAAGGGAGAAATAATAGGTACTCGTACCAGTGTTGCCAGATTGGGGTGAAAAAGCCGTACGTTTTACATTGATTTAAATGGGGACGATACGGCTTTTTACCCTCGATCTGGCAACACTGACTCGTACATATTTAGTCTACTCTACAGGGACCGTCCGTCCCGAATAAATATTTTGACCTGTGTTTCATTTCTGTTATTTTTGTTACTGGACGCGAGATATGTATTATACGACTTGACTTCTGCCATCGATATCCGATGGTTTTATGGCAATGCCCTCAATTAGGTCAAGCATTATGACAACGCAGCCTGTTCCAGTGCCCCATTCCTCCGTACAGCCCCCCCCCTCCACCATCACGCCGGTCCAATGCGGCAAACTATTCTTTTGAACTTTATAGAAGCATTGACCGAGTAAGCGCACACAAGCTAGGCGAGTAAACGAGTAAGCTAAGCTACCCCCGCCCCACCCACAACGTCAAACGTGCCAACAATGATATTAATTGAATCGACCTCCGTGAAAAAGAAGAAGAAAAAACAAAACAAACAAACAAAAACACTAAACGACATAGAACAAAATAAAATAAACTGAGTGCATCTGGCGAATAGAATACTCTGCGGCAAATACCGCGATAAATCTCGCGGAATTTGACTCCATGCCCATGAGGATTTGTCGGTTTAACAGTAGCGGCTCGTGAAATTTGGCAACAGTGTACTCCTCCCATTTAATCAATGCAAAATAATCGATTCTCCCGGAGGCTGTCAGCCTCCTCAAGAATCGATTCTTTTACCTAAGTTTAAATGTAAAAATTGCATGGTTGCCAAATCGCACGAGCCGCCACTGGTTTAACTTCGAGGAATCATCGATGAAATATTTGTATAAAAACTAGCCACATATTCTGGGTATCGAGCAGAGTTAATTCTACTGACTGTTTCATACGGCATTCAAGGATGCTAATTTTAGAATCGATTTTTTACGGGAAACCTTGTGAGAGTGGGTGAGACAGAACATTCGTCCGGAACAACAGCTAAACTAATATAGGGGGACTATTAAATATGTTGTAAGTCCTATCCTATCCTAAAGTGTGACAGCATGGACATTGAACAATCTGAATATGATTTGTTGGCCTCATTGTTTTATGTTTACTAACACTTAAATCAAAAATTGGAATTAATTCAGTGTAAATTGGTTTTAAATGAAAATGCAAGTGTTACAGAATGGCTATCTGGACACAGTATTCCAATTAAACTATCCAGGTGAGAAAATTTTGCTTTTTTCTGTCCTGTGTCAGTTTGTCAGTTTCTTTATCGCGCAAATCCTTCCAGAAGAAACAGTTATATGAATTTCTGTGTCCAGATAGCCACTCTAAAATACTTGCACTTACGTGTATAACCAATTTCAAAAGTGTTTGTCACTTTTTTTTTAAAAAAAAAAAAAAAATTAAAGGTTAAAAAAAATGAGGCAAACAAACCGAGCCAGTGTGAAAAACGTCCATAAGAGATCTCGAACATGGCTGCCTCCTTGAAGTTTCAATATCACGTCCCACAAATCCTCTCTTTCCCTGTAGCTCGTTAACTCCTAAACAGTCATTTGAGCAATCTGAGGATGAAAGCTGATGTTTTCATGAAAGCCGTAAAAGTGTCGAATCAAATCTTTTCTGGGACAAGCTATAGTATACTGGTTCGGGCTTTTCATCTCTCCACCTCATCCCTCACTCCGAACCGCGCAAAAATCTTGAAGCGCGTACCAAGACGGCGTTTTTACGAGCCTTCTCGATCTTCTTCCTTGGTGCGCACTGCGCAGCGTCTTCGCGCAGGTCTGTAGTAGTATAGTCGCCACTATGTTGAGGCTGCTCCAGCGAGCGAGCGACGCGCGACGCGTTACAAGTACGGAGCGCAGAGCGGGTGCCGATAAAATTTATGGGTTGTGTAATTACATGCTTGTAAGTGATTATTTTTCAATTAAAAAGAACAGTTGTTACTCTCTTCTGGGAGTGAGAAGAGCTGAGGAGGTGGGGGAGGTGGGGTGGGTAAAAAAAGAAGAAGAAGAAGAAGAAAAAAAAAGATTATGTAAATGAAGCGACGGAACCGGTTTCCTTTTGTCCATTCGCGCCAGACCTTATTAGACGACGCTGCCAGATTTGTTGTTTTGATCGGTATCTCTATCTCCTCCGAGTATGAACCTGCATTGAGCTGTGTGTTAGCTATGGTCGCAGTCTAATGGGCAACCTGCGTGAGCCTGACGCGACTCGAAGGATTTTTACGTGAGGGTGAAGGTGTCGTTTGATTTTTACGCTTGCGAGCAATAACGATTCTCCCAATAAACCAAAGAATTCGGGTTTAAGGTGAACGCTCCAGAAACAGACACTGGTTCAGTAACAGGCAGTTTTCTTTTTCATCCAGGAAGAATAAGAAATCGGAGCTCATTATGCTTGTGTTGTTATTTTAAGTGCAGTTTAGGTACAGTACAGAGTGCTTCAAATGCAATATTTTGTCAATTTGATTGATGCTTTCAAAGCAAAGAAATTGAAGGATAAAGACAGCCACTTCATGTAAACATTTACAATTATTTCCAGCTGATTCTAACGGAACTTTCAAGGGACGCTCCCACATTGTCAAGTTTCCAGGGACCTATAAATGTACGGCACAGACGGTCGGTCCTGCCCCCAGATGTTTGGTGAGTACCTACGGTCATTTAAAAGCACACGTAAACGCTCACCATCCAACGTCTTTCGGGGACCGTCTGTACCGTACATTTATAGGTCCCAGGTCTGGGAACTTATATTATGTCTCAAAGCAGTTTCTTTTAAGCCGAAAAATGGGAAAATTCAGGCAATCTACAGGGGATATCTGTCACTAATACAAAAAAATATGTTACTGCTACGTAGCTATTTTGGGGTATCTGTCACAGGAACATTTGTTTTTATTTTCATTTTGGTTTTTCTGAACTTATTATTAATAAGTTAAAGACATGATGTAATCATTTAAATGAAAGCTTACGGTCTAAACTTTCATTCAAGCCCAAATAATTTGAGGTCCATTGCGTTTAGCGAAAATTCTGGACCAAATTCTCTGAAAGTTCCCTTAAGGATGCCAGTCTGTAACCGGTGTAAATTAATAAAATAAGGCTGTCTGCAAAGGCGTCCGGACCGGATTTAATGGGGGCGACAAGGGGCGCGCGCCCCGGGGCCCCCACCACAAAGCAGGTCCTTTTTTTTCGTATTGATGGTTGATGAACTTCCTTTTTTCTATCATTACAATACTGTAACAGTCCGGCAATGTTGGAAGAGGAGCTTATTGTAAAATAACCCTTAAAAAAATAAAGAAACATTAAAAAATACCAACGAAACTTTAAAAATTGTTAACGACTTTTTTATCAGGGTAATAATTTACCTCTTTTACTCGATATGCCTTTAAAAGTAGGGACTTTATAATTTATTATACCTAAGATTTACCGGGAAGGGGGCCCCCACCAAAGGTCTGCCGCCACGGGGCCCCCAGCAACCTAAATCCGGCCCTGAAGGGTGTTTCTCAAAATTCTGTCTGGTTTTTTGTTTTGCTTTGTTTTTTCTTTTTTTTCTCTCTTATTTTTTTAAAGTTTATTTTCAACGAGTGGGAACCGATTTGAAAAAAGACGGGACAACCTAGCGTCCTAGCATGCAGAAAATGCTGTCTCTTCCCTGGCTTCTTTGCATCGATCGTGTTCCACGGCCGGCGCTCCGACCTTCAATACAACTCGATGAGCTCAAAATGCAATCCGAGCCGAGTCCAGGACTCGATCCCGACTCTTTCGGCTCTCGTCTCTGAAACGACTGCCGTTTCCGCCACTCACCGATCAGCGAACACCGACCACCGAACACGGTCAACAGTCCGTGTACTCAACGATTCAGCATCAGCAATATCAGCATGTCGCTTCGTATTTACCTGTACTCACTACTCCCTGTCGTCGTGTCGCGCTGTCTCCCACAAATGAATCCCCCCTCTCTCTCTCTCTCTCTCTCTCTCTCTCTCTCTCTCTCTCTCTCTCTCTCTCTCTCTCTCTCTCTCTCTCTCCCTCTCTCTCTCTCTATCTCCTTCTTCCCTCCCCTCCTCTCTCTCTCTCCCTCACCACCCATTTAGACACGTTGGGATGGAGGGTAGGGTATTGAAAAATCAATTTTTTGGTTTAAAAAAAAAAAAAAAAAAAATCCCATGCAATGAAGACTGAAGAGTTAAAAACCCAACTTCGAAACATCATAAGATTGACTTACAGCTTTTTTCCACAGGACCGCAGAAATGATGATACAAATCGCGAAAGCTATATACATAGATTAATTCGTCACATAGCTCAAAGCAGGACCGAACCGACATCGAAAAATAGAACCGAATCGTATCATCATAAATCAAGACAAGTAACTCGCGCGGCTCCAAATGGAAGATCCATTTAATCATGAGCGATGATATAAAATGTTCGAAGGTAAATAGGACCCCCCCTCCAATAGGCTTTAAGATTTAGAAGAAAAAAAAAAGAAAAAAAAATCTTGCGCAGGAATTTTCAACACGCAGCGGGCTTATTGGATTGATGAAGAATTCTCTATGCTGGCTTTACAAGTCGTGGAAACCGGTTTCGTTTATGTACGGGTATAGAAGCATCCATCCAACACGGGCTCGTAGGATCCAGCATCTCGAACTGGAATTGTATCAAATGGGTACCTTCTTCACTTGCATCGGCATTGACTCCGAGTCCAGGGTAGACTGTGAAAAGACGCGGAATTATAATTCAAACAAGATTACCGCGCGGTAAGGTAATGTGACGTGATTCAATGCGCAGAGCGCGAGGAAGCGAGATTTAACACAACAAAACATCGGGTAACATACTAACGTAAAACATGACGTAACATAACATAACGTAATATACCATAACGTAATGAACCTAACATTTGATGGTGCGGAGTTGCGCGAAGGATCGAGCCGTGAAGAAAATTGCTGAACATCCGGCAGGGAACAGGAATCAGGGATAGCAGGGATCCTCGAGAACATTAGTGTCCCTGTATGCAGAGAGTTGAGGCTAAAGAAACCACGGGCGCCGCCTGCATTGGGAGCGTTTTGGCGTATTTGTTTGGATTTTCGGCGTTGGTTGTTTTGGTACATTCAAAGGATCGTTGTGATATTTTTTTTGTTTTTGTTTTTTTTTTGTTTTTTTTTTTTTTAGGGTTTATTGGCTTATGCTCGTGTTCGGAGCCTAAAGTCTACAGACACATTAAAGGAAATGAGAAATAATGTCTTTAGTCAGAAGACATCGGAGAGTTTGAAAGAGTTTTTTTTTTTTTTTTTAGAAAAGTTTCACCACACCTATGACCGCAGAGTACAGGATCTGACATGAGACCATCAAATTCTGTCGCCCTGGCCGGAACTCCTAAGGATCGTTGTTTGGGTTAGGTCCAAAGCAAGATTACAGAAGTAAGCATCAAAAACGACATACTGGGCCCGCGACATTCACCATCCATCAGTGTTAATTTTACTAACTTTTAGTGTTTTAGAATCATTCTACGCCTACAATTTCACTTCATCATCGCTATCTGATAGATTTTGAGACGCTGATTTCAAAAATGCTATCAGTTTTCATTAAACTGACCTAGATTTTACGTAATTTCGAAATTACGTCTTCTTAGCAAAAAATTCTAAATTCTGGAAAAAGTATGAGTCTTGAGTAAAAACTAAGGCCGAATTTGAAATCAGCGGGTCAAAATACATAGCGAAATTTGCGAAAAGTGTGAGAAAGGGTACCTATATCTTATGATGAGAAAACCTGGTTTTACGTTCATAACAGCCGGACAGCCGGACACACTATGTCGTTAATGCGTAAAAATAAGATTACAGAGCCGTAGGGTTTCTACCGACGCGACGTAATCTTTCATACTGCCTTTGCTGATCGACCGCTATTTACGTTGCATTTACCACGGTGGCGTGAAATTTACCATACTTGCTAGCAAACGACAAAATCAGCTATGCAGATGGTAAATTCTACAAGTCTTTTTTCCCCCCGTGTAGCTCTACTGATTCGCCTGTATGAAAAGTTTGCAACAGCGAGGCTAGGATTCGAAAAGCAGGGTGTTCAGCAATTTTTGACTATCAAATACCCTGATATTTCTAAGAAACTTTGGGACTTTTCACAAGATGAATGAAATCACCCCCCTTTAAAAAAGGAACTTTTCAATAAAAATGGAACATATTGAAGAACATTTAACAAACTCGGTTTATAATTTACTGCTCAAATTCTCTGACGAGACGGACTTTCGATCAAAATTCCCTGATATACTTCTTATCTTCTCCTCACAAATTATTCCATGTTTCCCGGATTTTTCCTGAAGCTATAGACACCCTGAAAATGAAACAAAGTTTCATTTTTTTCTCTTTTTTTCGAGGTGACCTGAAGATAATTTGAACGGCGGGAGTCAAAACATTTTCAAAAAATATTTTTGAACCATATTGAGACGAGACACTAAAGCGCCTCTCTTATATTCTTGAGTGTCTTCGAGTTTGGGCTTTTCCGGCTTTTGACCCACATTTCATCCACGATTTGCAAAGATTCCTGTGGTCTTCGTTGATGCGGTCTTTATTGAAACCAGTGTGTAAAAAAAAAAAAAAAAAAAAAAAAAAAAAAAAAAAAAAAAAAAAAAAAAACCCACTAGTGAAACAAAAATGTGACACACACTAAAAAAGAAAAAAGACAACAACAAAAAAATGTAGTATTTCATAACCTGAGAATATTTTTTGAGTGAAGAGTTGAGGCTTAACAATAAAAGGCAAGAGGGGGGGCTCAAAGCATTAAAAAAAAAAAAAACACAATAATCTAAAGAAGAAAAAAATTAAACCACTCCATATCAGCGGAGTTGCAAGGACAGACCAGAAATTCTTCAACTAAAATCCACGAATGATTCAAGTTATCAAGATTGCTTTTGCTTATCTTAATCTCGTGATTAAAATATTTTAGTGTTGCTTTTTGTTCCTTAGTTGAGAAAGGGCTTAATTGACATTCCTGTCATCAGAAAAGAACTAAAACAAACAAAAAAAAACGGCTCACGAGCTACAGAACGCGAGTGAACTAGCCAGTTTTTGTCGTCACTCACATTTCGGAAACGATTGATTTCATCAAATCGCATCGTTCATCCGTCAAGCGATAAAATGTAGACAGGGGCCAGGGGCCAAACAGACAAATGAGTCAACAAGAATAATTACATCAGATATTCTTTTCACCACTTATCAAATAAGAGTTACTAATTCGGTTTTTTCGATGATAGTAACAAACGAATTCTTTTTAAAGCTAATACTTCCTCTTTTTTTTTATTAAACTAATCGCTCAGCAATTGAGCAGTTGCTCAGAAATTGCCCGTATGGCAACAGGTCGTTTTAGATTACAATTAATTATAAGCTGGTTCAATTAGATTGTGATTCCCCCCCCCCCCTAAAAACACGAGCAAACATATCGCAAGAATGTACAAAGGTTCCAATTAGACCAATTACAGTCGGCAAATTGAATAATTTCAGTCGACGCCCTGAATTTTAGCTCAGGTATAGGCCACCTGTAATACTTACTAAACTGAATTTAAGCATTGCTGCAGGTTACCTAACTAAGCCTAAATCTAAGGCGGTCTGGCTGACATTTAATTCGCTGACTGTTCCTGGGCAATAAGTGTCTGCGTCACGATACCATTTTTTTTTTTTTTGAAAAGAGCTGAAACCACAAAAATTTTGGCAAAAAGCCAAACAAATTTTTGCGTCTTTCGAGAAAAGAAAAAAAAAAAAAAAAAAAAAAAAAAAAAAAAAAAATATAGAAAAAAACCTATAATTGTAACACGTTTTCAAACCAAAATTTCAATTTTTTTTTTGCAAATTCGTCTCATCATGATTCTTGCTACATCGCGTTTTATCACTTACTTCAACCGCAGGATAATCTCTAGTGAATAGGTAAACAAACTAATATGCTTACTTAAATGGCGTAGCCTGCAATTTGACAACGCTGCTGCCTATCTATTTCAACCTAAAAAAAAGATCGAACTAAAAAGTGCTCTGGAAATACTCTCAAATTTGACTTGATAGATGGAAGACAGACGGGTTTACGTAGACAGAAAGCAGCGTTGCCAAATTGCGCTTCGTCACTGATATCAACTGTGGGCTGCTCTCGTCCCAAATTCTAACGCAACTCAACAAATTGAAGCCGTCATAAGAAAATGGACCGAAAAACAACAAACAATGGGCTCCCAGAAACCTACCATCACGAGCACATGAAGACTATTTCCTGCTTACAAGCGCACCCGAAGTTTCATAAGCAGTGGCGGCTCGTGAAATTTGGCAACAGTGTACTCCTCCCATTTAATCAATGCAAAATAATCGATTCTCCCGGAGGCTGTCAGCCTCCTCAAGAATCGATTCTTTTACCTAAGTTTAAATGTAAAAATTGCATGGTTGCCAAATCGCACGAGCCGCTACTGTTCATAAGTCCTTCTTGTCCCGCCTCAAGCGGTGGCATGGCGGCTCGTACAATCTGACAACCACGCACTATTGCCGTTTGATACGATGCAAAAATATCGATTTTAAAGGAGACACAGTACCTCACCATAGAATCAATTTTTTTACAGGGTCAAAACGGAGAGAATTCAATGTTGTCATATTGAACTAGCTGCCATGTCATACCACCGCACCGCTTCTTGCATAAGTTATATTGTGGCCACACAAATCCTGAATGGATGGCGGTCTTCAATTCTCGCGAAGCATGATGGGAGCTCAGGACTCGAGTCATACCTACCTACACCCGCCGACCATGGGTGGTGGGGTACAGCAGCGGTGTGGGGCTCAATGAGGGTGGAGAAAGGGGGGGGGCGTGGCGAGAGAGAGAGAGAGAGAGAGAGAGAGAGAGAGAGAGAGAGAGAGCCGACCACACAAGGCGCGAGTCGACTTGAAAAACCACCGGGCGAGAAAAGTGGACGGAAGACCGACAAAAAGAGACAGACCACGGAGAGAGAGAGAGAGAGAGAGAGAGAGAGAGAGAGAGAGAGAGAGAGAGAGAGAGAGAGAGAGAGAGAGAGAGAGAGCGTGAGGGAGGGGAGGGGGAGAGGGAGGAGATAAGGACTGGCTCCGAAAATGGGCTGCGTGAAAAAAAAAGCTAAAACGAGAGGAGGGAGAGAGATAGAAAGAGAGAGGGGAGAGAGAGAGAGAGAGAAAGCGGGAAAGGAAGAGAGAGAGAGAGAGAGAGAGAGAGAGAGAGAGACTGCAATCCTCAGAGTCTAAAGGATAATCCTCCTGAAAGAGATTCGGTTTCAATCAATCAAAGTTTGTAAGCTTCGACCGAAAATACGCTCTCCTTGTCTCCTCACGTGATAAAACGTAGTACTACTCAGCCTTCTTCTCGGTTCTCGCTGCTTGATAGAGTTGGCCTTGAATACAATGAACCAGAGCTGAGGGGACAAAAATGTCCGAAGAGGGTATGCAATACGCTAAACATAGCATGCACATGTGTTAGATGCGCTGCACATTGCATACCCAGGTCAGGCGTCTTCATCCCCGCTAGAGCATTCATCAAGTCGAAGGAGCCTAAACAACTACAAGTGAAACTGTGGTTAGGAAAAAGGTAAAATGGCATTCAATTCAGGCGTACAAAATATTCAGAAAACGTAGGAAGTTCCACGTGCACAGAAGAAAAAAAAAAAAACAAAAAAAAACAAGAAAACGCTTTGGCAGTGCCGTGGGCGCCCGCAGCGGGGGGCAAGAGTGGGAACTCCCCCCCTGAATTCAATAAAGTCAAAATTTCGTAAAAAATGAAAGGAAAAAGGAAATGCAAATTAAAGGAGCAATAGTTAACAAACTTCATTATTTGTATATTTTGTAATTTTAACTCATTTTTTGCAAGGAATAGTAGAATTAAACATTTTTCTTGATAATTTTCGTCTGCTGTCCCTTTACCCATTATATCAAACACGTCAAAATTATTACTATTATTTGATACACCTACCATGGTCAAATAATTGTACACCATTTGGATGAAAAAAAAAGAGTTTTCCATCCCCCCCGCCCCCGGGGGGGAGGCTATCGTCTCCTAGACCTTCCATTGAGGTTCAACAATTTTGCCCCCCCCTCTTTGAAATTTTTCTGCGGGCGCCCATGGGCAGTGCTGACAAAACCTTTGATAGAAATATTACCCAGCAAAAGACTTTAGTGGAGCAACCATAGTAAAAGCAACATAAAATTTAAACTCAAGTAAAAGGTTGGAAACGAAGATGTTCACTAAGCACCCAATAGTTCGATCTTTTCCATGAATTTAAATGGACAAACTGTAACGTAACGTTGCCAATGTGCACGCTACGCCACTGATTGCAATATGCCTCCTTCAGTTACTTGTCAAGGGGGGGGGGGAGGAGGTCCAAAGATACTAATTTGGTAAAATTTGTCTGAAAACGCAAAAACTGACATTTTTTTAAGGACAAATTTTGGTGTCAAAGGGGGGCGGGGTACAGACCCCCTGGACCCCCCACCCCCCTGGCTACGCCACTGGTACAGTAAGGGTTTCAAGATTCCCTCCTCTCCTCTCCCCTCCCTTCCCTCCTCACAGCACACTTCGATCGAAGTTTCGTCCCGGTGCGGTGGACGGACGGACTGAGGGGAGGGCGGACGGCAAGCACATCTAGTGTCTAATCGTCTAATCTAATGCGATCGATCGCGGTGTCGACGATGGTCGATCGTCAGCCGTGCGTTAAATTATGTTGACAGTTGGATCAAGTCGGGGGTGATCGGTGTCGGGCCGAGGTTGCACGAGAAGTAGCCGACTGGGATGTAGCGGCGCACTTTGTATCCAAACATGGATTTTTCTGGACAAAAATAAGTTTTTCCTGCTTTGCAATTAAAACAAGTTTTTGTGTTGATATTTTCATGCGATATCTGTTATTTAACTCATTGAAAGCTCTAAAATTAATTATTTAACATATTTTCTAGTGATCTTTCTGCTTCTTAACCATATTTTCTAGTGATCTTTCTGCTTCTTAACCAATCAGGTTGCCCTATTTGAGGATGGAAGTTGACGTTTTCATGAAAACCATAGAAGTGTCAAATCCAAACTTTTCTGGGACAAACTTTAAGTACTATCGACGAATTAGAGATTGTCGCGAGATTTTCACACATTTTGATTTACGAGTGTGTGTATGGGACTGATCTGCAACGGCTTTCCCTCCCCTCCCGTACGGACCTCGCACCTGCAAGGTGTGAGAAGTATGAAGAGTGGCGGAACTAGAACCTTGAAGGCGGAACTTGGCACGTAAAAATCTCGCGACAATCTTTAATTCGTCGATAGTACAAGTACACCTGTAGAGGGGTAAATACATGTTAGCAGTCCTATCTCAAAGTGAGGCAGCATAGCCGATCTGATTCTGGTTTGTTCGTCTCATATGTTTTAACCTTAAATTGAAAATTGTGACTAATCCAGTGGAAAATGGTTTTGAAATGAAAGTGCAAGTGTTTAAGAGTAGCCATCTGGACACAGAATTCTAATGAAACTAGAGTACCTATATAGGGAGAGTATGGCCATCTGCGATCATGAGAGCTCTTAGGGCCCAATTTCAAGATGGCGGAGGTCGTGTTGTTTGAGGTTATGTTACATTGTTGATGAAAACGGTGTTGGTGAAAGGTGAGTTTGATGACCGTTTCCCGCTAGAAAATGTTCAACGGTTACAACGGTTACACGATTGACCCGGTCGGCCATCTTGAAATTGGGCCCTAAGAGCTCCTTGAACGCCTAAATTATCGCAGCCAATCAGCGTAGGATTCACAGACGGCTATACTCTCCTTATATAGGTACTCTAAATGAAACTATCCAGGTGAGAAAATTGTGCTTGTTTCCGTCCTATGTCACTTCCTCTACCGCACAAATCCTTCCAAAAGAAACATATATATTTCTATGTCCAGATAGCCACTTCAAAACACATGCACATTCTTTTAATACCAATGTCAAAGGTATTTGTCACCACTTTTCTTCCTACATTTGTATGGTTGAAACACATGAGGCAAACAAACCGAACCCGTATGAAAATGTCCATAAGTGATTTCCATCATGGTTCATTGGTTCTCTTCAGTGTTTCAAAATAACTTCCTATGAATCCTCTCCATTGAAACAGTTCGTTGGTGTTGATATCTACTTTTGGAAACTAAGTTATTCAAATCATTTTAAGGTGATTCTATGGCAAACTCCCGAAAATTTTAATCCGATAGATGGCGTTACTTGTCGCTGGCTCCGAAAATAGCCGTTTTTTGACGGTTTTCGGCTGATTTCTCTGAACAGACGAATAAGAGACGAAAAATCGGAATGTCAGCACCTGCTTAATTTTTTGCTTGATTTTTTGAGCCATAAACGGGCCAAATTGGTTCTAAAATAAAGGCGAAAGTATGCAAAGAAAAAATCACGTGTAATTTGGAGTTGTATCAGTAAAGATTACAGGTGAAACAGAAACCTGTAATCTTTACTGATACAACTCCAAATTACACGTGATTTTTTCTTTGCATACTTTCGCCTTTATTTTAGAACCAATTTGGCCCGTTTATGGCTCAAAAAATCAAGCAAAAAATTAAGCAGGTGCTGACATTCCGATTTTTCGTCTCTTATTCGTCTGTTCAGAGAAATCAGCCGAAAACCGTCAAAAAACGGCTATTTTCGGAGCCAGCGACAAGTAACGCCATCTATCGGATTAAAATTTTCGGGAGTTTGCCATAGAATCACCTTAAGCTCTAAAACTAATGATTTCACGCATTTCATGGTTATTTTTTGTTTCTTGCTCATTAATCTTAATTTTTTTATTCATAAAATGATATCCAGGATATTTAATAGTTCGATCCACGGGGCGGCAGTGAGCGCAGAGCATTGAATGCCGACTCGCGGTGAGAAGGCAAGTTTCTTTTCAGTCTCTCCCTCCTCGCCGCGTGATCGCGAGCCCCCCCCACTCCCTCGGGCAAGCGATATCCGAACCCGATGAGAGCGTGCGTGCGGGGGAGGGGGGAGGGAGAGACTCTTTCTCTCTCGCTCGATCGTAATGATGTGTTTCAGTGTTCATGCGCTAAGTTAGCATCAATCACAATGTAACATAAGCTTATGCAGGAGGAGATCTGCCGCAATAAACTTGACATCATGATTTTATGACTCGTTTCCTCTTAATCCGCTCGTAAATTGCAATTGACCTTAATGCATTTTATTGCGGCTTCTATTCCTATAACATCCATTCGGATGCCTTGTCATCGGCTCTGTCCGTCCATTGTTCGTGATCTGTCGCTCGCTTGGCTGGCTCCAGGGGAAAGGATACCGGGATTGCAATCATCAGCGACAACATGGTGCGTATAATGGCGTATAGTAATTCCGAGGTGGAAAAAAGGTTCGACAGTTTTGACGTGATGTCGGCGCGATATCATTGAGCCCCCTATACTCTGTTCAAGATAAGAAGGCGGGTGAGAATTCAGGTAGTAATGCACTATTTAGCAACAGTGTGGCTATGCTGGCTACTCCAACCCTTTGCAGTGTCCGTTGTTCTCCCGATCTCTCTCTTGGCACGGAGGATTTCCAAGAACCGACAGACTCAACAATTTACACACGTCCAGTAAAAATTGCGAACGGTCAAAAATACGAAAGAACGGACGAAATTTTCGTCCTTAAGGGGCAAAACTCGGCAAAAATAGTCGACTTCGAATATTGATGACTCTCAGAAATTCGTATTTTTCAGTCGGAATTAAATTCAGAATGTTTCGTCTAATATCGAATATATGAGAGTCATCAATATTCAAAGTCGACTATTTTTGCCGATTTTTGGCCCTTTAGGGCGAAAATTTCGTCTGTTTTTTCGTATTTTTGACCGTTCGCAATTTTCACTGGACGTGTGTAAATTGTTGAGTCTGTCGGTTCTCGGAAATCCTCCATGCCAAGAGAGAAGTCGGAAGAACAACGGCCACTGCGAGGGGTTGGAGTAGCCGGTATAGCCGCAATGTTGCTAAATAGTGCATTACTACCTGAATTCTCACCCGCCTTCTTATCCTGAACAGAGTATAGACGCGTTTTTAAGGGGGAGATGAAACACCCCCCTCCTACTACCCCAAAATAGCTTGAGAATTGGACTCCTATAAAAATAGACCCATTCCGAGGCATCCCAGGGAATACCCCACGAACACTTCCTCACATCAAACTTAATCTGGGGGGAAGACCGGGCAGGAGCAAGACCCCCTTGTATTTGCAGGGGGAAACCCTCAGACCCCCTCTAATATTCTGGGGAAGTCCCCCAGATCCTCTTGTAATATTCCAGGGGAAACCCCCAGACCCCTATAATATTCTGGGGGAGACCCCCCCCCCCTTTAGGGGTCAAAATTACAGTAGGCTGGTTGCAGAATGTTTTTACAAATTTAAATCAGAATCAAAACAGCTACGTTTGAGATATTCCAATATTTCCCTTTGTTTACCCATGCACTTTACCCGTTTCCCCATTGATTTTAATGGAAACCTTTTATCCTCTACAACATGCAAAAAATTTAAAATGTCGAAAAAACAAAACAAAAAAGTCCCTTTGAGGAATGTTATACACAACTTCTCTCGAAAATTTGGATGTATATGGACCATTGGCTCAAAAGTTATATTGGGATACAGACAGACAGACGGACAGACATCTGCGCCATAGCGATTCTTTCTCACCAACTTCCTTAGCGTGAGAAAGTAAAAACACAGTCAGGAAAAACCCGGAAATCACGAGGAAAAGTCCGGTTGTAGCCAACGGAATGGACGTTCACCTAGGACAACCTGTGATTCCAATAAGAATAATTATTCTTTATCGTTACGATAACACTGAAGTTTTCTACCTTTCCAAGATTTCCTGGTTCCGCTACTGCTTTGGAGTTTGGACTACTAAATTACGTAAAATCTTTCCTCCGAACCCCTCTTCCCTTATCTTCTCACTCAGTGGCGCAACGAGAGTTTTTTCATCTCTCTATTTTCTCCATTAAGAAACGTATGTTAGACAAGGATGGACAAGGGTATAAAACCCCCTCTTTCTGTCCTTTTCCTACTTATACATTCAAATGGGAAATGAGAGAGATGGAAGAGATCCTGGTTGCGCAAGTGTTCTCACTGGTTGTTTTGAAAAAGATGAACATGGCACAGCAAACCTCTCATATTGTGCAGGGACTCAAGACCAGCATAGAATGCTCTTTAACTCTTCATATAATAAATGAATTATCGCAATTATATTATTCATTCATACAACATTTTTGGATCGGACAGTACTCTTTGTATGTATGAGTGGTTGTTCATCAAACTATGGGATGTTGTTTATTCACACGATAATAAAACCACTTTAAAATTCGAGACGAGAGCTACAACAAGAGTGCGATGCCCGATGGGTACTTGAGAAAGCGGACTCCGATTAGAAGCATACACAGCCGCCGCAATATTTGCACGTTTTATTGACAAACGTCAGATTGAGGCAAATAAATTATACCGATTAAAGATGTAAATATTACGAGATAGGAACACTAAAAGGTGAAAAAAAAAATACGATAAAGGCTCGTGGAAAATTTGTGAAATCTCTCGATGAAAGTTGTGGATTACGGCGTAATGTCTATTAATACTATAATATGAAGACATTGAAGGATAGTAAATAATCTTTGAAAAAGCACTTCGGGCATAATCCATTGAGTTAACGACACATGAGACGTTTAGAATCGAAATGAGCCGCTAATTGTAAAAATCGAGGTATAGTCCTCAAACTGAATTTCACCGAAGGAACCAAAAAAGTGGTTGAAAACTTTTACCACAGCACTATGGAGGGTCAATTTGTATCACTTGAAAACAACTTTAAGATGATTCCAGGGTCGATTAGTTCCAACCGTGGACACCACGTCGCGCTGCTCAAAAAGTCAACAGTTTTTTGTTAAATTTGACGAATTCACGCTAAAAACACAAATTTGTGAAACGTCAGCACCTGCGAGCATACTTCAGGAAGATACCCTGAAAGTTTCAGACTGAAACACTCAAAAATAAAGCCGGAAATTATGAAAAACGAAACTTCCCGTAAGCCGCAATGAGTGCGAGTGAGGCAGATAGTCGTATCATCACTCGCGCTCACTCTCACTCACTAAGCTTATGGCGAAACGAATTTCATAATTTACGGCTTTAATTTTAAACCAATTTGGCTCATTTTGGGCTCAAAAAATCCATAAAAAAATTTTGCAGGTGCTGACGTTATTGGATTTTGCGTTTTATCTATGGTTTCAGTTTAAAACGCCAAAAACACGTCTTTTCCAAAAAGCGACTAGTGGCGCTATCCATCGGATTGAAATCTGGAAAAGTTTCGCCTGGAATCACCTTAAGAGCATCAGAAAGTTTCAAAATCCACTCACAAACTCAATAAATACATTTTTAACAAAATTTCAAGATGGCGGACGAACGATCGGGTGACAATGCGGACGAGTCCCGTCTAAAATTGCAGCTTTCTATGCTGAAAAAAATGATTCATCATAGAGGAAGCTGCAATTATAGACAGGACTCACTCATTATCACCAACTCATTCAACCACCATTTAGTAATTTTAGTATTAGCAATGGGGCTATTGCACACTTTTCCTATAAGCTATTTAATAGTCGATTATGGCGTAAAAACCTAAAAAAATAACGATGGCGGCACTAAAAACTTCCACAATCCACTCCTAAACTCAATAAACGCAGTTACTTGCGCGAGCGTAATGGTGGCCGAAGGCACTAACAATGGGAGATTCCCATCTAACAATTCTGAAACTCCATCAAGAAGTGACCAATAAGAGACTACTTTTATTTGACACCGGTGTCACTAGGTGTTGCGGCACCATTCATCGGATGTGGATCATCACTCTGATGACTATTTACTCTGTGAATCATCCTTGTCAACATAGAAAGAGTGACGAAATTAAGATAAGAATCTCCCATTGTTAGTGCCTTCGGCCACCATTACGCTCGCGCAAATAACTGCGTTTATTGAGTTTAGGAGTGGATTTTGGAAGTTTTTAGAGCCGCCATCGTTATTTCTTGAGGATTTTACGCCATAATCGACTATTAAATCGCTTACAGCAAAAGTGTGCAATAGCCCCATTGTTGAGTTTGTTAGTAGATTTTGGGACTTTCGGATGCTCTGAATGTTTTTATCATAGGATTTTATCTGCACGGATAAAAAAACTGGTAGAATTTACCATCTGCATGCACGGAAAAAAAACTACGGTGAAAATAACCATACGGATTATATACCTGATTTTGGCACCTACTAGATGTTATGATAATGTTAACCAGAAGTATACTATGTTTTGACTAGGTACCAGGTGATGTTACCGGATTGCATGTCGACTTTACTCAAAGTATCGGTAAATGTACCATACTTCTGGTCAAGTTTACCATAACATCTAGCAGGTGCCAAAATCAGGTATCCGTATGGTTATTTTCACTAATCTTTTTTTTTCCGTGTGGCTGATTTCGGAGTCTACTATCAAGTATGGTAAATTTCACCAGATTATGATAAAATGTACTGGCAAGTTACCTTAAATTTACCACAAGGTACGTTGCATTTACAATATTACGGTGAAATTTACCATACTTGCTAGCAGACGCCCAAATCAGCTAAAGCTCCTCTCAGAAGTGTAGGCGCACCTAAACCATAATCTTCGGGGAATTTTCAACTTTAATTCCGTCAAATCAAAACCGAACTTGCCTCTGAATTTATTCTTTGGCTTTTAAAGTGTTCCTTTTCAAAAATTGAACGCTCATTTTCAGTTTTATTCATTTTTATCGAGTGATAAAAGAAATACTGTTGACAAATTTCAAAGATTATCGGTCTAGGTACGCCTACACTTCTGAAACTACCTCTATGCAGATGGTAAATTCTGCCAGTCTTTTCTTTCCGAGTGGGAATTAAATATCTCTCCAAAAATGATGTAGCAAAAGTTTGCAACAGACCCATTGCAATATATCGATATCTTATTGTCTTATCCATTTGATACTTGATACACAACTCATTATTCCGCATCATTACACGTGCAGTTCCAATTTGAACGCCTCATAACCGCTGAAATCCCAATACCTTCTGAAAGTAATCGAAAACCATTTCACCATTCCCTCGACTAATGACTATGCTCGGTGCGACAATGGATTGACGTAAATAATATTTAGATTCGACGAGCTTTTTAAAATGCATAGCGGCTCCCGGCAAACTTCTGCATGCGATCCATCTCTAATCAACCCCAACCCCCCCCCCCCCCCCCCGTTTCCACAACAGTCTTTCAAATACACCCGGGATTGCATTGATTTCGAACGCAGTCCACAAACGGCGGAATATCGCGCGGCTCCCTAGAATTAAACGCGTACACAATGTTAACTGTATTAATTAGGACGGGCCGACCGGACCGGACCCTCGTTTGCCGAGCGCAATTTGTAGAGGTAGCTCGCAGTGACATCGAGTTGTGGGGGAATGTGGGGGAATGTGGGAGGGGGGGGGGGGTTGTTGGGAGTTGGAAGCCGTAACACGGTGTTCGGACGAGTCAATAAAAGTTGCTTGTCCACTTTTTTGACGCATTAATAAGGTAACTTGATTCTCATTCTCATGCAGTCATGCGATCTCACGAATACATTCGCGTCCACCACGACTCGCAGAGGCGGATCGGCCTCTCCCTCTATCTCGCTCCCTCACCCACTCCCTCTCTCTACCTCATTTCTCATTGCTCAAGCCATGAAACTGAACGAAGTCTGCGGATCATAGAAAAAACAGAAAGAAACAAAACATCACTTTGGTATAGCCTTGGTAAAAATGTGCAAAAAATTCTCAGCATGAGATTTGGAACCTGATTTCTTGTTGATCTCGTGATGAGTAGAAATCATCTTGAGATCAACATGAAATCAGGTTCCAAATCTCGCGCTGAAGAGAATTTATTGCAGATTTTTGATGAGGATTTTTACCAGGGAGCGCTGACAAAAACCTTCGGTAGAAAAATGACCCGTCTGAAGACTTTAATTGAGCCGACCAAATCTTTGGTTCACCCGCAGAAAAATATTTTTAATAAAGCGTACGAAATCTTTGGCTAGCTCTACTTAAGTATTTTGCTGAGTCAATGTTCAAACTTCGATTTACGAAAATAAATTGAAATTTTTTAATTCATTATGGTTATTCAAAAGATAATTGTTTGCTTATCACTAATTCGCATCAGCAGTACGGCACGTAAATTTATTTCATAATAATAAACAAAAAATGTCAAGCCACTTTTCCTCGGATTATTGAAAAGGGCTTAAGCCCCCCAAACCCTCTCAAAATCAGCTTATTGGTGACATCACCGCCGTTGAACCACCAGCAAATTAAAATTCGTGTTAAAACTTCGATTTACTTGTAACAATAACACGAAAATAACGCGAAAAATTTGAGTCCATTATTCATGGTTATTTAAAAGATAATTTTTTGCCCATGCAACACTAATTCGTATCAGCAGTGCGGTTATAGGTCAACTAATTTCTTCAGAAAACAAAACAAACAAAAGATTCAAGTCACTTAAATTCCTCGGATTACTGGAAGGGACTTAAGCCCCCCCCCCTTTCACCACAAGCTCTCCTGATAACAGCTTTTGTGACATCGCCGTTAAACCACCGGCAAAAAAGAGGGGAGAGGGGGAAAAAAACTTAGAAAATCTGGAGGTTGAAAATGATGCGATAATTCCGAGATACTATAAGAACCCATATTTGAAGCGTTAACCGGTTGATGAAGGGATATCATTCTGTGATAAGAGGTGAGCGCGGGGAGGGAGGGAGAAAGAGAGAGAGAGAGAGAGAGAAAGAGAGAGAGAGAGAGAGAGAGAGAGAGAGAGAGAGAGAGAGAGAGAGAGAGAGAGAGAGAGGGAGAGAGGTGCGGGAATTAAAGACGCAGACACGGTGAGCCGATATTGTCGGAGCCCGAAGCTGTTAACACTTTAACAGGCTGCTAATGATGGCGAGCGAACTGAACTGGGCGAACTCATGCCCATGCCCAAGTATAATTAATGAATGTCTAAATTAAGAGCCAAGAGAAGAGAGGCAGCCACAAAATGTTCACGCGGATTAATGTTGTGAAAAGTGAATGCCCGATTTCCGACGTCGCACAGAGGAGAAAAAACCAACGAACCATAACAATAATAAATAAAAAAACATTTTAACTATAGAGTGGAAATCTAAACCAGAGACAACAAATACTACTAACTACCAGAGTCCCTATATACAATGAGAGTTGCGCCATTGCTTAATCCATTTCTGATAGGCTCTCAGATTTAGGCTGTCAAGAAAGCTCCAAGAGGCAAATGCAAATTGCGGAGGATTTGTTTACTTTTCGCGAACTCGCTTTCATTCACATTTGAAGTTACAGTGACCGCGGTAATTTTTGTAAATAATTTTTCCTCTGCTTGAATGTTATTCTGGAGAGCAATATCTCTTTTCAATAACGACCGTTATTGTCGAGAATCAGAACCTAACCTGTGAGAGATAGCGAAATAGCGGCAACAGCGCAGAGGCAAATGGCCTTCCGCCATATGCATTTTGCCTCTTGGGGGCTCCCTTGATCCGCTTCTTCTTCTTATTTTGAAAGGCATTGGCGCAACTCTCATAGAATATAGGGATACTAACCACCTATCTCGCCCATAAGGCCTTCGTACACGCTCAAATTACGATCGTCTAGTTGACTGATTTAGTATAGAGCGATTATATGGTATCGATTGCCGTCCGAGGCGGGTCGAGTCCCGCTATGATCCCAAAAAAACCCTGATTCAGTGTATTTTTCCCAGAAGAGCATTTTTGAACGGAAATTTTTGCTATTAAATCAAACATTAATTAATGCGACCTTTTTGCGATTATGTATTCTTCGTCCTTGAAAATGCTTAATTATGCCTGGTTCCACGGCTAAAACTGCCGAAATCAACAGGATATTACAGATTAAACGATGCGTATAGTTGGGGGGTTGAAATCACCCAGCAGTTATTGTTGTTGTTGTGGAATTGGCGGGATTTCGGGCGATTCTAACCTACAATTGCAACGTTTAATCTGTAATATCTTATTGATTCCGGCAGTTTTAGTCAAGGAACCAGGCATAGTTATAGGCATTTTCGAGGACGTAGAATGCATAATCGCAAAAAGTTTGCAAAATTGTTTAATTTAATAGCCTGAACTTCCGTTCAACAGTTCGCTTACGCGGGGAAATTACATTGAACCAGAGGCCCTCGAAAGGCAATCGATACGCTCTACTAAAATAGCCTATTGGCATCGATGAGCCGAGATCCATCACAAAACGGTACGTGAGCTAACCGGGTAGCATGAATTGTTGATCTTCCGGAGTTATTTTACGATGGATGACGCGATTCACGATTTTGCTGGAAGAAACCAGTGGCGTAGCGTGCAACTTGGCAACGTTGTATTGTGTCCATTTAAACCCGTATAGAAGGTCGAATGCGAAGCTGTTCACCGAACATCCTATCGTTCGATCTTTTACATGGATTTAAATAAACGAACTACAACCAGTGGCGGCTCGCCTAAGGAGGCAAGGGAGGCTGTGCCTCCCCAGACATTCAGAGGGAAGAAAAAATAACGTCGACAAGACAGTAACGAGAGACAACATATTAAAATTAGGCAATCACAATGTCCGTGACTCTAAAATTTGAGTCAATCTTCACTAGGAGAGAGCGAAAGAGAAGGAAGTTGTAAGCGGGCGGAGAACGAGATTTCAGAGTCGCGAAACGACAGCAGTCCTAGTCAGCAGTGCCAGAGTCTGTGCCTCGTCGAAAGGCACAGACTCCGAGTCCGAGTCGGTCGAGTCAGTCAAGAAGTGGTGTTCGGCACACACACACACACACACACACACACACACAACCAAGCAAGGATTGTGCACGCACTAACGAAGGCATCGGAGGCTGCTATCCTCCACGACTCCCGCAGCGTTGCCGAGCCAGTAGCCGGGGATAACCATCATGCCAGTCGCCGGACTAGCCGCGCCTGTTTGTTTGTTTTTGTCTACGTGTTATATACGGAGGCCCCCGGACCCCCCCCCCCCCCCCCCTCCTGGGGGGGTTCCCCCAGGCCCCTCGCAGCCTCCCCAATACCAAAGCCCACGAGCCGCCACTGACTACAACGTTGCCATATAGCACGCTACGCCACTGGAAGAAACCTCTTTTGTTATAGGCGTATAAAATAAACTAAGAGGTTCATAAACATTGACTAACATAACACTACAAAACAAAGTCATCACACGTATTAAAATTACTAACAAAAGGTAAAACACTTGGAACAATATCGGGTACAGCCAAATGTTTAAAATTGGTCGTTTCCGCTCGATATAAGGCTTCTGCACATCAGATATAAAAACCAATCAACACAGGCAGTCAGCCTGGGGCGGTATGAAAATCATCATAAGGCATAGCGCTGAATCAGCTGATAAAATATTACTTTGATTATTTTGATAGTCCTTCCGTTCGGAATTCAGATGAGAAACCAATCAACACAGACATTCAGCCTGGGGCGGTATAAAAAATCATCATTAAACAAAAACAAGAGGGAAGAAGCAAATTGAGGAATAGGGTGCAGTGTTTTCAAATTTGGCGGGAAATTCAAAAATGATAACTACATTGTGGTAAATGTGGGGGGGGGGGGGTTGCGTTTTATTAAACGCAAAACCACAACTCTCCAATGTATTTTACAAGGGTGAAGTGTTGTTACATATTTTATCACCTCAATTCAACAATGTTGTCATTTTTAGGATAATTATCCCATAATTCCCTTTGAACTCCGTATGTAAAAGTAGGTTACTTACAGGACAATCTGTCAACCTAACAATTCAAGCTATACAAGGGGAAAAAGATCCCCATCTCAGCTTAAATCAAAGGATCTTAAAAAACAAAACCAAATATTGGAAACAGAAAAGTGAAAGAGAGACTTCTTTAGGGGTCCCGGTCCCTCCACCGACGAATTTAAAAGCGCGAATTGACTGCTTCAGCCGATGGGCTTATTTGTTGTCAATATATCGGACTCGACCTATCGACTTCAAGGCAGCTCATTGGCTCAATCAGTTTATTCGCGCTTTTAAATTCGCAGGTGGAGAGACCCCTTTACGTCTAACTGACTTTATGGTAAGCTTGAGTGTCTCGTGAATGTGATGTGCAAATTTAGAGAAGTGACAGAAAAGCAATCCATTGAAGAAAAATATTTACGAACAGTAACTCGTAAGACACACAGCTCAGGCACAAACAAACGCAAATCGGAACGAAGACTATACAGACTTCGAACGATATCAGGCAAAAGAAAAGTGTTGGTGAAACGAAAAGTCACCCGACGGGCTTTTGCACATCAGATATTTGTAAAAACCAATCAACACAGGCTGTCAGCCTGGGGCGGTAATGAAATCATCACAAAGCGCATCGCCTGATAAAAACATCAATTAGATCACTAGCGGATCCTAGAAATTGCCCTTCACTCTGTTTTCCCATTAGAGTACGTGTGTTAGAAAAGGATAGACCATAGGGGCAGTCACGGGATCTTCGCCCCCTCGTCTATCCTTTTCCAACACATACGTTCTAACAGGGAAAAGAGAGAGCTAGGAGGACAATTTTTTGGATCCGCTATATATTGTCTTTGATAGTCCTTAGAAATTTAGGTTACTGTATGACTCCGCCGAAAAATGTTACCAACTACAGTTAGAGGTAAAGTTTTTCGGCAGAGCCTTTAAATTGTTAGCCACTTAAGTTTCGTAATCGCCATGGTATAATTCACACCAATGTAAGGAAAATCAGCATGCTATAATCTTACCGAATAGATTGTACAAGCAGTCATTCGACATTCACATTTGAAAAAATATCTAAAGCGTCTGACTTACCTGAAACAAAAAAGATAAACAAGGATTAGAAAAGAGCTTTCGCAAACACCAATAACATTCTTAAATATTTTATAAAATATTTAACGCTCATCACTCAGCCAAACTTGAGATAGACGAAAAACTACGCACTAGTTCTAATACTGGGGTACGCGGTGCGAAACATCCCCCTGCTCTTCCGAGGCATCACCAATGATACTTTAACTGGGAAAATAGACTTACGAGCAGACCTGTTCATATCGCGGGTTTAAACCGCCACCGTGGCACTTTGATCAAAGACGGAAAAAAGTGGCCGAAATTCAGTGAAAACAAGACGTCAAAGGTCACCGTTTTCGACCTTTTAAGCTTAATTGAGGCATTTTTCGGTAAATAAGCGTATGGCGATTTATGCCCTTTTTTTGGAGAACTCGTTTTTGAAATCCTGACTACGTGACCTAACAGGTGATATAAAGTTATTCATATGTTGAACGGAAAATAACCACGAAACAATCGTTCGAATGGACGCACCTACAATGTTTTTTTTTATAACATTTTAAACTTTCAAACGCGTTTTTCTCAAAAGTAGTTTTTTCGCCATACGCCCATTTACCGAAAAATGCCTCAATTTTAAACTTCCCAGTGACATTTCAAGGTTTAAAATACTCGTTAAAAGTACCCTTTGTGATTCAAACTGATCTTGAAAGTTTCTAAGTGATAAAATTGAAGATAGATTAACTTTTTGATTTTTGACCACTTTTAGACGATCTCAGACCACCAAAGTGCGTGGCGCAGGGCTCTCAAAACATCCCCCCTGCTCTTCCGCGGCATCAGCCACGTTATTTTAAATGGTAAAATAAGGCTTACGAGCAGACTTAATCATCTCGCGAGCTTTCAATCGCCAACGTGGCGCGAGTCTCTCAAAATATCCCCCCTGCTCTTCCGAGGCATCACCAATGTTATTTTAAATGGGAAATTAGACTTACGAGCAGACTGATCATCTTGCGGATTTTTATTCGCAAACGTTGCGCAGGTCTCTCAAAACATCCCTCCTGCTCTTCCGAGGCATAACCAATGTTATTTTAGAGGGGAAATAGACTCCCGAGCAGACCTGTTCATCTCATGGGATTTTAATCGCCAACGTGGCGCAGGGCTCTCAAAACATCCCTTCTGCTCTTCCGGGGCATCACCAATGTTATTTTAAATGGGAACATAGACTTACAAGAAGACTTGCTCATCTCGCGCCTTCTACTCGCCAACGATGGCGCAAGGCTCTCAAAGCACCCCCCCTGCTCATCCGGGGCACCGCCCATGTTATTTCAAAGGTGGAAATAGACACACGAGCAGACCTAATTTTCTTGCGGCCTCTTCATAGCTGTCGCGGCTCAGGACTCTCAAAACGTCCCCTCTGCTCTTCCGGGGCAGCACATATGTAATATTAAATGGGGAAAGAGACTTACAAGCAGACCTGATATTTTTGCGGCCTTTTAATCGTCAAATTGGCGCAGGGTTCTCAAAACATTCCCCCTGCTCTTCCGGGGTCCCACCGATGTTATTTTAAATGAGGAAAATAGACTTACGAGCACTGACATCGGTGTAACCACTCACCGTGTCGCGTCGGTTGAAAGTAGAAACTAAAAGGGCGAGCTTCGGAATTAGGGAGGGGGGCGCTTAAAGTTGGAATGAGAGTATTAAAACGTGTTCCAAGCCACAAATAAAAAAGCGGGTGATGGGAAATAAGGGGGAGGAGTTGGGGGAGGGTTTATAAATCAATACGATAGCGAGAAACTCGCTGGGGCCATTTTGCTGGCCTCTGACCCTGTCGATGCGATGCCGCGCGCCGCATGGCCGTTATAAATGCTGGCCGTATAGATACCGAGTCAATAAATACTCTCGGTTACCGAGTTCCGGTGGTCCGACGTCGAAATGAGACTCATCTCCACCGCTTTCATTCGGGCCATGAAAATTTTTATCGAAGAAGAAATGATGCCTGTAAGTACTGCAGCAGCAGAAATTAGTTTAAAGGGCCAGAATTTAGCTTCGCGAGGATGGGCCTAAATAAACTCACTTTTAATCAAAATTTCGAACAATCGAACATTTCTTATAATTGCAGTCTTTCACAAGTGACACAAGTAACCGCAGTTCCTTGGTGAGAACCTGGATTGTTCGTTGATAAATTGGGGTGGAGAGAAAGGGGGAAATGGGAAATATTCGCACGGCGGAAACTATGACAAAATCAGGTTGTTCAAGAAGCAATTTCCAATTTTCGAACCCATAATTTTGCATACTACTTCTGGATTATTTCCACAATGAATGGATCACCCCGCTTCAAAAATTTGAATATTTTCAAACATGCACGAAAAGAAAGGTTGGGTACTGTTTCCCCAGAGTTTACGTAATATTTCTCTGGCAAGAGTTGGACAAAGTAAACTATCGGTAACTTGGGGGGGGGGGGGGGGGGGGAAGACACAGTTGGAGAATATTCGACAACTTTGAAGTCTACCTTACTATCAGTCAGAATTTCCCGAAAGTTAGATATGTTTTTCAACAGTTAAGAGTCGATAATATTTCCCGACTCATAAAGTCAATGCAGTAAGAAGTAATCTTTGAAAAATGTTCCAACTCTCTTTCCCCGTGTGGACATTTCGGATTCGGAGAGAATTAATATACTAACTTAGTTCCCAAATTCCCTGATTAGACTAGCTTAAAATTTTACACAAACGAATTCCCAGACACAGTCATATTCCCTGACAATTCCAGATTTTCCCTGAGTCTAAACACCCTGGAGTCAAACAAAATTATTCGCATTGAGATTAACGACGCCATTAAGATTTGATTAAATTAAAATAACGCACGGATGTAGGTTAAATGGCAAAGATAACTTGAAAGGCAGGAAGACATTGGCTACTTTGTATAGGTATAGAATTGCAATCGTGAGAAAATTGTAACCAGAGAGTTAGAGAGGCAGGCCTCGTGGGGACAAGTATCGGATTCTCGGATTACAAAGTTACAAGGATAATGACCTTGGTAAATGAGCAGTGGCTTCGGGAACGGCTACAAAACGAAGCCTTAAAAGATTGAGTAAAACGCTAAACGGCATGTTCCCGGACGGAATTCGACTCGTATATACAAATACAGGGTGTTGCTAGAACACTGTTAATGCACGCTCTAGATGTAAAGTTTTTAGAGTGAGATATCCATATCTGCGTGCGTACTGGAAAACACAGAAAAAAAAAATGTTTTAGATTTTAAATAAATATTTTTGAATTATAAGACAGGGAAGACGTACTTTTAAATTAAAATGAATTGTTTTAAAAGTAAAAATAATTGATTTTAGAGTAAAAATAATTATTTTTAAAGTAAAAATAAATTGTTTTAAATTAAAAATAACCGTATTTACATTAAGAAATTGTTTTTAAATTGAAAAGTCGGTATTTTGATCTATTTAATTTTTCTTCTGTTTTTTTTTTTTTTTTTAATTTGACAAACCTTAGTTTCAATTTTTAAAATACGTATTTTTGTCATATAATTCCAAAATGTTTCTTTTTAAATCTAAAACATTTTTTTTTCTTTTTTTTTTTCTATGAGTGGTGCGAAAAGAAGGAAAGAGATAATCATAATTTGCAATTTACCTGATTGTCAGGAAAAAAATTACGATGCTCCACCGAGGAGGCGTACACTCTCTCCTCGACAGTGGCGGATCCAGAAAATTTTTCTGGGGGGGGGGGGGCACGCCTGTGAAATTTTGAAATTTGAAGCGTTGGTGGGAGCAATTTCGGGCTATTTTCCATAGAAAAAAGGCAAAATTTGAGGCTTCTCGGGAGTCACGTGCCCCCATACCCCCCGTGAATCCGCCACTGCTCCTCAAATATATTTTCCACTTTTTACTCCCGGTACACCCTATTTTTACTACACATGAGAGTAGAATGTACCCTCATTTTTAAATTCACTCCAATGTTCACACCGGAATTTATGGCTGATTTTCAAGAGTGAATGTATCCACGTTTTCTAGGCGTATTCTGGAAATATTAAAACAATATTTTTATACTTGAACCATTGTATAAAATTGCAACCCTTCTCCCCTCATTCCTTCAAGATACAGAGCGTTTCAAAGTTACCACAAACAAAGTTTCAAAAAGTCCTAATACCACAGAATACAATAGTAAAACAATCAGAAAGAAAACTTTCAATTCATGCTGAATTATTTTTTACTTCGGGTATACGTTCCGAGTCCACAGCGTTGAAAAGTTGGTGTTTTCCGCAATGTCCGATAACCAATCATCTAGTTAAGAGTATAATAATTATCATTAACTGTACGAATCATTGCCTTGAATTTCAATTGAGTCAACAAGAAGTATGGTAATTCTAATAAGCTAATTTCTTTCCACTCGTGAGAATTTTAGTAGCAATCCATAAATACCGAGTTTTTTCTCCCAATTGGCTTCCCCTGACCATCCTCTTTCACGCCACAAAACGACTTACTTATTACTTTAAGCATTAATTTTGAGCGCCCTAATACTTCTCTAAGCCTCAATAATTTACGAGGTAAGACAGTTGAGGATAAACTATTCATTTCAAGATGAATTTTAAACGAATCATTATAAAAAAAAAAAAAAAAAAAAAAAAAAAAAAAAAAATACAAGGACAAAAAATAAATAAAAATAAAATAAAAATTTAAAAAAACGAATTTAAAAACTCTGTCACGAAAGCATACAGGAGTAACAAGACGCGACAAAAAAGAAACGAAGGAAATTAAGAATTCCCCTCACGACTTATAAACGCGGAAGAGAAAAAGTATAACAAATAAATAAAGTTTACGAAAAAGGAGGTTCCAAGGTAAACACACATTATATCTCCCTTTATTCTTAGACGTGAGGTAGATAACCAAGTTAGCAAACAATAAAATATTCAAATCACCTTCGCTCGAGAAAAATAAATATACATTAAAAAATAATTTAATCCAAATACAGATCATTTCGCTTTTAAATCTTATCAAACGAACCCTCACATATGAATATACATAAAGATACTTCGTCGAATGTGCGGTGTTTGGATTCAATTCTCCGAGAGCTGTCTATCTTCAACCCCCCCCCCCCTTCCGGAGCTGTCTGTCCGTCTAAACATTTAAATAAATAATGGTAGATTTAATTTGAAATATTAATTAATTCCCGTGACATTCGACGAATAAGCAAGTGTGGTGTCACATAAAAAATGTGTTTCGAGAGCGCGCGATAAAAAAAAAAAAATCGGGGCAGGTGAGAATTGTTAGAACACAAGTGAGAGAGAGAGAGAGTGGTGGAGAGAGAGAAAGAGAGAGTGGTGGAGAGAGAGAGAGAGTGGTGGAGATAGAGAGGGGGGGGAGGTGGGATACAAAATTACATCACGTTCATCATTACGTCATGCGAATGATTCAATAGAGGGGTATAGGGACGGTAGGGTACGAACGGTTACCACAAAAAAAGCATTGTTTGCTTTCTTTCTTTTTTTTTATTTTTGTAGATATTTTTTTCAAATTGAATTCATACTTCTGACTCGCCTGTCGGTTGTAGTGCAGCTATTTAACCTGCCAGTTCTGAAAATAATAATGATAATAATAATAAATAGATAAAACTTGGGCGGAAAATGACTATATCGAGTGCGTGCGTTTTTCTTATGGGCGCTGTCATTACGAAAATTTACATCCCAATAGAAACCCTTCAATCTCTACGGTGTGTGCACGATAGCCCAGGAGTCATTGGTGAATTGTACAAGGATGTAAGGGGTTTCTATCAATGAGCTATAACTTTAGAGTGGCAGCGGGCTGGTCCACCTTGTGCCACACAGGGTAGAAGGAATCCCGGGAAAAATCGGAATTTGGACGGCAGATTCCAAGGTTTGAGGTTAAATTTAGTAGGTCGTTTCCGGCGATGCCCGAGTTTGTTTACGAAACGACCGGAAACAACCTACAAAACTTAACCTCAAAATCGATTTTTACGACAAGATGGCGGCGCCCAAGGTGACAACAATGATCCACTGCGGAACGTTCCTTGATGTGCCACTCGAAAGTTATAGCTCATTGGTTTCTATCGGAATATCACCTGACACCACGCGTTAGAATAACACGTTCTAAAACCATCGACTCGATGGCATTACGATACGATCGCGTTCATAAGCAGCCTGCAGGTAGAATCTGTTGTCTCATAATCCATGGAAAACTATCAGAAAATAAATCAACAACTGCTTTATCTCTCAGAAATTTGATTGAAATTAGACTCCCACTCAGTGTTGCCAGATCGAGGGTAAAAAGCCGTATCGTCCCCCATTTAAATCAATGTAAAACGTACGGCTTTTCCACCCAAATTTGGCAACACTGCTCCCACTAGAGTCTCAAGAACCGCACGTGCGGCATTTAAAAACATGACCAAAACACTTTAATTTAGTGAAAGTCGGCCGACCACGGGCCTTGCAATTAATGAAGCAGCAATGCTTAAATCCATTGTGATAAATATTCCAGCTGACCATTTTGAACCAAAATCAAAACAGTCGACTTTCAATTGAGGCCATTTCCGGGAAAAGGGCCCGTAAAACAACGGGTGTGCTCTTTCAGAGAAATCAAAATTCTGATAGAATAGAGACTTTCGTCTAAAGAGCGCACCCTATATGTTTTCCGAGCCCTTTTTCCGGAAATGGCCTCAATTCCTTAATAATTCATTCAAAGACTTATAACTGGTGAGTGGTGCGTGAATTAGAGCAGAGGCATTTTGAGTATCGGATTCTGACAAGTAACACTTACTTCCGAATTGCATCAAAGCACATCGGTGGAGCGATTGATTAGCAACGAATCGAAACTCTATGCGCTAACAAACCGCACACCGATGCGCCCAAAGACTTCTAATACTATCTAGACTGGACATAACGCCTGCCCATTGAAACCGATCGGTATGCAACCACGATTACAGTATGTGCTAAGATTTTCGGAAATACATTGATTTAAATGGGAAAATGACTTTTTTGAAAAATTAATTAAAAATACTAAAAAAAATATTTTTCCATAAAACTTGGTACCGTTTGAAAGCTCATGATATGCAGATTTCGGTTCGGGCCGGTTTTTATACCATTTTTTCAATCGTAAACATTCTACAGAGGCTCAAAGTTAGGTCAATTTTCCTCGATTCTACGGGGTGTTCCACAGTTTCGGTACCCCGCTGAGACAACCTACATAGCTGTATATACTCAATTTTACGTAATCTATGTTATGATTAAAGTTATTTGTTTTGTGTATCTCAATAATTTATCGCATAAATTTTATTTTTTTGAGCTGTAACCATTCAAAAAAAGTACAAAGAAAACAATTTTTTGAAACACCCTGTAGAAAATCGGTACCCAACTTTAAGCCCCTGTAGAATGTTTCTCGTTCAAAAATCACATATAAAACCGGCCCGAACCGAAATCTGCATATCAAGAGCTTTCAAACGGTACCAAGTTTTATGGAAAAATATTTTTTTTAGTATTTTTAATTAATTTTTCAAAAAAGTCATTTTCCCATTTAAATCAATGTATTTCTGAAAATCTTAGCACATACTGTAATCGTGGATGCGGCGTAGCCAGGCGCAACATGCGATTTTTGTCCCACCCCAGGTATTCACTTTCCCCGCCCTAAAATCGGCCTTATGTCCAGTCTAGAGAGTATTAGAAGTCTTTGGATGCGCCTTTTGATGCGTGATTCGGAAGCAGGCACAGCTACTTGTCAGAACCCATCATTTAAAATGCTTCTGCTCTATTTCAGGTCGAGTTGTAAATTTCTTGGGAACACGAGGTACCGAAACCGAAACAGGGAACGTAAACAGGGAATTTCAGTTCAAATCTAGAATGAATTTTACACCCTCGACCAATTTCGAGGGAACGGAAATGAGTCCCATAGCCGCTCATTTTCCGACAGACACAACGAATCTGAGCCGAAAATATTCCGAGAAAAATCTCGCAGGAGTACGCATGGGCATCAGTGCTGCCGTCTTGCGTATAATGGAGTTGTTGCAAACTTTTGCTACAGGCTTATTAATAGTTGATTATGGAGTAATACCCTGTAAAACTAACGATTAGCGCACTAAAAAATCACGAAATCCACTCCTAAACTCACAAAATGCTTTTAAATGCGAGACCGTAATGGCGGCTGAGGCCGCGGTTTCCTTATGGCAATTGTATGCTTCTTCTTCTTCTTGTGTGGTGTTGCGAGAATACCTCGTGTAGATGGCGCTGATTGAAGATAGGGAACCCCAATGAAAACCGCGGCCCCGGCCGCCATTACGGTCTCGCGTTTAAAAGCATTTTGTGAGTTTAGGAGTGGATTTCGTGATTTTTTAGTGCGCTAATCGTTATTTTTACAGGGTATTGCCCCACAATCAACTATTCATAAGCCTGAAGCAAAAGTTTGCAACAGCTCCATTAATGAATTGAATTGATTGAAAGCTCATAAATGATAAAATTAATAAGAAATCAACTTTCTGACTTTCGGCCACTTTTTGAGGATCTCGAACCATAGTGCGCACATATTATTCTCGCCGAACGCGAGCACGAGGATCGCAGCACAGCAGGTGGTCGAATCGATCAGCTGGCGGTTCATCGTTCATCGGAGGATCAGCACAAAATCAGCGGGATCGGCAGGATCAGCAAAGCGGTGCACGACTCGGACTCGGACGCGGTCGCTGCGCCCAGGCCCGGGCCCGCGCCGAGTCGCTAACGAGTACCGAGATCTACGATCGGATAACACCATCCACACTTCCACCACTCAACGCTCACGAAAACAACAACAACAACAGAATCAGCAGAAACAACAGTAATAACAACAACAATAACACGCTCTGCTCACTGAGCTCAAGTGTTCAACCTTGGGCCGCGGCGGGATGCACACATCATACAACAAGTTGCCAGATTGAGAAGAGGCCGCATAACCGTAGTCAGCAATTTGTCTTTCTCCCTCTTTGCCTATTTGACTGCATGTGTTAGGAAAGAACAGAAACAGGGTCTGATGACACGAGCTCTACCTGTAGAGGGACCAGTGGCGGATACAGGGGGGTGGCTAAAGGGTCGATCACCCCCCCCCCGGTCCGGTCAAAAAAGTGAAAAAAGAGGGGGAAGGAAGAGGAAAACAAAAGTGAGAAAAGAAAAGGGGGTCACTGAGGGGCAACAATCCCAAGTTCGCCCCAACCGTTCGTGAGGGCTGGATCCGCCACTGAGAGGGACTAACGCTGAGAGAAATCACTTCTTTAAAAACAAGGAAACACGTTTACTTGTGACAGTTTTCCTTGCTAAGAAATCTGATTGCATGAAAGGAGAATCACTGTCACAACAAAGACAACCATTTCCTTGTAGCAGCAGACATTTTCCTTGAGATAAAGCAATTTTCTCTAGGTCAATATTTCACTGTGCAGTTTCTTTAACACAAAGGAAATACATCTTGGATTAAAAAAATAATTCTCTCAGTAAATACAAGTTTTAAATCCTATACCAAAGTTTGAAAGAATGGACGACTTGAATTTGATTTGTTTGCCGCACTTTTTTTCATTTTAATTTAAACTCAAAACTTGTCTTCAATTAATTCAATGGGAATATGGGTTTAAAACGAAAGTGCAAATGTTTCTGAGTGGCTATCTAGACACAGAACTCCAATACACACTGAAAACAAAGCGAGTGTTAAAATACCAGACTCTAGTCATATTACCAGAAGCAAGTCATATTACCAGAAGCACAACGGTTTGTGAACGACAGAAAGTCTATTACTTTGACCAGGAAATTATAGTGTTAATAACAGAATACGATATGGTCATAGAACTAAAATTTCCTAAACATTTTCAAGAACTACGGTACAAACACTGAATTCTGGTGATCTTACTGTCCTTTACAAAGGTTCACATACTTTCATGCTTTTGGTAATTTTTTGTTTCAGTGCACCTTGTTATGCAGCTGTGAAGTGTTTCAGTACAACGTTGCCAAATTTCACGGTACACCACTGATCTTTCTTTCCGACCGTTTGAGAACTTCTTGTGTAAGGTAAAGGATAACCAGCGGGGGTCACCGCGTGATCTTAGTCCTTATTTATGTCCTTTTCTAACTCACGAATTCAAATGGGAGGAGAGAGAGAGAGATTGACCAATTCCTGTATCCACCAGTGGCGTAGTGTGCAATTTGGCAACATTGTATTTTGTAAATTTAAACCCATGTAAAAAATCGAATGCAAAGGTGTTCACCGAACACCCAACTCTTTGATCTTTTTCATGGGTTCAAATGGACGAACTGCAACATTGCCAAATGGCACGCTACGCCACTGATATCCACCCATGCAAAGATTACCGAAAATCCTGCATACCTTTACCATCCAAATCACTACACTGACAATGAATGGAAACCATTTTAAGAAAAAAATCTTCCGCGATAAAACCTAACGTCAGAGTCACTGATACAACTTTTTAATTTATTGATTAAGTTATTTCGCTTTCATCTTTACTTCATCATTAATCATTCTAATTATTTATAAGCACTAATTTCGAGAGTGATTTCCTGATAACTTTTCAACTTTTGATTATACTTTATTTCTCGCATTAATTTTTACTTTTAACGATCAATGAACTTTGATACTCCAATTTCGAGAGTGGTTAACACTTAACAGCTATATTTATAGCTTGCATGGACTTTGCCCGATATTCAATTTTTTTTTTTTTTTTTTAAATTTATCGCTATAAGGAAAACTGAAGAAAAAACTCCGTCAGTTAGACTAAAACTAGGCCAAATTAGACATTAAACAGTCAACGAAATTACATCGAATTCCTAACACGCCGTTATGACGCGAGACGAGATTTTAATAATTTGTAAGTACCGATAATTTATTGATCAAGGGACACATTATTTGTTTGCGTTTTAGAGAGGCTATCTGGTCACAGACATCGATATAACTGTTTCTTCTGGAAGGATTTGCACGAAAAAGAAACTAACACATAACAGAAATAAGCAAAATTTTCTCATCTGGATGGTTATTTCAGAAATCTGTGTCCATATAGCCGTTCATAAACACTTGCACTTTCGTTTATAACCAATTTCAAATGTATTCGTCACAAATTTTTGTTGTTGTTTTTGTTTACATTTAAAGGTTAAAAAAAGTGAGGCAAACAAGCCGAGTTTGAGTGAAAAACGCGTCCATAAGAGATCTCGATCATGGCTGCCTCCGTGAAGTTTCAATACCACGCCCCTCAAATCCTCTCTATCGCTATAGATCGTTGGCAATAGGGGCATTCTCTCAACTTGGCAACGGTGTCATCGAGTCAGCGGGAGCGCACCTTTCTTATCCGCACGGATGAATCTCGGTCCACCGCACCGATCTACACCGTGTCTGAATCCTCCGAGTTGATACACCCCCTCCTCCCCCCTCCCTCCACTCTCCTCCAGACCCCTCACCATCACACCGTCTCACCAGCCCCCCCCCCCCCCCCCCCCCGGCGACCGTCCGCTCATCATCGTTAACGCAAGACCGGTCTTTAGCGCTTAATTCTGGCGTAAAGTAGCCTCTCGATCGGCATCGACGCGGCACAACGTTTATCTCACACTTCGACGATAATTATTTACTGGCATCCATCAAAATCCCAAGGTCTGTCCGAGTCCGAGTGTGAGCTCTCAGAGAGTCTCAGAGCTACCACAGTGCACAGGCGCGGGGTGTTAGTCGGGGACTGGGCGACTCAGCTTAAGCTCACAAGTCACAGTCAGACTGGCTCGGAACTAGATCTCGGCATTCTGATGCAAGTAGCTCGATAGACCTGTTTAGTGATGACTTCACAATCAAAATTGGTTCCAAACAAATGCTCTATCTAGCTCACTCTCGGGGATTTACCCGTAAGAAATCAGATCCAAATTCTCGAACGCAAATTCATGCTAGTTACCAGTTTTCTCAAATTTTATTGCACCAATAGATTCCACGTACCTTAAGTACCTTTTCACTCTAACACAATTCCTAAAAGATCACAAACTTTACAATCACAGTTATACCGAAAGATGTTCTATGTTTTGTTCTTGTCTTACTCACGGTCTCTCATGGGAGTATCACCGCCATGCTACTCAATCATCCTAACCTCTAATCGTATGAAAGCTTGTTCGAGGTCCAACACATGGTGTGATTGTGCCGATGAGCCCACATCCTAGAAGTTCGTGCCCATGAGAAACTGTGAGTGTGACAAGGACAAAAAATAGGACTTCCTTCGATATAACTGTGATTGTGCATTAATCGCGATGTTTCAAAAATTTTGTTGTAGCGTGCTCATATTTTAAGGTACGTGGAGTCCAATGGTGTAATAAAATCTGAGAGAACTTGTTGTTTAAGCGCGCTTACAACAGTCGCGTGGACTCGCGGAGACCTCAAGCTTTGAAACTCCAGAGAATCCAGATTCCAACAGTTTAAAATTGCCTATTTTTTGACGTTCTCTGAATCTCATGACATACCTAGGAGTCCTAGGAGCAGACGATTTGCTTCATCGATAAACCTATGGAGACTGTCTAATGTCTATCCGTGATAGTTGTATTGGTCGAAAATTGTAAAACTTCGCTATTGCTTCGGTAACCATCGTTAAATTTCCCGTTATTTAAAGGTTATTCATTGCATAGCTTTACAAAACGGACACTTTAACGATGGTTGCCACAGCAACACTCAAGTGGTGCATCATGATTAAAATTAA
Organism: Trialeurodes vaporariorum; assembly: GCA_011764245.1. Classification (NCBI taxonomy): domain Eukaryota; kingdom Metazoa; phylum Arthropoda; class Insecta; order Hemiptera; family Aleyrodidae; genus Trialeurodes; species Trialeurodes vaporariorum. The sequence goes on from VMOF01000369.1 coordinate 60,170,561, forward strand.
CTCTTTTATCTGTAAAAGACCGTTGGTAAACAAAACAAAAGTGCAAAATCGCATCCAATGGCGGCGTCCGTAAAGCCTAAAATTCATCGACCAATCAGAAGTTGACTACCCTCTTGTCTTAACTCTCTACATATAGGGACTCTACTAGAGACCACGCACTTGCTATCTTGCCCGCGTTAGAATCGGGCGGTGACTTTTTTTTCGGGGTCGCAAAAAAATTAGGTCCAACTAAGTTTTTGTCGTTGGTCACCATTCATCAAACTCATCAAAGGTTCCAGTTGATGTTGCTCTCTACGTTATTTCGCCCAGTCCCTAAAAAAAAAAAAAAAAAAAAAAAAAAAAAAAAAAAAAAAAATAGCAGCCGCGCGACGGCCTAAAGTATAAGTATATATGGTCGTATGGTTTTAACACAAATTATGGCAACCTTCCGTCACTTTCTCTCCCTTTGCCCACATAACTGCATGTGTTAGGAAAGGACAAAAACAAGGGCTGGAGTCACGTGACAATCTATCTCTCCATCCTTTTCTAACCCATGCAATCAAACGGTCAAACAGAGACAAAGACACATTCTTGGCTATAGCTATCGACGGAGTATCAACGCAGACGGGGACGGTGCTCCGAACATCATCAAAAACCTGACCGCCCCCGGCCCCCCCTTCCAAGCCTGATCAATGAAAGACGAGAGAGAGAGAGAGAGAGAGAGAGAGAGAGAGAGAGAGAGAGAGAGAGAGAGAGAGAGAGAGCTCAAATCTAAACTGCACGGGAAGCAGCTCTTCTGAAGCCGCTGATGACGCAGATGCTGATAATGGGATGCTGCAGCATCGGCGATCTCAAGGCTCGGCGACGGCATTGCGTGCCAAGCACTTTTCAGCCCCCCCCCCCCCCCCCCCCCCCAAGCATCCCCATCAGCAGGGCGCTCGCGACTCGCAGCTTACTCGGAGAACAATGGACCGCGAGCCCGCCGTCGCGTATCTCTGAGAGAGGAAGGAAGACGGGCCGAAGGGGGGTGGTGGGACGGGTTCCAACTTCAAAAAAAGGGGAGGAAGAAATACACACTAAACACATAAAAGAATGTTTCCTTCCTTTCTGGAAGAGTGTGAGTGACCCTTCGGTCCCCTCGACACATTCATTTTATTCACTATCACCGACGACGACAATAGAGAGAGAGAGAGAGAGAGAGAGAGAGAGAGAGAGAGAGAGAGAGAGAGAGGAAAATATTACACTTCACCAGCCGCAACCCGGCCACGTAACAACCCCCCCCCCCTTCATCATCCATTGAGGGGGGGGGGGGCACCACAACCGGCTAATTATCAAATCTGACTCCTCTCCTGTTAAAAGCCTCTCACCCTCCCCATTCGTTCAATGTATTTTCCCTTCCTTTCCTTCACCTTAATTCTTTCGGAAGAGCGTTTTTCAACGCGGAGGATGAAATGGTCCTCTCTCTCTTTCCATTAGAACGCTGTATGTTAGAAAAGGACAGACAAATCGCGTGACTGCCCCTGCTCTGTCCTGTTCCAACACACGCATTCTAATGGCAAAAGAGAGAAAAGGATAATTTCTTGGATCCGCCAGAGTTAGGCATTTAATCCATGGACTCACGGAGGAGGTAGAACCAGCTACCTGCAGTTGAAGCGATTAATTCAGGTGATTGGTGAAGCACCGGTGGCCACTCTCGATGATATTGCGTCATTGCATTGTCGGTATAAATAGCTTCGATACGATGAATGGTGAAACGTGAGGTTTGAGGGGTCTGCGGGCCGATCTTTCAAATCATTAGATAAGGCTGGTAGACTGGATAGATGGAAGGGGGGGGGGCTGCCATTGATACCATTAAAGAGTTTGACAACCAAGCATCCCTCCGCTACTTTGGATATAAGCTATTGGCTTTTAACCCCTTACGGGCCAAGCCCGAGTTTACTCGTTTTTCTCCTCGAGTCTAGTTCACATTGTTTTAGTCTTCATTCCGGAAGAACGCAAATGTGTATGAAAACACTGCAATAGAAAAGGTCTCACCGGGAGCCTTCAATTGGTCGAATAGACAATTCCGACTCCGCCGAGTACGAACAGTTAACCCTTCACTGCATGATTTTTTTTTTTTTTCAAGCAAATGTGGATTTTTCAATTTATTAGGTGGTCAAATACATGGGAAAAATAGTGAAAAAAATAATTTGACGGTTTTTCGGTCAAAATTCTCTTTTTTCTATTTTTTACTCGTTTTTTACAAGTGATATAACACCATAAGAAATGGCGGTAATTTTTTTTATTTATTTTTTTTTAAATTTTAAAATTTTTTTTTTTTACTTTAATTGGATTTTTCAAAAAGCCAATGCCGGAAACTTTATAAAAATAATCAAAATGTGGTCAGTTTGGATACGGGGGCAAATTTCCCCCCTGACATGATTTCGATCACGAACCCTTCACTGCATGATGTTTTCTTTCAGCCAATTTTTTTTTTTTTTTTTTTTTTTTTTTGTGAGCTCAAAACATACCTTCTCCCGCGTTGACCCACCATGCGCCAAAGGCATATCTCGAAACCTGTATTTTATATGAGCGTTTGAAGAATTTGTTCCACCGGTGGAACTTCATGCATAGAAGGGTTAACTACCTTCCCTCAAGAAACGAAAGAGAGGTTGTTCTCTTGAATTAACCTGGTCCTTAAAGGGTTGATCGGCTTGTTTCAATCAGCACACTGACTCATTGTTTCACTGTTCCACTGTATAAAGTCGGCGAATTCAATCTCTTCAATCAACTCCTTTTTTACTCGGGTATGCCACCTGGCAATGCTTAAATTCAAGGTGAAGAGTAATTCAGGTTGCCCACCCGTTCCAAAATCTAAGGAGTTGACTGACATTATTTACTGTAGCTAACCCCCCCCCCCCCCCAACCGAAAACTCAACACCAACATTGACTCTGGCCAAAAAACCATCTACTTCTTCAATTTAGAAACTTAAGAGAGGACTCGACCATGAGTCATTCGATCACACTTCTCATCTTAAATTATGTTGTTAGATCGATCCTGATCACGTTTAATGATTCAAACATTTACTTCAGGCGTTTCTAACTTGCTTATTTGGGACCGTGTCTCGCTTTTTTTTACCTTCTGAGCGGCGCACTATGGACCCAAATCAAATCCTAGGTGGTTAAAAATCGATCGGTTCAAAGTCGGAAAAAAACTATTCTAGTAGATTCTGTAGTAGATGACTTTAGGGGGTTTATTTAGCAAGGTATTTACCCCTAGATTCAACATTGTCATATATCCATAGGAGAAAATTACTAGATGGAACCTTAATTCCTGTGATATTTCATGTCTTTGTATTTTTAACCACCTAGGACTCGATTTGGATCCATAGTGCGGCGCTGCGCGGCGTCACAACCGTTTTATTCAGATTATTAACGCTCTCAACTCTCAATGTTGGGGAACTGTACAATGATTCTCGGAGATTACCGAATCCATGATAAGGAAAAAACAAAGAGCGCCTCTCTCAAGCCAGAATCGCCAGAGGGACAACCATGGAAAAAACAAATGATGTCACGGGGACGCGCTCGCCCCAAGCAAACACCTCGCCAAAAGAGTTCGCGTTTCATTTCTTTGCAGCGGCCAAATGCCCATCATAATTATTTCTCACCTGTCGCACAGTGAAACAAAGAACAAAATTACTGGGACATAATTTCAGAAACAAAATTGGGCCTCTTTGCACACTTTTGCTACAGGTTATTGAAGAGTTGTGGTCCTTGCATGAAAACCTGTAAAAATGACGATGAGTACACTGATTGACGAGAGAAATCACTTATTTAAAAACAAAGGAAACACGTTTACTATTGAAAGTTTTCCTTGTGCGCGAAGTAAAGTTCTGTTGCATAAAGTAGAATCACTGTCACAACGAGGAATCTATTGGGGATTTTCCTTGGGTTACAGGAATTCCCCCTCAGTCAATAAATCACTGAGCAGTTTCTTCAACAGAAACGAAAGACAACTTGGATTATAAAAGAATTCTCTCAGTGTAGATTAATAAATCACAAAATTCACTCTCCGAATCGGGCATAATGGCGGAGCGACGCAGGTATCATGGGAGATTCATATACCTAATTTGAGATATATCTCTGTTTCCGTAGAGAAAGTGACAAATTAGACAAAAATGTTCCATGATACCTGCGTCGTCACTTCGCCAATGCGATCTTGCCGTTACAGTGATGTTATCTGCGTTTATTACTGAATTTAAGACTGTTTCACTGTAATTTTCGTGATTTTCGATGGTTTTTACATCAGATTTAGCCAGTCATTTGCTTACAGTAAAAGTTTTCAAGAGTCTCATTATTTTTATAAACAATATTACAGCAATTTGAGCAATATAACTAATTTTTTACGATACTGCTTAAAGTGAGTCAAAAAACATGGATTTTTCAAAAGGCCATCGAGACTCAGAAACAAGAGTTTTTAAAGCAAAAAAAAAAAAAAAGAACGACCCTATCGTGACCGGAAAAATCCATGTTTCAAAACTACTGTCCGATGAAGAGTTTCTCGTCTCGTCACAAATTCAATTCCTCCGTTCTGCACTGTAATTCTTAACAATTCAACAGATTCGTGAGTACTGACTGAATGAGGGTTGTCGCACAGTGATTTTTCTGCACGTGAAAAGGTAATGGATTTTGCTAGAAAAATGTCCTCCCATAATAAGTCGATATACTCTTGCAAAAAGTCCGCTATCTGACACACTTGCATGATAGGTAAACCTGCCACATTAATAATTCAACTCATTCACTCATTCTTGGAAGGTTCTCATAATTATTGCTGCCATTCGTAGTTCAAAAATTTGTTGTTTGTCTGGAAAATCCAATAATTAAATCAGTTTGATTCATTGTGCGCGAAACGGGATACTGCATAGTACGGCGACAAACGTCGGACATGAATGAAGACATTCAAATACAAGACAACAACTTTCACGATGCAGCGACTGCGGTTGTGAGCAGGGCTGCCGTTTTGCGTACAATTAATGCTATTTTTCAATTCATCGATGATTCCACCGGTTGAGAAAAGATTACACAGTTCAGTACAGTGCATGACTGTAATAAACTAAAATACTCGCATCTGTAATCTTTTCTCAACCGGTGGAGTCGTCGATGACTTTATAAAACTTGCGGATATTTTAATTAATCAACGGAGTTTCCACCGATTAAGGAAAGATTACAGATCAGAGTATTTTCGTGCATTACAATCATACACTGAACTGAACTGTGTAATCTTTTCTCAACCGGTGGAATCATCGGTGAATAGAAAAATAGCATTGATTATACGCAAAATGGCAGCCCTGGTTGTGAGTTGTGGCGAAGCGGTGTTGCCGAGGAGGCGAGGTATTATATGGTAGGTTGGTAGGATATCAAAAAAACAGTGGCCAAAAGTCATCATTTTTTGACCTTTTCAGCTTAAGGTATAAATAAAATAATGGTGACATTAATGGACATAAACTAAAACAACTCTTTGATTTGTTCTCGGTGAATAAAATGGGTCTGATGCATACTTGGACTCATTCATGCTAAAGGAACTTATTCCACTCAGAACGTTGTCATTTTCACTTGACTCCAATATGATTAAGAAATTAGACTAACAGCAAAGAATTCCTTGAAACGTTGACACTTCCAAGAGCTTTCCTTCTGTACTTTTGAGTTTTGTTACTGGAAATATCAAGCCATTTTATTCGTCGGGTTATTTTTAAGGGAATTAAAAAGTCAATATGAAATGGCGACGTGGGAAAATTGATCAGAAAGTTTTCTGAATGTTGGCTACTTAAATTAAACCGATGACGAAACAATGATAGATCATCCTCTGTTTTATCATTACAGATCTGATGATATCATACACACTCGCTTTGTCGATTTGAAGATCTCTGAACAACCGAATCAAAGGTGAAACCTGTTAGAATGGTCGATTAATCAGACGCCTCCAAGCTCACGAATCGAAGTTTTGCTCCATCAAAGTCCAAACTTGGCTTCGCAATAATTCTCTATAGACTGTCGATGTGGCCATAAGCTTCACAGTATACAGTCTTGACGTCAATAATGGATTAAATTTTACGTCCGACCAAACCACTCGAGTCACGCCCATTTCGCATCTTTATGGCTATCGCGGAGAGGACGAAAACTCAATAAAATTGCAATAATCTTCCTATTCCCGAGAAGAACCGCGACATCTAGAGGTAGATGGAAGATGAAGAATCGACAAAAATGAGGACATTCATAAGACATTTCGCTTCGTTTCACGAGAACACCAGATCGTTGGCGTTGACGAGCGGGTTTTGTACATCATTGTGCATTGTGTCTTTCATGCTCTTTCGCCGTTTAAGACAGCCGATTGCAAAACATCCTGTCGAGCCCAGGAAACGAGGAAACAGGAAACAACCGATCATCAAGCTTTAATCGTAATTTAAATTTTGATAATCAATGGTACCTAACCAAAAAGCAGACACATTTGACCGATTACGCGTTGAAAGAACATTGACAGAGGCACGAAGATAAGTGAATCGCAGGGCTGCCGTTTTGCGTATAATCAATGCTATTTTTCTATTCACCGATGATTCCACCGGTTGAAAAAAGATTACACAGTTCAGTTTAGTGTCTGACTGTACTGCACGAAAATACTGTGATCTATAATCTTTCCTTAATCGATGGAAACTTAGTTGATTAATTAAAATATCCGCAAGTTTTTTAAAGTCATCGACGACTCCACCGGTTGAGAAAAGATTACAGATGCGAGTATTTTAGTTTATAACAGCCATGCACTGAACTGAACTGTATAATCTTTTCTCAGCCGGTGGAGTCATCGGTGAATTGAAAAATAGCATTGATTATACGCAAAACGGCAGCCCTGGTGAATCGAGGTATTAAGGGATGGTGCTGTAACCAGAATTCTAGTGTTTGTACCATAATTCTTGAAAAATTTGAGGAAATACGGTTCAGCAGCCATATTCCACCAGTAGATTAACACCAGGTTCTAGTAACACCAGAATTCTCTAAGAAAAGTGTTACCATCTCCGAGGGCTCAAAAATAGTTGTGCTTTTCGGGATTATTACACAGGGATTATACAGTCCGATTTTCCCATTTCTTGGCCGATTTTTAACCCTTCACTGTGTAGTATGACACTGGGGTCACCTGATGTAAAAAGCTCTATATGTCAGACATTTTTCTGTATATTTTGACTTATTTCAAATCTTATCACCAGTGTCAAATTATAAGAAAAAAACGGGCTCAAACATTTTTCAAAAGACTACCAGCTCATTATAATGCATTTAATAATGGAATATACGGCGGGGGGGATTTGCCCCCGTATCCAATTCAACCCCAATTTCATTATTTTTACCAAGCTTTTTGCATTTGCTTTTTGAAAAATCCAATCAACCTATTCCCCCCTCTTTTCCCGCCATTTCTTTCGGTGTTACAGCACTTGTAAAAAAAAACGAGTGAAAAATAGATAATTGAACATTTTTACCGAAAAATTGTCCATTTATATTTTTTGGTATTTTACCCATATTTGACCACCCACAGTGAATTGAAAAATCCAGTTTTGGTTAGGGGAAATGAAATCTCATGCAGTAAAGGGTTAACTGTGTGCACAGTTCCAAAATTTCCGCTTCTCAGTCGGAATACCGATTTATATCTTGACTAGTATAGAGAATCGTCGGATGTTTCGGTAGAATAAAAGACAAGCTTGTTTCAAAAGTGCTTCAACAGTTTGAAGGGGAAAGTAAATAATTAAGAGGCCATCATTCAAATCAATTGACAATTGACATAAACATCAAATGGCGCGGCGCTTACCTGCGGCTAAAAATATAAATACTTCAATAATAATTAATGATAAACGCATGTCAATCTTATCGCGCGAGCACGATCGATTCGCAAGTCAAATCGACTAACGCGATGAAATGAAAGCGATGTTTTAATTATAAATCACGCGTAAGTATATCTAACTCCAATACAGGTCTACTGGTATACATTATACAAGAAGTATAAAATACATCAGGTTCAAATGAATACCTTCATAATGCGACAGATAAAGGATAAAGCGAGACCCTTAGGATTGCGCGTGCAACATTGTAACTAGTTAACATTGTTGCCAATTCTTTGGATAAATATCCGATTTTTTACATTTGACCAACAAGCTATGGAGAGGATTTATAGGACGTGGTTTTAAAACATCTAGGCAGAACTGCCGTTTTGCGTATAATTAATGACGTTTTTCAATTCACCGATGATTCCACGAATGGAGAAAATATTACACAATTCAGTTCAATGTATGATTGTAATGCACAAAAATACTCGCATCATGCAATCTTTTCACAACCGGTGCAGTCGTCGATGACTTTAAAAAACTTGCGGATATTTTAATAGTTCAACGGTAATTTCACCGATTGAGAAAAGATTACAGATCTGAGTATTTTCGTGCAGTACCGTCATACACTGAACTGAACTGTGTAATCTTTCCTCAACCGGTGGAATCATCGGTGAATTGAAAAATGCCATTAATTATACGCAAAACGGCAGCTGTGCATCTAGGAGGCAGCCATAGGATGATGGAAATCTCTCACGGAAATTTCACACGGGCAAGGATTTGTTTGCCTCATTTGCTCTTTTATCCTTAATTAAAAAAAAAAAAAAAAAAAAAAAAAAAAAAATGTGACGGATCCATTTTAAATTGATTTTATTTACTATTGGTGTTATTTTCGGGGACTTAAATAAATACCAACGAGCCATATACGGGACGTGATTTTGAAACACCTACAGAAGACATGCCCGCAATGCACGGTGAGTTTTAATGTCATCCAAGTGCAAAAGTCTTAGACCCCATTTTGGACAATGGTTCTGATAAAGAGGTTGATCCAGCTCCCATAAGGAGTGGGCCCCTCGAGTTTTCAAACCAAACCTTTTTAGATCGATAGAGCTACCTCTGGGGGTTCTGAAAAGGCCCAGTTTTTTAATTTTGACCCCATAGTGACGGGGGGGCGGGGGGTCAAAGGTGAAACCTTTAAACCGTTATAACTCCCTCAAAAATTGAGGTATCAAAACGAACTTGACGCCAAAAGATAGAGCATACAAAGAGCTTTCTAACCATATATAGGTTTTTAAAATTCCAACAATTTTAAGTCCCAGTTTTGGCGATTTTTCGAATTTTCAAAATCAAAAATTTTGATTTTTCGATTTTTTAAGGGAGGCGGATCCTGGCTAGGAAAACAAAAAACTGTCAGGAAAGTAGCGGAAGTAATGACCTTTTTAACAGCGCAAACCGCAATGTGGGGAAATGTTTCGTTTCAGAGATATAAGGCCGCAAAGTTGACGCGTCGAGATTTCTAGCGCTTCTCGAGGCGCGCGCGATGCCTGCCGACGGAAATTCACGCACAGGGAAACTGCATGACTTGAATAAATGGGAGGGGAACATTGGAAGACGCTTCTTATCTCATACATTCATTAGATTTCGGGTTTATACTTCCATTTCATTAACCCCCCCCCCCCCCCCCCTTCCCCTCAAAAAAGAAATGAGCCGCGGGGCTAAAACTGACGACGGCGCAATCACACTAATAATCAGAAATTAACGAGATCCAAAAAAAAAAAAAAACAACAAAACAAAAAAAAAAAAAACAAAAAAAAAGAGACTCACCAATTTATAAAAGTATAAAAAAAAAATAAATAAATAAATAAATAAATAAATCGGCGCAGGGTTAATAATTGAACCCATTTTTTACAATATTTATAACTATAGCTTAACATACTTATATCCTATGTTTGCTCGTTAAACATCATATGTTTGAGTGTTTAAATGTTTGTTTCATTTACTGCACTACTCTTGTTCATTTGGCAACACTCGTTTTTAGGGGGTCATTCGTTGGATGTAGGTATATCTCGCGAATTATCTGTTAACCTGATGGAAAGCTGCTTCTACAGGTATCTACCGATGACTGTCCGTAATTCTGATACAGAAAAAGATAAGATGCATGTGATAGACGTAAACTTGCATCTATGTTTATTTATCTATTTATTTATTTATTTATTTATTTATTTATTTATTTATTTATTTATTTATTTATTTATTTATTTATTTATTTATTTATTTATTTATTTATTTATTTATTTATTTATTTTTTATACATTTATAAATTGGTGAGTCTCTTTTTTTTTGTTTTTTTTTTTTGTTTTGTTGTTTTTTTTTTTTTTTTTGGATCTCTTTAAATTTTCTGATTATTAGTGTGATTGCGCCGTCGTCAGTTTTAGCCCCGCGGCTCATTTCTTTTTTGAGGGGAAGGGGGGGGGGTTAATGAAATGGAAGTATAAACCCGAAATCTAATGAATGTATGAGATAAGAAGCGTCTTCCAATGTTCCCCTCCCATTTATTCAAGTCATGCAGTTTCCCTGTGCGTGAATTTCCGTCGGCAGGCATCGCGCGCGCCTCGAGAAGCGCTAGAAATCTCGACGCGTCAACTTTGCGGCCTTATATCTCTGAAACGAAACATTTCCCCACATTGCGGTTTGCGCTGTTAAAAAGGTCATTACTTCCGCTACTTTCCTGACAGTTTTTTGTTTTCCTAGCCAGGATCCGCCTCCCTTAAAAAATCGAAAAATCAAAATTTTTGATTTTGAAAATTCGAAAAATCGCCAAAACTGGGACTTAAAATGGTTGGAATTTTAAAAACCTATATATGGTTAGAAAGCTCTTTGTATGCTCTATCTTTTGGCGTCAAGTTCGTTTTGATACCTCAATTTTTGAGGGAGTTATAACGGTTTAAAGGTTTCACCTTTGACCCCCCGCCCCCCCGTCACTATGGGGTCAAAATTAAAAAACTGGGCCTTTTCAGAACCCCCAGAGGTAGCTCTATCGATCTAAAAAGGTTTGGTTTGAAAACTCGAGGGGCCCACTCCTTATGGGAGCTGGATCAACCTCTTTAAGGAACACGTTCCAGTAAAACTTTAAACTATTCCTTGAATCGATTTCTTGTTTTTTTATAATTAAAAAAGCCCATTTTTGTGTGTATTTGACCCAATTTTAGCCTAGTCTTAAGCTCTGCTATCGGCCTTTTCCCCGCGTTTTTGCCTAAAGAGTAGAAACAAATGAAAAAAATTGCAAGACCCTATATATCAACATACATGCGTTCTAAAAGTACATCCAATTTCCTACAAAACAGGTTAGATCTGAGGGCCGATCATTTACTTCATCGTTAAACCGATCGATTAGACTGTTAATGAGTGATTCTATTGGTCGAATATTGTAAAACTTGGCTGTTGCTATGGTAACCATCGTTATAGTGACCGTTTTTAAAAAGGTTACTCATGAATAGCCGTTATAAAACGAGACTCTTAACGATGGTTACCATAGCAACAGCCACGTTTTGCAATTTTCGACCAATAGCATCACTCGTAGACAGTTTTATCGATCGGTTTAACGATGAAGTAAATGATCGGCCCTCTGGATCAGTTATTCCGTCGGTTGATCCTTGCAAGTAGACGCCTAAAAAAGCGAGGCAACTTCAAAAACAAAACAGTCCTATGTTTTTGCCTGTGTGCAAAAACGCATCCAATGGTGGTGCCCATAGTTTCACTTGTCTTAAGGTGAATCTTTAGGGTTTAGTGCCCATTGCTGCCACCAGAGCGCTACCGTTCGATTAAAGTCGAATTACAGGCCGAAAGTATTTTATTTTTAAGAAAACGGAGTGTCAGTTACTAGATAATCATCTTTAGAGTGTCTCTGCAAAAAATCTCGTCAATAACTTCAAAAATAAGGCTGAAAGTAACAAAAAATGGAATATCGCATTTCGATACAAGAATCGATTCACGATATTCCATTTTTTGGTACTTTCAGCACAGAATAATACAATCAGAAGGGAAACTCCCATAAGAGCCAATGGAAACAAGATTTGGAATTTACTGGCACAAACTGGCAACTGTGCCTACTCACTTCTCAAAATGGCGGACATGCTTTTTCAGGCTATACAACCAATCACAACTCGGCCAGTTGCCGAAGATCTGCCGAAGATTGCCGAAGATACTCACTTTCGAACATGGCGGCCCGAAGTAAAGAATGTTTCAAAATGAATTAGAGTTTCCGTTCTGATTGTATTATTCTGTACTTTCAGTTTTATATTTGAAGTTATTGGCGAGATATTAAGCAGGCGAGATATTAAGCAAAGACACTCTTCAGATGATTATCTAATAACTGACACTCCGTTTTCTTAAAAATAAATTATTTTCGGCCTGTAATTTGACTTTAATCGAACGGTAGCGCTCTGGTGGCAGAAATTGGCACTAAACGCTGAAGAACCACCTTAACTCTCTTCTCTATACATACAGGGACTCCATGAAAATTAGCCGTTCTACAGGTATAGCTGTTGGACTCAATATAAAATTGAGTATTTTTATTGACAAATGTGGCAACATTGCTAGTTAATAGCCACTGTGATACGATCGATAAGATTGATGAAAGCATGTTTCTATAATTATGCAGCTCGCTAGTCCTCGCGGGTCTCCTCCGCGTTAACACACCTTATTATGCTCTGTGACTGTGTGTGTGTGTGTGTTTATAATATATCGTGTATTTCAATGATTCTGTGTGAGTTTGTATGTAAGAACGCGTCTGCAATGAGTTTTGTTATCACGGAGTATAATAATTACGAGGACAATAGCGCCGAGGTGCTTTCGTGAACGACTCCGATATCTCTTGCCAATAATTGAAGCCGTTCTCCGGAAAAAAGGCCCTTGAAACAATGGGTGTGCTCTTCCCGAGAATTTTGCTTTACGAGCAAATGAAGGTTTTTAGGTGAAGAGCGCACCTGCTGTTTTATGAGCAGCTCTTGGGAGCTGTTGAGTTTTTGTACGCGCGCGCGTTCGTCAAGAGATCTTTGGAATTTCATCGCGTTAAATATTCGTCGCTTTCGTGCTTTTAATGATTTTATTACGCCCGTGTTTTGATCGTTTGCGTGACGATCATTATTCCCAGTGTTGCCAGATTGGGGGTGAAAAAGCCGTACGCGCTTTACATTGATTTAAATGGGGATAATACGGCTTTTTACCCTCCATCTGGCAACACTGATTATTCCTGCTTGCATCGTTTATACTTTGTGCTTTCAAGGGCGCACTCGCACTCGCTGGAATTGAGTTCTTTGAGCTTTGTTTTCGGTGAACTTTTTGTTGTTGTTTACTTTGTTTTAGGTTATGACATAATCGGCGCGTCGAGTCGAACAGTGTGGGTCGAAATGGAAAGGAATTTCCCGGATGTAATTTACCGAATAAAAAAACAAGATCATAATAAATAAATAGCAAGATTGCTTAAAGAAGAAAGTGAAATCATTCATTTCATAGTTTGAAACAAGTCAAATTACATGGTTTTTGCAAGAAAACTTAGAAAAAAGTGTTATGGCAGCAAAAAAAAAAAAAAAAAAAAAAAAAATAATAATTTTTCATGATTTTTAATGATGGGAGATTCCTATCTTACACGGAGAAAAATTTCTGATTGAAATTACGGAACGTTGGAAGAAATCGGGGTAAAAAGAAATTTCCTTTAAAATAATAATAATTCTTACTGATTCAACCAGAATTATCATTGGTCCAATTGAAAGTTCGGATGATCAGAAGAATCACAAGAAAGAATCGTTGGATCAATAAGAATTCTGATTGAATCAATAAAAATTCTCATTATTTTAAAGGAAATTTCTTTTTACCCCAATTTCTTCCAACGTTCCGTAATTTCCATCAGAAATTTTTTTCCGTGTAATTTCGTCACTCTCTCTATGCTGACAAGGATGAGTCACAGAGTAATTAGTCATCAGAGTGATGATCCACATCCGATGAATGGTACCGTGATATCTAGAGACACCGGTGACAATTAATGAAAGTCGTGCGTCTGTTATTGGTCACTTCTTGATGGAGTTACCGTAATGTTGATGGGAATCTCCCATCATTACTGCCCTAACTCACCAAAACGCTCGCACAAATAAAAGCGTTTATTGAGATTAGGAGTGGATTTTGGAAGTTTTTAGTGCTGCCATTTTTTTTTTTTTTTTTTTTGAGGTTTTTAAACCAGAATCGACTATTAAATCGCTTACAGCAAAAGTTTGCATGATCCCCATTGAGTCTATTGATACAGGAGATAGCACGATTAAATAAACTGTAGGGAACACCCTACGAACACTTTCTCCCTCCATTTTTATCAGGGGAGACCCCCAGACCCCCCTTAAGAATTCTGGGGGAGACCCCCAGACCCCCCTTGAGATTTCTGGGGGAGACCCCCAGACCCCCCTTTAGTATTCTAGGGGAGACCCCCAGACCCCCCATTAAAATAGATAAATTTTTCTTTTTTGACCCATTTTCCCATTGATTTTAATGGAAACCATTTTTCACCCATAACTAACCTAAAAATTAAAATTTATAAAAAACAAAAAAAGTCCCTCAGGGGAATGTTAAAAGTAACATCTCTGCAAAATATGGATGCATATGAATCAGGGTTCAAAAGTTATGATGGGTTTCACGTTTATGACTACAGACAGACAGACAGACGGACAGACAGACGCCCATAAATTTTGTGCATTTACATACTCCTCCCTACCACATATGGTTAAGAAATATTGAAATATCATGGATGGATGTTCTTTAAGATAGTATTAGGCATGATTAGAGCCAATTGTTGTTTTATAATTATCATGATTGATTTAGTCGCAGCGGGCCAAGTATCGAAACAAAATGCATCAAACATCTCTGCGCCATTACAATACTTTCTCAATTTTTCTAATTTCATTAGAGTGAGAAAGTAAAAACCCGTCATTTATAAAGCGATTACAGTATCTTCGTGTAAAACTTCCAACTGTATTTGATCGTTCCGTTTGATGGTTTGCTGCCTCTGCTGCACTCACAATCAGCATAGCGTCATGTCACCGACGATAGCATGCAGCGTATCATTGCTTGCGCTGCAATTTCCCATCACCGCAAAATCGTCTAATTGCCAACGCTGAACCCAACACTCGCTGCATTCCCGCGCTTCCTGCGGTCTATCATTACAACACTCAACAATTCCCTTTGTTCTCGTGGCGGCAAATAATTTCTTCGAAGCCTCATAAGCGCCAAGCCAACACCGCACAAGGCACAGTACCTATCAGGATCTGAGCATGGATTTTTCCCGACATGCAAAGAGCAATTACGGCTCGTGCAATGCGGCGACGATGTTTTTTTTTGCGATTTAAACCTATGCAAAAGTATCGATTCCTTAGAGGTTCGATCAAACTCTTGAAGATCGATAATTTTACATAGGTTTAGATGGAGAAGATCCTTTGTTGCTACATTGCACGAGTCAAGACTGCACGGAGAAAACAAAAATCGGTTATGAGAACTGAACTTCGACTCATAGGGAAAACCGAAGGTTTCGGTAAGTGTGACTAATACTAAAACTCACATTTCGTTCTTACAGAACCACTTCGGTAATCCTAGCTAAAGTCCTTTATCCTTAAGAATGAATGTATTGTGAAGGATGAAGGACTATCTTTATCCTTTTCTAAACACTTGTGAATTGTGATCAAATGGACAAATTCCTCGCCATGCACGGCTCTGATGTCCAGGAATTCCCAATTCAGTGGCGTGGCGTGCAATTTGTCAACGTTGCAGTTCGTCTATTTAAACCGATGAAAAAGATCGAAATATTGGATGTTGGGCATTCGACCTTCTACGTAGGTTTAAATGGCCAAATTACAACGTTGCCACATTACCACTGATTCCCATACTTCAAGCCACTGTGCTCCGCGCCGACCGTGACGATGAATCGGCTCGACTCGATGACGTTTCACGCAACCGCGCTCGGATGCATGCTCAAATAAATAAATAAAAAGAAAAATAAACACTCGCTAAAAGCTGGAGGAGGAGGGGGGGGAGAGATAGGAAGAGTTGTCGCAAAAGCTCGCAGAACTAATAAGTGCACACACGGCTGCGCAAAAAACACTTATAGACCGATTGCGCCGTGACACCATTCACCATTGGCTGTAGTCATTCAACACTCAACACTCAACTACGACCTTAATGATCTGTGTAAAGTTCAAATCACACCGACTTCGCACATCGCGCATCAGAGGCGCGTATAAGCGTAAACCAGGAATATGACCCCCCCCCCCCTCTCTCACACACTCTATTTGCAATGTACACATTGTTGAACGCATATGTTAGAAAAGGAGAGAGAAAAGTGGTAGAGGCACTTGATGGATTCTTACTTCCATCCTTTTCTAACGCATCTGTTTGAATAGACGAGGAGAGGGAAAGACAAACTCTTGGAACTGGATACGCCTCTGTCACGCATCATCGCTCAATTAGCGTCTCGTCGTGTTGAACGTGAAACGATCGTTTCATCAGGCGCATGATCGTCAATATTGCTGATAGGCAGCGGGCGCATTCAGAAAGTTTTCTTTCTCAGAGGTCCCGGGTTCGAATCCCGGCCGGGACGACAAGATTTGATGGACTCATTGTCAGATCTTGTCACCTCGGATAGACATGGATGTGATTCTTTTATCTTTCCTTCTTCTTTTCTCCTCCATCTTCGTCCATATGGGGCCGTAACGGCGTATGATGGACACTTAAATTGCTTTAAAAAACAGAAAAAAAGTCTTTTCAAATGCATGGGTCGCTGGAAGATGAAGATAAAGGCAAAAACCCCACGAAGGTCCCTCCTTCTACGGTTTTCCATAAAACCCATTTCCTTCAACCATTTCGCTCCATAGTCCTGCACAAAGGACATTCTGATGGACTTGGGGGGGGGGGGGGACAAATGTATTCAGATATGTATAACTGTGTAGCACATCTTTGAAAATCCAGTAAAAAGAGCTTTAAAATGGTATAACCGTACCAGTACAGTCACTCCACGATAAACGGTTCTTAAAATATGGTACTCTGACAGCTGCGTAATTTCAGGTTTTGCTTGGGGCGGGGGGGGGGGGTGGTCACAAAAAATGACGATTTTTTTTCAAGAATCCGCTGAACCTTTAAAATTCGAGATAAATTCTACAAGTAGGGTGGGAGGGAGAGGGAGAGAGCGAGAGAGATATCATGAAAATTGGGTTTCCACTTACGTTGATGCAGAGAACGAGTGTACCAAATTTGATTGAAATCGAATGAACGTACTACAGCTTGTCCCAAAAAAGCTTGGATCTGACAATTCTACGGCTTTCATGAAAATATCAGCTTCAAACCTCAGATAGAGCAACCTGATTGGTTAGGGGCAGTAAAGAGTAAAGAAGCTGATGATCTCATTCCAACCAACAGTTGTCAAGTCCGGAATCATTCTTGGGACAACCTTTAGTGAAGGAAAAAGTATTGGCAGGCAGGAATGCACGCGGAGCGCAGAAGGTTGCTTTGCTTGCACAAGGATTCGCTATAGTCTGTTCAGCGAGTTAAGAGCCATGGGCTGTTGAGCGAAAACGCATTATTTGACAACACTGCTGGGCATTCAAGAGAGATGTGAGACAGTTTAAAAAGGGTCTCTCATTGTCAGTACCTTCAGAGGCGAGTTTGGAAGGTCCGTCCACGGATCATCTTTTGTTCAACGGCTACCGCTAACTTCATTGTTTTGTAACGTTTTCTTTAAATTCTGTGTTCTATCTGAATTTTCTTTCCGCGAATTTAAAGACAAATTATGACCACTTATTCGATCTCAGCTGAATTTTTCCTTAAGATTGACTCCAATTTTCACGCAAATAGGCCAAGGTTTGTCTGAATTAATAGATTGAACTCTGAATTTTCCTGAGCTCATCATTCAACTTAATCTCGAGCTATTTGCTTGAAATTTGGAGTCAATCTCAAGGAAAAATTGCGCTGAGATCGAATAGGTGGTCATAATTTGTCTTTAAAGTCAGGGAAAGAAAATTCGGATAGGACACTGAATTTAAAGAAAACGTTACAAAACAATGAAGTTAGCGGTAGCCGTTGAACAAAAGATGGTCCGAGGACGGATCGAAGACGGTCCAAACTCACCTTTGAATGAACTGACAGTGAGAGACCTTTTTATTTGTCTCGCATCTTTCTTAAATGCCCAGCAGTGTTGTCAAATAATGCGTTTTCGCTCGACAGCCCATGGCTCTTAACTCGCTGAACAGACTATACATATCTCGAATTCTTGACTGCCAACACTTTAGCGTCTGATAGTACACACAAACACAACAACCCTAACCTCAAAAAGAGACAAAGTGACAACAACATGTTTAGAGACAGCATTGCGCCAAACACTCAAACTCATTTCAACTAAGTACGGCTGGAACAAAACGACAAATGATTCGATAATGAAAATGCATTGCTACTCGTTTTCCGAAACACCGTACCGCGTCGAGAAGAAATTGGCGCGAGGCCGGTGGAAGAGCAAAACCTTCGGCAGAAATAAAAAAGGCATTAAGGAAAAAAGAAACGAGCAGAAGAGGGGGAGGAAAAGGGTTGAGAGGAAGAATAAGAATAAGAAAACAAACAAGAGAGCCAAAGAAACGAACCCCAATCGCGAGACTAAATTCGAGCAACTTTAGAGAGAAACAAACCAATTATCGGGGGGGGGGGGGGGGGGGGGGGGTGCAGTTCAGAGCACACAGCTCTCACAGCTCTTCAACGCAACGAGGCAGCTCAGCTCAGCTATAGACCTTGAATGGATTAAGAGGAGGAGGGGGAGGGGGACGGTGTTGGAAGTCGGCTCGAAAAGGGAGGGGGAGTGATACTGTTCGATATAAATGGCTTTTGAAAGAAAGGAAGGATGAAAGAAAGAAAGGAACCGAAGTGAATGTTGCCGGATGGGTCTGTCGACGTGATTTTTTACGGGTTTTTATTTCTTATTTTATTTATTTTCATTTTTGGTACATAGTTAGCCAGAAAAACTGACTGGGTACAGGTCATGGGGTTCGTCATCAGGGAGAAAAATTTATATTTGGGGCTACCAGAATGGGGCTATTGCACACTTTTGCTATAAGCGATTTAACAGTCGATTATGGCGTAAAAACCTCAAAAAATAACGATGGCGGCACTAAAAACTTCCAAAATACACTCCTAAACTCAATAAACGCAGTTATTTGCGCGAGCGTAATGGTGGCCGAAGGCACTAACAATGGAAGATTCCTATCTTAATTTCGTCACTCTTTCTATGTTGACAAGGATGATTCACAGAGTAATTAGTGATCAGAGTGATGATCCACATCCGATGAATGGTACCACAACACCTAGTGACACTGGTGTCAAATGAAAGTAGTCTCTTATTGGTCACTTCTTGATCACTGAAAGAACTGTGCTCCGGTAGTACACCTATTGCTCCGGTAGAGCCGAAGCACGTGCTGATTCAGATAGCTTCGCGGAGCAAAGCTCGGTAGTACATAAGCACGTGCTTCGGGAATGTATATAAAGAAGAGTGAAAAAAGAGCGTGCCGCTACCCAGGATCGAACCGGGGATGTATCATTCCGGGGTCCAGTGCGTTACCACTACGATGCTTAGTGCTTGTGGAATATGAGGCCTGATTGCTGCGTATATAAGGGTAGCGCTCCGAGGCGCACACCCTTTACGACGCGCTTAGTTAAGTGAGCAAACTCTGTGAATATGCTCCTAAATTGTAACGTAGCGTTCTTTCAGAGATCGCCGATGACAAATTCTCAGAGTGAATTGATTTCAAGAGTGAACCCGTTCTACTCTGATACTTAACAGAGAAAAGATGGCGACAGGTCCTGCTAATTGTATGTCATTTCACGTGTTGCCCGCCTACATCGCAATGCCGAAGCAAGAGGTTCGGGACTACTAGAGCATGTGGCTCGCTACTACCGACGGAAAGCCCGCTAGTCACAGAACTTTGCTTCGGATATGCCTCCTTCAGCTTCCCGAAGCATGTATTCGGTAGAGCCAGAACTTTTTTTTTTCAGTGATGGAGTTTCAGAATTATTAGATGGGAATCTTCCATTGTTAGTGCCTTCGGCCACCATTACGCTCGCGCAAATAACTGCGTTTATTGATTTTAGGAGTGGATTTTGGAAGTTTTTAGTGCCGCCATCGTTATTTTTTTAGGTTTCTACGCCATAATCGACTATTAAATCGCTTATAGCAAAAGTGTGCAATTGCCCCATTACTTCTACGTAATAGTTAAATGTTCATTCGCAAATCCATAACCAGATTTCTGGTAATATTCAAAATACATTTTTCATTGAAGCTATAGCTATATCTTCACAGATGCCAGAATTTACATTTAACTTTTACGTAGAAGTAATTCTGGAAGCTTAGCGGGAATCGACCAGTTGTGTATACAAATATTACTTGCAATCGGTCTGTTGCAAACTTTTGCAACAGCGTTACGGAGGGTAGATAATAAGTAAAATCACTTGAAAATAACTTGGGAAGCACCAAGAGTTGACCAGCCAAGGGCTATCGAAAATAGCCCTCTGAGACAGCGCGGTATAAATATTAAGAATGGTCTAAATCGCATCCTTTCATCTTAATTACAAATAAAGTTAATTGGGGGGGGGGGGGGGGGGGGGGGTCGTTACTTTTGAATGACCCTGTACGTGTGCAAAAGACCCACTATTGATTGACGCCGTGTCTACTGATAACTTCGTGAATTTCTCTTGCCAGCAGCAAACAGTGGCCTAGTGTGCAATTTGGCAACGTTGCAGTTCGTCCATTTAAAGCCATATGAAAGGTCGAATGGGAAACTGTTCACCGAAAACCCTACTGTTCGATCTTTAGCATGCCTTTAAATAGCCGAACTGCAACGTTGCCAGATTGCACGCAACGCTACTGGCAGCAAATCATTCTCCGCTTGACCTGACAACAGGGAGAACCCGAGACGAGGGGTAGCAGAGGAAGCACAGCGCACTTATTGAAAGTCCTTCAATTTCTCTCCATCTCTCTCTCTCTCTCTCTCTCTCTCTCTCTCTCTCTCTCTCTCTCTCTCTCTCTCTCTCTCTCTCTCTCTCTCTCTCTCTCTCTCTCTCTCTCTCTCTCTCTCTCTCTCTCTCTCTCTCTCTCTCTCTCTCTCTCTCTCTCTCTCTCTCTCTCTCTCTCTCTCTTCCATCTCTCTCGGTCTAGTCACTCACTACAATGATATAGCTGGTAGCAACACCAAGACAGTAGTGGCGCGGAACCACAAGACCCGAGACACGAGAGAAAGAGATTGAAAAATAAACGAGATTAAAATGTCGAACGTGAAAAGGGTTAATACTTCTTCTCTGCCGCGGAGAACGAACGAACGAGAGAAGAATGGGCCTCTCTGTTAATCTCGGAAATCGACACCGGTTCGTGAGAAAGCTGGGGATTACTCAACTTAAAAGCTATGATAATTACTTGAGAACAGTAGAAACAGAAACCAAGGTTTTTCTGACCCATTCCGAGGAGATTTGCTCACTTCTGAGCCTTGATCACACGAACCGAGTCAAAGCACCATCACCAGTTATTGAGTGAGGTTGCGGTATTATTCGCCGAGTCGCCAACGTTTAAATCTGCAGCCCGCAGAAATACCTATCAATTATCACCAGTATATCACCCGCCAATTCATTTTGATTAAAGACCCCCCAAATATTTCAGAGGAGAGTCGATTGATCAATATTAGTATTTCAACGAAAACCTTTTAACGGTAACGGGTAAGTAAATTCACCAACGCCGAGTGACTTTATGAAAATGGAATCAATTAAACTCATAAAGGTAGAGGCCGTTTCAGATAACTTCAGTTCTGACAGCTCTTTGTTTACATGTGTCAAAACGTTGACGCCACTCACTGGTGAATCAATATAACTTTTTGCCAAAAAATAGACTCAGATTACTGGCGTAATTAGTGAATATTAACATTAAAACGTAATTGAAGACTTGATAATGTCCTTCCGCACATGTAGAGAAAGGACCATCAGAACCGAAGCTATCTGAAACAGCCTCTACTATCGACTTATTAAAGATTGTCGCGAGATTTTCACACTTCAGAAAAGGGTGTGAGTGTGGGACTAGCCTGCAACGGCTTTACCGTCCCACCCTCACTGGCATCTCGCCTGCAAGGTATGAGGAGTATGAAGAGTGGCCGAACTGGAACCTTGAAGGCAAAACTTATTAGCTCGTGAAAATTTCGCGACAGTCGTTATCAACATAGCCGGAGCCAGAAATCTCTCTCTCTCTCTCTCTCTCTCTCTCTCTCTCTCTCTCTCTCTCTCTCTCTCTCTCTCTCTCTCTCTCTCTCTCTCCCCCCCTCCCCCCCCCCCCTCTCTCTCTCTCTCTCTCTCTCTCTCTCTCTCTCTCTCTCTCTCTCTCTCTCTCTCTCTCTCTCTCTCTCTCTCTCTCTCTCTCTCTCTCTCTCTCTCTCTCTCTCTCTCAACACATTTGACTGCAAGTATTAGAAAAGAGCAGGAACAGGGGATGAAGTCACGTGACACCGCCTATATCCATCCTTTTCTAACACATTCGTTCAAACGGACAAAGAGAGAAAGAGAAAGATAAATTCCTAGCTATACGGCTACTAACAAATACATACTTGTTGGGGAGATATTGAAGTTTCTGGACAGTCCTTGCGGGCCATGCGCAGTAACAATAAAAAGACAAACTACCTCTCCGCGCGGTGCGATGCTGCCATAATTGGAAAATTAAATAATTAACAATCTACATTAAATCGTATACCTACAAGAAATTTGATTTGACAGGAAAATAATTTTTGTTGCCAAAGCTGGCGGCATTGTCGCGCGTCGGCCCACAAAGCTCCACTTGAATCAAAATCGTCTCGACTAATTTTCTTTGATTATGCGCCAAACCTTTCGTCAGCTTTGAGACAAATTGGCATAGAACGACATGCTGCCGATTTGTAAGTTGGCATTCGGATTACACAACAAAAGAAAATTCGGCTAAGCTACCGTTCCGCGAATATTAAATGGCGCATTCCACGATCCATCGGTAGTTCAACCGGTGGAAATAAAGATTGTTGATTTGCGTATTTCTGTAAGCCATTGTTATACTTCTCATCTGGTTTATGTAATCTTTGCGTCAGCTAGTAGAATCGCCGATGAATTGTAGAATTTAATTATAAACGCATGATGTAAATACGCAAAAAGCACAGTAATAATGACCACAGGCCGCGAAAAATTAAAAAAAAGAGCTCGGGTTTTCTAAAACACTCAGTAGTATTTTGAAGGACAATTTACTCCAAAATATCTGAGACCGTTTATTGTTCTCTTTCATTTCTCGACGTCCATGAAAAAAAGGAGCTGGGGTATTTTAAAACACCGTGTGTTATGTTGAAGGACAATTTACTCCAAAATGTTCGAGCCAGTTTATTTTTCTCTTTCACTTCTCGTCTTCCATGAAAAAAAGGGGCTTGGGTATTCTAGCACATCCCGTATTATGTTGGAGGACGATTCACTCCGAAATGTAAGAGGCAGTTTACTTTTCTCTCTCAATTCTCATTTCGCCCATGAAAAAAAGGAGCTTGGATACTGTAAAACACCCTGTGTTATGTTGAAGGACAATTTACTCCAAAATAAGCGAGACAGTTTTCCTTTCTCTTTCATTTCTCGTCTCTCATGAAAACAAAAAGGAGCTTGAGTATTCTACAACACCCTGTATTTAAATGAAGGACGATTTCTTCCAAAATGTAAGAGGCAATTCACTTCCCTCTCTCATTTTTCGTCGCCCACGGAAAAAAAAAAAAAAAAAAAAAAAAAACAGTTTGGATTCTAAAAGACCCTGTGTTAAGTTAAAGGACGATTTACTCCGAAATGTAAGAGGCAGTTTACTATTCTCTCTCAATTCTCATTTCGTCCATGAAAAAAAGAGCTTGGATACTGTAAAACACCCTGTGTTATGTTGAAGGACCATTTACTCCAAAATAAGCGGGGCAGTTTTCCTTTCTCTTTCATTTCTCGTCTTTCATGAAAACAAAAAGGAGCTTGAGTATTCTACAACACCCTGTATTTAAATGAAGGACGATTTCTTCCAAAATGTAAGAGGCAATTCACTTCCCTCTCTCATTTTTCGTCGCCCATGAAAAAAAAAAAAAAAAAAAAAAAAAAAAAACAGTTTGGATTCTAAAACACCCTGTGTTTTGTTAAAGGACGATTTACTCCAAAATGTGCGAGGCAGTTTTCTTTTCTCTTTCATTTCTTGTCGTCCATGAAAAAAAAGGAGCTTAAGTATTCTAAAAACACCCTGTATTTTAATGAAGGACGATTTCTTTCAAAATGTAAGAAGCAATTCACTTCCCTCTCTCATTTTCAATCGCCCATGAGGAAGGGGGGAGGAAAAAAAAAAAAAAAAAAAAAAAAAAAAAACCAGTTTGGATTCTAAAACACCCTGTGTTTTGTTAAAGGACCATTTACTCCAAAATGTTCTCGACAGTTCACTTTTCTCTTTCATTTTCCGTCGTGCATGCTGAGGGTTTACCGCACATCTTCAGCCGTCTGTCGCGGTCGATTGGGCCGAGCGGGCGGCAGGCAGGCGGCTCGGCTATTCGCGGGCTATTCATTAGCAAAACAAATTGTGACAACTGCTAGGTTGACCTCGTGACAAAAACCCGACGAGGGGTCCCTTCCTGCGTCCGTCCATTCAAAAGTCCCTTTCATCCCCGTGTCTCGTCTCCGATTACAAGGGTAGGGACAAGGGACTAGATCACGGTCGGCAAGGACAAGAAGGAGAGAGAGGCGAGTACCCAGTGTTCCATGCGCGCGCGCCCTTATCGCATCGAGACTGCCTCTCGGTGACAACGGTGACAAGGGCGAAAGCGCAAACACGGCCGGAATCAATTACCAGATTAAATCAGCGTGTTTCGCTCCTGTCGCGGCTAGAGTGTCGTCGGCTCGAGAGCGACGGCCGAAGCAGACCGAATTTCAGGCTTTCTTCGGAGTGGTTCCTCTTATCCACAGTTCATGTATACAGATAGTTGCGAAACTGTAAAGGCACAGAATAATACAATCAGAACGGAAACGCTGTCGGATTTTGAAGCAAATTCATTTCGCGTCCGCCATGTTGCGGGGGATATAGGATGTTTACATCTGGATTCGCACGCGAAAAAAAAAAATATAGGACATGATCCGCGAAATTTTTATTCTGAAATGCCAGTAAAATAAAAGCGAGGCCGGAAACTAAGATTTCTTTCCAGAATTTACAGAAATAAATGAGTTTCAACACAAATCACACTCGTCAGCCATGTTGGGATATAGGACCACAGCGTTGCCTATTGGTGCCGTTAAGTCCAAACTTGCTTCCATTGGCTCTTATGGGAGTTTCCGTTCTGATTGTATTATTCCGTGGTATAGGGTCACAGGGCTCTGCCAGACGTCCGTGATGTTGACCCCCCAAAATTGAATTTTTTCAATTTTTTTTTGGTCAAAAATTTGCTATTCTTAGCTTAGACCTTTCAGAAAATTGCTATCCTCACCCAAATTTTGCTACGGTCAATTTTTGTTTGGGGGGGGGGGGGATCTCAGGAGATGGTCAACCGCGATGACCATTAAACGCCGAAACTTGTCATTGAACTTGTCAACTTGTATTTAAATGACTAAAAAGCTCATAGAGGTTCGAAAACCGAATCGAAGTGCTGAGCCTACAAACAAATTTAAAGTACGACAAAACATATTTTCGTTTAAAAATAAAGAAAGAAAAAAAAAAAAACAAAAACAAAAAAAAAATTGACATCGCGACGGCAAAGCAAAATGCGGCTTTTCCCTTCACTGTTAAATCTGCTTAGTTTAAAAAAAAAAAAATAATAATAATTAAACGCGCTAAGCCCACGGCTTAGGATTATGGTTTGGTCCCGCCGCGCCGTGGGATGTGGTATCAACACCACAATACCTACAGAAGCTGTGTTAGAGTAGACATAAATAATAATAAAAATAGAAGAATAAATAAATAAAAAAAAAAAAATGCGAACAAGTGAGAAATAGTAAAATTTAAAAATTCAGAGAATTAACTTCCAGACGTGTCATTGATGAAAATAATAATGGTTGAACTTGAGACTTAATTTCGGTAGGGTCAAGGGCCAGGCTCTCGGAGATCATAAATTAATTCTTTCTCATTGGCCTTGCTTTTAAGCCGTCATCATTCGACGACTCCTTTATTCTCGGTGCTTTTATCTAAAGCTAAGCTTTATTTACTATGTCTCCAATAAATTTATAATTACACTGCAACAAATTTTTCTCTACAATCTCTGAAAAAATAGTAAGTCATTAATAATCTCGTCTCAAAGCTCGATGCTGAAAGGCGCTGTAAAATAATTGAACGTAGGTGAAAGGATGTATAAACTCACGGAATTTGTTTTCGTGTACGAGCAGAAGGAAACAGTGGCGGCTCGTGCGATTTGGCAACAGTGTTTTCATCCCATTTAAATACATGGAAAACAATCGAAACTCGAGGAGGCTGCCAGCCTCCGCTTGAATCGATTTTTTACCTAAGTTTAAGTGGGAAAAATGCATGGTTGCCAAATCTCACGGGCCGCTACTGGAAGGAAATGAGTATAGTAAGAACTCACCTGCAACAAAGAAACAAACAAGAGCTCTTAGTAAACAGTGATTCATTCATGATTAATGGTTTGAAAGCGTATGAGTTTAAATGGTCTATTCACAATGTTATCTAGGCTCATTTTGTCGGTGTTTTGACAAAAAGACGTAATTCAATCCAACGCGCAAAAAAAAAAAAAAAAAAAAAAAAAAAAAAAAAAAAAAAAAAAAAAAAAAAAAAAAAAAAAAAAAAAATCAACAAACAAACAAATAAGAGTGACATAATGAACTAGAACAATGATTCATTCATTAATTCATTTCATTCATTAAAATTCATTCATTCATTGTAAATGTTCCAGAGTAAAACATACCATTGACATCGACGATCAACCCATCACACTCTAATCAAAATGTTTTGATTCGTCTTATCCATTTAGCTCGTTTCACTGGTACTATTACGATAAAATTCTGAAATCCATAAACCAAAAGTTTTGAATGTGCATGACGTGAATGACAAGAGAATAGTGAATTTTCAGCGTCAATTAAAGATTCCATACTATAGCCACAAAAACCCGATAGGAAGCGCTTACACTATAGTTAGTTCCCGATCTTTCCGGAAGCAGCTGTCGAGCTGTTCACGACGGAACTTCGTCAAATTTTCCGCGAATTTTTCCAACATCATTATTCCAAAGGTCACCGCGATCAAAACGATGGCCGGCCCTGAATTAATAAGAGCATTGACACGAGGAAAACAAATTAGAAAATTCAAATTTCTAAAACCAATACAACTGAATCAAGCTACAAATTCCGCTTGAAACGAGGTCATCATTCAAACGTTGTTTAAACACCAAACGTTTTTCAGTCAAAGTAACAAGTGCCCGTATATGCCAAGCCCGCACGGTGAAGACACACCCGCGGGAGGGAGGGGGAGTTAAAAAAGGAGGAGGAGAAAAAGAAGGGGGAAAAAAAGAAAATTATAACCTGGACTAATATTAATGGGAAAACTGAAATATCCGAAGAAGAAGAACAAATAGAATGGGGGGGGGGGGGGACAGAGTCGAGTGGTAGAATAAAATTCAGCGCCCAAGCCGGCCGCGACGCACACTGTGAGATTTGACCGATCTAGCTAGACAAAAGTCTTCCCGACTATTATACTTCTTCATTTGTGGTACTAAGGGGTTTTTTGGGTCGCTGAATCCGAATTTAAGGTCCATTTTCAATAATTTTGGCATTCAACGTAACTATCGTAAAAAAAAAAATGAAAAATGAAAAATCACGAAAGTTCCAAAATGACAATGGACAAACTATTAAACAAGCAAAACAATTTGACAAATGAATGTTTTTAGTGGACAATTTTAATCAATTTTCATTTAATTGAGTAGAAACTAGATTTTTTTTTCTTTTTGTTTTATTTATTTATTAATTTTTTTTTCATGATGAGCTTTTTCAGAAGAATAATTTCAATAATTATAGAAATTAACGCATGGAGAGAAAAAAGAAATGACAGAAAAAAAAAATCGTACCTCATGCTGTGAATAGGAAAGGCAAAAATATGATAACCATAAGCGAAACGTAACGATTAGTCGATTATTTAAAAATAAGAGGCTTTAAAATAAAATAATAATTAATTGACAGGTTCCCAACATAAGTAATCCAGTTCTCCTTCTTGTAATTGATTAATAAATTATTTCCCTTCGGGAGCAGTAAAGTTCATTATGAGCAATTATGGAGAACAAAAAAAGTTTCCCTTGATCCGGGTTTCGAACGCAGACCTTTCCAGCCTTTTAATCCACTGCGCTAGCCAATACACTAGCGAGGTCGGACGGAGTCATGCGATTGTTTCAACGTAACACATTTGCATAGGTGAATACGACAGCACCTGGCTCGCAGCACTAGCACTGCGCACGGTCAGCCAGTCACACACAGCGAGAATTTGTGAAAACACGAGTTGATTTTCAATTTTCATCACGAATGTTCTCGCTTAGTGCGCGAAAGTAGCAGGAAAACTTGACATGGATCTCTTCTCTGAAACACGGGCTTTCACGTGAATTAAGTTTCAATGCGGACGGATGAGGGGTTCGTTTTATATTGTCCATGTAGGCCTGTGCGATGTCTCGTTCGGTCCATCGAAGTCACTTCGATGCCGATTTCCAACATCGGAGCGATGTATCGAAACACCGAAAAATCGGAAAATATCGAAACATCGATCCACATTGAAACATCGATCGGTATCGGATCGTTAACTTACTTAAAAACATCGAAACATCGATATGCATCGAAAAATCGATCTGCATGTAAGCATACATTTACATCAAAATACCAAAAAATCAACACAAAACTGTCATATTTATTGATTTTTGTTTTAAAGATCGATTGGAACAGTGACCAACACGACCCTTTGGTCGGAAAAATCGATATGAATCGATTTTTCGATCTGGATCGAAGTTGTAATGTTTCGATGTGAATCGATGTTTCAATGTTAATCGATGTTTCGATGTGGATCGATGTTTCGATGCATCTCATGAGACATCGAACCGCATTCGATGTCCCTTAAATATCGAACAAGCGTCGATGTATCGAACATCGCACATGCCTATGTCCATGAAATATGAAGTTGTATGGAAATCTTATCACCAAAACCAATCCACTTTGAAATAACCATAGCACAATAAAAAACGAAGGAAATGCAATTCTAATCAATGAAAAACCATCGTCATACCTTCCTGTATCACTTCCATTGCAAGATATTTCTTAAAATACGATTAGTTTTAAAAAAAAATCGCGAAAACTAGGATGACGTTTTGGACTATGAAAACTGCTCAGACGAAGCCATTACGATCGACCAACTTCCAAGCTGAATAGTTCATGACCTGGTCAAGCAAAATAGCTTATGTACCATATGTACGTGATCAGCACACCCTAAGCTTTCATTTCATTCCATTTTCGATCTGATTGGAGCACTTTGATTTTTCGACTTTTGTCTAGCCAGATCGGTCAAATCTCACAGTGTGCGACGCGCGGCGGAGGCACGCAGCAGCCACGCTATAAAAACCAGCTAGTAATTTTATTATTGTAGCCCTCGCGCTCATTTTCTTCCACTAAGCCCCCTCCAAACCCCTCTCCAACAACCCCCCCCCCCCACCCCCTTCAATCTCTTTCACTTTCTAGTTACTCAACTCCTTTCCGCTCCGAAGCCCCCGAGAGACGAAAAACTCCTTGCAACTTCCCAGGCGGGCGCGAGCAGCTCTCTTGCAGCTCTTTTCTTTCAGATACAGCGCGTCGACAGTAGCAAAAGAGAGGGGGGAGGGAAGGGGGAGGTCATCTCGACGTGAAAAATAAAGTTCGTTGACTAATTAAAAGACAGAACGACGACGTGGTAGAGCATAAAAGGGAGAAGCAAGGGAGGAAGGGAGGAAGCGAGGGAGTGAGGGAGGGAGGGAGTGAGGGAGGGAGGGAGGGAGGGAGGGCGGGAGCGGTGAAAGGGTTTCGCCTTGAAGCTGGAGGAGAGAATGCGAATTGAGAAGAACGTTCCCGGGGTTTCCCGTGCCGTCCTGAGATTTGTTTCGAAAGAAATTAAAGCCGGCTACAGCTGACATCGCGAGAAGAGACGCGATTGCGAGGGTGAGGTTTGAGGAATAAAGAATATATATACCACCGAGAGACGATACTCGTAATTCCGATACGGAATAACGTCTGGATGGACGTAATTCTGATACGGAATAACGTCTCGACGGACGTGAGAACAGAATAACGATACGAAAGTGCAGCGATGCCGTTCCGCGTATAAAAGGTCACTGGCGGGTCCAGGAAATTGTCCTTCTCTCACTTATCCCATCAGAATGCATGTAATAGAGAAGGATAGAAGTGGGGACAAAAATCACGTAACTGTCCATATTCTGCCTTTTTCTAACACACACGTTCTAATGAGAGAAGAGGGAGAAAGCAGAGACAAATAGAGACCCAGCACAAAGCTTGCGACAGGTGTCCACTTTTCTGGCTCAATTTTGGTCGGAACTCATCGGAACAACAGCCAACTATTGCCTAATGTTGCCTGATGAGCTTGTGTTTTACATTCGAAAAGCAAAACCTGTTTCCGTTTCCGGGACGGCGAACCAATCACAGCCTTTTGTTGAGCTTCACCATTCAACATTAGGCAATGTTTATCGTTGCAGCCGGTGACTCCCGACCAAAACTGTGACCGCTAAACTTGCCTCACTTTTCTAACACGGGAAGAATACGGTGTGCTGGGTCTCTATTTGTCTCTGGGAGAAAGCCAGATTCTTGGATCCGCCAAATGTACATGATGCCATTCTACAATCCATCGGTGAGTCAACCAATGGGAGCAAAGTGTACTAATTTCGAGCTTCTAGAAGTCAGTGTTACACATCTCGGTCAAAATTGGGAAAAACTAATTCGAAACTAAGACAATCCATCGGCGATTCAACCAGTGGATTGGAAGCAAAGAGTACTAATTGTCTGATTCGAGTATCTTCAGAAGTTGATGTTACACTTCGCAGCCAAACTTGGGCTAAAATACTTCGAAACGAATGGTAAAGCAATCCATCGGCGATACAACCAGTGATGGAAGCAAATAGTACTGATTTGAGTGTTACACGTCTCAGCCAAACTTGAGAAAAACTAATTCGAAACTAACAATAAGACAATCCATCGGCGATTCAACCAGTGGAAGGTAATTCGAAACTAAGTCATCGAAAAACAGCTTAATCGCCTAATTAGTCCACCAAGCAACAATATTAGTCGTTAGTTGCGCTCAGGTGTATAGACAACTAACCACATACAACAACAATAGATACACCTGAGCGATTAACGACTAAATGCAGATGCTTCCGAGACTATAATTGGACTACGACGACTTAGTTGCAAATTAGTTTCGCCCAAGTCTGTTATCAACAGCTCAACTGATAACAAAAACATTTCAAAATCAAAACACAACAAAAACATCACTTAATATTTAGTAAAATGTCTCATCGAGAAAAAAAAGAACGAAAAAAACCCTAATTTAGATGTGTCGCCAGACTAACATAAGACAACAAGTATTATTCGACAACTTAGTTTCGAATAAGTTTCGCGCAAGTCTGATTTCAGCAGCTCTACTCATAACAAACAGCATTTAAAGATCACAAGAACACAACAAAAGCATCACTCAATAAAGGGTCTAACTGGTAAAAGTAGGGAAAGGTAGGGTAGGAGTAGGGTTCACTACCCCAATGGCGCAATGAGATTTCCTTCATCTCTCTCTTTTCTCCATTAAGAAACGTATGTTACACAAGGATGGACAAGGGGATAAAACCTCCTCTTTCTGTCCTTTTCCTACTTACACATTGAAATGGGGAATGAGAGAGATGGAAGAGATCCTGGTTGCGCCAGTGCACTGCCCTATAGTAGCATTGACTGTTAAAATTTAGGGAAAAAATAGTTCAATTTGAGTCAAAAAAGAGTTGACAAAGAGAGAGACAAGAGACTAAAAAGGAGCTGAAAAAGAGTTAAAAACAAGTTTTCGGCCAATTTTCGTCGTCAGCTCTTTCTTAATTCTTTTGTTCGGTACTTTTTCAATACTATTCGAATTCTTTCATAATAATTTTCTAATTGTTTCTTGGTTAATTCCGAGAGCATAAGCTGAAAATGTCTAATCAAAAGAAAAAAAAAAGAAAAAAATGCGTTTCAGGCTCATCCAACTGCCTGGCAGGCGACTAAAAAGCGAAGCGCCCGCATGAGATTTGAGCGCAGGTGTTTTTTACAGCCTCAGATGCTGACACGGATAGAAGCAGCGCTGTAGCGCGTTTGGTCGCGAATGCGGCCGGCGATAAACTTCAATTGGCTAGAACCCAGCGTTGCCAGATATACGGCCGTAGGCCACGTATTTTCGTTGAGACCAACGAGCGCTACACAGAAAACGCAGAGAGAGAGAGGGAGAGAGAGAGAGAGAGAGAGAGAGAGAGAGAGAGAGAGAGAGAGAGAGAGAAAGGGAGAGAGAAAAACACCACTATAGGGTAGCGAAGACAAAATCTTCGGTAGAAAAATGACCCAGCAAAATTCTTTAGTTGAGCCAACGAAATCTTAGGTTTACCCAGTAAAATTTCATTTCGTCAGAGTTCTCTCCCCCCCCCCTCTTAATCCTCCCTATGCAAGCACTAACACAGGCAAATCGAGTTGCTGAGCACGATATTTCTTTCAGCTTACCAGATTACTATCTCTCGAATTTTCCAACAATTTCTGTTTATGTTGCGGAATGGGTCCGTCGCAAATCCGTTACATACCTTCACCATCGATGAGTTTAGAGATGACATCGTGGGTCGATGTTTTTCGAAAAGTATGAACATTTTCAATTTGTTTGGTTTCTCGTTATCTCTCTCATCCTCGCGTAACCCTGGTTAGCTCTTTCACTGCATGGAACTATTTGTAAAAATCGTATCTAAAAAGTAACTTTATTCATAGCAATTTTCGTCACCGATTCCACCAATTAAATCACAATGTAGAAAGACACACAAATTCCAGTTCTGGCACAGAACCCTGCCTTAAAATTGCTAATTTCGAGTTTGAAACTTAGAAAAAGTATACTTGGATCACGCGAGAGTAAGAGAGCTAAAAAATAAATAGTATGAAACAAACAAACAAAAAAACTACAACATGCATCAAAAGCTAAACCCGTTTGGAGAAAAGTAATTACTACCTTCTTTCACATGAACTGGCAGAAAACTTCCAATGGTTAGGTATGACAAGTATGGTTGGTACCAGTGGCGTACGCAAGATCTTTCTTGGGAGGGGCTCGCACTGATAAGCGTTTGACTGAAAATTGTTCCCCCCTTCCCCCCACCCACAAAATCGGAGGTCTGGGGTGGGGGATTCAGCCCCCCTGCGTACGCCACTGGTTGGTAGACAATCCTAATCGCAAAGAAGGGAAAATAATTGACCTTTTGCTTTAAGCAAAGGAATAGCCAGATCTGATGTAAAAACCAGAAAAAATCACACTTAAAAAATCTCAAATTTAGTAATAAACTCGGAAAACACAGGGTCGGCAAGATCATAATGGCGAGGCTCCGCAGGTATCTTAGAAGATTCCTGTCTAACTCGTCATTTTTTCTACAGAAACACAGAGATATGCCTTAAATTAGATAGGAATCTCCCATTAAACCAGCATCGCTCCGCCATTAAGCCCGATTCTGAGAATGAATTTTGCGATTTTTTGTGTGGTATATTCACCGTCATTTTTACAGGTTTTTATGCAAAAATCAACGCTTGAATCACTAGTGGCAAAAGTTTGCACGAGCTCCACTGTCCCCAAGTTTCCCGGCTCATTTTTCGGAAGATGACTTTCAGAAGAGTACCCTGGTCAAAATCCACATTGTTAAATTTTTCTGTTGTTTTTGATAGAATTTACAATTTTTCAAGATGTACTCTAAAATGGGCATTCTGCTAAGTAGTTGAGGTCTTGAAAGTCACAAAATTGCACAAAGCTTACACATATTCGAAGGAGTAAAAATTTCGACTAGGGTACTATCTTTTGAAAGTCATAGTACAAACAAACCGGGGGGGGGGGCTATGGGGGGACGAGCGAAAGGAAATTCCACCCCTTTGGTCTCCCGTCCTTGTGTCGATGCATTTTCAAGTCCAGAAAAATGCCACGTTTTCATCCAATGAGCGCCACTTTGATCGGGCATTTCATTCGGTGCTCAGTGAAGAATTTTCAATCGTTCACCTTTGATGGTTAGACAAGTTGTTGGCTCGGAGCCAGAACCAGAAATACAAGCTGTGAGACACACCGCACCGCGTTGGGCATGCCCCATGATGCACAGTGGGCCAAAGATTACCGTCTCGATGGCTAAACGATCAGCAAATTAAACAAAATCACTTAAACTTGTTGCGTAAAAGCTTTAAGGCAGAAACAAGCAGGTTGAATCGCATTTTACAACTGGAATTCATTGTTAGAGCTCTTTTCAGAAGTGTAGGCGAACCTAAACCATAATCTTTGGCGAAATTTCCAACTTTAATTCCTTCCAATCAAAACCGAACTTGCCTCTGACTTTATTCTTTGGCTTTTAAAGTGTTCCTCATTGAAAAGTGAACGCTCATTTTCATTTTCATTCATTTTTATCGAGTAATATCAGAAATAATGTTGACGATTCAGGCAGAAACGCACTATTTTGCAACGCCGAACCTTTGAATGCATTTGCGCTCACGAGGGATTATGTCCGACTCTAACCTCTACCGGGACAAGGCAATACCGAACAATGCCTGACTATGAATTTTATTCGTGCAAAAGTCAAATTAGATACGGTTACAGATACGACAAAATGGATGAAATTTCGACACATAAGGTCATTAATCGACGAAATTAGTCGAAATTGACTCCTCACCACCCTCGGAGATTCATTTTTTTTTTTAAGAATCCAATCAAATTACAACCACAAATAAATTCTTTAAAAAACGAATCTCCGAGGTTATTGGGAGTCAATTACGACTAATTTTATCGATTAATGACCCTATGATCCGAAATTTCATCAATTTTGTCGTACTTGTCACCGTTTCTAATTTGACTTTCGCAAGAATAAAATTCTTAGTCAGGCATTTCTCGGTATTGCCTCGCTTCGGTTAGAGTCGGTTAGGTTAGAGTCGGACAAAGCCCTCATAACCGCAAATGCTTGCATTCAAAGGTTTATAGCGTTGCAAAGTAGTGCATGCGTTTTTATTTGAATCGTCAAATTTCTACTTATCTTGAACAGCACATAATTAATTTTATTTAAGGTGGGTTGATTTTCTTTTATTTTTAATTTTTAGTCCCACTGTGCGCTTAGTCTATACCTCCTCCGTTGCAGTCAGCCGCAATGCAAGGCAAGGCAAGCACAAGTACCAGCATCTCGCTTCAGAGTTAAGAACCGCGGTCGCGATCCGGCCACGCGGAGGACCAAAGCAAAGAGACCTTCGCAGCCACTCGAGACTCAAATACCCGGTACAATTCCGAGCGCATTCCTCCGACTAAGAGTGGGGAGGAAGGTTACCGATTACCGAATACCGATGCCCGATGAACAAGAACAACGGTTGGTCTTAATAACATCGTCTAGGAGGTCTCTTAAAGCCTCTACAGACGATCAAATTGTATCGTCAAAGTAGCTCCCAAGTAGGCACATGGAAAGATAACAGAAGAAAAGAAAGAAGAAAAAGAAAAAAAAAAACTTTGAGCCAAAAGAAAAACAGTCAAAAATAATCGTTCTTTTGGGACAGATATAAGATTATTCCTCGTAACCACTCATATTTTGCTGTCGCAACAAGAAAATTTGTTGATTCAATTAAACTTTTCCCAAATTGACGTTTTCTTCGAGCCAACAGGTGTGAATTCTCTCAGTGCAGTAAAAATTCTTTAAAATGTCAATGCGTGGTTGAATAAACAGAAAAAGTAAAACTGATTGCGCGTAAAATGACTGTTTGGAGATATCCTTCAATACCTACCACCATAATGAAGTCCAGGTGGACCCTCTATAGTTATTATAGATCGTTGAATTAAAGTTGTGTAAGTATCAGTGGCTGTTTGTGACTTGTGATCCGTCATCTCCTAATAACCGTAAGGAAATGTATCAATACTTTTGCATGGGCTCAAAAGGGTTGGAAAATATGATGATGATTGTTCGTGAGCCACCAGTGATGCATATGTATTCTCCGTAGGCGTCTAAAGAATCATTATTGATCATCAATAGAGCATTACAGAGAACAGTTTTTCTTTACGAGAATCTTTAGCACTACTAAGGTCAAGTGGACCATTAAGTAGTGACTCTAGACTCGAAAATGAATGGACCTAATTATTCATTTATGTAAAACTATATCACTTTCAGTTCACATCAAGAAATGAATTTAAAAATAAATCAAATGAATTTTACTTAAAAAGACAAAAACGTGAGGAAATAAATGACAATCGGGATGTATTCTCCTTAGGCGTCTAAAGAGACATTATTGAGAATCAGTAGAGCATTACAGAGAAAGATTTTTCTTTACGAGAATCTTTAGCACTACTAAGGTCAGGTGGATCATCAAGTAGTGACTCTAGACTCGAAGATGGCTGGCCGAGTGGTCATTTCTATGAACTAATTTACACTTTTAGTTTTCATCTAACGTAAGATGTAACAAGGAACTATGAACCGTTTGACTTAAAGAGCCAAAAACAGTAAGGATACATAAGAAAACTGCATGTTTTCTCCTTAGGCGTCTAAAGAGACAATGTTGTGAATCAATCGAGCATTACAGAGAAAGATTTTTCTTTACGAGAAACTTTAGCACTACTGAGGTCAAGCGGACTATCAAGTAGTGACTCTAGACTCGAAAATAGCTGTCGGAGACCTGGTCATTTCTTTGAACTGATTTCACTTTCAGTTTTCATCAAATATAAAATGTAACAAGGAACTATGAACCGAACTGCTTTTTGATTTGATGAGCTAAAAACAGTAAGGATACATAAAAAAGCTGCATGTTTTCTCCTTAGGCGTCCATAGAGACAATGTTGTGAATCAATCGAGCATTACAGAGAAAGATTTTTCTTTACGAGAATCTTTAGCACTACTAAGGTCAAGTGGACCATTAAGTAGTGACTCTAGACTCGAAAATGAGTGGCCCTAGTTATTCATTTCTATAAAACTATGTCACTTTCAGTTCACATCGAAAAATGAATTTTAAGGATAAAGCGCATTAATTTTACTTAAAAAGACAAACACGTGAAGAAATAAATGAAAATCGGGATGTATTCTCCTTAGGCGTCTAAAGAGACATTGTTGAAAATCAATAGAGCATTACAGAGAACGATAATTTTCTTTACGAGAATCTTTAGCACTACTAAGGTCAAGTGGATCATCAAATAGTGACTCTAGACTCGAAGATGGCTGGCCGAGTGGTCATTTCTATAAACTAATTTACACGTTTAGTTTTCATCTAACGTAAGATTTAACAAGGAACTATGAACCGTTTGACTTAAAGAGCCAAAAACAGTAAGGATACATAAGAAAACTGCATGTTTTCTCCTTAGGCGTCTAAAGAGACAACGTTGTGAATCAATCTAGCATTACAGAGAAAGATTTTTCTTTACGAGAATCTTTAGCACTACTAAGGTCAAGTGGATCATCAAATAGTGACTCTAGACTCGAAGATGGCTGGCCGAGTGGTCATTTCTATGAACTAATTTACACGTTTAGTTTTCATCTAACGTAAGATGTAACAAGGAACTATGAACCGTTTGACTTAAAGAGCCAAAAACAGTAAGGATACATAAGAAAACTGCATGTTTTCTCCTTAGGTGTCTAAAGAGACAATGTTGTGAATCAATCGAGCATTACAGAGAAAGATTTTTCTTTACGAGAATCTTTAGCACTACTAAGGTCAAGAGGACCATCAAGTAGTGACTCTAGACTCGAATATAGTAAAGTGATATTAATTAACTATCGCCTATTTGGAGCACCATAGTTAGTCAAACTTTGACAGTCAGAAATGAGGCAATGATCTGATCAGAAAAAGTCCAATTTGCATAGTAAGAAATAACTCCTATTTCAATTTATCATCCTGATTTCACGGGGAAAAATGCAGAGTATGGCATAAAACTAGAGATTCGAGATCACGAGTTACTAGAGTTTTAGGAATAAAAAATATTCAGAATTGCTATGTATTCTCCTTAAAGGTACCCATAGTGATTAAATACAAAATTCGATCTACGGAGCATTACAGAGGACCGCAATTATACTATACGAGAATCAATAGCACAACTAGGGTCAAATGTACCATCGAGGAGTAACCCAAGACTCGAAAATTGAATTGATAGACCTGAAATTCCAAGTGGGATTGCGCTAGGCTAAAAAACCACCAAGGATTGGCTGCGGAATCACAAATTAATCGATTAAAAAAAAAAGAAAGAAAGAAAAAAAAAATGTATGTAAACCTTTCAGGAGCAAAATTACGAATGTTTTCTGTTTAGGCGTCCATTGTGAAAACATCCCATCAACGGAGCATTACAGAGAAAGAAAGTCTTGCTTTACAAGAATCTTTAGCACTACCAGAGTAACGTGTACCGCGAAGTAGTGACTCCAGACTCGAAAACACAATATTTAAGGTTAAGAAGTATTCAGAAGAGTATGCTACAAAATTTGAAATTTAGTTCAGAGGGAACAAGGTTGATGCTGACAATAAGTGTAAGGAAAAGAAGGAGACCTACGGCGCGCCTAGGTTTCCACCCTGGATAGATTCATGTATCCCAGTATCTGTATCCAAAGACCGTGAACACAGTAAAAAAGCTAATGCAAGCCCAATCTTAGTTTTCAACTCGGTGGGAATTTGAGGAACAGAGCCTGCGTTCAAACGATAACAAGAATAGTGACAAATTGATATCGAGCGCGCGACCAACGCGAGGTTACGTAACCGCGGGAGCAAACTCGGAAAGGGGGAGAACGAGGACAAGCAGAGAGTGACGACGGAACCGAAGAGCGGGGGAGGGGAAGGAAGGGTGAAGGGAGGGAGGGGGGAGGGGGAGCGAATCGACATAAATCTCGCGCGGCCTCGCCAACCCGATCCGTAAAATGTAGTAATAGACTCATTAAGTTTTCCGAGCTCTCGATATCATGGAAAGGGAAGGGGGGGATAAGGGAGCCGCTGCGGGTGAAGATTCGCCGAGGTCCTCCCCCCCCCCCAGCCGACATCCCATCCCATCCCCGCGTCTCTCCATCATATACCCTCCAACGAGATCTTGTTCAAGGCAGAAATCATCTCTCAAAGCAGAGCAGATATGAATCTAATACATCTTCTGCATCTCACACGGTCTTTCCAGATCCTCAAGACCTCAATCCTTCCACTCCTGATCGATGGGTATGTACACAGGGGTGCAAAATGTGCCCGATCTAGCGATCCGCGGATCGCGTGAAAGTGAGGAAATTTCTAGAAAAGTGAGGAAATTTGTCCAAATTTTTGTTTTTTTTTTTGTTTTTTTTTTTTTGTTTTTTTTTTTGTTTTTAATAATGGCAATAAGGATTTCCCAGGGAAATAGTGTAAAAAATGAGAAAATATAGGTCATTTTGAGTATATAGGGCGTTGAAATGTGAAAATAACCAAAAAAAAAAGTCATCATTTTCAAATTTTTGTGAGGAAATTTTTTAAAATCCTGTGAGGAAATAAGTCATGGATCGCGTGAAACTTCCGAAGTTTTGGAACATTTTACACCCCTGGGGTAGTAGTTTTACAAAACTGGGACCAATAAATGTTCGGTGCAAATGGTCTAAAGTCCGCCCCAAGTACGTACCTCAATAAGCATCGACCACCCCTCAACGGACCGCATCGGACCGTTTAAAAATAGCGACACCACAAACTAACCTGAAAATGTGCATCGCGAGACGCAAAACATAGCGATCCAGGAATGAAATAGGGCTACACATTTTCATTCAAACTTTTTCATGCTCTCGAAACTATAGGGAGAGGAGAAAAATAGGGAAATGTCGATTGAAGAAGTTCTCTGTTCCCGACCCTCCTATAGACATTCACCAAATAGAAGTTGTCTCTCAAAGTCAACGAACGGTGGCAGCAGATCAGGCACTAATTCAATTGTTCTATTGTTCAATATCAAGTTCGTTAAAAGTTGCAATTTCGAGTGATAAACAAAAGATTTCCAGTGACAAACAATTTTATTCATCGCATGAACTCAAGGCGCAAATGAGACAACGACAGACTATAATCATTGCCACCTGTCAGATTAAGTGATCATACGCAGAGCTTCAATATCGCGCTCCGTGAAATGAGATAACACCGAAAGAAAAACAACAATAAAACTAGTTATATTCATTACTCATATACTGTTTTTATTCATTTTTTTTAAAATGAGAAAAAAGGTCTGTACAGCTGTAAGAACTGTGGTTAAAAACTTTAAAATATTGACTCAACGTCCTAACACCATTACCATTGTGAGGCAGTCTGGCAGTAAGCATAAAAGGATGTTACGTGAATTAATAAATAGCTAAATACACGTATTGAAATAAATTCAGAAATAGATCAAATCTGGCAACAGTATTTTCGTATTAAAATAATATCAGCATGCATCAAAAACAGAAGATTTCAAAACACCTTTAATGGCTTTGATAATAAAGGTTCTTTTGCAAAATTTGACTAAATTACGAATTTCATTAAACTTTGTTTATTTCGGTTTTTTTCAATGAGGCTCTTGCAAACTTTTGCTACAAACAAATGCATTGTTCAATAATGCTGATGTAAAAAACCAGCGAAAATCACACTAAAGAAGGTTAAAATTTAGTAATAAACATAAACTTAAGAAACAGCTGGAACGGCAAGATCGTAATCTTCGGCAAAATCTATTTTGTCACTTTCTTTATGGAAACACAGAGATACGTTTCAAATTAGATAGGAATCTTCCATAATACTGGACCTGCGTAGCTTTGCCTTTAAGCCCGATTCTATAAGAGAATTTTGTAACGCAAAAAAAACGACGCAACACTCCTTAGGCACTCAAACGAAATGATCAACAAAATGGCGAGCTGACGAGCTGGAGCCGGTCATTTTCAAGAATTTCCAACTCCATTTGACAACTTCGTCAAAATGGAGCTGTTGCAAACTTTTGCTACAGGCTTATTAATAGTTGAATATGGGATAATACCCTGTAAAAATAACGATTAGCACACTAAAAAATCACGAAATCCACTCCTAAACTCACAAAATGCTTTTAAATGCGAGACCGTAATGGCGGCCGAGGCCGCGGTTTTCTTATGGCAATTGTTTATTGTATGCTTCTTCTTCTTCTTCTTGTGTGGTGTTGCGAGAACACCTCGTGTAGATGGCGCTGATTGAAGACGGGGAGCACCGATGAAAACCGCGGCCCCGGCCGCCATTACGGTCTCGCGTTTCAAAGCATTTTGTGAGTTTAGGAGTGGATTTCGTGATTTTTTAGTGCGCTAATCGTTATTTTTACTGGGTATTACCTCATAATCAACCATTAATAAGCCTGTAGCAAAAGTTTGCAACAGCTCCATTAAGGATATTCAAGCACATGAAAACAAAAACAATAATCAAGGATATTCAAGGACTTTTCAAGGCGCCACCAACCATGCCTTTCCTCTTCAATCACCCACAACAAAACTTTGCGAGAGCCGCTCAACGCCTTGCACTTTGCAAAACCTACCCACAAACGTTAAACAAGCGCCCAGTTTTCGTGCAACAAAACCAAACTATAGCTATTGACACGAAGCCGCGATCTCTATTCATTTTGCGCCCGCCTGTCATTAACCCAAGATCGATAACCACAGACCACAGCACAGCTCACAGGCCTCAACCAACCGATAATATCTTTACATCTCTCAGCCAGCGCACCTCACAATTATCAAGCGCGTAACCATGGCAACGCCGAATCAACCCATCCCATCTCCGTGCACCGAAGGCGAGGGGAATACAGAATGAGAATTAATGAGTACATAAATGAGTGGCTCCGAGCTGCTACGCGATGGGTAAAGAATGAGCCCCCCCCCCCCCCCCCCAACCTCACGGGAAGAAGGGGGGACCTTACGAACGACAGCTGAGCATGTTCGGGATGGCGTTTAACGATTGGGATGAGCGAGCGAGCGAGCTCGCGGTGGGCTCCACGGGGGAGGAGGAGAATGGTGGGGGGGGGGGGGGGGGGGGGGGGGCAGGGGGGGGGGGAACTAGCTTGCCGATGGAAATGGGATAACACTTAATATTCTTTCTGCTGCTTCTTTTCGACGTCACCACCGCGATCGCGGACCGCGTCGAGAGTGAGACTGAAACTGTCACTTTTACACTTTGTAAAGAAAGAAAAATGGGGAGAGACCAACACTTGAGCGAGAGAGAGAAAAAAAGAGAGATACAGAAAGATACAGAGAGATACAGAGAGAGAGAAAGAAGAGAGAGAAGAAGAGACGGAGGGGGAGAGAGAAAAAGAAGAGAAATACAGAGAGATACAGAGAGAGAGAGAGAGAGAGAGAGAGAGAGAGAGAGAAGGAGAGAGAAGGAGAGAGAGAGAGAGAGAGAGAGAGAGAGAGAAAAAGAAGAGAAATACAGAGAGATACAGAGAGAGAGAAAGAAGAGAGAGAGAGAGAGAAGGAGAGAGAGAGAGAGAGAGAGAGAGAGAGAGAGAGAGAGAAAGAAGAGAAATACAGAGAGATACAGAGATAGAGAAAGAAGAGAGAGAGAGAGAGAGAAGGAGAGAGAGAAGGAGAGAGAGAGAGAGAGAGAGAGAGAGAGAGAGGAGAGAGAGAGAGAGAGCAGAAGAGTGAGAAGAAGAGAGGGAGAGGAAAAGAGAGAGAAAAGAAGAGAGGGAGAGAGAGAAAGAGAGAAAAGAAGAGAGGGAGAGAGAGAGACAGAAATGAGTGAAGAAGAGAGAGAAGAGAGAGGGAGAGAGAGAG
This sequence comes from Trialeurodes vaporariorum, assembly GCA_011764245.1. Classification (NCBI taxonomy): domain Eukaryota; kingdom Metazoa; phylum Arthropoda; class Insecta; order Hemiptera; family Aleyrodidae; genus Trialeurodes; species Trialeurodes vaporariorum. The sequence goes on from VMOF01000369.1 coordinate 60,213,378, forward strand.
AAGAAGAAGAAGAGAGAGAGAGAGAGAGAGAGAGGAGAGAGAGTTAGAGCGAGAGAGAGAACATTTAAGAATTGACCGTCGCGCCTCGTCCGAACCGAAAGAGCCAAGCACACGGTCCGACCGCGTGATACCTCGGATTCCTCTTTACTTGCTGCAAAGAAACATGGTAAACAAGCTTTGAAGCTCACGGGCAGTAACATTTAAATGTGAGATGTTTATGGACAGTGCTCGCGGATTTGACACGACGACGCGACGCGAAGAACGAGATTGGCAACAGCATACGCGATCCGAACAAACGTTTTCGTCCTGCATAATTTGACAGTTCCAGAAACTCAAAGAAATAAAATAAATAACAATGGTCCCAAACACTGATTAATTATTGCACTATTGAAACAAGAGAGGATAAGAGATATTCGGAAGAAAATAGGCCGTTGCAAGAGACGAGGCGCGTTTTATATAATTATTATTATAATTATTTATTAATTTTATTCGCATCAGGAATGCTGCACCGGT